>CM050163.1:360992518-362192518 GCA_027410445.1 Discoglossus pictus | reverse complement strand
TTAACTATTGCAAGGAATCGGAGGCCAGAACCTGCAACCCGATCGGAGCCTGCAAAAAGACACCAATTGAATAGCAAAATAACTTACGGGCTCCCTTATGGATGCCCCCATTTCCTGAGGGCTCAATTGAATGAGGCCCAAAGTGTCCATTTTTGAGGAGGCACACTGTGCTATTTTAGGAAGCATGATTAAGCTTCAATGCATGTGAATGCATTCCTGTATTACTGTGAGGTCATTATTATCATGGGTGAGAACTAGGATGATAGAGATGGAGATGATACTTAGATCATTAGGCAAATAGCTTAGTGAATAGAGAGAGGTCCCCATTACCATTGCCTCAAAACCCCAATGCCTATTAGTGAACCTGGGTCATGAAACCAATTTCCTCCATTTATCTATAGGTGCTTGCAGCTCTTTGGAGGAAACCAATGTCACAGCGAACTCTTCTCTAAAAAAAAATAAGGTTTGTAATGATTTGAATAGAGTAAATTGTAACTGTAGATTTGTTCATCAATAACCTAAAAAACTAAAATAGGAGTGCTCAATTGGAGAACAAACTAACCTTAATAGGTTGGTTCTACAGACATGATAAACTACTCTGAGAGCAACCTCTTTTAGATCACTTGTGCCCTTCACAGGGAGAAATATCCTGTATTATATCAGTCCAGTCTGGTCTCACCCAATACATTGATTCAGCCCCAAAATACCAGGAAATTCTACCCTGAACAGGAGAAACAACAATCCCCAGATGTATGTTTCGATCTTGATTGGACTTCATCAGTGAGGTGTATCTGAACTCCCTAAGGCACAGTAAGCAAGGGGTCTACTTCTGGAGTCCCCTATCACCCTTAGGGAGACTAAGCCCTAAGGGTCATTTGAATAAACAAAAAACAAAATGGAGGTGCTCATCAATAATCTATCTATGGTTGAATAATGGCACCGATCTCTTTAGCATGTTTTGTGCTATATTCACTTATATATACAGAATATAGTTGATGTTGTTTTCTAAAAATAGCAGATATACGTTTCACATATAAAAAAGGTAATATATCATGTTTGTGAAAAGTTCAAACTACAAAAGAAATTCGGCTGAAAACAGAAAAAGAGTGATATCTTGTGTGAGAACACTATACCCTTTCCATATGATGTGCGATATCAATTCATTAAGCCATCTAACATTGCTGTTAAACAGGTTTTCTTCAGTATCAATAAGAGTCAGAGTCAAATTACATATCAAGCACACTGCTCCACTAACCCCTGTACTATATATTTCTTTATTTTAAACATACTATTGTGTGGTTTGAATCACATAAAAGGGAACTGAGGTTCAGAAGAACACTTCAAATCCCTTTACAGAACATAGAAATTGTACATAACTGCCATTACTGGGGAACATCAATAAATTAAAGTCACAAAAAAAGTTTAAATAAAAACAATTTTTTAATAGTTTAGGTCATGACAAACAGTTACATTATAATACTATATAGAAATATTATACAAAATGTAAGATTTTATTATAAAAACATACATGTTAAACTAAAATCATGAAATAGTGATAATCTGATAAAACTATCAACTACATAGTTATAAAGAGTTTCATATCACATATTATAATTGTCAAACTGTGAGTTGTTGTCATGCTTTGCGAGCTCGCAAAGCAAGCTCGCAAAGCAAGCTCGCAGAACTGCGTCCCTTGCAAAGCGAGGGAAGCAGACTGGGACACAAATTAGGACCTCGCAAAGGGAGGGTCGCATTTGCAGAGGTGGAGGCTCCCACGTCTTAGCTGCAATGAGCCAAAGGAGCCGCAAATGCATACCTCGCAAAGAGAATGTCCGCATTTGCGGAGGTGGAGGCTTTACGGCGCCTCAATCTCGGCAACAAACAACCAAGGAAAGCAAGACTTCACACAAAAAAATGCAAGATGAGGAAATTGGGACTTAGAAAAAAAAATACGACCCGCGAGACTTTGAAAAAACTAATTACGAGGTTGCAAAAATATGAAGTTAACACCCAAACCGCGTACACCGAAAAACACCCAAAACACAGAAAATAAAACCCATAAAAAAAATATTACACACAGCACGAGGGGACAGCCAGGACATCTGGGAGTGAGGTTGCACGTGAATTTAAGGACTTTCGGCACTTCAAAATCAGCTAAGTGAGGAAAAAATTGCGGTCGAAAAAAATGAAAACACCGCCAGGGACGTACGATTTTTACCCAGGCACGTAGGAGGTACAAAATACACTATTAGGAAGGACAGAAAATGCTTGCGAGGCGATTAAGACATAGAATATCGCCGCCCTTTTTACACCACTAACTTGCAAATCAAAACATTACGATTCTGAAATGGCGGCTTTCCCGCCTAAAATAACGGTTTTGGTCTTGCGCACGTAGCCTATATATACTGCACACTTGCCACATTGCTGACACTTCTCCTCAGGTGATGACAGTCTGACTGGACATTTTCTGCTGCCGGAAAACCCAAAGAGATTGTTAGTTATTCAGGATATTGATTGCTGGCTATTAATTATAAATAGGTAAAGTATATCATATTATTTATTAATTAATTATTAATATAAAAAAAATATAAAAAATATATATATATATTTTATAATACCTTGTTTTATCAAGAAATAAATGTGTTGCTCTTTCAAATACATTGATTTATTGATTAATTAATTAATTATTCACGTGAATGCAGTCTAAGATACTTTTAAAAGCATACTGCAAGCAACATAACACATAGATGTCCACCTGAATGCAGTCTAAGATACTTTTAAAAGCATACTGCAAGCAACATAACACATAGATGTCCACCTGAATGCAGTCTAAGATACTTTTAAAAGCATACTGCAAGCAACATAACACATAGATGTCCACCTGAATGCAGTCTAAGATACTTTTAAAAGCATACTGCAAGCAACATAACACATAGATGTCCACCTGAATGCAGTCTAAGATACTTTTAAAAGCATACTGCAAGCAACATAACACATAGATGTCCACCTGAATGCAGTCTAAGGTAATTTCAGAAGAACAGAAGCTCACCAGATCCATATCTACGTTTACAAAAGACTATTTATTATTAATATCTGTGTTATGATAATTGCTGAGATAGACTTTTTACTGTTAGATTTTTCTGCTATTGATGATATTCTTTGCTTATCTGTAAAGCTGAAATGCTCTGTGTTCACTGATCCATTTTATAGCTCCATAATCTCCTCCCCCTAAAATATCTCTTGCTTTTTCCTTATAGATACTTTTAAAAGCATACTGCAAGCAACATAACACATAGATGTCCACCTGAATGCAGTCTAAGGTAATTTCAGAAGAACAGAAGCTCACCAGATCCATATCTACGTTTACAAAAGACTATTTATTATTAATATCTGTGTTATGATAATTGCTGAGATAGACTTTTTACTGTTAGATTTTTCTGCTATTGATGATATTCTTTGCTTATCTGTAAAGCTGAAATGCTCTGTGTTCACTGATCCATTTTATAGCTCCATAATCTCCTCCCCCTAAAATATCTCTTGCTTTTTCCTTATAGATACTTTTAAAAGCATACTGCAAGCAACATAACACATAGATGTCCACCTGAATGCAGTCCCCACCCTTGTTTACACTTAATATATTGAGGCACACTAATTACCTGCACATGGTTAATCAGTGACATCTGATTATCACCTCTAACCACTCCCTACAAGAATACTTGCTTACACAGTGCCACTATGTTTCCTCACACCACCTTCCTTATTATAACCTCCTGCCTCTTTCTCAGACTCTCTTATACTGTCTCTACACATCATGTCTCCAATAATATAACTATCTCACCTTCCCTGCTTTCATCTCCTCTTCTCTGCTCCCATGAGCTCTTCTCCTTCCTCCAGTCACTATCTCATCCCCCCCCTAAAGGTGAAAAGCGGAAATGCTCCTGTAAGTCCTATTCCCATCTCCTTTTACTCTCTCTCCTTCTTCTGATGGCTTGTGGGGATATATCCCCTAACCCAGGCCCATCACTCATTCCCACCTGCTGTCAGCCACGCAGAGTCCCCAGGGCAGCAAATGCCCAAAACACCCATAATCTAATACCCATCACTTGTCACAAACCATCTACTTTGCCCTTCTCCTGTGCCCTCTGGAATGCAAGGTCTGTTTGCAATAAACTTACCTTCATTCATGATCTCTTCATTTCCAACTCCCTCAATTTACTGGCTATCACGGAAACCTGGCTCACTCCATCTGACTCTGCCTCCCCTGCTGCACTCTCTTATGGTGGTCTACACTTCAGCCACACTCCTAGACCTGAGAACAAACAAGGTGGAGGTGTGGGCATACTGCTATCCTCTCGCTGCACTTTTCGCTGCATACCCCCTGTTCCCTCCCTTCAATTCTCATCTTTTGAAGTCCACACTATCCGCATCTTCTCTCCCATCCCTCTGCGAGTAGCTGTGATCTATCGCCCGCCTGGATCACCCTCTCAATTTCTGGACAACTTTGCCGCCTGGCTCCCTCACTTTCTCTCCTCCAATATACCTTCACTCATTCTTGGCGATTTCAACATTGCCACTGACACCCCCACCTCCCCAACAACTGCAAAATTACTTGCACTCACCTCTTCCCTTGGCCTCTCACAATGGACAGATTCCGCAACTCACAGTGGTGGACACTCTATTGACCTTATTTTTACTAATCTCTGCACTATCTCCAACCTTGACATCTCCTCACTTCCCCTATCTGACCACCACCTGCTAACTTGCAACCTCACCTCATCCTCCACTCACCGCCCTTCTTCAAATCCTGCCATCAGAACATGCAGAAACCTGCAAGCACTCAACCCACAACAATTTTCAAATGTATTAACACCCCTTCTCAGCCCCCTCACCACCCTTGCCTGCCCTGACGTCGCCACTTCACAATACAACACTACGCTAACCTCCACCCTTGACTCTCTTGCCCCCATAATCACAAGCAAAAGCCCTCGCTATCACCCACAACCATGGCACACCACACAAACACGCTATCTACAGAGATGCTCACGCACTGCAGAACGATTATGGAGGAAATCTCGCACTTCAGCAGACTTTCTCCACTACAAGTTTACCTTGCGCTCCTACTTGTCTGCCCTCAATCTTGCCAAACAACACTACTTCTCATCACTAATATCAAACCTGTCCTCCAACCCCAAACGTTTATTTGCTACATTCAACACCCTCCTGCCCCTTCCTCTCTCACTGCTGATGACTTTGCCAGCCATTTTAAAAATAAAATCGATACCATCCGAAATGAGCTCTCCTCCCAGCTTGGCCCTACCCCACCACCCTCTCCCCAAACCGACAACACCCAGCCCTTACCCTTCCCCAATCCCACCTCCACTATGGACTCCTTTGACCCTGTAACCGAGGATGAAGTATCTACTTTACTATCAACCTCTCACCTTACCACATGTCCTCATGATCCTATTCCATCACAGCTAATCCCTCCCCTATCCACCACACTTATCCCAGCTCTCACACATCTATTCAACCTCTCCCTAAACACTGGCAAGTTTCCATCCTCCTTAAAACATGCCACAGTTACACCCATTCTCAAGAAGCCCTCTTCTGACCCAGCTTCTGCCTCCAACTATCGCCCTATCTCACTACTTCCCCTTGCGTCTAAACTCCTTGAGCGGCTTGTTTACAATCGCCTCACTCAATTTATTTCCTCCAATTCCCTACTTGACCCCTTCCAATCTGGCTTCCGGTCCCAACACTCTACAGAAACAGCCCTTACAAAAGTCACTAATGACTTGCTAACCGCCAAATCAAAGGGTCACTACTCTATTCTAATTCTCCTGGATCTCTCTGCTGCCTTCGATACAGTTGACCACCCTCTTCTAATCCAAACGCTCCGCTCTTTTGGCATCCAGGACACAGCTCTTTCATGGTTCACATCCTATCTTAAAGATCGTACATTTAGTGTCTCCTTCTCTGGCACCTCTTCTTCACCTCTCCCTCTGTCTGTTGGCGTTCCCCAAGGTTCTGTCCTAGGCCCCCTCCTCTTCTCCATCTACACCTCCTCCCTTGGCACCCTTATAAAATCCTTTGGATTTCAGTATCATCTCTATGCAGATGATACTCAAATCTACCTCTCTGCACCCGATCTATCCCCCTCTCTTTTAGCTCAAGTTTCCAACTGCCTCTCTAGCATATCCTCCTGGATGTCCACCCGTCAACTCAAACTCAACATGTCTAAAACTGAACTTCTAATCTTTCCACCCTCTACTACAGCTTCCACACCTCAAATATCTCTAACTGTTGACAACACCATTATCGCCCCTACCTCCCAGGCCCGTTGTCTTGGGGTTCTACTGGATCCCGCCCTCTCTTTTATTCCTCACATCCAAGCAATAACAAAATCATGTCAGTTTTACCTAAAAAACATCTCCAAAATTCGTCATTATCTTACAGAAGACACAGCTAAAATTCTAATTCACTCTCTCATCATCTCTCGACTCGACTACTGCAATTCCCTCCTTGCTGGCCTCCCCATCTCTCGTCTGTCTCCCCTCCAATCCATAATGAACGCCTCCGCTAGACTCATCTTCAATACCAAACGATCAGTGTCTGCAGCCCCTCTCTGTCAATCACTCCACTGGCTTCCCATAGCTTCCCGAATCAAATTTAAAATCATGACCCTAACACATAAAGCCCTCAACAACAGTGCACCCCCTTATATCTCTGCTCTTGTTTCAAAATACTCTCCCAACCGGCCCCTTCGTTCTGCTAACGACCTTCTTCTTTCCTCCTCTCTCATCACCTCCTCTCACTCCCGTCTTCAAGACTTTTCTCGTGCTTCCCCATCCATTTGGAACTCCTTGCCCCGCTCCATTAGATTATCTTCCTGCCTCAAAACCTTTAAGAAATTATTAAAAACACACCTGTTTAAAAAATCTTATCATCTTCAGCCTTAACATGTACAACTGAACATTCCACAGCTTAATAACACTCACACCCACAATCTACAGTACAACACACAGACCCCTCCACTTTACTGAACCAATTGCTTTCAATTGTATTTGTCACCCTCTTGTATCACACCTAAACCCTTAGATTGTAAGTTTGCGAGTTTTCAATCTTGTGTCAGGCCTTGGAAACAAGCTCTATGTACATTTGATTTTATGCTCAAAAACAGGGCCCTACATTCTTTACAAGGTGTTTAATTTGTTTTCTGCTATGTACTCAACCCCTGTACAGCGCTACGGAATATGTTGGCGCGATATAAATAAAGATAATAATAATAATAATATTAATTTCATAATTATTAATTAATAATAAAAATGTTTTATATTTTCCACTTCACTAAAAATAATGTATATGTTGCACTGTATATATATCTTTATTATGCTTAGCTTTTTTTATACATTTATTAATTTATTACGTAATTATTAACATACATTAATAATTAATAATTACTTAATAAAAAAATAAAAAAATGTTTTATACTGCAGAAAGAAAAATGTATATTTTACACTGCCCTTATATATCTGAATTATGCTTAGCTCTTTATAATACGTTTATTATGTTATTAATTTATTCATAATGTCAATTAATTTATGAATTGCTAATTAGAAAAAAATATATATATTTTACACTGCACTAAAAAAAAGTGTATTTTACACTGCAGCTATATATCTGTACTATGCTTAACTCTTCCTAATACACTTATTCATTAACGTCAATTAATTGATTAATTACTAATTACAATATTTTACACTACACTTATATATCGGTATTAATGCTCATTGCCTGAAAGCAATAGGACCCTGAAATATGTTTTCTACTGCAGGAACAAAAATGTATATTTTACACGGCACATACATCTGTATTATGCTTAGCTCTTTATAATACATGTACTCATTAATTAATTTATTAATAATGTCAAATTAATTTATTAATTGCTAATTAGAAAAAAAAAATCCACTGCACTAACAAAAAGGTGTCTTTTACACTGCAGTTATATATCTGTATTATGCGTAAGTCTTCCTAATACACCTATTCATTGATTAATTACTAATTACAATATATTACACTACATTTATATATCTGTATCAATGCTCATTACATGACAGCAATAGGACTCTGAAATAAAATAAATGGATATTTTACACTGCAGTTAAAAAAAAGGAAATTTTGAACTGCACTTGCTTTGATCAGTTTATTATGCTCTGAGACCTCAAAAAATGTATATTTTGCACTAATCTTCCTTAAATTAGTTTATTATGCTCGGAGACCTCCAAAATATATATCTTTTACATGGCCTGGCTGAACAGAGGCCGCGGTCCGGTCATGGGCCGCGGCCCGGGGATTGGGGACCCCTGCTCTAAGGTATACATATTCAGGTCATGCAGCCCTATTAAAGTAGAAGCCCGTAGCGGTATCGGAAGCTAGCAAGGGCTGTGGGCTTGAAATTTGTCTGAGTTACATAGCTATTAAATTAGAACAGGCTGCGAGTCACAGGCATGAGACGCAAACCCGTAAAAAAAAATTTGAACGTTGGATGTGTGGCCGCAAACATGGTCGATTAGTCAAACCCGTAGTTACGGGTTTAGATGGAGCCAATAGAAACAGAGATCATCATCATTGCGTCACAGAAAAATGGAGGTTGGATTTCAAAGTCTTACAGGGTTCAATTACGAGTTACGATCGGACCCACATTCCAGATACAATGCAATATTGATAAAGCCGTAAATATGATATTCTAGTCCATGTGAGTTCCATTATATGTATTAACACATTGCCGGGATCGATATAACACGGAAATTAAACATGAAAAAAAGTAATTTTTTTGCCGATTTGCGAGCTTGAGAATTTTGTGCTATTAATTCTAATACCTAACATCACTTTCCATTTTAATATAAGTACTGTAGTGTGTGTATATGTGCATTTACAGTGCTACAGATTGGACTTTTCCCCCCTTGCGGGTCCTCTCTGGTACCCGTTGGCTTCCTGGCTCCATTTGCGTGTTACGGGGTTGAACGCCAGTGAATTTGTTGCAATGTAATAGTTACATTGGAACGTATCAGTTATGGGCCTGACAGAACAAAGGAATTGCGGCTGCGAAATTCCACGTTCCAAGTCCCGTAGGTTGTTTTCGCTCCAAACCGGCAGATCGGTAGCAGCTAGCTTTATGGGGCAAATTTAAAAGCCGTAAGTCTTGCATGTTACATTATGGGTTCAACACCTTCTCAACACTGTACAAGGCAATATAAACACACCAGTGGACTTTAAATTATGGGGAAAGCATGGAAAGGCATTACAATTACTTGCACACCAATCCCCAAATACAAAATAGGAATTTAAAAAAAAAAAAAATGTTCATCATATGTTGGAATGGTCATGCATATTCCAATATGAAAAGCCATGCTGCAACATGCAGAAAGCAATTAAAGATACACTACCAGATTAAATTGCAACACAAAAACATTAAACTGCCTGCCATATTAACCTTTCCTCACTCACAGAGGCTCTAACATAATCCCTGGCATATATATATGATTGCATATACATCTCGCTCATCATATCTACATTGGGAAAACAAATAGTGGCCAAATTACACAGCCACATCACACATATTAAGTACCAGGGGAACATTGTATTATTTCTTGTTCAGTCCTTTAGTCGTGTCCAACTCTCTGTGACCCTATGGACTGCAGCACATTTAGCTAGGTCTCTGCCTGTGCTGTTCCACAAGGTTTGCATGCCAAAGATACTGGAGTGGGTTGCCAGTTCTTTCTCTAGTGGATTGTGATTTGTCTTACCTCTCTGCTAACACCTGCCTACCTACAGTGGCCCTATATGGTATAGCTCACAGCTTCATTCAGGAACACAAGCCCCTTCACCACCACCACTTAGCAATCCACAAGTGGACCAGGGGAACATACACCACACTAATGTCAATTGATGAATAGCAAAACATAATGGGAGGTCACCAAATGGGAATGGCTATACATCATGACCACCAGCAATGGCCTGGGACTCCTCAGGATGGCCATAGCGGAAATGGAGGTGAGTTGTCTGTTGATCCACATGCCTCTGCACAGCCTCCATGTGTTTTTTTGCCCCTCCTGATGTGTTAGAGTGGATTAGTGTGGTGTATGTTCCACTGCTCACCTTCAGCATTGCTAAGTGGTGGTTAAAACATTATATATATATATCCCCACAAGCCCCCCAGCAACTAGTTATATATATATATATATATATATATATATATATATATATATATATATATATATATATATATATATATATATATATTTAAATTTAAACTATGTTTTCTTTTTCCTCTTCTGTAGTGCAGTGGACCCCTGCAACCCCCCCAGGAACACAATTAACTCCCCACAGCAACACCATTCACCCCCAGCAGCCCCATTCAGCCGCCACAGCAACACCATTCACCCCCCCCCCCCCCCCAGAAGCCACATTCACCCCCAGCAGCACTATTCAGCCCCCAGCAGCACCATTCAGCCCCATCCCTCTCCCAGCAGCTCCATTCCACCCCAGAAGCCGCATTGGTCCTAGTCTATTTGGAAGCCTCATCCCATCAGAACACTGGGGTATGCGGCTGTACCATAGTACCACCTGGTGGTGCAATTTTTTTTACTGTAGGCAAAGAACTATTCCATCCTCGGATCTGGCTCATAAGGCGCGCAGACAGAAGAGGCCTTAAGCTATGAGAGGCGCACCCCAGGCCTAGTGGGGCCGAGTGCCCACGCTGAACAGAGCGATGGTCTTGCTGTCGCTCAGTGAAGTTCTTTGCCTGTAGTAATTTTATTGCACCACCAGGGGGTGCTGTGGCGCAGCCGCACACCCTAGTGTCCTGACAGGATGCGGCTTCCAAATAGACTAGATTCACCCCATTTAGCCCCCCAGCAGCCCCATTCACCCCAGCAGCGCTATTCTGCTCCCAGCAGCACCATTCACCCCCCGCAGCAGCCCCCAACACTCCAGTGTTCTGACGGTATGCAGCTTCCAAATAGACTAGATCCACCCCATTTAGCCCTCCAGCTGCCCCATTCACCCCAGCAGCACTATTCACCCCCCCCAGCAGCACTATTCATCCCCCAGCAGCCCCATTCAGCTCCCCCCCAGCAGTTCCATTCCACCCCCAGCTGCCCTATTTATCCCCCAGCAGCCCCATTCAGCAACCAACCCCCACCCCCCAGCAACCCCACAACCCCCCAGCAGCCCAATTCAGCTCCCCCCAGCAGCTCTATTCAGCCCCCTCCTCTTACTCAGCCCCCTCCGCTGCAATATGAAGCGCCGGCAGGGGAAGGATATCCAGGACTGCAGGACATAGCTGCAATGAGCGCCAAAGGCTGGAATCCGGCATGTTGTGGATCGGGTAGATAAATTATTGGGAGGGGCTAGAAATGAACCGGTGGTCTTGGTACAGATTGGTACCAATGACAAAGTTAATGGAAGATGGAGTGCTTAAGGCAAGGATCTCCAAGGTAGTATTTTATGACATACTACCAGTGCCACGTGCTAGCCCAGGGAGACAGATGGAGCTTAGGGAGGTTAATGCATGGCTAAAATGTGGTGCACTAAGGAGCGGTTTGGGTTTTGGCGCACTGGGCTGACTTCTCTCTTGGGTACAATCTCTATGGCAAGGATGGATTGCACCTTAATGGCGAGGGAGCTGCTGTGCTGGGGGAAAGGATGGTAGAACGGCTGGGGGAGTTTTTAAACTAATACGTGGGGGGAGGGACTAGGTAGAAGTAATGGGGTAGTAAGTGTAGAGGGGGTAAGGAATGAATTAACTAATCATGTGGGAGGAGATGTGGGGAGAGTTAGCATAGTCAATAGGGAGGTACTGCTAAGTAACTCAGACTCACAACATAAGGTGTATGCTTACTAAAGCCAGAAGCTTGCCAGGAAAAATGGGAGAGTTAGAATTATTAGCAGTAAATGAGAAATGAGATTTAATAGGAATTACTGAAACATAGTGGGATGACTCTCATGACTGGACTTTTAGTCTGGATGGTTATAACATATTTAGGAAAAATAGGGGCAATGGTAAAAGGGGAGGAGGGTTTTGTCTGTATGTTATACCTGAATTTAAGCCTATAGTCAGTAACGATATTTATGGTGGAACTAGCGGCAATGTTGAATGTTTGTGGGGAGAGTTAAATAGCGGAGCAGCAAATTCCAAAAGAATATTGGTAGGAGTATGCTATAAACCCCCAAATATAACTGAAAGTGAGGAAATGCATCTAATATTACAGTTTGGAAATGCAGCTAAGCATGGGTAAGTTCTACTAATGGGAGATTTTAATTACCCTGAAATAAACTGGATGAGTGAAACCAGCAGTACCGGTAAAGGGAGCAGGTTCTTGAGTACACTGAGGGATCATTATGTGACCCAGGTTATACAAGAACCTACTAGAAATTAAGCTATCTTGGATTTAGTAATCACAAATAATATTGATATGGTATAAAATGTTGAAATAGGGCAACCTTTGGGAAAGAGTGATCACAACACAGTCTATTTGAGATTGAATTAAAAATACATAACTGTAAGGGGCCAAAACCTGGGGAATTATAGACCTGTAAGTCTCACTTCTGTAGTGTGAAAGCTTTTAGAAGGGTTAATAACGGATAATATACAAGAATATGTCTATTTGAACAGGATTATAAGCAGGAGCCATCGTGGATTTATGAGGGATAGGTAGTCAAACAAATCTAATTAGTTACTATGAGGAGGTTAGTAGGAACTTGGATCAAGGCAACTCAGTGGATGAAGTATTTTTTAGATTTTGCAAAGGCTTTTGATGCAGTGTCACATGGGAGACTATTGTGCAAACTAAGGGAGACAGGAATTGTAGTAAATATATGCACATGGATTGAGAGCTGGCTAAAAGACAGGAAGCAAAGGGTTGTTGTAAATGGAACATACTCAGATTGGATTAATGTGGTAAGTGGGGTTCCTCAGGACTCAGAATTAGGTCCTCTCCTTTTTAACATATTTATTAACGACTTAGAAGTAGAATTGGAAAGATTAAAAAGTAGGGGTGTGACAGGAAATGAGGTCGTGCTAGCTCACAGCTAGCTTCAGGGTGGTAGGGAGACTGCAGCACCTCTGAGATGAGGAGATGAGCAGCTGAGTCGCTAAGCAGAGAGGGGGAGACAGCATTTGGGTGATCAGAGCGGCAGCGACGCTACTCTCATCATAAAGGAGGACCAGACCCGCCAGTGCTGATGGGGGAGCGGTTGCCATACAGAGCATAGCATAGTGAGTGGCGTTCGCGGGCCCTGGAGAAGGGGGTGGAGACGTCAGGAAAAGCGTGGAGGCTCATAGAGCTCCGGAGCTCCGAAAAACTGCGCCAGCCTAACACGCTCCAACACACGAGTCAGAGGGTTCTGAAGATAGGTTCCAGGAACACGCTGACGACCTGAGCTCTCCCTGGCGCCCTCCACAAGCCCCCAGACAGCCTAAGACCTGGTGAGAAGTCCGAGGGTTCCTACTGTCGTATATAACAGGCAGCTTGAGACAACCTGAGAGGACAGGTGAAGCTGGAGGTTTTAGCAGATGCAGATGCCTTTGCGGATAATGCCTGACCTATGAGGTGCTCCCCTTACACTGGATCAGAGATAACATGAACATGGAGGGAGGTGATGTTCCTGTACATATGGCCCTAGAGGATTTTGGAATATAGTTGGGAATGGAGTCTGGATGCTGGAGGGTAATGTGAAGAAATTGGGAAACAGGAAACGATCTGGTCATTCAAGAGGTATATGAAACTTATATAAAGAAACTTCCAGACATTTTGGGGTCTGCAACAGTGAGGTAATAATAACTCTTACTTTTTCCTTTTATTGGTTAAATGGTCAATTTCACATCTAGAGCGAAAAAATACATAATGATATGGGCCAAAGGCCATATAGACTAGATAAAAAGAAAAAAAAGGGAAAAGTAGAAGTTTCTCCAAATCTTAAAGTCCTTAAACCCCCAGCAATATCTTAAAATCTGGACATTATTAATAAGACAACAAGTTTCCCAAACTATAGAGAAGCAATAAAGGGCGAAATTTTACAAACAACAATAGTTCTATCAGCTCCACAGTGGCAAGTAAATAAAGGCCCCTCTCTCTATTAGATCTGTAAGCTAAGAGGTATGCACATGGAAAGCAGATTTAAAGGGGAATATCAGCCACTAGTCATTTTTATAAGAGAGTATAACTGCTGACGGGAAAGGCAGGCCGCTGCAGCCGAGGTCTGGAAATTGCGCCTTGATACCAGAGGGCCCGCCAGGCAAAATGAAGTTCCCCCAGTGAATTTTCAGTTAATGTGTTTTATTCAAATTTCTGGTGGAATTTATCCTGATTTACGCAGGCCTACACTTAAAGGCAACTCGCAAAGATGCCGTCTAAAATGAAAGCAAAGGACAAAAAAGCTGATATCTTAAAAACTCCGAAAAAATTTTCTCCCAGGAGCAAGTGCGCTAATACCTCTAATACTGAGGAAGAAACTCACCCTAATGTTGAGGCTAATCGCTCGCCAGAAAAAGCGTCTCAAACTGTGAGTGCGAGGAGCTCTTTTTCTGAAGAAGAAGATATCCTGACATGCTCAAAAATGAGAGAACTATTCCAAAACTTTCAAACTAGCCTTGTGGCAGACTTGACCAAATAAAATCACCGAAAATACACAACTCATTAAAGAAGCAAAGGAAAGAGTTGACGCGGTTGAAAAAGTCTGTAACAAACCAATTTCCGATAATAACAGTTTATTAAAATACACCTCGATTCTGGAAAATAAATTAGAAGACCTGCAGTTAAAAACTCACTTGAAGACTGCAGTAGGATAAATAATCTGCGTTTAAGAGGCATATTGGAGACGATACCAGAGAACAATTTGAAGACCTATGTAGAGGACTTATTGGGGACCTTGGTCCCAAATATTTCAAAATCATAAAATACTATTGACAGTATCCATAGGCTGCCTCTAGCTAGACACTTAGATAAGTCCTAACCCAGAGATGTTATCCTTAGATTGCACTTTAGATCCTACAAAGAAACAATAGTAAGGGTCTCATATGAAAAGAAAGGTTTACCCGCCCCATATGAACATACCAAAATATAATATATATATATATATATATATATATATATATATAATTTGTAGTTTCACAATTAGAGGTTAGTGCTCATTCATTAGAAGTAGGATGTCGTACATTGTCACTACACCCTGGGAGGGGATACTTTCATAATATAATACTACAGCACCTAAATAGGAGAGGGGAGCGGTGGGATGGGGGAGAGATGGCGGGGAGGGGGGGGCAACGGAGGTAGGGCGGGGGAAAGGAGTTATGTATTCTGCCCCCCTAGTGGGAGAAGAGCTAAGGGTTAATATATTTTATTCAATAAGGTCAATAAGTGTCTGCAAGGGCATACATGCTTGCCTACCCTACTATGTAACAGGCAATCTCTTTAATGGTACATCTCCTCCTCTATTTCTTAATTTTTTTAATCCTTCCTTTTTCCTTTTCTCCTTTTTTTCTCTTTGTCCTTTTCTTTTTTCTTATCTGTAGGTCTCCCTACCAAAAGGTGGATAGCCACCCCTGACATTTCCCTATACCAGGCTATCGCCCTGTTAACCAGAGTCTAGAATGTCGGTAGACTTTGGTTTAATATGTATGAATGTGTATGTTGAAAGAATGATGAATGTATCAGGGAACTTTCTGAGGCACTGTAAAATGGAAATTTTATTATATATGACATGGGAGGAATCTAAAAATCTTGTCAATGGGTAAAGGATTAAAAGTCATCTTGCATAATGTAAATGGTCTGAACTCAGCAACAAAGAGGAAAATAGCCTTCTTGAACTATAATAAGATTCAGGCGGATATTCTCTGCCTCCAAGAAACCCATCTAAAGAAGGAGTCAGTGCAGTATATGTCCAATAATTCTTATCCAACTAGAATCGACTCCACATATAACAACAAATCAAAAGGAGTCTCTATCTTTTTTAACAAAAGGTTAGTGGTGGCTGAAGAATTTAAAAAAATAGACCCCTTGGGTAGATATATAATATGGATTGGCCATATAAACAATAGATTGATAACCTTAGTTAATGTCTATCTGCCAAATAAAAACCAAAACAGATATCTTAAAAATTTACTACAAGATATTTTTAAAATAAAAAAAGGATTGATTATGTTATGTGGGGACTTCAAGCTGGTAACTAATGTGTCAATGGATAAACATAGGTCTTATAAAGTTAAGTCGGAAGCCCATGTTAGTAAAGCCGCATCTGAGTTTTCTAGCTTGATTAAGAGCTATGAACTACTAGACTCCTGGAGGGTGTTCCATCCGGATCAAAAACAATTCACCTTTTTTTCTAATCGCCACCAATCTTACTCCCGTATAGACTATATCTTTGCGGATGCAAGCACAGTGCGAATGATAGAACATTCCAAAATAATTTTGGCACCTTGGCCAGACCATTCTATCAATAGCATTATATTGGTTAGGACAAATAAGGTGATGTCTAAGAACAGTTGGAAAATTAATCCATTGCTACTTAAAAAAATGAATCTGTTTCCGCTTTTAAAAAAGATATACAGGATTTTTTTAAAATTAATAAGGATTCGGTAAAGTCAGCAAAGACGCTATGGTGCGCCTTCAAGTCGTTTATTCGAGGGATACTAATCGCTAGATCCGCCGAAAATAAGAGAAACCAGGGCAAGTCATTAAATCTCCTTTACATAGAATTAGAAAAGCTACATCAGGACAATATGACAAACCCAAGTAAAGAACTAAGAGGTAAAATTAAGGGGATACATAAAAAAAATTTAAAAAATTCTCCAGTTACAAGCGGATAATCTCCTTTGGAGATATCAGCAATCCCATTTTCTATACAGCAATAAATCCGGTAAATATCTTGCTAACAGACTAAAGAAGCAACAAAGCCAGAACAGGATTTTAAAAATCCGGGATAAAGAGGGTAAAATTCATCTACGCCCGACAAAATTAGCGGGATCTTTCAGGACTATTACACCGAATTGTACAACTTAGGAAATGATACGCGGTTTAAACTTCCAGCCAAAGTAGAAATTGAAGTCTTCCTATGTAAGATCAAGTTCCCTAGAGTTTTAGAAAAGGATAGTGAATACTTAGACAGTGAGATAACCATCGAGGAAATCACTGAAGTAATTAATAGTGGCAAATCCACAAATCCCAGGGGGTCGATAAATTTTACTCTGTTTTACACATCTTTTTTGTCGGAACTAAAAAGTCACTTATGTAACCTATTTAACGAAATAAAACAAACAGGGGATATCCCCCCTGAGATGTCAGAGACTAAAATAATTAACATTTTGAAAGAAGGTAAAAATCCGGAGCAGTGGGGGAGCTACCGACCAATATCTCTGATTAATTTAGATATAAAAATCTACGCCAAAATATTGGCAAATAGACTGAAAACCATAATTCACCAGTTGATCCATAGAGACCAAACAGGCTTTATTTCTGGTCGCCAGGCATCTGATAACTCTAGACAAATGATTGCTATTTTAAACTACGTCGTAGAACAGGATATACCCTTATTGACCCTGTCTTTGGATGCGGAAAAGGCATTCGAAAGGGTCAATTGGGAATTTCTCCAGGCTGTCCTGACGAAATTTGGATTTAACGACTTTGCCTCGAGATCCGTTAAAGCCCTGTATGCCAATCCTATGGCATATATAGCAAATCCAGACTTCGAGTCAAAAAAGTTTAAAATTGGAAATGGCACTCGGCAGGAATGTCCCCTATTTACTGTTTATCCTTTTTATAGAACCCCTAGCTATTCATATTCAAGAGTGTAAAGCTATAGAGGGTGTAATTATTAAGGATGAATTTAAATTTATGGGTTTTGCAGATGATATTGTCATTACTATGACTAACCCGGAGGAGGCATGCCCAAAATTACAAGAAAATTCTGGATGAATTCGGAAGACTATCATATTTCAAGATAAATAATCTAAAATCGAATACCTTAATGAGAGCTTTTAAACTGGAAGTTAAAAATAGATTGGGGAAAATATCCTCGTATAATTGGAAATCCGAATATATAGTCCATTTGGGCATAAAACTGTCATTTGGAGTCAAGGATATTCTTAAAGTTAACTTGGAAGGTGTCATGAAACAAATCAGACCTATTCTATGTGATTGGAGATCTCTTAACTTGCCCTGGTCGGCGAGAATCGCAGCAACCAACATGAGTATTGTCCCGAAAATGACCTATTGCTTAAGATCCATACCGGACAGAATATCAAACAATTATCTGAAAATCATCCAGGACATTTTGGATAAATACATATATGGTGGGAAAAAAAAGTAGAATCATGAAAAGCAGGGTTAGTAAGAAATATGAAAAAGGAGGCTTAAATGCCCCTAGTATAAAAGACATATATCATAAAATTATCATTGCGCAACTTATAAATTGGAACACCCTCCAGGAGAAACCTAGATGGTTGGTCTTTGAAGAGGCTATTCTTAGTGACTCCTCTATAAAGAACCTATTATGGTTACCGTATTATAATAAAAATTCACTGGGTAAACTACCAAAAAATTAGCAATTTCTAGTAAAAGTTTGGTATAAGAATAAAGAGAGAATGCAAATAACACATTATCCATCTTTAGCCACCCCTATTGAATTGGTCTATTCCAGTGACCCCTCCGTAAACATTTATCTTTCGTATAAAGGAGGCATTTCCTTGGTATCAGAGTTATATAATAATAATAATAATAATAATCTTTTGACATATTCCGAATTAATGAAAAAATACAACCTGGAAAAACTCTCATGGCTAAATTATGAAAGCTTAAAACAAGCTTTAATTTCCTGAGGATTTAAAACCCAAGAAATAAATCCACCTACTAAAATAGAAGAACTAATTATAAAGAGAAGGAATTGTCATATTATTTCAAACTGCAATAAGATTCTAAGCGAGATCACTACGTTTATTAAAAGTAAGGGAATCATAGGCTGGGAATTAGATCTTAATGTGGCCCTTGATGAAGACAATTGGAGGGATATTCTAAAGCTGATTAAGAAATCCGCTATAAATCCAGCTTATCTGGAACTCTTTTTTTAAAATCTTACACAGATGGCATCTAACCCCAGTTAGAATGTCAAAATTCAATACAAAAGGGGACGCCCTATGCTGGAAACAGTGTGGTTCCTTAGGCGATGATTCCCATGTCTGGTGGAAGTGTAAAAAGATCTCAGATATGTGGTCAGAAATTTGTCAACTTCTAGCTAGAGTTCTAGATAAACATATCCCTTGTACCCCTCAAGTGGCTATTCTGCACAGGGGTCTGGAGTTTCTCCCCCTAGTGGAAAGGCATTTGGTTTTGCATGTCCTCTTGGGGGCCAAATGGTTGTTAGTAAAATACTGGAACACTCCTGATATCCCTACAATTAGAGAGTTAATCAATACTATTTTCTATAACAGTGACCTAACTTCCAATGATTACAGTTTGGCTAATGCAAAAAATAGAAATATGATAAATTTCACTACTTTTGGAGAATATTGTTGGTACAATGGTTTGTTCGTCATTTTTATGTTTACTTCTGTGTACTGTTTGTTTATTCATTTTTCTACGATGATGTAAGCTATATGTTAAAAAAAAAAAAAAAGAAGTAGGATTGGAAAGTATTGTCTCCATTTTTGCTGATGACACTTAGTTGTGCAAGGTAATTTAATCAGAAAATTATGTGCTTTCTCTCCAAAGGGATTTACATAAAATACAGGAACGGGCATCTAAATGGCAGATGGAAAAATAGCCATCTTAATGGAGCAAATCTAGGGGTATCAGATATTGAAAGGGATTTTGGAGTGCTTGTGGACAACCACCTAGGTAACAGTGCTCAAAGCCAAGCAGCAGCTGCAAAGGCAAACAAAATATTAGCATGTATTAAGAAGGATATAGAAGCAAGGGAAGCAAATATAATTCTGCCACTATACAAATCCCTAGGACGCCCTCATTTGGAATTAGCACCACTTCATAAAAAGAACATTTTAGAGATGGGAAAGGTACAGAGGAGGGCAACAAAACTAATAAGGGGAATGGAGGGCTAATTTATGAAGAAAGACTAACCAAATTAAACGTATTTTCTCTGGAAAAAAGGCATCTATGAGGGGATATGATTACCTTATATAAATACATCCAGGGTCAGTATAAAGATTTGTCAAGGGAGCTTTTTGTGCCAGGAGGTTTTCAACTGACAAGAGGACATCCTGTTAGGTTAGAAGTAAAAAGATTCCACCTTAAAGAAAGAAAAGGGGTATTCACAGTAAGGGTGGTTAATCTGTGGAATTCTCTACCAAGGGAGGTGGTGACAGATTTAATAGATGACTTTAAAAAGGAATTGGATATATTGGATAAGTCCTTGGCACATGGTGTCCAGTTGAAGGATGGGGTGTCCAGTTGAAGGATGGGGTGTTGTGCTTGAATAAATTCCCAAGCAGATGCATGAAATAAGTGGATTAAATGGTCCACATGTCAGCCACTGCAGTACTGGGCAATAATATGGAGCTAGTACATACACAGTGAGTGCTTGTTGAAAAACAGCATACGATAAAAAAATGAGAAAAAGTAACACTCCTTCCTGCTGCTGTATATGATCAGGAACAAAAGGGCTCCTGGACTGGCTATTTAAACACAAGAATTGGAGCAATAATGTGCTTGGTGCCTACTTCCTGCTTCCCCAGGAGCTAGGGAATGGATCATCCAATCCAAATTGCCTAATCAAGAAAGAGGCTCCCCAGCATTACAATACAGCCACAAATGAAAACCAAAAAAATAAAAATAAATAATAAACTGAGGCTAGCTCTATCCCTAGCGTGCCTAATAGTATCTATACTCACTATAAGGTGTAATACAAACCCTCTGGAAATAGCAAGTAATACATTTGTAATGCAGGATACAATGCACTGCATACTACTGGGCTAGGATAGTAAATACTATAGGATATGTGCCTGAAAGCCTTGGGGCGCATGTGTGACGGCAGTTGTGTCAATTGGGACAAACAAACCCTTGCTTCAGCAATGTATAGAGGTCTAATATATCGTTTGTATAGTTTTGAACATTTACAACGCTATAAAGGATACAAATACTTGTGTTCTAAGTAGTTGTTGGAGACGAATACGTGCGTAATAATCAAATACAATACAATAAATGGTAGTTTTATATATTTATATATGTGCGCACTCCATTTCTATGAATTCTGTAGGAAGATATCTACAGGGTATAATTCATGCAAATGGTTAAATGGAGTATGCAGTAAATATGCATAATGGCATATCATAAATGGAATGTGGCCCAAACAATAATAATAAGATGATGAATCTGCTAATAAAAAAGGGGAAAGGGGATATGCTTAAAAAAGAAAGAAAGAAAGCTATATATGATGAACCCAGTTATTTACATGCTAGTTGGACTGTACCATGCAGGAAAACTTACAGATAACAAATATAACATATATATAGTTGTGGATCTTTGTGCTGTTCGTAACGTTTGCGATGTTGGTAACACAGTTGCATCCCTCGCAAAGCGAGGGCCGCAACTGCGAGCCTCGCTACACCAGGCTCGCCAGCGGCGCAGTCAAACTGCGAGCCTTGCAAAGCGAGGCTCGTCAACGGCGCAGTACATAGGCCGCAATGAGTGCCAAAGTGAGGTTCGTCAGCAACGCACCACTGTTATACCGTGTAACCCACCCAAAAAAATAAATCAGGTACAAAAAATGATAACACACAGCACAGGTAGAGACACAGGAAGCCTGGGAGTGAGGTTGCAAGAGAATTAAACCCATATTTGGTGTTTTTCTTCACTTGAAAATCGCCTAAGCGAGAAAAAAAATGGCGGACGAAAAACACAACATTTCAGAAACAGCATGAAAACGAGGCTCAGCAACTCCAGGCTTGCAAGACTTACAAAATACGCAACACTGAAGACAGTAACACTTACACGAACAACGCCAGGCACACGGGACTTTGAAAATAAAACCAACTGCAAGCAGCGCGCGCCACGCAAACAATCAGCAGACACACAGAGGAGAAAGACACAGGCAAGGGGGAGATGCTGGAAAGAAACAAGGCATTATCAAGCACAAAACTTGCAGGTTGCAAAACAGTAGGTAGGAGAGGCTCGCAAAGAGCGCGGAAGGCGCTCAGCATGGGGCTTACAATGAGCGCCGAAGATGATCAGTGCAAAGCAGGAAAGTTGAAGTACACGGGGGAGCGGCTTGCGATGAGCGCCGAAGGTGCTCAGAGGAGCAAACGCCTCACATTGTGTGGCAAACTGCATTGCAGCCTTACAGTTTTATTTCCGTTATTTTTGACGGGCAAGTTCCTAGTAATAATAATAGTTTTGTATCTGCTGGGCTGTTCGTAACGTTTACGATGCTGGTCACGCTTCGCGAGCCTCGAGGAGCGAGGAGAGCCGTTGAAAGCGCGAGACAGGTGCAATATCAGGCCGCAACTGTGAGCCTCGCAAAGCGAGGTGAGCCGTCTACCTTGCGGGACTTAGGCTGAAATAAGTGCCAAAGGCTTTCATTGCACTGCGAGCCTCGCAGAGCAAGGCGAGCGGTTGATGCACGCAGGACTTAGGCTGCAATGAGTGCCGAGGCCAGTAGGACTTAGCGCGATGCACAAAATTAGGACTTAGGAAAACGAAGGATGTAGATGGACTGTGGGCATTGGAAAATTACGACGTTAGCAGGAACTCAAAAGACCTGCTAAAAACAACAAATACTGTAGGCCTCAAATTAACTTACACACTCACACATAGCTCAGGGGGAGAGACAGGGAGCCTGTGAGTAAGGTTGCAAGTTAATTTGAGGCATATTTAGTGTTTGTTCAAGAAGAAAAATTACAAAAAATTAGCTCAAACCAGACCGAAATAGGACCTCTTGTTTTAGTATGTATCATATGATAAAAAACTGCATTTGTAACATATGATTGGGTGATCTATCATGTAATGTGATGGAACTCACTCTAAACATACAATATCATGTAAACATTACAACCCGTGGACTCTTAAATGATTGAGTACAGTACGGGATAGTTGATAGCGACAGGGATGAGCTCCTAAGAGGAGCCTCTATATGGTTGAGATCCTCTCAGTGTTTTACATTCTATTGCTCTATGGAAGCGGTCAGATCTATTCCTCTATTTAGACCCTCGGTTTTATGGATCCACTTAGTTTCTTTTCTACGTAACTTGAGTAGACGATTACCTCTACTTTTGCAGGGTTTGATACGATCAATTACTTGAACAGTTACACCACTCATCTCCTTGTTGTGACACTGTACCATATGTGCCGAACAACATTTTTAAGGCACCCTCTAGAAACATTATACTGATGTTCCCAAAATCCTTTTTTGAGAGTTATTTTAGTTTGTCCAATGTATTTCTTTTGGCACTTACAAGTTATTGCATATATCACAAACTCTGTTTTACAGTTGCTCATGTGCTTGATCTTAAAAGTTTTATTTTTACTTGTTGAAGCAATTACTTGTTTGTCCCTCTTTTTAGAAAATCAACATATTCCTCAATTGGTAGTTCCACATTTAAAGGCAAACTGTGGTTGTGGTTAACCAATTTTCACTTTTGGTGCCTTCCACTTTCTTTAGTTCGCTTGGTGCCAAAATGGTCTTCAGATTTCTATTATTTCTGAATGTGATTGTGGGGCACTCCAGCAAGATGTCCTGGAGGATTTCATCCTCCCGAGGATAGGCCACCGCTTTTATAAGCATTTGGAGACCTGTTTTGCTCCTTTATTGTATGTGGTAAGGAATCTATGATTTTTGGTGTTTTTTTCTTTTTTCTTTTTCTCTTTGCTTTTGCCGGTTATAAGGTCCTATCTGTCTACTGTTCTGACCCTACGTGTCCACAGAGAACAAGATCATGGACCATGTGATGGGAAGTAGCCATCTAAGTACAAAATATCACCATCACATAGGCCAAGATCCAAGGCTCTTTAGCCAGGCTAGATTAGGTTAACATTGTGACCAATAGATTGTTACTGAGGAGAAGGCACAAACATATGCGCAGCCCCTAGGTCCTCCTCCACCTTGGCACACCGCCATCTCCCTGGTAGCGGTGGGGGGGGGGGGGTGCAGGGGGAGGCAACCCCCAGGGAGGCAGTGGCACCTGCAGTGGGAGGAAAGGAGGGGCCGGGCTGCGGGTGGCAGGGGGATGCCTCCGGGGTGGAGGAGGTGGGCCTGGGGACGAAAGTGCATCACATGGCTTCTGCTGTTACCCCCTGGAACGCACTCTTGTACGTCCCAATCCTGAGCAGCCAGATCAGGTACAACTCAGGCATTAGGTGGTGCCTTCTCTCCTCCCTATTGCATCTTGCCAGGCTGTGTATGACCTCCGCATTATTGGCGGAGATGCTGGCCTGGATCCCATGAAGACACTCCACCTGCTACAGCATGAGGGCCAACATCTCCGCCTGCGCAGCCTGGCCTGATGTTGGCTATGGAGGTCCCGGTGGTGGTGGTGTCGGCCAGTCCAGTGCACTGCTGTGGGGGGAGGTGGTGGCTGGCTTGTGTCCTCACTACAGTTGGAGGGCCATGGCAATAGCCTCAGTCTTTGGAGGAGGGGGATAGTGGGGTTGAATTCCGGTGGTGTGGCCAGAGGTCCAGATGGTGACCCCACCAGCCATGTTACATCCTCCTCCTCTGAACCAGGGCCCTCGGCTCCGCTTGTCTCCTCCACCCCTGTGCCAAATCCTGCTCCGATGGAGCCGACGCCACTGGACCCAGACCTCCTTGATGCTGAAAGAGAGAAAAAGAAAGGTATATGTCATTAGTATGATGAATGATATATTGTTTTGTGTGCATTACTAACTATCTAACATCTAGGTTTGAACCTGGATGATACTCCTAATTGCAACTCAGATTAGCTATCATTTGCTAGATGTCATCTATTCTTTGGCTTTTGGTCTTGAATGTTCTTGTCTCCTAACCCTATCTTGATTCCGGCTGCAGTCTGTAACTGCATAGGCTGCAGTGGGCACACCAATACATGGACTCTTTATTGCTTGAATACTGTTGTTGTGCCCAGGAATGACAGTGATTTGTCAGCTTCATGGATCTATCCCTTGTTAACTGTCCTTGCTGGTCATCATGTACATGTGTAGTGTGTGTGATGTACATGTGGTGCCATGTTGGTGTATGAAGCTCCAGCGGCGGGCACATGTCTCAGAAGGTCTTGGTGATCCTCTTCCACTCATCATAGCTCACAGTTACTTGCTTGTCCTCCTTGGCCATCATCCTCCTCACATTGGCCCTGATGTCATCAAACCGGTGTTTGACAGACCTCACATCCCTTGACGCTGTGCCTACTGCTATAATCTCCTTCCGTGCCTGAGCCATAGGCCCTGGCCTAACTTCCCTCCCCCCTGCAAGAATCACGAAGTGGCCATGGACAGCACAAAGGAGTACCACTTTCTCCATGTGTGTGTAATTGTGGGCCCTTTGCTTGCCCTTAGCCTCTTGCCCTCCTGACTGTGGATGGTGATTCTTACCTCCCTGACCTGTCCCTGAGGCCTGTCCCTTCTTCGAACTACCACCGCCCCTGGGATCAGGCCCCTTCCCCCCTGTCCCTATCCTAGGTGTTCCTGCTGCTCTGGCCACCCGGCCACCACCCACCTCCTCCTCTAAACTTCCCTTCTCCTCCTGCTCCTCCTCCTCTCCACCACTCCTCTCCTGCTACTCCTCTCCTCCTCCTTCTCCTCCTCTCCACCACTCGTCTCTGCCTCCTCATCCCCACCACTCCTCTTCTCCTCCCCACCACTACTTCCCAGGGCCACCTCTCTCTCCTCCTCACCTCTCCCCTCCTCTCTCCTTCCTCCATCTCAATCCCAAAAATAATAGAACGATAAATAAAAACAAGTGTTACTGTAAACATGAGGGGAATGTGTGTATTATGTGCATTTAATAACTTTTGGGGGGTGAGGTGTGGGGGATGGGATGGTGGGTGTATGGAGTGACCTAGCTCTATGTGTCTCTATGTGCGTTCTTTAAATTATGTATAATCTGTAAATATGTGTAATCAAGGATTAAGCGTAAAATCATAAATAGAATAATATAAATGAACAAAACCGCATTTACTGCTCTGAAAGTACTCCTGCTCTGTCTCTCTCCAAAACCTCCAACTGCAGACATGCGTGCTGCTTCGTCAGAAAATACAACACAGTCAATGCATGGGCGGCAGGGACGCAAACTTATAACCTCCCCCTGTCAATCATCTGCGGCTAGACTGCTTTCTATTGGCTCTGAGGCCTGTGTCGCACTACGTTATACCGCAATTGGATCATAACGGCCGATTGCAGCTCGGCCAGCCCCTTAACAGCTTGCGTCCGCGGAAAGGGTTTACAGGCTTGCATCTAAGGCCAGTAACTTGCGGCAAGGTTGAATGTAATAGCTCTATAACGCAGCAGAATTTCAAGCCCGCAGGCTTTGAGGGTGTGCCGTTGTCGTTACGGACTTGGAAGTTAATGTGGCTGATAGTATACTGGAAATCCTTGCAATTAGTCATTTCTTTAATAACAGGGCCTCAGGGGTAATCTTTACTAAAAGAAGCTGCACTGACCCCTTGATAATTGCTATTAATATTAGAAAGCCTAGGTTAACAGAAATGTATTCGGTCTCATTTAAAAAATGTCCAAGCAAGGGCCATCCCCCGTGGAGTGTGACAGAGAATTCACGTGGCATGTCTGGTAGGTATACACAAGCAGTAACAATAATCCAGTCATTGTGATATAAAGGCATGAAACATATTATATTCAGTCTTCAGATGAACAAACCAGATGTGTTCTTCAGTTGGACACACCAGAGCGTGATAACTGCTGAGACTTGATGTTTTTAGTGTCAGAATACAATCTAGAGCACTCTGTGAAGTCTTTCTAGATAGCTTATGGGAGATTATTTTAGATGTCTGGGGCAACACACTGATAAATAGTTGTATTTACCAAACAGTGATATTTGAGACCATATCTTCTGAGGATGTTGTGCGTACACTGAAAATAGCACTAAAGATGAACTAGAGCCTCCAGTCATCTCTCACTGAGAAAAATTTTAAGCAAGTTGAGGTCATAGCCAGGGTTGGATCTACCTCTAACTCTTTTCACCTGTTGCCTTTTTTTTTTGCCTATACTAATCTATTCCGGGTCGCTACCTTGTTGTGATGAAGGGGCTTGTGTACTTCGATGAAGCTATGAGCTATGCCATGTAGGGTCAGCCAAGATGGGCAGGTCATGGAAGAGAGGTCAGACAAATCACGGTCCACTGGAGAAGGAACTGGCAACCCACTCCAGTATCTTTGCGAAGAAAACTTTATGGACAGGCACAACCAGAGACATAACGATATGGCACTGGAAGATGAGCCCCTCAGGTCAGAAGGTTCCTACCTTATTACTGAGGAAGAGCAGAGAGCTAGTACAAGTAACTCCAGATCTAATGAAGTGGTTGGGCCAAAGCCGAAAGGACACCCAGCTGCGGATGTGTCTGGAGGGGAAAGGAAAGTCCGATGCGGCAAAGATCAATTCAGAATAGGAACCTGGAATGTTAAAACTATGAACCAAGGAAAACTAGATGTGGTCAAGAATGAAATGACAATATTAAACATGGATATCCTGGGAATTGGTGAACCTAAATGGACTGGAATGGGACATTTTACATCAGACAACCACCAGATCTTCCACTGTGGTCAAGAATCCAGAAGTAGCCATCTTAGTCAATCAAAGAGTGGCCAAAGCAGTGCTCGGTTACAACCCAATAAATGACAGAATGGTTTCAATTTGAATTCAAGGCAAGCCTTTTAATATCACTGTGATCCAAGTCTATGCTCCAACCACGGATGCTGTGGAGACTGAATTTGTCCAGTTCTATGAAGACATTCAACACGTCATAGATATAACACCAAGAAAATATGTTACTATCATCATAGGAGATTGGAATGCTAAAGTAGGGAACCAAAAGACACCTGGAATAACTGGCAAGTTTGGCCTTGAAATACAAAATTATGCAGGTCAGAGATTAGTAGAATTTTATCAAGATAATTCTCTGGTCATAGCAAACACCCTCTTCCAACCTCCTCCGAGACAACACTACACATGGACATCACCAGATGGACAACATAGAAATCAGATTGACTATATACTTTGCAGCCAAAGATGGAGGAGCTCTATAGAGTCAGCAAAAACAAGACCTGGAGCTGACTGCGGCTTCTGTAAAGTAATCTGTGATTATATAGCGCCCTATTCAATTGGCCAATTGGCTTCCTAAAGAATCTGTATGTCGGCCAAGAAGCCACGGTCAGAACCGAACATGGGACAACAGAATGGTTCAAGATCGGAAAAGAAGTGCGACAATGTTGTATATTTATTTAACTTATATGCAGAATACATCATGCGTAAGGCTGACTGGATGAATCCAAAGCCGGAATCAATATTGCTGAAAGGAATATCAACAACCTCAGATACGCCGATGATACTACTCTGATGGGTGAAAGTGAGGAGGAACTAAAGGACTTATTGATGAGCGTAAAAGAAGAGAGTGCAAAAGTTGGCCTACTGATCAACGTTAAAAAGACGAAGATCATGGCAAACAGCAATCTCACTTCCTGGCAAATAGATGGGGAAGAAGTGGAGCCAGTGATAGATTTTATTTTCCTTGGATCCAAGATCTCTGCAGATGGTGACTGTAGTCATGAAATTAAAAGGCGTTTGCTTCTGGGGAGGAAAGCTGTGGCATTGCTTGGACAAGCTTGTAAAAAGTAAAGATATTAAACTATCAACAAAGGTTTGCATAGTTCGAAATATGGTATTTCCAGTAGTAACATACGAATGTGAGAGCTGGACCATTAAGAAATCTGAGTGCCGTAGAATTGACGCCTTTGAATTGTGGTGTTAGAGAAGACTGCTTAGAGTCCCTTGGACTGCACGAAGATCCAATAAATCAATACTTCAGGAAATCATGACAAACTGTTCACTAGAAGGTATGATCATGAGGCTGAAGCTCAAATATTTTGGCCATATTATGAGACGGCAGGATTCCTTAGAAAATACTCTGATGCTGGGAAAGAATGAAGGCACAAGAAGAAGGTGACAACAGAGGCGGAGATGGATAGATGAGGTCACAGAAGCAATGAACATGAACTTGATGGAGCTCAGAGGGGCAGTGACTGAGAGATGCACCTGGTGTGCTGTGGTCCATAGAGTCATGGAGAGTCGGATGCGACTGAATGACTAAAGAACAACAATACTAATCTATATTTTCTTATTATGAAACAAAGTGACTGCCAGTTTGGAGTGGATGAGTATATAAAATTACAATGCTATCAGTATGACAGGTAAACTCTTAGGAATTCAGTCAAAGTAGCACTAGGATCCTTCATAACTTACTCAGCCATACTGTTGGTGCAGTTTTTGAGAGGGGGAGGGGGGGTCAAGAACTTTGCTGCCCTTAACTCCAACACTTTTTCTGCATGCCTTTCAACGCTATCTGAAAGACTTTCTGGGCCTCATTTAATTGCGATTTGGCCAATGGAATAGGGCTCTATATAAGCACAGAGCATATTTTTTTTACAGAAGTTTTTTTGTTAGTTAGCTTTTGGATAAAAGTTCACTAACTAAAAACTTCTGTAAAAAAATCTGTGATTATATAGCGCCCCATTCATTGTTTGTGTCCCTTTAAGGACTGACTCTGGTATGTAAATAATGTTCCAGCATCATATTCAGTTTTAAACAAACTTATTAGTAGCACAAAAGGAGAGCTATATATATTTTTCTAGTTGCTTTTCCAGTTTGAAACTAGTACCATGTTTGTTTAAAATCACCTTTATATTTTTGGCAATATTTTTTGTGAATTTAGTTTTAGGATAGCTGTTAAGCTTGTTGTTTTCAGTCTCTTTTCTATATTTAACGTTGGATATATTCCATAAAATTAAGAGAATGTACTTAGAACAATAATTTATAACAATTTTCTGAAACCTTGAAATAGATATATTGTTTGTTATCCAAACAACTGTAAGCTCCAGAAGCAAATCAAAACACTGTTTCTGAAGCCGGATAAGATCCTACCCGCCTGTCCAGTCTTCCATCCTTCTAAAAACTTCTTGAAAAGGTAAGGTTTTAAAATTCCGGAGGACAGTCTTATGTATGTCACTTTTGAATTAATTTATTGTATATGCACATACCACTTACCTGGAAGTCTTGACTGGCAATTGTTTGTATTCATATTATTATTTTTGGAACATGCCAACATATTCTGCAGCGCTATAAAGGGGTTAAGTACAAAGAAAAAATAAATACAATATTAAACACATTGCAAAAAGTAGAGGGTCCTATCTTTGATTTTTAAAATCTTAAATACATGGTGCTTTTTTTAAAACACCTTATAAGATTGAAAACTTGCAAACTTACAATATAAAGGGATAAATAAAAAATAAGATGAAGTAATTAAAAGAAAGAAAGAAACTATTGCAAAGAAAATAGAGGGTTAATTAGTAATTAAGTGTTTGGGTGTATCGACTGTGAGACATAGAGGTCTACTGTGAGACATAGAGGTCATGTTGATAAACCTGCACTATAAATGAACACAAATCATAGGTGGGTGAGTGTGTACAGGGTAGGTGGGAGAGCATGTTATATGAGATGAGATGAGGTCTGGAGGCAAAAGAAATCAAGGTGAAAAGAAATAGGAAAATGACAATTGTAGAGTGAATCTGCTGAGTGGTTGGTATGAGACCCAGTGTCTTTGGCTGAGCCTCTGCAAAAATTAATGCTCAGTCCTGATAGTAAATGCAACTGGAAAAATGACAGTTGGAGAGTACATTTGCTGAGTGGATGGTATGAGACCCAGTGTCTTTGGCTGAGCCTCTGCAAAAATTACTGCTCTGTCCTGATGGTAAATGCAACTGAAGAATTGGCAGTTGAAGAGAGAATCTGCCATCATACCGGCCAGATGCTCTTCTTATGGCCAGATAGTCCAATTTTCCAAGAGAAATGTCACTGCCTCTCTTAGCCTCCCAATTGTCCCTTTTTAGAGGGAAAGTCCCACATTTAATTGTAAAAGCTTGTTTTTCAGCTTAAGTCATGTCCCTCTCTCTCATGTATCCCTTTGTTTTCTTTCAGACTCTAGGAGGATATACAAGCTAAAAGTATCAGTTCTTTCACATATAATAGTTGTCAAACTACGAGACGTCATCATGCATTGCGTGGTGCATATGACTTGGGCGATGAGCGCCAAAGGTGCTCATCGCCTGCGAGCCTTGCATAGCGAGGTGAGTCTTTAACTTGCAGCACTTACCCTGTGTGTCTCTTCCCCTCCTCCTCTCCCTCCCCTGTGTCTCTCTTCCCCTCCTCCTCTCCCTCCCCTGTGTCTCTCTTCCCCATCTCCTCTCCCTCCCCTGTGTCTCTCTTCCCTTCCTCCTCTCCCTCCTCTGTGTCTCTCTTCCCTTCCTCCTCTCCCTCCCCTGTGCCTCTCTTCCCTTCCTCCTCTCCCTCCCCTGTGCCTCTCTTCCCCTCCTCCTTTCCCTCCCCTGTGTCTCTCTTCTCTTCCTCCTCTCCTTACCCTGTGTCTCTCTTTCCCTCCACCTCTTCTTACCCTGTGTCTCTCTTCCCCTCCACCTCTTCTTACCCTGTGTCTCTCTTCCCCTCCACCTCTTCTTACCCTGTGTCTCTCTTCCCCTCCACCTCTTCTTACCCTGTGTCTCTCTTCCCCTCCACCTCTTCTTACCCTGTGTCTCTCTTCCCCTCCACCTCTTCTTACCCTGTGTCTCTCTTCCCCTCCACCTCTTCTTACCCTGTGTCTCTCTTCCCCTCCACCTCTTCTTACCCTGTGTCTCTCTTCCTCCTCTCTCTCATTGCGTGCAACCCAAAAGTATGAGCCGCAGTAAAAAAAAATACCAGAGGTAAAAAAACAATGCAGTAACCGTGCAAACCCAAAAACACATTAATAAAAAAAATACACTCATAAGCACGGTGTGGAAGTGAGGTTGCACGCGAATTCAACCCCAATTTCCCCAGTTTCGGCACTTAAAAATCGACTAAGCCAAAAAAAAATGGCGTCCGAAATAAATGAAAACGAGGATCCACGACCCCGGACCGCGCAAAACACTGCCAGCCGCGTACAACTTTGCCAAACCCCCATATTAAGAGATCCGCAATAAGCCCGGGACCCCACATTTTCCCCTTGCTACTGAGGTCCGATTGGACCGCCGAAGTGTACCCACATTAAGCCCATGCTGGAGCCAATCAAAAGACGCAGATGCCTCCAGTCAATCACCCCGTGGGGGTGTATCCCACTGTGATTGTCTGAAGGCAATAGAGCCTTCTGAGTGGTTTAAAAAAGATTGACAGGTGCATTTGCCAATCAGAATGGGATATGGGGGTATATATGGGGGCTCACACATTGGCACCTTCTGATTGGCTGAAAAGGCTGTCAATCAAATTTCAGCCAATCAGAAGGCTCCATTGGCAATTTTCTTGCGGAAAAGGCTCTAGGGGCCCCATTAGCGTCAGGGAGCTCCGCGAGTGCGAAGCTCCGTTAGTTTTTGTTTTTTGGGGTTACAGCGCAGATTCTGCCAGGGCCGACCCGGGGCAGAAGAGGAGGAGCACGGGGACATCGCGCTGAGGTAAGTTGAATGTATATTATGTTTATTATATTTTATTTTCTGTGTGTATATGTAAAATAAGAAGGACGGGGACATGCTGGAAAGGTGAGTTGAATATTTACAACATTTAGAATGTTTATTTTTACTATGTACTGTTTTGTACTATTTTATTTTTTTCCCTAGGGAGGCGATCTGAAGGGACATCTGCAAAGGTAAGTGGTCTTAATTATTCTATTTTAGGTTAGATTTAGGGTTTGTGTATCTAGATAGGATTTAATGTATGTTACATAGGGGGTAGTATTTTAGTTAGGGGGTTATGTATGTATTTCAGATAGGGGGTATGTCTTTTAGATAGGGGGTATTGTATTTTACATGGGGGGTTGTATGTATTTCACATAGGGGGGTGTGTATGTATTTTAGATTAGAGTGTATTTTATTTAGATAGAGGGTATTGTATTTTATTTGTATTGTATTGCAATATGATGTATATAATTTGTATGTATTTCCTTTTCAGGTGTGTAATATTTTAATATTTTTTTTTATTTTCTGTAGTGGGGGGTGTAATGTAGCTTTTTTTATTTTTTGTAATGTAGCTTTTTTTATTTTCTGTAATGTAGCTTTTTTTAATTTCTGTAATGTAGCTATTTTATTTTCTGTAATGTAGCTATTTTATTTTCTGTGACTTAGGTTCTGATTTTTTCTGTAATTATTGGGGTGGGGAGGGTTTAATAAGGGGTAGGTAGGTAGTGTAGCTGTTAATAGGTTAGGTTACAGGGTGGTTAGTTTAGATTGAATGGTTTATTGGGGAGGGGATAGTGCAGTGTAGTGTTTGTACTTAGTGTTATGAGGGTCCTGGAGGACCCTCATGGCACTTATGGGGTTAATGTTAGGCTTCTGACTGTCCCATGAAAGTTAAATAGGCCCAGTTAGGGTTCAATAGACCAATTTAGGGTTACATAGGTACTGTTAGAGTTAAATGCGTACTGTTAGGATTAAATAGGCCCAGGGTTGAGTTAATGGGGTATAGTTAAAGTTAATAGTTTAGTGCTTACACCTGGATGACCCTCATGGCATTTATAGTGTTATTACATGGATTCATTAGTGTCCTATAGGGGTCTATATAGTTGAGGCACCCAGTACACTCACATCGTGTCACAAACAGCATTTCAACACTTTTTTATTGCCCTGTCATTTTTGACGGGCAAGTCGCTAGTATAATATAAGTGTGTATAGAAATATGTACTCAAATTTAGTGTGTTTATGTCTAAAATGTAATATACAAGTTGTACAGAGTAGCAATAGCACTACCTAGCTTTTCAAGAGCATAAGTGACCATTTTTGACCTTTTAAAATGTTTGGGACTGTCTGTAATAACTATTGTTCTAGTATTTTTGTTTTGAAAAATGCTTCACTTTTAGTCCATTAAATTCTGTTGAGTATTTATATGACATCATAATTCCACTTACTTTTGTTCAAGATATAAACATATTAAGAACACAAAGTCTTATGAATGTGGATTTTTAGACCAGTGGGTGGGGTCATTACCACTTTAGAAAGCGTACAGCCAATTAAAGGAATACCTACGTTTCCTGGATTATGAATGCATCTGATAGAGGAAAATCAGTAGTGTATGAAAAAAAATTGCATGAACAAATACCTGAATAAACATTTAAACACTTACCTTGAAGTTAGCAAAATGTATTGGAATTGCTGTCAGTTGAAAATTAGGGTTAACACCCTCTCCAAATCCAGGCTAAATTAGCATACAATTTGAAAAAAAATTTGGCCAATCAGGAGGAAGCAAGGGCTGAAACATTTGTATCACAATCCTGGGTTACTGTCTGTGCCTGGGATATGTAGTCTGGCACATATTAGAAAGTGCTATGTATTTTCATATAATTCACACTGGATTAACACTGCAGGTTGTCTGTTCTCTGCATCAACTGCTGCTGGTGTTTTTTTTATCTCTGTCTCTTTGTGGGGAATTTTAGCTGTGACCACACCAACCGTGTGACTGGCATAATTGCCTTTAGAGGTCACAAACTGTAACCAGATGCTGTGCAGCAAGGTACACTTTATGTAAGCTTCCTAGGGGTGTGCAAATCCAGATAGCAGTATACAGCATATAAATAAATACATTCAACTTTTCAATATTATACTCAATGTTCCACTAATCAGTAGCTGTTTTTTAGTAAACATTTAAAACCCAGGAAACTTTCATATCCAATTTAAGAAACTACAGTAGGTAACTGTTTAACAGACAGTTGAGTGGCTCTTAATGTGAAAAATATATGCACCCATGTTATACATAATACAAAGTAATTTGTAAGAACAATCACTAGCCCACTTCCAAATTATGTTTTTCAGTTTTATGTCTATTTTTATTAATATTATTATTTTTTAGCTAATAACCACTGTGAGAACAAGCTTACAGCATTCATGCATGTGCTTGCACAAGAGAGATCAAACTAATGTTCTTGGTTATCTGCCACTACACAAGTACTCACATGTGAATGTACTCACTGAATCAGTCACTTCTGCAAGAGGCTCCTCAAATAACACTGGGCCTCACCCCATCCACTCAGCAGAACCTCACTCTCCAACTGCCATTTTTACTCACATAACTTCTCACCTTTAATTTGTTTTAATTTATATTGCAGGTTTAGCACTATCAGCTCCAAGTTTCACAACTGATATACACACACAACCTTCATAGCTGATTAACCACATTTTCATTAACCTGCCAGGCCGTAATAACTTCTCCTTTTGTTTCAACAATGCCTTTGGATTGTAAGTTTGTGAGTTTTTAATCTTGTATGGGGTTTAAAAAAAAAAGCACCATATATATAGGGATTTAAACTCAAAATCAGGGCCCCATACTTTTTGGCATGTGTTTTAACATTGTTTTTTTCACTATATTTAGCCCTTGTACAGCACTCCTGAATATGTTAATAATAATAATAATGTACTCACAAACACAATAACCTCACAAATTAAGCCACTACTGTGCATGTGATGATATCACAGATCATGTCACCAGTGTGTATGACCACGGCACAAAGGCCACATATCTTTATGAAATAGATTAATGAGACTAAACATGCACACAGTGTCTCCATCCCTATAATGATATCATATGGGTGGAGCCAAGCAAGGAATGAAAATTAACATGTGCAAGGCATAAAATGTAAAATATTATTATTATTTCATTTATAGTGAAAATGTATATTTAAAATACATGCTGACTGGTAATTGAATCAGCTAAGCACATTCCCGCTCTAAAGTGGCACTTTATTCGGAGTGTATAGCCTATATTATGCTTAAATGAACAATAACAATAATAGAAACATTTCAAATTTCCTTTAAGGGAACACAGCCACTTACATACATGCAAATATAACAGGCAGAGTCACTTTAAATTGCTATTGGTTATGCAATGCTACAGTGGAGTACCCAGTAACTTCATTCTTTTACTATTTCTTTAATATCTCGAGAGGAAGAAAATTTGTTTTTTAAAAAGCAGAAATCTAAAAGATAGTACGGTTTGTCACGCCACATGGTCAGCTAGACCTCTGATCCTGATCTCCAGGGGTTAATTCTACACCTTCCTCAGCAATAGGATCAGGACCCACAGCATACCAAATCACCATTACTATCAGAACACCACAATTAACCACTAGCTAGCTTCTTAAGTCCAGGAGCAACTGTTTATTATATACAAACCGGGGAACTTTATACAGGGTAAAACAATAGACACTGTTAGACAAGTAATACACAGACGTTCCAAAGAACACAATGCCCTTAGTAAATATTAACTTGTGGTTGTACATTTGAAGCTATATCTTAATCAGAACATTGTTTCAGTTAAGACGTAGAGCTTGTTCTGTCTCCCCAGGGAACTGCCTGTGCAAATATCAAAACACAACCCTTTTGTAATACAATCCACATATACATATAAATATATACACAGCAACAAAACATGTTTTGACATGATCATACGTGATGTGACAAGCTGTTAACCATAATAACTATAGTACTATATTACAGAGGGAGATTCATGGCAAAAAAATAATTACGTTTCACAGTCCATGACAACCACTTTCCTCATAGAATAAGTGATTAACAGCTCTTTTATGGAAGGGGTGAGGGAGATTGTATCTCATGGTCCTGCCTTTCCACAACAATCACTCCCCAAAAGTCCTGGAGCTGGACAAGACCTCCACTTGTCTTGTCTTGTTTTATAAGGGACAGGCCCAAAATTAATCCTCCTGAGCAGAGAACCCTAATGAGACTATCCATCTGGTGCCTAAACCAAGCCCAATATTTCATGTCAAGGGCTGAAGAAGAGTAGACCTCCTCATCAAGTTGCAGATCCCAGGCTATAGCTTTAAATGTTAGACAGGAAACGCCATGAGGCTCATGCCATCTTTGTTTGTGCAGACTCAAATGGAAAACCAGCTTGGCTAAATGACAAGGCAGAGCAGTTCTGTGTTCCCTGTTAGCATAATCTTTTGGGTATGGGAATATGCGTTGGTGTAATCAGTGCTGAAAAGGGGGCTGGGTGGAGCAGCTCTCACAGAACCTTCAATGATCTTTCTGTCTGTACAATCTCCTCTAGAAGGCACAGAACTCCCTCTATAGGAATGTTGCCACCTGTATGTAGTAGCTGTTCCAGTGGTGATGTAGAGGGGTCACCCTCTCTCACAATTTCCTCCTTCTGCAGTAATTTACCATCTTCTACAGGGGCATCCAGGTTAGGTAGTCAGTAGTCCTGACTTCAGAAGGGCTGGTAGTTGATCCTTTGCTGGCACCATCTCTGTTCACTGATGATACCTTCCATCTGCCACTGGGAAGAGCTGGCATCCTCCATGCTGCCATCTATCTCTCACCTGATAACACAGACATCCTCCATGCTGCCTCCCGAGGAGAACAGTCATCCTCCAAATGAGCAGTGAGTGTCTGCCTGACTGCATGTAATAGTGCAGATGTAATAGCAGATGTTACTGATCAGCCTTGATGATTAGCAGCCAGAGCACAGGAGAACAAACCTCAGAATATGCAGCCTGGTGTTTAAGGGTAACATAACTTAGTACTGCAGACAATCCGTCCCTGGTTCTAGTCCTGAGGCGTCCCTGACAGTACCTCCCTCTCATGAGTGACCTTTGTGCACTCCAAGAACCAATATCAATAGCCTGAAGAGGTAACAATCTCTTTTTATTGTCCTGCAGCATATAATGTCCAGTTGGACTGTTGCTGACCTGAGGAGACAGTTTTATGAATGTCCCAATTGTGCATTAGAAATAGGCTGCGTGCGCGAGGACAAACCGTTGGTTTATTTGTGTGAAGTGCTACTTTAGATGCGTAATGTTGTTAGTGGCAAGTTGGGATTGTAAAATAGCATTGTTTGTCTATGTGCTACGCGGTTCACGAGCATTTGCCGGCCTTTAATAGTGTATTTTGTGCCTCGTACATTCCTGGGTGAAAGTGGTACGCGGTTGGCGGTGTTTTGCACGGTCCAGGGTTGTATAGCCTTGTTTTCATTTTTTTGGACCACCATTTTTTCGCTTAGCCGATTTTTGAGTGCCGAAACTGTTACCCTGGCTGTTACCCCGTGCTGTGTGTGATGTTTTTGTTGTATTTTTTTTTTTTGTGTGTTTCGTGTTTTTTGCTTTGCACGGTTCGGCTGTTAACTCGCAATGTTTTTTTTTTTCTAAGTCCCGCATTCGTCAACTGCTTGCAGCCTAAGGTGATCCCGCGGTTCCTAAGTGTTTGGAGGCTAAGTCCCGTGTGCTTCATTGCCTCCATTGCGAGGCTCGCAGGCGATGAGCGCCCTCGACGCTCATCGCTCAAGTTCTGCAAGTTTTAGTGCCTTAATGGCTCGCCTCTCTACGCGAGGCTCACAGGCGATGAGTGCCGAAGTGCTGCGAGTTAACGGCTCACCTCGCTACGCAAGGATCGCAGGCGATGAGCGCATTTGGCGCTCATCGCCTAAGTGCTCCGAGTTAAAGGCTCGATTTGCGAGGCTCGCAAGTGATGAGCACCTTCCGCGCTCATCGGCTAAGTCTTACGCACCACGCAAAGCGTAACAACGTCTTGTAGTTCGACAACTATAATATGTGATATATATATATATATCACATATATAGTTGTGGATCTTGCGACTGTTCGGAACATTTGCAATGTCAGTAATGCAGTTGCGAGCCTCGGGAAGCGAGGCGAAGCAGCCGCGCAGTACTTAGGCTGCATTGTGAGGGTCGCAACTGCGAGCTAAGCACGTAACTCTAAAAACCCTAACAATAAATAAATACAATTTTACAAATATAATAGCACATTCACACACAGCACAAAGGCGCTCATTGTGAGCCACGAGATGAGCGCCGAAGGAGCTCATTACGGGGCTCACAATGAGCACACTGAGTGGGAGAGGCTTGCAATGAGCGTGAACGGCGCTCATTGCGAACCCCGCCTTGAGCGCCAAAGGAGCTCATCTTGGGGATCGCGTTGAGCGCCAAAGGTGATCACTACAAAGCAAGAAAGTTTAAGTACACGGGCGAGAGGTGCTGATGTGACTCCGGCTATGAACCTAAGCTTGCCAAGTCAAGTTGAATACCTGTGCGAGTTCAGAAGCCATCTGAATAAAGAAGACTTATGTCTTAAAGACCCTAGTAACAGGAACTTTTTCTATATCTAGATTTTCTATATCAAGGAGATGTGGAAAGAAAATGTATAGTGGAGGTGAACCCACTGTGTGATCGGCATACAACAAACATAGCCACTATCTAGACTGGTTTTATTACATACCTTGTGGAGCCATTATTTGTGGAATGGGCCCTGTTTGGCAACACCAGGCTGCCACTGACCATGCTTGGCCACCTAGGATTGAATAAAGCTAGTTGGAAGGGAATGCTGGAGGAAGCCGACCCTGCATTTGAAGACTGACTCTTGATATATTTACCTCAGGAAATTTATGCACCATGACCCTGGAATCAGCTTAATCACCTAAAACTGTCTGGCAGGTTTATCTTTGAGATTAGCAAGAAAAGGGCTTGGTGAGAGAGAAAGTTATCCTGATTGCCAAGGTTTCAAATTAAAACAATGCCAGCATTATTTATTCCCAAGTTTTCCTTTAACATTTTATTTTTATTTTATTTTTAACAACAAAAGACTTAGAGCAATATGCACATGTCTCCATTGGCTTTTGTATGAAAGCTTGAATATGCAAGCATTGACTCATGGGCTGGTGTGTGCTCATGCGTGTGGTTGAGTGTATAGATCATTAGTTTAGCAGTCACATCAGGGGAGCGTAAGTGAATTTAACAAATTGCTTCTAATGCCTTAAACTTTGCACAAAGCTAAGTGACCAAACTTGTTTTTTTCTTGAAGTGCATTTTCTTTGTTTTTGTGTTTTTATTATTATTATTTTATTTGTTTCCCCTTTATTTAGTAAAATAGAGCTCTGTGGGACTTTGTTGTATTAAATTGTTTTTAGGACCAGTTGCAGAACTAATTTTAAGATTTAAACATTCCATTATTTTGTCATTTGTTTTAAGTAGTGAGCACAACTGTTATCTAGAAAGAAACTGGTGCTTTTTTAGTTTCTTTGTATTTCCCTTGTTATTGCTGTTAAAGACTGTTTATTATCTGTTTACAGTTTGTTGCAACAGACCTTTTGTGGGAGAAGGCTTCAGCGTAAAGCCATTTGTATACAGCCTCGCCATACTCATTTTAATATGTGCCTGTTGCCGTTAAAATTTTGATGAATAAAAAAAAGAGAAAGAAAAAACTAAAAAAAAAAAAAAAAAGAATACTTACTTTCTACCAATATTTTCTTATAAAAAAACCTTTTATGTGAAAAAAAACCCATTATACTGCATACACTTACTGGTGCAGTTCCTTCATCTACACTACAGCTGGAAACGCATGGGCAGAGGGGGGGGGGGGGGGGGGGACACTGTTCTCTACACTGTAATTCCAGGCGGGCGCCACCTAGTTTATGAATTGCAGTGTTTTGTTTTTAAGCCCCCATTTTTTTTAAGGGGATTGTAAGTAAAAAAAAATGGGCCCCCCTCACAGGGAAGCGCCTAGTTTGCCTAATGGTTAATCCGGCCATAATCTCTGGTTCAGACAGTGGATATATTATCCCAAAAGTTGTATTTGCACCAGATAAAAAATATTTATATTTTGTTATATATTCTTGTTTTTCATATATTCAATGTTTAGTTGTTTATGTTGTAATTAGCTAATTTAAGTCAACAGCTGTTATACCTATGAATAAGATATTTAAATATTGGTGTTGCTCATTATTTTGTGGGATTACCCAGAGTAAATATTTTGCAGTGCCTGTCTCTCAACAAAGCTGAATAGAGATCTTTGTCTTTTCTCTAAATCCACTGTTCCTCTCACTCCTCAAATGTTTCTGTTAGAAACCAAGGGACAATATTTGTAATCAATGAACCAAAATGTAGTACACTACTTAAAAACAATGACTGTAGTTACTTATTTTGAACTGTATAAAAATGTTGGACATCACCAAGCCAAGAATGTAAAAGAGAGAACATTATATTTGTACGTTATCCGGTATGTACTATGTATTAGTGAAAGATATTATATAAATAGTTCATTAATATGTTCCCATATATTTAGATTCTATATACCGACAGCCTAATTAAATTGTGATTCGGCAATTTTAAAAGGGCTCTGTTTAAGCACATAGCATTTTTTTTTTACAGAAGTTTTTAGTTAGTGAAGACCTTACTTTTGGATAGAAGTTCACTAACTAAAAACTTCTGTAAAAAAATATGCTCTGTGCTTAAACAAAGCCTTTTTAAATTTGCCAAATCGCAATTTAATAAGGCTGTTAAAATGTTTAGAACATGAAGAGTTAAACTGGCAGTTAGACTTGTGAGATGTAATCAGTGTCATGTAAAGTTTAATTTATTAAAGTTTGCTCTGTTTGATGATACATAAAGCATAGTGTATTTGTCCTCATAGAGGGGAAAGCTTTCATTATTTTGCCAAGTCTGTGTGTGCTGTGTTTCTGCTGGTCCTATATAAAGGGACCGATATCTGCCCCTGTGTATTGCTGTCCCTGGGCTGACTAAGCTGGCTGGAGACTGAGATACCCAAATCATCACCATCCAGGGGTTGTCCTGTAAGCAGAAAGCAGGTTACCTGGTTTCCCCACCCCTGGGTCATGACAAATGAATTGTGCACTTAGACCCCCCTGGTTGACTCTCCCTGAGCATACAGTCAATCTGGATATATAAGGAAACCAGATGTTCCAAATAAGTAGACATCTGTCCATATGCTAATTCATCCTTCAACTGTTCAGAAAATCCAAGTCTGAACTCATGCCATAGGGCATGATAATTCCACAAGGTATCTGCAGCCTAACTTCTGAATTCCACCACATATTCCTCAACAAATGTTGCAGCCTTGTCTGAAGTTGTGTAGATACAAGTCTGCAGTGGCAGTTTTAATGGGGTTCCACATATATCTTGCCAATAGGATTCTGGGCATGAAGAAAAGTTTAAAATTAAGAGCACACTTTATGCACAGGGTCATAGAATCAGACCAAATAACCACTGTGAGCAATTGCTGAACTGGAGTAGTTTGCATCTGGGTTAGGCGAGCCTGCACTGTTAATGCCAGGGAAGGCAAATACTGAGATACACTAGCTGCAGATGAGCTATCTCCTGCTGGATCTGTGAATTAGGCTCAGATGTTAATGTAACAACAGGGGGTGGGAGCCCAGTGGCAGAGAGATCCAAAAGCAGCCTTGCCAAGGGACCAATCCAAAGTTATAGTCAAAAACATTCCAAGAATCATGGTAGGCAAAGATCAGAGGAAAAAAACAGAAACAGTCCAAGGGTCTAGAATTCATAAGGCAAGGTGAACAACGAACTAGGCCAGCGCAGACACAGAATGCCAAGCTGTAGGCCTAAGATCAAAAAAACTGAGCGATGAGAGTCTGCCTGAGTGCCTTAAATAGTGCAGATGTAATAGCAGCTGTTGCTGATTAGCAGCCAAAGCTTAGGATAACAGACCTTAGAATATGTAGCCTGGTGATTAGAAGGAACAGAACATAGTTCTTAGCAGAGTTCCTAGTGGCACTTTTTGAAAGCTACAGAAATGCAGTCCCAGGTTCAAGACCTGAGGCGTCTCTGATAAGTGTCAAGTCCAAAATCATTATCAAAGTGTAACAAAGCATTCAGGAATCCCACCTCAGACAAATGAGGAACTGAATTTGCTAGTGCACCACAAACCTCATCCATAAATGTAGATAATGAACCTCCAACTGTACCTCCGCTGTTACCGCTTGCTCCAGAATAATACTAATACACTACTGGAAATATGCAGGTGTTACATGTTACATGTCAAGGTTTCCATATGAATAACTGTATAAGCTCATAATCATATGCTGACATCAGATGTTCCAATCTATATATAACTTATCATATATAATAGTTGTCAAACTGCGAGTAGTTGTCACACAGCTCGCAAGAACAAGCTCGCAAGAACTGCGTCCCTCTCAAAGCGAGGGGCCGCATTTGCGGAAGGTGGAGGCTCTAACGTCGGCTGCAATGAGCCGAACGCTCATTGCAGGCCACAAATGCGGCCCCTCGCAAAGCGAGGGGCCGCATTTGCGAATGTGGAGGCTTTACAGCGCCTCACTCACGGTTAAAAACAATCCAGAGAAGCAAGACTTTGAAAAAAAGCAACCACGACGCAGGACTTAGAAAAAAAAAACAATAACGCGCAATGACTAATAATGGACTTACACAAAAAAATACGAGCCGCAAAAATACGAAATTAACGGCCGTAACGCGGACTTCCACAAACAACAAAAACACTTCAAAATAAAAAATAAATAAATAAACACACACACAGCATGTGGGGACAGCCACGACATCTGCCAGTGAGGTTGCCCCTCAATTAAAGTCGAATTTAAGAAGTTTTGGAATTTGAAAATCGGCTAAGCAAGTAAAAACATGGCGGCCGAAAAAAATAAAATAGAGGCTACACGACCCAAAACCCGCAAATAACAGCCCCGCACGTACGACTTTTGACAAGGACGTACGAGGAACAAAAATGCAAAATTATGAGGTCGCAAAAATACGAACTTAACGGTCGAACCGCGCACAGCGAAAAACAAAAAACACACAAAATACAAATACAAATAAAATAAAAACATTACACACAGCAAGAGAGGACAGCCAGAACGTCTGGGAGTCAGGTTGCATGCAAATTTACATCCAATTAACAGAGTTTAGCCACTCAAAAATCTCCTAATTGATAAAAAAATGGCCACGGAAACAAACAAAAACAAGGCTACACGACCCCTAAACCCGCAAAATACCGGCAGGGACATACGACTTTTACACAAACCCATACGAGCTACAAAATACATTATTAGCAAGGACGCAAAATCATCCACACCCGCGTACCACATACCCAATCGCTGCCATTTTACAACACTAACTTACAGAATGCAGAACTACACAGCTAAACAAACGTTTTCCCCTCGCGCACGCAGCCTATTTACACTACGCACTGCACACATTCCTAAAACTTACACCTCAGCTCAACAACAGTGCAGACCTACATTGTTTGCTGCAGCAACATCAAAACAGATTGTTAGCATTTCAGCAAATTGCTTGCTGCATATATTAATTACAAATAGGTAAAGTATATTAATTTATATTTTTAATAATTAATTAATTATCATAAAAAAATACATATACAGAAAAAAAATGAAAAAACACACCACAAGCTCGCAATAAACGACAAAGGCCTTCACTGCGCGCATCCCAAGGAGCGCCAACGGAATGAGTGCCAAAAGGAGATCAGCGTGGACCTTACAATAAGAGCAAAAGTGGCTCTGATAAAAAATACACCAACCGTGAGGCTCGCAATGAGCGCCCAAGGTACTCACACGACCAAAACACTTACTGTGGCAAACTCGCTAGTCGCTAGTCATAAATAAAAGGAGAAACCACACAGTATGAGTAACTTAACGATTGCTTAGAGCAGTGGTGGGCAACTGGTGGGCCAGAGGCCTTATGTGCCCCTCAAACACTTTACAAGCAGCTTAGAGGTAAGATGTTTTGTTTTGTGCTTAATCATGTTCATGCGCTCACACCATAAGCTAATTAATTTAATGCAGAGATTTAAAAAAACATATCTACAAACAGCACATATCTACAAACTACAGCACATATCTGAAACAAATATATCTTGAAAAAAATCAGCCACATTAAATTCAAAGCTTGTAAGTGCAACGTGAGACCTGCAACGACTGCGCGCTTGAAATTTGGCCAATGAAATTAGACCATGCCACGAGTTACGGGCTTGAGATGCAAATGCGTACACCATTTGTTTAAAGTTGGATGCGAGGCTGTGAACGTGATCAATTAGTCAGACCCGTAGTTACGGGTTTAGATGGAGCCAATGGAACCTGAGATCATCATCATCACGTCACAGAAAAATGGAGGTGGGATTTCAGAGTTTTACAGGTTTCAATTACGAGTTACGATCGGACCTGCATTCCAGAAATAATGCAATATAATAATAATACTAAATATAGTATTTTATATTGCAGATATGTGAGCATGAGAATGTTGTGCTATTAAGTCTAATACCTAACATCACTTTCCCTTTTATTATATGTACAGTAGTGTGTGTATATTTACATCACAGTGCTACAGATTGGACTTTACCCCCTTGCTCGTCCTCTCTGGTACCCATTGGCTTCTTGACTCCATTTGCGGGTTACGGGATTGAACGCCAGTGAATTTGTTGCTATTTAATAGCGAAATTGGAACATAGCAGTTATGGGCTTGACAGAACAAAGGATTTTCACGTGAATTTCCACGTTCCACGTCTCATAGGCTTTTTTCGCTCATAACCCCAGATCGCCAGCGGCTTGTTTTACTGGGCCAATTTAATAGCCGTAAGTCTTGCGGGATCCGTTACGGGCTACGGTTTTACACGTTAGGGGAATTTAATAGGGCTGTATGTGTATTTAGGTATTGAGGAGGATTGAAATATATTATACCGAAAGGGATACTGTAGATGAGAAAGAGCAGTGTCCTTGTCCCCTGCTGCAAAAACATATATGTGCTGTCTTGTCCTGTATACTGTTTTCAACATGTATGTATATTATGTTTACAAACAATATATGCAGTCAGTCAATACACATTTTAAAAACTTTTGTTAATATCTTACTTTTTACTATTTATGTTGATCTCTTTTAGGAACTACTACAATTAATAATACAACACACAGGCCTCCATTCAATTGCAAGTTGCAAATTGCAACAGTTACAGATCGATTCAATTGAACAAGCCCGCAGCTACCTGGCCGAAAGCCTAAACTATAAACGATGTACCAGTAAGTAGCGTTTAAGACCATGATCATGATCAATTAAGCAAGGCCGTAACTACCGATTTAGAAACAGCCAGTAGTAAATGAGACCGTCATCATGACGTCAGTAAAACATGGAGGCTAAACGTGACACAGTTAGCGTTTAGAAGTCCGATATGCGATCGGACTCGCAATCCGGCAATGTACAAAATAATAAAAATTAATGACGATACTGTTCTAGTTCATGTGGGTGGCTGATATGTATTAATTGCTTGATTACCAAGATTGATATAACATGGAAATAAAACGTAAAAAAAAATGTTTTATTCCAGATTTACGAGCTTGAGACTGTTGTGCAATCAATTCTAATGTCTTTCATGTCTTTCCCCATCTTTTAAAGTGTAGGTGTTTAACCCCCTTAAGAGTCTTATCTGGTATGCATAGGATTTTCTTCTACATTTGCCATTAACGGGTTTGAAGGCAATTGTGGGTTTGAGGAATTGTAGCAATTGAATAGCGATTATAACATTTACGAGCTTGAAAGATCAAAGGCTTAGACAAGTCGGATTTACTATTTTGACAACTGCAGGGATTTTGAGCTTTTAACCTGCAAACCGATTGTGGGTAGCTAAAGGACGCCAATTGAATAGCAAATTACGGGCTCTTGTAACTATAGTTTGCGCAATTGAATGGAGGCAACAGTTTTTACTGAAAACTCTTGATAATGCCTTATGGTTGATCAAAAATTATTATTATAGTAATTTCAGCTATTATTAGTGAACTCTTTTTGTTAGGCTGAAAAAGAACTGTATTTGTTCAAAATACAATTTGCATTATTGTAATAACATACGATTATATTTTCACCAGTTGGTGAGATCATAAAATTGTCAATTCATATAGTTCTCCGCAGCGCAACCTTGCCAAAATCCGTTGGTAACGCAACGTTAAAACTGCGGGCTTGCAAAGCCTGCTGCAACTGCGGCCCTTACTCATCCCTACGACCCCGTACGACTTAAGCAGGGAGCGCTCAAGGCGCTCACTGTGCTGGTGGAGATGGTCGCTGTAGGCGCTCATCCCTACGACCCTGTACGACTTGGGCAGGGAGCGTCTAAGGCGCTCACTGCGCTGGTGGAGTTGAGTGTCATAGGCGCTCATCCATATGACCCTGAACGACTTGCGCATCATACCTACAACCCGCAGAACTACACATCAACACAGAACTCCAATACACAATTCACAGTGCAAGACCCGTAGCACTTTGAAAAAATCACCTTGTGCATCATACCTACAACCCGCGGAACTACACATCAACACAAAACTCAAATACACATTTCACAGTGCGAGACCCGTAGCACTTTGAAAAAATCGCCTATAAAAAATTATAGCCCGCAAAACTTCCACTCCACTTAGAAAAAAAACACCAAAATCACACAAAATACAAACTAAAAAAAAAAAAAAATACACACACAGCAAGCGGGGACAGCCAGGATGTCTGGGAATGAGGTTACACGCCAATTTAAATACAATTTAAAGGCCTTCGCCACTCGAAAATCCCCTAAGCGAGAGAAAAAATGGGTGCAGAAAAAAACTAAAACGAGGCTACACGACCCCTAAGCATGCAAAACACTGCCAAGCACATACGCCTTTTACACAGAACCGTACAAGCTACTAAATACACTATTAGGAAGGACGCTAAATGCTCCACACCCGCCTAACACATATTATTATTATTATTATTTTTATTATTATTATTAACATTTATTTGTAATGCACCAACATATTCCGTAGCGCAATACAGGGCATAAAAAACAAGGAAAAATACAGCATTAACAACCTTCCAAAAATGGAGGACCCTGTTTTGAGCTTAGAATCTTTGCAGAAAGTGCTTTTTCCCAAAGAATCCTAGAAGACTGAAAACTCGCCACTTACAATCTAAAGGGAATGGAAGGGGCAGAAATCGGGAAAAATTAAACAGATAAGGAATAAAAAGGGTCAGAAGAGAAGTGAAAGTTAGAAAGGTTTTTCATTTAGAGGGAGAGAGAAGGAACAGAGGTGAGGGCTCTAGCATTTAATATGTTGTCTGCCCCTAGTAGTGAGATAATATATGCAAGTAGGAAAGTCAGGTAATTCCCATTTCACTATAAATTTAATCAGAAATGGGGTGGGAGGGTGAGGGGCAGGGAGGGAGGGCAGGACTCCCAGAATTCAGCGTAACCAGGTAAAATGTGGGGCTAAAAAGAAAAAACAATATAAATACGGTATGAGGGACCAATAGAACAGGGAGGGGGAGAGAGAGAGAGAGAGAGTGAGAGAGAGAGGGCGAGAGGGAGAGAGAGTGAGAGCAGTTAGCAGAAAGGAAATGCCAACACATACACAATTGCAGCCAGTTTACAACACTAACTGCAAACTAATAACATTACCATTACAAAATGCGGAACTACACAGCTAAACAAACGGTTTTCTCTCGTGCACGCAGCCTATGTACACTACATACTGCACACATTGCTGACACTTACACCTCAGCTCCACAACAGTGCAAATCTACATTACATGCTGCAGGAACATCAAAACAGATTGTTAGCTCTTCTGCATATTGCTTCCTGTATATTTTAATTACAAATAGTTAACGTATATTAATTTATAACTTTACAAATTAATTAATTAACATTACAAAATACAGACAGAAAATAAAAAAAAATAACAGAATCACAATAAAAGCTAAAGGCGCTCAGCGTGCGTCTCACAAGGAGCGCCAACAGTGTTTAGAGAAGCACAACTACACCAGAGGAGAGGCTTGCAATGCCCACCAAAAGGCCATCAGCGCAAACCTTGCAATGAGCGCCACAGGAGCTCTGATAACCAAAAATACACCAACCAAGAGGCTCGCAATGAATCAAAAGACTTACCTTATATACTCAAGCATAAGCCGACTTTTTCGGCTTTTTTTTTATGCTGAAAAAGCCCCCCTCGGCTTATACTCAAGTCAGAAAAAAAAATCCTCCTCCTTCTCCCCCTTATCTTCCTCCTTCCCCCATTATCCTCCTCCTTCCCCCCATTATCCTCCTCCTTCCCCCGTTATCTTCCTCCTGCCCCCCCTTATCATCATCTTGTTTCCCCCATAACCTCCTCCTTACTACACCCTCTCCAATCCCTATCACCCTTCCTCCTTACTTGCTACTATGCTCCGATGAGCTGATGCTGATCCTAACGCCGCAGAACGTCTTCCGTACTGGCATATGCTAATGACATGACGGGCATATGATGTCAAGTCATTACCATATGCCGGTACAGAAGACGTGCTGCAGCGTCATGATCAGCATCAGTAAGGAGGAAGGGGACAGGGATTGGAGAGGGTGTAGTAAGGAGGAGGTTATGGGGGAAACAAGATGATGATAAGGGGGGGAAGGAGGAAAAGGAGGAGGATGATGATAAGGGGAGGAAGGAGGAGGATGATAAGCGGAGAAGGAGGAGTCAATACCTTTTTATCATTTTTTGAGGTAAAATTAGGTGCCTCGGCTTATACTCTGATTGGCTTATACTTGAGTATATACGGTACTTTGTGTACCAAACAGCATTACCTTTCTTACAATTTTTTTGCCCTCATTTTTTGACAGGCAAGTCCCTAGTATATATATACTAGGAATTTGCCCGGCAAAAATAACAAGATTAAAATTGTAAGGCTAGCAATGCTGTTTGCCTCACAATGTGAGGTTTTTGCTCCTCTGAGCACCTTTGGCACTCATTGTGAGCCTCTCCCCTGTGTACTACAACTCTCCTGCTTTGCACTGATCACCTTCGGCGCTCATTGCGAGCCCCACGCTGAGCGCTTTGAGAGGCTACGCAGATGAAAGCCTTCGGCGCTCATCCAGTCTAAGTCGTGCGCAGCTTTGCGAGGGACGCAAGTGCGTGACCAACATCGCAAACGTTGCGAACAGCGTTCTTGGTCCACAACTATATATGTGATATATATATATATATATAACAAATTAATATTAGTTTTTTTCTCTCAATAAAAGTTTTTTTTTTTTTTTATTGTCTATTATCAACGAATTGAGCTAGAAGTGTCCCATATAGATGTTTTTCTTTTGCAGTAGCATGTAATATTGTGCCAGAAGTCTTCCTTTTTTCTGCTATGCTATCAGCCCTATTAAATTCCCCCAACGTGAAAATCCATAGCCCGTAACGGAGCCCGCTAGACTTACGGCTATTAAATTGGGGTCATGAAGCTACATGCCAACAAAAAGCGGGTTATATGCAGGAAAAAAAACCTACAGGACCTCGAAATCGGAACTCAGTTGCTGCAAAGCCTTAGATCTGTCAATCCCGTAAATGTTCGCAAATCACTATTAAATTGATTGCCAAAAAGCCTACAGATACTAGAGAGGACCCGCAAGGGGGTTAAAGTCCAATCCGTAGCACTGAAAAATGCAAATATATACACACACTACTGTACTTATATGTAAAGGGAAAGTGATGTTAGCTATTAAAATTAATAGCACAACATTCTCAAGCTTACAAATCTGCATTATAAAATACTTTTTGTAATGTTTAATTTCCGTGTAATATAGATTCCAGAAATCAATGTGTTAATACATATAATGGAACTCGCATGGACTAGAATATAATATTTATGGATTTATTAATATTGCATTATTTCTGGAAAGCGGGTCCGTAATTCAAACCCGTAAGGGTTTGAAATCTAACCTCCATTTTTCTGTGACGTAATGATGACGATCTCTTTTACCATTGGCTCCGTCTAAATCCGTAACTACGGGTTTAAATAATTGATCAAGTTCACGGCATCACATGCAAGATTCACAGGCTTGCGTCTCTGGCTCGTTGGTCGTGGCATGGTTGAATGTAATATCTCTGTAACTATGCAGAACTTCAACCCCGCAGGTTTTGCGAGTGTACCGTTGCCGCTATGGGCTTGGAATTTTATGTGGCTGTATATCATGTACTGCAGCTGGGTGTAACTTGTTCCGTTCCAGGAGTCACTTACTATAATATATATTTGAACTCCTCCTGAATTTCTCACTTTTGTTTCTATAACAGTTCATGTTTGATTTTCAACTGTTTGTGCAGGATGATGAAAGAGTCATTTAGGAAGATAACATTGACTAGCTATGTATGTCTTTAGTTATTTATATACAAATTCTTCAGCATATATCAAAAGAAAGTACATTGTCATATCTAGATCACTGCTCTGAACCTGTTGCTATTTACTATTTAATTGGTAACCTGGCAAAGAAAATATTTAAAATGATTACTTCGCTTTGAATGACCTATATCAGTTTGAAATGTAGATACACCAGGACAAAGGCTGCCAGTAGCACCTACATCCCCAGGGAGGCCCAAATCTTACAGGTTCTAAATAGGACCCGCAAAGGGTTTACAGACCAGTTTTGAACAACGTAAATGACAATATAAAGACACCAATACAATGTAAAACATGGGGAAAGCCATGGAAGACATTACAATTACACGCACAACAACTCCCATACATCAAATATTGCAAAATAAAATATTTTATTTCCACATAGGTTGTAATGGCTCTGCATATGCCAATATAAAAAGGAAGGCTCATACATGCTGAAACTAATAAAGACACACTACACCATTAAATTACAACACAAATAAATTAAAATGGCTGCCATATTAACCCCTTCACACTCACAGAGCCTTATGTGGACCCTAAAAATACAAAGATCATCTCATATACATTTCACTCATTACATCTACATTGGGACAACAAATAGTGGCCATATTTAACAGCCATATCACATAGATCAAGTACCCGGGGAACATTTTAATATTTGTTGTTCAGTCCTACAGTTGTGTCAGACTCTCTGTGACCCTATGGACTGCAGCACATTCAGCTAGGCCTCTGCCTGTGCTCTTCCAGCAGGTTTACATGACAAAAATACTGGAGTGGGTTGCCAGTTCCTTCTCCAGTGGACTGTGATTTGTCTGATCTCTCTGCTATCACCTGCCCACCTACAGTGGCCCTACATGGTATTGGCTCACAGCTTCATTCAGGTATACAAGCCCATTCACCAACACTACTTAGAGTGGGTTATCATGTTCATAGAACTAAGCTATTAAAGTTAGTTTGTTCTCTGATTGAGCACCTCTCACTTTGTTGTTTTGTTTATGCAAATTACCTTTAGGGATTAATCTCCCTAAGAGGTATAGGGGACTCCAGACGTGAACCCCTTGTTCACTGTGCCTTAGGGAGTTTAGCTACACCTCACTGATGAGGCCCAATTAAGGCAGAAACGTACGTCTGGGGTTTGCTGTTTGTCCTGTTCAGGGTAGAATTGCCCGGTATTTCAGGACTGGGTCGCTCTAGTGAGTGGGACCAGACTGATATACTACAGGATATTTATCCCTGTAGAGCTAAAAGAGGTTGCTCTCAGAGTGGGTTATCATGGTCATAGAACTAAGGTTAGTTCGTTCTATGATTGAGCACCTCTCACATTGTTGTTTTGTTTATGGAAATTTCCCTTAGGGATTAATCTCCCTAAGAGGTATAGAGGACTCCAGACGTGAACCCCTTGCTCACTGTGGTGGCGGTGGGGACGGAGGTCCTGGTTGCAGGGCCGGTTGAGGCGGTGGCGGGGGTTGAGTGGGGAGGGTCTGGAGCCCAGCTTGAGCCAGGGGTGGTGAAGGTGGTGTCTCCGGTGGTTGTGGCGACCAGGACAGGTCACTGCTGTGTGGGGAAGGAGGTGCTATTTTGTAGTCCTGGGAGTATGAGGGCCCCTGCGAAATGGAAAGTCTTTCGAGGAGGGGGAGGGAGTCAAATTGGCTGGGGGATCTGTCCAGGTGGGGAATCGTCCACCACAATGACACCCCCCTCCTCAGAGCCAGGGCCCTCTGATGATCCGTTTCCTCCTCCCCCTGAGCTATCTCCTGCTGGGCGGGTGCCGACCGCCCCGCCTCTGGCCCGCCACTGGACCCAGACCTCCTCCTAGATGCTGAAAGATAGAAAATAAAGTTATATGTCATTAGTATGATGAATAATACATTGTTTTGTGTGCATTCCTAACTATTTGACATCTAGGCTTGAATCTGAAGGATTCTCATAATTGCAACTCAGATTAGCTATCATGTGCTAGATTTGATCTATTCTTTGGTTCATGGTCTTGATCTTTCCTGGCTCCTAACGCTATCTTCATTCTGGCTGTAGTCTGTAACTGCATAGGCTGCTGTGGGAACACTGATAAATGACTCTCTATTGCTTGATTACTGTTGTTGTACCCAGGAATGTCAGTGTTTTGTCTGCTTCATGGATTTAATGACGCATCCATCTATCCATTGTTAATTCCATGGAGCTGACATGTCAGTTTCCTCTCTGGTCATCATGTACATGTGTAGTATGTGTGATTCATGGAGGCTGGGTCCTGCTGGGCCATCGGGCCTGAAGCTCCAGCGGTGGGCGGCGGTCTCAGGAGGTCCCTTGCGACATTCTCCCACTTATTATAGTCCAGAGTCCTCTTTGGCCATCTTCTTCCTCACCTTGGCCCTGATATCATCAAAACAGATGCCTCACAGACCTCTTGTACCTATTTGCTGTGCCTACCACTTTCACCTCTGCCGCTACCTCCTTCCAAGCCTGAGTCTTAGACCCAGGCTTCAGTTCCCTCCCCCCTGCCAGGATGACGGGCATCCACAGATCACTCCTAGGAGGACCACATTCTCCTGGGGCGTACAGTTGCGGGCCCTGGCCCTGCCCCTTGCCCTCTTGACTGTGTTCTGGGACTCTGACCTGTCTCCGAGGCCAGTCCCTTCCCCATCTTACCCCCCCCCCCCCCCCCCCGGGAACAAGCCCCTTCCATTCTGTACCTCTCCTAAGTGTGCCTGATGCTCGGGGCCTATGTCCACCACCCCCCACTGCACTCTCCTTCTCCTCCTCTCCCTCCTCCTACTCTCTCTCCTCCTCCTCTCCACCCTCCTCCTCTCGGCCCTCCTTTCCTACCACCTCTTCTCCCTCCTCCTTTCCTCTACATATGACCTCCTCTGTTTCCTCAACTCTCCTCCCCTCCTCTCCTACCCCATCCTCCTCTCTCCTCAACTCTCCTCCCTCCATGCACAAAAATAATAATAATAATAATAATAATAAAAGAATAATAGTTATTAATAAGTGTTGGAGGATGCGATGTGCCTGGGGTTCCTGGCCTCCATGTTCTCTCTCTGGAGCCTGTGCCTCAGCCCCACTACCTCCCCCCTGGGATCAGGCCCCTGACCCTCTGCACCTTCATCTTGTGTGCCTACTTCTGCGGGCACATCTCTCCCCATCTGCTGCTCTTCTCCACCTGTTCCTCCCCTCCTTCGCCTGCAGCCTCCTCTCCCTCTCTCTCCTCCTCTCCTCTCTCTCCTCACCTTCCTCCTCCCGTCCTCCAACCTCCTATGATATCACAAATCCTATGATATCACAAATAAAAAGAAGGATAAAAAAATATAATATGTATGTGGATGTGTATGAGGTAAAACAAAAATGTGAGTATTATGTGTAGTATAGTAATTGTATGGGGGGGGGGGGTAGGTGGGAGTTATGGGTGCACTGGAGCCTACCGCTACGTATGTGTAGGTATTAATCTATGTGTGTGAATTATGTGATATCAGTAATTATGTGTGTTGTAGATAAAGGGTTAAATTATCTAATAGGTCAAAAGATCAAAACTTACAATACTCCTTCTCTCTCTCGATCACTCTCCTCTCTCTCCCAAGCTCAAAAACCCACCAACGCCTAGACCTGTGTGTTCACTTGCTCAGTTACAGCACAGTCACAGATTTTGATTTTTACAGACTTTTCAAACTGTTCCCTGCGGCGTTCATTGGCATCCTCTGCTTCCTATTGGTTAATTGATCTGCTTCGGGATTGCGAGTTATGACCTTGTACGAATTTGGCGGGATTTTCGGATCTGTAACCGGAAGCGTTACTTGTGAAAACTGGCATTACGTGCTTGCGGCTCAAGCACATAACTGGCGACCCTCAGCAATTGAATAGCTTCGCAAACGGAAATGAACTGAAGCCTGCAACTCAATCGCAGATATGCGGCCGTCAGCGAGCGAGTTGCGGGCTTGCAATTGAATGAGGCCCATAGTATTTTAGGTCAATAACATCTCAAAATCCTAAAATGACATATTCACAATTAATTTATGGAGAACAGTATAGAGCCTCCTTCTGGAGTGCAAAAGAGGCAAACTAGACAAATTCTGCGATTTTCTTTAAATATTTTTTAGTTTTTGTCTACTTTGTAACTGCTATTTAACTTGAACTTCTTTACCTGAACTGAAGGAATTGATGTTTTAAAGTACCACTGAGATTACAAAAAAGTATAAAACAAGATTAAGATGATATAAAGATATGAATAAAAATGTGTAAATAAGCAGTAAATTAACATTATTAGGTGGTTTGAGAAGACCGTCAGCATTCCTTTTAATGGTCCATAGTAACAAAATTGAGAACCATTGTTCTAGGAAATATTTTTCATCTCTTAAATCGAATTCAAGTTACCATTAGAATTTGCAAACCATAATTTGAGGCCTCTATTAACATGGTTGTTCTTGTTTAGTCATTCATTCTTGTCCAACTTTCCATAATGCCAGGGACCACAGTATACCAGACATATCTGTCAGCCACTACCCCTCTAAACTCCATCAAGCTCATGTTCATTACTTCCATGATCACCTTTCCATCTCCGCCTCCTCTTTGTGTGCCTTCAATCTTTCCCAGAATTGGAGTGTTCTCTAGGGAACCCTTACTTCTCATGATATGGCCAAAATAGTTGAGCTTTAGCCTCATGATCATACCTTCCAGTGAACAGTTTGGCTTGATGTATTGATTGATTGGATCTTCTTACAGTCCAAGGAACTCTAAGCGTTTTCTCAAACCTAACAATTCAGAGGTGTCAACTATACGACTGTCAGCCTTCTTTATGGTCCAGCTCTCACATCTGTATGGTACTACTGGGAGTAACATAGTTCTAGCTATCTGGACCATTGTTGATAATGTAATATACAGGCTTGCCATAGCTTTCAAGAATTACATGTCTTTAATTTCATTGCTGCAGTCACCATCTGCAGAAATCTTGGTGCCCAGCAAAATAAAAAGTATACATTTGTAATATTTCAACTTGGAGAAGCTATCTGCTTCTAAAACACAAGAAGGACAAAACAGTATCATTCAATTATTATATAACTTGTGGGAGAATGTGAAATAATTTGGTTCTTGTTTTATTAATTTTCCCCTGTTAGCTATTGTGTTTATTGACTCAATAATATCCTTGGAAATATAGTAGCAGAGTATATCTAAACAACCTATTTCAGCTGGAACTTTATATGATTATTATCAGTGGAACACTGCAATTCTGATACTAAAATAATGGACCATTATTTTCACATTTAAGAGCTGTATTTTAAAAAAGAGTCTTTTATTATACTGGTCCAGTTTAAATGAGATAAATCATAAAAATGTTGTTACTATGTGTGGAATACCACACAAGTATTTGATACTATTACACAGGTAAGTAGAAGTGATGTACAAGTTAACTGTATCCTTTTCAGCATACCACACCAGAAAGGAAAGATCGCTGTGGAATACTTCCTATCAATGAGAGGTAACAATATGGAAAGACACAATGAGTTTACCGTACAGCTACTCAACTTCATCCTTATACGTAACTTTTTTCTGTTCGACAAAGTAATATACCAACAATGCATTGACACACCCTGTGCTCCCTCTTATGTCAACCTTTTTTTTAGGTTGGTGGGAGGAGACAATGGTATTTTCTGATGATATGGCCAACCATACAGAAAAAGTTCTGTTATGGATTAGGTTTATCGATGATATTCTTCTAATATGGAATGGTACAGAGGATGACTTCAGGAGGTTTGCAGCAAAACTCAATGACAACAACATTGGTCTCAAGTTCACTCAAAATATCAGCTCCAATAAATTGGAGCTTTTGAAATCAGGATGGACGAAAATTTCAACCTGCAAACAAAATCATATAGAAAGACTACTGCGACCAATAGCCTACAGTTTGACAGCCATCATCCCAACAATCTCAAGAAGAATATACCCTATGGGCAGTATCTCCGTATCAGACGAAACTGAAGCACGGATCCAGATTTTGCCACCCAGGCTAAAGAACTTTATCAAAGGTTCAAAGAAATAGGCTACAGTCACAACTGCTTGAAAAAAAAGCATATAGGAAGGCTTCTGAAAAAGCAAGGTTAGAACTATTAAAAGTAAAACCAAAAGAGACAGAAAAAGGCCCTATCAGAATCATTGGTAGGTTCAACAACCAATGCAAACAAGTACAGTATGTAATAACAATACACTGGCCTATTCTGATGCAAGATATGGACTTAATTGATACCTTAACACAACGTCCGCAAATTACATGGAAATGTGCAAAAAATCTACATGATCACGTAGTACACAGTCACTTTTCTACAATTAACAACAAAAAGGATTGGCTCACAAAACAAAATACAGGATGCTTTCAGTGTGGCAAGTGTAAAGCATGCAATTTTATAGAAGAAACTAAAAACTTTAATAACAGTAAAAAAGACAATAGCTACTGTATCAAGCAACATATAACATGCTTTTCTACATTGGTAGTCTATATGATACAATGCAAATGTTGGCAAAACCACTCGCTAACTAAGACGAAAAGTATTGGAGCATGTGAGATTGGTGCTAAATAAGTACGACGTGCCAGTAGCACGGCATGTAAACATGTATGCTTATTACATATTTCAGTTTCAAAGGTATGTAGGTGACATACCCATAGGATTGGCCTTTACTTGTTTTATATATATAATTAATATCTACTGTTTTATATAAATAATTAATATCTACTGTGCTCATTCTAGATAGTTTTTTTATGTAAAGCTTATCACTTATTATTGCAACAGTATATCACTATTACAGTGCCTATGCCAAATCATAAATTATAGTGCCAACTCCAGATAGGTTTTTCATGTACTGCCTATCATGGTTTATAGCAGCAGTATACCACGACTAGACATCTTTCATGGTAATGATATTACTGCCTGTCTCATAGACTAGTTTATTTAGCACTTTAACACTGTATATAGCACTATATGCAGAGGTTCCTCCATATATACCACTTGTCCAGCAATTACAACTTAGGACCCTTGCCCTATTAAGGACTTTACCCTATATCAATAAGATTTCTATAGCGATTTAGGGGTTCATCTTCTGCTTTTCAGTAGCTGTCATACCATCTGTCAGCAGTCATTTATCTGCTGTCTTAGGATCTTGTTACAGTGCTGTCCTTGACCCTAATTTTCTACATAGCTTTTTCAGGCTAGTGGTAAGTTCCTACTAGACTGAGAGGAGTTTATTTATTTAGTAGCAAGGCTGTCCCTGTTCACGAGTCAGTCTACTATCCATTTTATTGTGTAGGTTTTGTTTCATTGATCATTTTTAAGTGTTTTTTTGTCCTGTTGCTCTGTAGAAAACAGTGCACAATTTTATAATATTGAATAAAAGTTACATTTTAAAATAATAATTACCTCTGGCTCTATGGATTCATTGTAACTATATTGAAGTGCCAGTTTCTTTATCTCTTGGATATCTACCTTTATATATACTCTTTACTTTGGATTTAATTCCTCCATAATTATCTTTATACAGTAGTATAGTTTGTATCTAAGCTTTTTTGTGTATCAGCTTTCAAGTTAGTATTCTACATGATATTGGTATTGTTTAGGCAGAATAAACAAGGTATAAACTGATAATTCAGGCACTTCCTTTTTGTTTCATAACAACATAGGGGAGATATGTGGCAAAACCAGTCAGGTAACCATCATTTGTTTAATATTTCCGTTTCCTCAAATTTATACTGACACTGACTCATAGGTTATCATGGATTACAGAACATCAGCTCTTGCAAATCGATAATGAGCTGAAAACTAGGTACCACAACCTCCCAATGCTGCAAGCAGGTCTTTTGAAAATTTACCATTGCAAAAAGTGGGCTGTGCTCCAGAATGACCAACGCAAACCTGGAAAAGCAGTTGCAAGAAGCAACATCATCAATTCCAGTTAACATTACACGCCTCACCAAAGAGAAGATGTTCCAGCCATCAAATTAGGGGTGTGTTAATTAAATGTCTGATCAAATATAGCAGGCTAATATTTAAGTTGATAACTGTGTATGACCTGTGAAAAGGGTTCCCCATCCCTGATCTAGTAGAATATAAATATCTATATTTAGATGTCTTTATTGGCATAGTGCTGTACATTTATTTACCATCTTAAAGTGTCTATAGTATAACATTATATAAAGTGGACATTTGGCAACTTGTTTATGCCATAACAAACATAAAATAACTCTAAATAGGTGTATGGAGGACCAATAGACATATACGGATGATATGTAAAGGGTCATTTACATTCCTCCTAAGGTGACAAAGCATGTTCTTTTAACTGTAAAAAAAATCTTATTCAGTCTTATTTATATATCTCTGAAAATTGTGTTTTCAAACTTTGTTTGTGTATCTTTTTTCCAGTCCCCCAGCTTCAACCTACACTGTCCAAGAAAGGTTTGTGTGATGCAGCCTATTGATGCATTGCACGCACGTCCTATTGTGCTCTATGGGGAATCTGTGCTCGACAGATATTCCTTCCCCCACAGCTCTGTGGAGACCAAGCAGGCATCTATCTATCTATCTATCTATCTATCTATCTATCTATCTATCTATCTATCATCAAGACATATTTTGAAAATGTGCAAAAGTTTACTCCAGGCATTACATACAAAAAAGAAAGGGGACATCTAACTTCACATACAGAAGCTGGCTATTGGAACAGCCTCTATCCGTGATTTCATAGGTTTCCTGGGCAGGAATTCCCTATCAGTCAGAAGACTTCCTATAGACTTGAATGGGACACACAACCCTGCAACCTGATTTGTTGAAGTAATGAAGAAGGACCAAGCCCCCTTATTTTTTAGCTGGAAAAGTCTGTGGACAGTCATTTACAACTATTTTGATTTCTCAGAAAAAAATGAACACATTACAAATATTTAATTTTTTTTAAACTATTGAGGTATATTAGGTATACAAAGACAACAATAGAATCGTTAACTTGTCTGAGTTGCTGGATCTGAATCTACGACCATCCTGTCACATGACCTAGATTGTATCTGTAGAAGTAATTGAAGTTATTTGGTAGTTGATTAATTATTTGGAATTTATGCATCTCTTAGAAATGATAAGTCTGTAAATTAGCTGTTGTTTGGAAAATCAGGCAACAAGTAACAATATTAATAATATCACTAATGACATCAGATGGGGGCATAGTCACTCATGCACACAGAACAATAACAGAGGAAGATAAGTCATGACTACTGAGTAATTAAACAGCTGCCAGATGCTTTTAATGGCTTTTACAAATACAATGTTGAGTCAGGTGATAGGAGGAGGTACAGACAGATCCAGAATACCATACAGGTAGCATTCATTTTAAAAAACATTTTATTTACAGATGGCTTTAGTGTTGAATGGTGTACTAGATACTCACATGAGCTGATAATGCAATTTAATCATTATTATAGGTATTAAGGTCTAATATACTCTTTACAATGTTGAATAGTTGAGCAAAAGATAATTTATTGATAAAAACAACAATGCTGAGTGTTAGGTTACAAGGGCATATTAGATTTATCACATGAGGTAAAAAGGGTGGTTAAGAGATATTAAAATGTTAACACCATTTAAAGTGGGCTTCATCTAAAAAATAGGAAGTGGGGATATTACATAGTTATACTGATCTGCAGTATTTAAGGTTGAAAAAAGACTTTCAATCCATCAAGTTCAACCTTTTAAGATCTCCTCTGATCTGCAATATGCGGATTAACTATTAATTAATTAGTTGTATATAAAAATAAAAAATAAATAAATAATCAATTCCCTCCTGATCCAAGACACCGGCGACCGGACCTCTCCCTGGATCAATACTGCCTTTCTAATTATCCATGATAACCCTGAATTCCCTTTTTAATTAGAAATAAATCCAGTCCCCTTTTAAAGTTATCTATCGAATCCGCTGTCACCACCTCCTCTGGTAGAGAATTCCACAGATGAATCACACTTACTGTGAAGAACCCTTTTCTTTCTTTAAGGTGGAATCTTTTTACTTCTAACCTCAAGGGATGTCCTCTTGTCAGTTGAAAACCTCTTGGCACAAAAAGCTCCCTTGACAAATCTTTATACTGACCCTGGATGTGATTATATAAGGTAATCATATCTCCTCTTAGATGCCTTTTTTTCTTCATAACTTAGCCCCTCCATTCCCCTTATTAGTTTTGTTGCCCTCCTCTGTACCTTTTCCAGCTCTAAAATGTCCTTTTTATGAAGTGGTGCCCAAAATTGTACTCCATATTCCAAATTAGGGCGTACTAGAGATTTTTATAGTGGCAGAATTATATTTGCTTCCCTGGCTTCTATACCCTTCTTAATACATGCTAATATGTTATTTGCCTTTGCAGCTGCTGCTTGGCTTTGAGCACTGTTACCTAGGTGGTTGTCCACAAGCACTCCCAAATCCCTTTCAATATCCGATACACCTAGATTTGCTCCATTAAGATTATAAATTGCATGGCTATTTTTCCTTCCCAGATGCATAACTTTACATTTATTCGTATTAAATCTCACCTGCCATTTAGATGCCCATTCCTCAATTTTATGTAAATCCCTGTGGAGGGAAAGCACATCACTATCTGATTTAATTATCTTGCACAACTTCGTGTCATCAGTGAAAATGGAGATACCACACTCCAATCCTACCTTTAAGTCATTAATAAATACGTTAAAAAGGAGAGGACCTATTACTGAACCCTGAGGAACCCCACTTACCACATTAGTCCAATCGGAGTATGTTCCATTTACAACAACCCTTTGCTTCCTGTCTTTTAGCCAGCTCTCAATCCATGAGCAGATATTTACCACAACTCCTGTATCTCTGAGTTTGCACAATAGTCTCCCATGTGGCACTGTACCAAAAGCCTTTGCAAAATCCAAAAAGACTACATCCACTGAGTTGCCTTGATCCAGGTTCCTACTAACCTCCTCATAGAAACTAATTAGATTTGTTTGACATGACCTATCCCTCATAAATCCATGTTGACTCCTACTTATAATCCTGTTCAAATAGACATATTCTTGTATAGTATGCCTTATTAACCCTTCTAAAAGCTTCCCCACTACGGAAGTGAGGCTCACTGGTCTATAATTCCCTGGATTTGCTCTTGCTCCCTTTTTAAATATAGGTATCACATCAGCTATTCTCCATTCATTTGGTAGAGACCCTGTGTTGAGTAAATCTTGAAAAATTAAATATAATGGTTTGGCTATTACAGAACCCAGTTCCCTTAGTACCCTTGGATGTATTCCATCAGGACCCGGGGCTTTATTAACATTTATTGTTTCCAACCTCTTTTGGATTACTTCCTGTGTTAATAATATGATATATAATAATATGATATATAATCTTATTTCCACTTATTACCTTCCAATTTTTACCCTGTTTATACTGAAATAGTTATTGGGTGCAGAATATATGAATGAGCCTTTTAACATTTGAGATTGATTATTTCATTCACTATCAATTACAATTTTACATCTGTTTTATAACTGAATATACAGTGCCTTGAAAAAGTATTCACCCCCCTTGGCATTTTTCGTGTTTTGTTGCCTCACAACCTGAAATTAACATGGATTGTTTGAGGATTTGCATCATTTAATTTACAGAACATGCCCACAACTTTGAAGATGTTTTTTTTTTTATTGTGAAGCAAACAACAAATAGGACAAAATAACAGAAAAAGACAATGTGCATAACTATTCGCCCCCCTAAAGTCAATACTTTGTAGAGCCACCTTTTGCTGCAATCACAGCTCCAAGTCGCTTTGGATTAGTCTCTATGAGCTTGCCACATCTTACCACTGGGATTTTTGCCAATTCCTCCTTGCAAAACTGCTCCAGCTCTTTCAAGTTGGATGGTTTGCGCTTGTGAACAGCAATCTTTAAGTCTGACCACAGATTCTCTATTGGATTGAGATCTGGGCTTTGACTAGGCCATTTCAACACATTTAGATGTTTCCCCATTTAGCACCATCCATCTTTCCCTCAACTCTGACCAGTTTCCCAGTCCCGGCTGCTGAAAAACATCCCCACAACATGATGCTGCCACCAAAATGTTTCACTGTGGGGATGGTGTTCTTTGTGTGATGTGATGTGTTGGGTTTGCGTCAGACATAGTGTTTTCTTTGATGGCTGAAAAGTTAAATTTTAGTCTCATCAGACCAGAGCACCTTCCTCCATACATTTTAGGAGTCTCCCACATGCCTTTTCGCAAACTCAACCGTGCCATTTTGTTTTTTGCCTGTAAGTAATGGCTTTCTTCTGGCCACTCTGCCCTAAAGCCCAACTCTATGGAACGTACGGCTTATTGTCGTCCTATGTACAGATAATCCAGTCTCTGCTGTGGAACTCTGCAGCTCCTCCAGGGTTACCCTAGGTCTCTGTGCTGCCTCTCTGATTAATGACCTCCTTGCCCGGTCTGTGAGTTTTGGTGGGCGACCGTTTCTTGGCAGGTTTGCTGTTGTGCCATGTTCTTTCCATTTGGTTATGATAGATTTGATGGTGCTCCTAGGGATCATCAAAGATTTGGATATTTTCTTTATAACCTAACCCTGACTTGTACTTCTCAACAACATTGGCCCTTACTTGTTTGGAGAGTTCCTTGGTCTTCATGGCAGTGTTTGGTTAGTGATGCATCTTGCTTAGGTGTTGCAGCCTCTGGGGCCTTTCAAAAAAGGTGTGTATATGTAATGACAGATCATGTGACACTTAGATTGCACACAGGTGGACATCATTTCACTAATTATGTGACTTCTGAAGGTAATTGGTTGCACCAGAGCTTTTTATGGGCTTCATAACAAAGGGGGTGAATATATATGCACATGCCAATTTTCTGTTTTCTATTTTTTTTCTATATATTTTTCTCCCTTCACATCACCAATTTAAGACTATTGTATTCTGATCCATCACATACAATTCAGATTAACAAAACATTGAACTTAAGGCTGTAATGTAACAAGATAGGTAAAAAGTCAAGGGGGTGAATACTTTTGCAAGGCACTGACATTATATGCCTAAAATACCTGTGTGAGTGATGCACATACCATTATAATAAGTTAACCAGATTTTTATTTATTGATTTCCAGGACTGTTTAGGCCAAGTCTGACAAACTGGCCATGCTTGTTTTAACACCCAAGTCTTTCACATTTTTTTCAAATTAATATGTCTTTCTAATTTGTCCTGTTCCTTCTGCCTCTTACCTCTCCCTAGATAGGTGGTACATATATTTTTTTTGCACAGTCCAGTTCTGCTGTTGCCTGGCCATTATTCCTGTGGAAAGATGAATACTTACTTTAAGCACTCTATTGTTTAGCACCTTTTCTTAATAAACTAATTGGTTGAGAAGTTTTAGATAATACGCAGGCTTACAGTTGGAGCCATTTACATCTCTGTTCGCATCACAATGTGCACAGAAATCATCACAATGCTTGCTCAGTATCAATAGGACTGCCCTCACAGTCCATACTGTCAGTCAGCCTTAGACTCTGGTGGTGACAATTACTTGGTTGAGGTGTGGGCTGATATACAGACTTGGCTGGGGTTCAAGTCACAAAGAGGTACAAGAAGTAATACACAGCTGTCTACTGCACTGGAGTAAGTGATCCTGAAACTGACCTGAGATTGATAAAGAGAAAAGCTTATTGTGGCACTGACTATCTATGTTATATGTTATGCCCTTGGTTATTCATAACCGATATTGCTAAATAGTTAAATGGACTATTTAACTATTGGGGAGGGTAGACACTAAGAGCCTTATTCAATTTGAAGGCTGCATCTCGCCATATGTCTGCAGGCTTGCTGCGAGCTCGTGTTCGTCTACAAATCTGGTGCTATTCAATTGAGCAAGGGCGCAAGTGACGGGCTGAAGCCTCAAGCACGTAAACCCCTCCCCCGGCCGCAAAGTGTTAATGGGCTGGACTAGATGCAGTCCGCAGTTACGATACAATAACGGTATAATGGAGTGCAACGCAGGCCTCTGAGCCAATAGAAAGCGGTCTAGCCAAAGATGATTGAGAGATTATTAAGTTGCGTTCCACCCGACCATGAGTTGACTGGGGTGTAGATTCTGATTAAGTAACACGCAGGTCTCGGAGTTGGTGGTTTGAGCAGAGTGAGAGTAGAGTCCTCCACAGTCAGGAGGACAAGAGGCTTAGGGCAAGCGCAGTGCCCATAATTACATGTACCAGGAGTATGTGGTCCTCCTTGGTGCCCTCAGTGGAAGTTAGGAAGGTAAGGTCGAGCCCTAGGGTGCAGGCATGGAAGGAGGTAGCGTCCGCAGTAACAGCAGTGGGTACAGTGGAATGGGATGTGATGTCTGTGAAGCAAAGCTTTGCCGAAATCAGGGCCAAGGTGAGGATGATGATGGCCAAGGAGGATAAGCAAGCTGCAGCACCAAGTGGTGGCCCCAAAGTGACAGCCCATTACAGTGAGTGGGAAAGAGTCACCAAGGAACTATTGAGCCAAGGCCCCACCGCTGGAGCTTCAGGCCTGGTGGACTACACATGTACATGATGACCAACAAGGATACTGACATGTCAGCTCTATGGAATTAACAAGGGATAGATAGATGTATCATCAAATCCATGAAGCTGACAATTCACTGTCACTTCTGGGCACAACAACAGTAATCAACCAATAGAGAGTCCGTATATGGGTGTGCCCACTGCAGCATATGTAGTTACAGACCAAAGCTGGAATCAAGATAGCGTTAGGAGCCAAGAAAAATCAAGATCAAGAACCAAAGAATAGATCACATCTAGCAAATGATAGCTAATCATTGTTGCAATTTAGTGAATCATCCTGGTTCAAGCCTAGATGTCAGATAGTTAGGAATGAACACAAAACAATGTATTATTCATCATACTAATAACATATAACTTCTTTCTCTTTCAGTATCAAGGAGGTCTGTGTCCAGTGGTGAGCCAGAGGCGGTGGAGTCGGCTCCATTGGACTGGCCACCACCATCAGGCCCAGCAACAGCACCACCAACCCCATGGAGCAAGGCGCCAACCGGGCCCCAGACCCTCCCCACTGGGCCACCGCCACATTCTCACCATGCAAGGGCCCACAGACCTCCAGCACCTAGCCAGGCTGCACAGGCGGAGATGCTGGCCATCATGCAGCAGCAGATGGAGTGACTCCAGGGGGGATCCCGGCCAGCATCTCCACCAATCATGCGGAGGTCATGCGCAGACTGGCCAGGCGCAGTAGGGAGGAGAGGAGACACATGCTGATGATGAAATATTACTTTGCCAAGCCCCTCAGGATTGGGGCAGACCAGAGCGCATTTCAACACCTGACTATGGACAGCTTGCGGAGTGCTCTGGTCCCCAGACCACCTCCTCAACCCCGGAGGCCTCCCCCACACACCCACAGCCTAGCCCCAGGCCTCCGCCAAGGCCACCAGCACCACCACCACTGCTCTTGCCACTGCATCCTGGGTGATGCCTCCCACTGCCCCCCCCCCCCCCCATGACCACCACCAAGGAGACAGGGGCTACCCACGGGGGATTGGGGGATTTGTGTCCTCTCTGTATTAATGGGTATTTTCCCATATTGCTGATATCATGAGTATCCTTTAACATGTGCTAACACCTGTATAGCTGATGGATGTGATATCAATGATGATGAACAATATCATATGGAGAAGGTGATAGTACACCTTGACCACTGACGGTGGTCAAAGCTAAACCTTTTTTTGAGAGATGACCCATCATAAAGAATGGTCATGTCCAGTGAGATATCCTGAGAATTAGCTAATGGATATTAATGTTTGCAGATGGGAATTAGGTGAGTTGGTATATTGTTACAGTCACAGTATTTAGTACTGCACTGTATAATAATTTTTTTTTTTTTTTTTTATCTTTCTCCGCCTATTTTTTTACTACTTTTTTCAGATTTTTGTTTTGGAAACACACTGCGTGCGTGAGACTGGATTGGATTACACAGTGCAGAGGTTGAATCATCTGTTTCATTGCGTAGATCTAGACAGGTTGTAAGTGCTATGCACATTAATGGTTTCTTTAAATAAATGGAATCAGATTCCGGTTGCAGTGGTCTAGGGATCACATGTGACCCTAGTAGGTGCTATGCATCATGCTTATTCTAGACTATGATATTACCCCCGTTAGGTATCCCCTTTTTTCCAAAACCAAGCCACTTGCTCTCCCGGGATCTGCCTACACCACAACTATGATATTAATGCACAGTCTTGTCTATTTCTGATTGTGCTCTGTGTATGAAATAAAGCTTTGTTATACCGTTCTCACCATGTCAGTGTGTTTCAGTAGTTGGGGTTTTGGGACATACACATACATCACCTTTGTGTCACATTCCTATATCTGTAAACTAATGAGCCCTAGTTACTATGCAATAGATTAATACATATAATAATAACAATAATAATAATAATAATAGTAAAAATATCATAAGTTATCATATAATATATATATCATTATAAAGGGTTAATACACATGCAAAGTACAATTTGTTAAACTGTGGAGTATCAATATTCCCCTGAAGGCCTGCTAAATATATGACAGGTGATAATGTGAATCGTTTGATATCAAAACACATAATGGGATGTCTCCAAATGATAATGGTTATAGATCTTGGCACATGGCAACCAGCAATGGTGTGGGACTTTCCAGGATGGGCCTAGCAGAAAATATCCCTGATGGAGGTAAGTTGGCTGTTGCTCCACGTGCCTCTGCACAGCCTCCATGTGTTTATGCTGCCCTTCCTGAAGGGTTAGAGTAGATTAGTGTAGTGTATGTATCCCCTGGCCCCCTTCTGGATTGCTAACTGGTGGTGGTTAAGAGGCTTGTGTACCTCAATGAAGCTGTGTGGGCCACTGTAGATGGGCAGGTCATAGCAGAGAGGTCAGACAAATCACAGTCCACTAGAGAAGGAACTGGCAACCCACTTCAGTATCTTTGGCATGCAAACCTTGTGGAAAAGCACAGGCATAGCTAAATATGCTGCAGTCCATAGGGTCATAGAAAGTAGGACACAACTGAGGGAATGAACAACCAAATGTCAAATGTTCCCCTGGTACTTGATATATGTGATGTGGCTGTGTAATTTGGCCACTATTTGTGATGAGTAGAGATGTCATGAATAGTTCGCCGGCGGACTGCGAACATATGCGATATTCGACCCGCCCCCTATACTTTATTATTGAGCAAACTTTGACCCTGCAACTCCCAGTCAGCAGACACATTCCAGCCAATCAGCATCATACCCTGCCTTCCACACCCTTCAACCTCATGGACAGCAGCCATTTTGGAATCATAACTAACTTGCAGTCTTACTGAGAGGAGGCTGAGTGTAGGTAAAACTGCATCAATAGGGAAAACCATAGCTAGGCTACTGTACACAGTGTGCAATACAGTCCTGAAGGACTCTTTTGATCTCTGCTGCAAGGACACCCCTGTGTCTCTTCCCCCCCTTATCATCATCCTCCCCTCACACTTAGCACCCAACCCTAACACCCCTCACACTTATCCCTAACACCTAACCCTAACACCCTTCACCCTAACACCTAACCCTAACAGCCCTCACACTTATCCCTAACACCCCTCACCCTAACCCTAACACCCCTCAAACTTATCCCTAACACCCCTCACCCTAACCCTAACACCCCTCACACTTATCCCTAACACCTAACCCTAACACCCCTCACCCTAACAACTAACCCTAACACCCCTCACACTTATCCCTAACACCTAACCCTAACACCCCTCTCCCTAACAACTAACCCTAACACCCCTTACACTTATCCCTAACACCCCTCACCCTAACACCTAACCCTAACACCCCTCACACTTATCCCTAACACCTAACCCTAACACCCCTCACCCTAACCCTAACACCCCTCACACTTATCCCTAACACCTAACCCTAACACCCCTCACCCTAACCCTAACACCCCTCACACTTATCCCTAACACCTAACCCTAACACCCTTCACCCTAACACCTAACTCTAACAGCCCTCACACTTATCCCTAACACCCCTCACCCTAACCCTAACACCCCTCACACTTATCCCTAACACCCCTCACCCTAACCCTAACACCCCTCACACTTATCCCTAACACCTAACCCTAACACCCCTCACCCTAACACCTAACCCTAACACCCCTCACACTTATACCTAACACCTAACCCTAACATCCCTCACCCTAACAACTAACCCTAACACCCCTTACACTTATCCCTAACACCCCTCGCCCTAACACCTAACCCTAACACCCCTCACACTTATCCCTAACACCCCTCACCCTAACACCTAACCCTAACACCCCTCACCCTAACCCTAACACCCCTCACACTTATCCCTAACACCTAACCCTAACACCCCTCTCCCTAACAACTAACCCTAACACCCCTTACACTTATCCCTAACACCCCTCACCCTAACACCTAACCCTAACACCCCTCACACTTATCCCTAACACCTAACCCTAACACCCCTCACCCTAACCCTAACACCCCTCACACTTATCCCTAACACCTAACCCTAACACCCCTCACCCTAACCCTAACACCCCTCACACTTATCCCTAACACCTAACCCTAACACCCTTCACCCTAACACCTAACTCTAACAGCCCTCACACTTATCCCTAACACCCCTCACCCTAACCCTAACACCCCTCACACTTATCCCTAACACCCCTCACCCTAACCCTAACACCCCTCACACTTATCCCTAACACCTAACCCTAACACCCCTCACCCTAACACCTAACCCTAACACCCCTCACACTTATACCTAACACCTAACCCTAACATCCCTCACCCTAACAACTAACCCTAACACCCCTTACACTTATCCCTAACACCCCTCGCCCTAACACCTAACCCTAACACCCCTCACACTTATCCCTAACACCCCTCACCCTAACACCTAACCCTAACACCCCTCACCCTAACCCTAACACCCCTCACACTTATCCCTAACACCTAACCCTAACACCCCTCACCCTAACCCTAACACCCCTCACACTTATCCCTAACACCTAACCCTAACACCCTTTACCCTAACACCTAACCCTAACAGCCCTCACACTTATCCCAAACACACCCCTCACCCTAACCCTAACACCCCTCACACTTATCCCTAACACCCCTCACCCTAACCCTAACACCCCTCACACTTATCCCTAACACCTAACCCTAACACCCCTCACCCTAACACCTAACTCTAACACCCCTCACACTTATACCTAACACCTAACCCTAACATCCCTCACCCTAACAACTAACCCTAACACTCCTTACACTTATCCCTAACACCCCTCACCCTAACACCTAACCCTAACACCCCTCACACTTATCCTTAACACCCCTCACCCTAACACCTAACCCTAACACCCCTCACACTTATCCCTAACACCCCTCACCCTAACCCTAACACCCCTCACACTTATCCCTAACACCTAACCCTAACACCCCTCACCCTAACCCTAACACCCCTCACACTTATCCCTAACACCCCTCACCCTAACACCTAACCCTAACACCCCTCACACTTATCCCTAACACCCCTCACCCTAACCATAACACCACTCACACTAATCCCTAACACCCCTCACCCTAACACCTAACCCTAACACCCCTCACACTTATCCCTAACACCCCTCACCCTAACCCAAACACCCCTCACACTTATCCCTAACACCTAACCCTAACACCCCTCACCCTAACACCTAACCCTAACACCCCTCACACTTATACCTAACACCTAACCCTAACATCCCTCACCCTAACAACTAACCCTAACACCCCTTACACTTATCCCTAACACCCCTCGCCCTAACACCTAACCCTAACACCCCTCACACTTATCCCTAACACCCCTCACCCTAACACCTAACCCTAACACCCCTCACACTTACCCCTAACACCTAACCCTAACACCCCTCACCCTAACCCTAACACCCCTCACACTTATCCCTAACACCTAACCCTAACACCCCTCACCCTAACCCTAACACCCCTCACACTTATCCCTAACACCTAACCCTAACACCCTTTACCCTAACACCTAACCCTAACAGCCCTCACACTTATCCCTAACACCCCTCACCCTAACCCTAACACCCCTCACACTTATCCCTAACACCCCTCACCCTAACCCTAACACCCCTCACACTTATCCCTAACACCTAACCCTAACACCCCTCACCCTAACACCTAACCCTAACACCCCTCACACTTATACCTAACACCTAACCATAACATCCCTCACCCTAACAACTAACCCTAACACTCCTTACACTTATCCCTAACACCCCTCACCCTAACACCTAACCCTAACACCCCTCACACTTATCCTTAACACCCCTCACCCTAACACCTAACCCTAACACCCCTCACACTTATCCCTAACACCCCTCACCCTAACCCTAACACCCCTCACACTTATCCCTAACACCTAACCCTAACACCCCTCACCCTAACCCTAACACCCCTCACACTTATCCCTAACACCCCTCACCCTAACACCTAACCCTAACACCCCTCACACTTATCCCTAACACCCCTCACCCTAACCATAACACCACTCACACTAATCCCTAACACCCCTCACCCTAACACCTAACCCTAACACCCCTCACACTTATCCCTAACACCCCTCACCCTAACCCTAACACCCCTCACACTTATCCCTAACACCTAACCCTAACACCCCTCACCCTAACACCTAACCCTAACACCCCTTACACTTATCCCTAACACCCCTCACCCTAACACCTAACCCTAACACCCCTCACACTTATCCCTAACACCCCTTACCCTAACCCTAACACCCCTCACACTTATCCATAACACCCATCAACCTAACACCTAACCCTAACATTCTCACACTTATCCCTAAGACCTAACACCCCTCACACTTATTCCTAACATGCCTCATCCTAACACCTAACCCTAATACCCCCCCACACTTATCCCTAACAGCCCTTACCCTAACACCTAACCCTAACATCCCTTACCCTAACACCCATCACACTTATCCCTAACACCCCTCACCCTAACACCTAACCCCCTCACCCTTATCCCTAACACGCCTTACCCTAACACCCCTCACACTTATCCCTGTGTCTCTTCCCCCCCTTATCATTAAGGGGGGGGAGGATGATGAGGGAGGGGGGAAGAGACACAGGGATAAGTGTGCCATTTGCGTGCTTGACTGCGGGTGCAGTCTTGAGGATTTTTAGCAATTGAATAGTGATTTGTGATTTTAGTGATCGGAACTCTTGTGGACGTGAAAGATCAATGGCTTCTATAGGCTATAAGTTCCAGGCTTAACAACCGCAAGGATTTCAAGCCCGTAACACGTAAAACGTTTTCTGCTCGCAAAAAAAACACAAAATTTACACCCCTCACCCTAACCCTAACACCCCTCACACTTATCCCTAACACCTAACCCTAACACCCCTCACCCTAACACCTAACCCTAACACCCCTCACACTTATACCTAACACCTAACCATAACATCCCTCACCCTAACAACTAACCCTAACACTCCTTACACTTATCCCTAACACCCCTCACCCTAACACCTAACCCTAACACCCCTCACACTTATCCCTAACACCCCTCACCCTAACACCTAACCCTAACACCCCTCACACTTATCCCTAACACCCCTCACCCTAACCCTAACACCCCTCACACTTATCCCTAACACCTAACCCTAACACCCCTCACCCTAACCCTAACACCCCTCACACTTATCCCTAACACCCCTCACCCTAACACCTAACCCTAACACCCCTCACACTTATCCCTAACACCCCTCACCCTAACCATAACACCACTCACACTAATCCCTAACACCCCTCACCCTAACACCTAACCCTAACACCCCTCACACTTATCCCTAACACCCCTCACCCTAACCCTAACACCCCTCACACTTATCCCTAACACCTAACCCTAACACCCCTCACCCTAACACCTAACCCTAACACCCCTTACACTTATCCCTAACACCCCTCACCCTAACACCTAACCCTAACACCCCTCACACTTATCCCTAACACCCCTTACCCTAACCCTAACACCCCTCACACTTATCCATAACACCCATCAACCTAACACCTAACCCTAACATTCTCACACTTATCCCTAAGACCTAACACCCCTCACACTTATTCCTAACATGCCTCATCCTAACACCTAACCCTAATACCCCCCCACACTTATCCCTAACAGCCCTTACCCTAACACCTAACCCTAACATCCCTTACCCTAACACCCATCACACTTATCCCTAACACCCCTCACCCTAACACCTAACCCCCTCACCCTTATCCCTAACACGCCTTACCCTAACACCCCTCACACTTATCCCTGTGTCTCTTCCCCCCCTTATCATTAAGGGGGGGGAGGATGATGAGGGAGGGGGGAAGAGACACAGGGATAAGTGTGCCATTTGCGTGCTTGACTGCGGGTGCAGTCTTGAGGATTTTTAGCAATTGAATAGTGATTTGTGATTTTAGTGATCGGAACTCTTGTGGACGTGAAAGATCAATGGCTTCTATAGGCTATAAGTTCCAGGCTTAACAACCGCAAGGATTTCAAGCCCGTAACACGTAAAACGTTTTCTGCTCGCAAAAAAACACAAAATTTACACTATTCGGCACCTCACTATTTGGCTCTAAGCAAGGGAGCAGAGATGACACTCGGGGCTAAATCACCTCCTGGGAAAGGATACAAACAAGGACATATTTATTACTTCTTCCAAATTAACCGGAGATCAAAGGAGGGAAGAACATTTTTGAAATCTTAGACATTTAGGCTGCTAGCTCAGTGGGCGGTAGGTAGCTAATAACCCTGACCTCAAGGTAATTTGAAGATATGGGGAGGTTCATTACTCTTGTGTGATTGGTTACTGTGTGAATTAAACATGTGATACTGGTGCCAAAATAAATTCTCAGTCTGCATCTACACTAACTAAAGGTGTTATTGGGCCTGTTTCTCCATTAATGTTGATTTCATCTAAAATGCTAGGTGCTGGGATGCGTATAAAAGTCACAACCTGCAGATTGCTCCTATAAGCTACAGTAGAAGAATTAGGGGTGTATGAGCACCAAAATGACCCGGTGGGTCAGGGGCCAACACCTTTTATTTGGGGACCACATGGCAACCATGTTTTGGGAGGCCCTTACTGGTGGTAGTCCAAGCTAACAGGTACTTGCAAAAAGCCATTCCCAGGGCACCCCTCTCCAGTTGGAGCTGTGAGATTACCTGGCCTGCTGAATCTAAGGCTGTGCCAGCCCCAGGGGCCAAAATGTGGGCCACATTTTCCTTCCCAGAGCAACCTTCTCCCACCCAGCCTGTCCCAACAGCTGTGCTGCAATATCTAAAACAGTCCCTGGGCCTATAGGACCACAAGTGGGCAGTGCACTCCCCCTCCCCAGGTCAGATTCCTCCCTTGACCAACTTCTGAGTTCGGGGGGGACCACTGGTTCTTTTTGCTCGCTCCCTCCCAAAATTTCCTGGGGGGTACCCAGCCCAGGTGACAGTTCCCAAGGTGCCATGAATAGCCCACCCCCCAACAGCCAGGACAAATGCCCTCCCCTTTCCCATGTTCTAGGGAAAACACTCCTTTTTGGAGCCCAAAAACATAATACCTCCAAGGAGGAATGTACCGGTCTGATCCTGACATCAGTATCCATTATGGTGGCCTGGACTGGAAGCTCCACTTCCTAGGATCACAGCTGGATTAGTGTCTCACATCCTTCTTTCTTGTCTTCCACTATCTGGGCATAGCGCTCAGATCCATCAGGATCCTTGGTCACTGGGTCCACCTCGCCTGCTATTACTGTGTGGGATTCAGACTCCACTGCCTCTGGTACGCACCCATCATGAATGGTACATCCTCATCTGTTCTACTCATAGCAACATTTACCTGGGCCTAGCCCATTTGTTGATCCACTGTGGATAGAGGTTCCACATTCACATGAACTGGGGAAGGGCAGTTCAATACCCATATCTACTCCTACAGGATTTCCTGCATTATTTCTGTCCAGAGGATCTCATACTGATCCTTGTCTAGACCTGAAATAGCAGCCCTCCACATCTGAAACTTCCTGGACACCTCGTTCTCAACAGCTGCAGATAACCTGGAGCCAAGGAATGGAGCAGCAGTGACCTGAACTACTTTATCCTCCAGTTCGTCCTCCCCTCTCTAGGGCTCATGCTCTGACTTTATTTCCTCCATCATGTCTTTGTAGGTAGACATCATGGTGCTGGTTACTGCACCAAGATATCCCACCACTGCCAACAAAGATGTCACGTCCCAATTTTGACCACCTGTCTTCAGCTTATAGGAATTCCTCTAGGTTGTGAATTAAGGGTAACCTCAGTGCCTAGGTTAGGTAGTCAGTCCATTCACAACCAGTCCACATGATACAGAAACAGGCCAATAGTCCAATAGTCTAGGACCAGCTTAAGAATATACAGTGCCTTGCAAAAGTATTCACCCCCTTGACTTTTTACCTATTTTGTCAAATTACAGCCTTAAGTTCAATATTTTGTTAATCTGAATTTAATGTGATGGATCAGAACACAATAGTCTAAGTTGGTGAAGTGAAATGAGTAAAATATATACATAAAACTATTTTTTAGAAATAGAAAACAGAAAATTGGCATTTGCGTATGTATTTAACCCCTTTGTTATAAAGCTCATAAAAAGCTCTGGTGCAACCAATTACCTTCAGTAGTCACATATTAAGTGACATGATGTCCACCTGTGTGCAATCTAAGTGTCACATGATCTGTTATTACATATACACACCTTTTTTGAAAGGCCCCAGAGGCTGCAACAGCTAAGCAAGAGGCACCACTAACCAAAAACTGCCATGAAGACCAAGGAACTCTCCAAACAAGTAAGGGACAATGTTGTTGAGAAGTACAAGTCAGGGTTAGGTTATAAAAAAAATATCCAAATCTTTGATGATCCCCAGGAGCACCATCAAATTTATCATAACCAAATGGAAAGAACATGGCACAACAGCAAACCTGAAAAGAGACAGCCACCCACCAGAGCTCATGTACCGGGCAAGGAGGGCATTAATCAAAGAGGCAGCACAGAGACCTAAGATGACCCTGGAGGAGCTGCAGAGTTCCATAGCAGAGACTGAAGAACCTGTACATAGGACGACAATAAGCTGTATGCTCCATAGAGTTGGGCTTTATGGCAGAGTGGCCAGAAGAAAGCCATTACTTTCAGCAGAAAACAAAATGGCACATTTTGAGTTTGCGAAAAGGCTTGTGGGAGACTCCCAAAATGTATGGAGGAAGGTGCTCTGGTCTGATGATACTATAATTGAAATTTTTGGCCATCAAAGAAAATGCTATGTCTGGCGCAAACCCAACGCATCACATCACCCAAAGAACACCAACCCCACAGTGAAACATGGTTTGCTCTACAAAGTATTGGCTTTAGGGGGTGAATAGTTATGCACATTGACTTTTTTTCTGTTGTTTTGTCCTATTTGTTGTTTGATTCACAATAAAAATTAAATGATGCAAATCCTCAAACAATCCATGTTAATTCCAGGCTGTGAGGCAACAAAACACGAAAAATGCCAAGGGGGGGTGAATACTTTTGCAAGGCACTGTAACAAACAGCTCTCACCATGTGGAGCCCAGAATGAAATACACACCATGTCTTATGTGTATATAAAAACAGGGAAGCTTTATTAACACATCACACACATAAATAGCCCCCTAGTTATTTTCATGTGAGGAAACCTGTCTGTTAAAATCCTGTCATTTGTGTGATAGCAGTACTATTATTTGCCTCTTGTGGTGAAGGAGACTGTCAGTCTACTGCAGTATGATCAGATGCCATCCTTCTTGCTACCCCCTAGCTCTGTGAGGCTAATTTGCACCTTAATGTCATCAATTTGGCAGAGAGAGATAGGAAATAGAGACAGAGAGTTCAGAGAGAGAGTGCACAGAGAGAGGGCACACAGAGAGAGAGTAGGCACAGAATGTGTGTGAGAGAGAGCATAGAGAGAGAGAGAGCACAGAAGGCACAGAGACAGACAGAGGGCACAGAGAGAGAGGGGGGTACACAGAAAGAGAGATATAGGGCATAGAGACAGAGTGAAGAGAGAGAGGACAGAGAGAAGGGGGAACATAGACAGAGAGGGTGCAGAGAGAGAGATAGAGGGCATACAGACAGAGAGGGAGCACAGAGAGATACAGCACAGAGAGAGACTGCACAGACAATTGAAGATAACATTATATGATGCCATAATTTATGAAGGTCAAAGTACTAGTGTGTGTATATATATATATATATATATATATACAGTATATATATATATATATACATATATATATATATATATATATATATATATATATATATATATATATACACCGCCCAGTGGCTCAGAATGCAGTATAACAACTGTATTTATGGGATTCCTGAGCAGGTAATAAGTTGTTAAACTTATTTTTTGACTTGCAGATGGGCTTACAAATGTATTATTGTATTATTTGACTCTGTACTCTGTACGGTGGAGGGCTTCTCTTGCTCTTGTTGCTTACCATACACTATATGGTTGTTGTGAAAAACTTGGTCTCACAAAATCTATTGCACAAATCAAAACCAACCTAGCCCTGATGATAGCCATTAAGCTTGAGACAGCTGTATGTGAGTGGGTTTATGATTTGTGCAAAATCCAATCCTTTGTTTTGCTTTAAAGCTGTGGTACAATGGGCATATGCATTTGAAAGAGCTATGTATAAAGTAGCATTTTGGATTTAAGAACAAGAATGCATTGTCTATTCATTTGCATGTCCCCACCCAGTGTCTTAGAATGCAGTATAACAACTGTATTTCTGGGATTCCTGAGCAGGTAATAAGTTGGTAAACTTATTTTTAGACTTGCAGAAGGGCTTTATTATTTATCTCTGTACGGTGGAGAGCTTCTCTTGCTCCTATTGCTCACCATACACTATATGGTTGTTGTGATCTCTGTGGAAAGTCTGACCATCTACATAACGATTGAAAAAATATAAAAATCCTGAAAAATCTTTTTCCAGAAGATGGGAGAAGAAGGATAAACCTGAAAGAGAGAAAAAAGAGCCTTGTAAGATTAACAAACAGAAGTTCACTCTAAGTGACGAGGAAGAAGAAGCCTTGAGAAAAAAGGGATATAAAGAGGATAAATTCGGTAAGTGGATAGTTGGAGTCCCTTACCCATATCCTGTCCCAACTGTGGAAGGAAAAAAAAACATCCCAGGAGTCGATTGTTCCATCAACTGGGGTAAGCATGGACATTTCTGGAAACCCTCCTCAATCAAAAAATGAGGAGTGGTTCAGCAATAGAACATTCTAGAAAAAAAAGTCAAAATGGAAGTCTGAAACAGATCTCACTACAGAAATACAGGTGGACCCCACTGTTTTTCCAGTACTATCACCTGATAATATCAATAATAATGAAAATTCTGCTCTTACAGCATTCGAGCCAGAACATTTTTTCGAAGAGCTGATGGGGGATATATCATAATCAAATACTGAGAAATTAACAGTCGGAATGGAAATGGAAAATAGTCCCGCGCCCAGTGAAATTGAGTCTGAGGGCGGGGAATTTGGTGCCAAAGGTGCCAGGTAAGACATTTTTAACATCTACCAATGTTCCAATTTAGCACATTGAATGTACGGAGCCCAAAAATCTCTGTACGTAGGGCAGCTCTGTATGATTTTTTAAAAACAAGAAAAGATGATATATTATTTTTGCAGGTGTGTGGAATTGAAAAAAGATTTGAATACACTGATATAAAAAAAAGACTGAGAAAAGGGACCACAAGTGTGGTTCGGAGGTAATGAAAATAAATGTATAGGAGTTGGTATTTTATTTAAAAGTAATCATTTCAAAATTGTAAAAAATGAGGAAGTAATACCTGGGCGTCTTTTAATAGTTTTTTTTTAAATTTTATCATTATCAGTTTATCAGTTTATCAGTTTTAAATTTAAGTGTATAAATGTTTATGCCCCACAGGAAAAAAAAGAGAGAACTGAGTTTTTAAAAATCCTTAATCTATTTTTAGCTGACAATAATCCTTTGATTTTAGGTGGATATTTTAACTGCGTAGGACCTGGTGAATGTAGAGGAAGTGAAAGTACTAAAACAAAACAGATAGATCTGTGAGAATGTTAAAAGGAATGGTAGAGGATCATAGCTTACAGGATGGATGGAGAGTGTCAGAAGGTATGAATGAGGGCTTTACGTGGCGCAATGTTTTATCCAAATCTTGAATAGATTATTTGTTTTTATCAAAGGATTTTAAAATTTTAAATAGTAAATTATGTAAAAATATTTTTTGGACCATAATTTATTAACATGTGAATGCGTAATGTCAGAAAAAAATCAGATAAAAAAACACTTATTGGAAGCTAAATGTGTCATTAGAAGAAGAAGAAATTAGAGAGGATTTTAAAAAAACAATATATACAATGGAATCATTTTAGAGATGAAGAAGATATTATGTTATGGTGGGATAAGATTAAACAAAAATAAAACACTATTTTATACAAATTGAACAAAAAAAAGCAAGAGAAAAAAGAGATGAGTATAGAATATTACAATTTCGCCTTCAGGCACTATACAAAGCTCGAAGTCAGGGTTTGGAGGTTGAGAAGGGGTTTGCTCAAGTAAAAGAAGACATTTAAAAAAAATTAAAAGAAAAATGCAAATAAATAATTTTTAATTCTAGAGTAAAAGTTTTAGAAGATGAAAAGTGTTCTCGTTATTTAAAAAAAAAGTAAGAAATAAGAAAGACATCATTGAAAATATAGAAGGAGAAACAGAAATAAAAAAATAAACAAGTAGTTTATAATTTTTATTCTGACTTGTTTTCTTTTTTTTTAAATGGATGTTTTTAGAAGAATACTTTTTAGATAAAATGGAATCTTCTTTTAACACTGACAATAATTTTTTTATAGAAAACAATTTTAATAGCACTGAGATTTTAAATACAATTATTAAGTTTTTTAAAAGGCAAAATGCGGAAAATGATGAGATACCTATTGAATTTTTTTTTACTTTTTGGGGTGTTTTAGAAAATGATTTTTTAAATTTAATTGAGAGTTTCCACTACCAATATTTTACCAGCTTCATGTAAGCAGGGGGCGGTAGTTTTCATTTATAAAAAAGGGGGGAAAGAAAAAAGAAAACATTTGAGACCTATTACACTTTTAAATTCTGATTATAAAATGTTTACTAAGTTATTAGCATCTCGTTTAAAATCTGTAATTTCCAAAATCATAGACCCTTCCCAGGTATGTGGTATCCCTAGTAGAAATATTACCCAAAATGTGAGTGCTATTAAAGACATTATTTATTATAGTTTAGAAAGAAGACAAGATTTGGCATTAATTCATTTTGACTTTGAAAAAGCCTTTGATAGGATAGATTTTTATTTCAGGTTTTAAAAAGAATGGGTGTGCCAGAGAGAATGTTGAAGCAAATTCAAAGTGTGTAAGATGGATGTATGAGTTTTGTTAGTGTGAATGGGTTTATGACTGGATCAGTATAAATGCTGGTGTGAAACAAGGTTGTTCCCCTCTCTCTAATTTTATTCATATGTTGTATATGTTGGGGCTTCCTAATCGGTAGTTGGCATCTTGGAAACACAGGCCCAACCAGAATTCTGTAGAACTCGTACTGGATGTAACACACACACAATCAGTCTCAGTACTAATTCCGTTTATTGCTACGTCATTGCATATAATTTATACTTGCAAAAGAAGGCGGATATTAGAGCGATTTTCACAGTTCACGTTAGTCGGTACAAGGACATATAATCAGGTGTTTTCTGTTTCTTAGAACAACTAGAAATGTTTTGTGTTTTAGTAAGGTCGACAAACATCTCAAGGATAGGAACATGATATTATGGTTAGGCTATGTGTCAGCAAAATATGTTAACCCCTTCATCAGCAGAATATGTTAACCCCTTCATTACAAAAATTCTCTAACCTGCATTTCTCAATTGTATTGCAAAGAAAAGAAAGTACAGCAAACACTCACAAATTTATTTGCAGCAAAACACAAGACAATCCATCTACTTTATAAACAAAAGCAATCAGAATATTATATAAATGTATGTAAAGAGAAGAAAAAGTTCCTTAATATTTCTGTGTTCTTATCTCATTTGCTCTTTCACGGGACCTGATGTTACGCTGTGTATATAATTACATATGACAGCTTTGGGAGGTTTAGACTGGGAAGTAACCATTTACAACTATCCTTCTAAAAAATTTTTTAGGTGGTTGTCTCAATAGACAACGTAACCTTATTTGCTATCACGTTTTTTTAATCCGAGAACAGGATTTGTCTGTACTGAGCTGAAATAGCTCGGGCAGTACCGAAAGATATTCTCGAGTTAACGGGTTGCACCTAGACACAGAGACGGTGCGTCTTACAGTGTCCAGAGACCTTACTTCCTGGTTTTTACACAGAATAAAAAAACATTTCTTATCTTAACAGCACAGCAATACAGCAAAATTAATGAGCAAGCAAAAGCAGATTTTGGGCACTGTAAACCAAGCCGTCAAGTATATATTTATATCAATTTTATCCTTTCTATTCCCACTTTAGGAATAATATATATATATATATCTCCTTGATATATATATGGCCTTCCAGAGGCCTAATTTATAAGAAGTCTGATGTCAGTCCTGTCGATGTGCATTATGCTCTTGATTTATTTGCCCTTATGAACATTTCTTAATTGCCATTATGACCCAGACGAACTGGGACCACTAAAGTCTGTTTGTGGTAAAAACAATAACACTCACACCAATACTAGCCCACCTCATAGGCACAAGAGATCTACACGTGATAACACCATTATACAAAATCATCCCTGGGAACGTAATACATTTTCCGTAATGTTACAAGGTTATGCTCACTCCCTTAACCTTTCCAGTTGCTGGGTATGTGCACACGTCTCTACACATGGGGAAATGGGTATGCCTCTATTTGGCCTTCCAGCGGAAAACTTCACTCAAAGCCACATATATTACAATGGCAGTACACAACCCCGCAAATGGAATTTCTTTACTTATGTACAATCAGCCACAACACTTAACTCTATATGGATGCAACACGCACGTATTTCCCATCAAAATATAATAAGAGTGTATAATTTTATGTAACCCACACTAACCCAGGGTATAACTGTTTTAGGGCCCTAGGAAAATGTAAATCTGTTGGTTGGTCCACTTGCTCCAATACCACACTTATTTTTATAGGACTTCCTCTGGTTCCTCCCTTTATGACCTGTACAAGAGTTGTTCACCTTGGAACTGTAGTGGTCCCGGATGTCCCTACTTATTTTCTCTTTTGCATAATATATCAATTAATGGTACTGGTTGTAGCGACACTAATGGGTCCGTGTCTAATCTCTTCCACCTTATGCCGCCTTCTCCAGCCATGAATGTATACTTTATCTGTGGCAGGTACGCCTATCGATGGCTGCCCCCTAATTGGGTGGGCAGCTGTTATTTAGGTCAAGTAATCCCATATATATATACACAACCCCAACACTTTCACAAGGCCGCATCAGGAACATGAGGGATATAGAGCGGGTGGAAAATATTCCTAGACACCCTAGGTATAACCTTCCCACATGTAGGCGCAGGGAAACTACAGGTAGTACAGAAGGCCTTGAATAGCTCTGCTGAAGCAATTGAGAAACTAAAATAGGAGCAGGTGCAAATTTAGAATGGTCACTTTGTAGAATAGAATGGCTTTAGATTATGTTTTAGCTTCCAAAGGCGGTGTGTGTGCTTTAATAGGTAAAGAATGTTGTTCTTATATTGATGATAATTCAGTTTACTCTGTCATTACTTCCCTTGTATTCCTTTGTGCTTTTATTACATACTGCAAGGCTTTATTCCTAAGAATGTTCAGCTAACTACTGTGACTTAACACCACCTGGTCACAGGTATATCTCATGTACTGATACCCTGGAGGGTCTATCACCTTCCAGTGTCTCAGTTCGCTTCCTATCATATATATACACCACTGCTTACATCCCAAATAAAGATCACGTTGTGATCTAAGAGGGGAATGAAGGGGTTAACATATTCTGCTGATGAAGGGGTTAACATATTTTGCTGACACATAGCCTAACCATAATATCATGTTCCTATCCTTGAGATGTTTGTCGACCTTACTAAAACACAAAACATTTCTAGTTGTTCTAAGAAACAGAAAACACCTGATTATATGTCCTTGTACCGACTAACGTGAACTGTGAAAATCGCTCTAATATCCGCCTTCTTTTGCAAGTATAAATTATATGCAATGACGTAGCAATAAACGGAATTAGTACTGAGACTGATTGTGTGTGTGTTACATCCAGTACGAGTTCTACAGAATTCTGGTTGGACCTGTGTTTCCAAGCTGCCAACTACCGATTAGGAAGCCCCAACAGTATAGAACTTCTTTTTAAATTAAATAAAAAAATAAAGTAATACAAGGAATTCCAGTGCCAGGCGCTGGTGGTAAACAAGCCAATGTTTTCTCATATATGGATGATACAACAATTGTGTGTAGCGACTCTGTTTCCATAAAAAAAAGCAGTGAGAGTGGCTGAATGGTTTTGTGGAGCATCTGGTTTAAAGTTGAATATTGAAAAAAGTTAATGTACGTTGTATGGAAAGTGGAAAAGTATTTTAGATATCACTATCCCAATACAAAGAGATCAAATAAAAATGTTAGTAATTTATTTCACAAAAGACATGATAGATGACATAAATTGGGATAATATGTTGAAAAAGATAAAAACACAAATTAATTTATGGGGCAAAAGAAAAATGTATTTTTAAGGCTGAAAAATGCCCCCTTGGGAGTCACTCTTCCCCGTGTCTCTCTAACCCCCCTGTGTCTCTCTAACACCCCCGTGTCTCTCTAAACCCCCGTGTCTCTCTACCCCCCTGTGTCTCTCTAACCCCCCCGTGTCTCTCTAACCCCCGTGTCTCTTTCCCTCCCCCCTCCTCATCCTCAACCCCCCTCCTCATCCTATACCCTCTCCTCATTCTAAACCCCCCTCCTCACTTTACCCCTCTAAATACCCCCCTCCCCCTTTCCCCTCACTTACCTCCATCTGCAGCTGCTGCTCCTCCGCTCCTCCACGCTCCTTCCTGCGTCGGGACCCGGCATATGCTAATGACGTGACGAGGATGGGGTGTTTTAGGATGAGGATGGGGGTTTAGGATGAGGATGGGGAGGGTTTAGGATGAGGATGGGGGTTTAGGATGAGGATGGGGGGATGAGGTTGAGGAGGGGGGGTTGAGGTTGAGGATGGGGGGGTTGAGGTTGAGGAAGGGGGGTTGAGGTTGAGGATGGGGGGTTGAGGTTGAGGAGTGGGCTGAGGAGAGAGGTTCAGGAGGGAGGTTGAGGAAGGGGGTTTAGGAGGAGGGGGGTTGAGGATGGGGGGTTCAGTAGGGGAGGATTGAGGATGGGGGGTTGAGGTTTAGGAGGGTGGATGGGGTTGAGGAGGGGGGTTGAGGAGGGAGGTTGAGGAGGGAGGTTGAGGATGAGGAGGGAGGTTGAGGATGAGGAGGGAGGTTGAGGAGGAGGGTGGTTTAGGATGAGGAGGGTGGTTATGGATGAGGATGGGAGGTTGAGGATGGGGGTTGAGGATGAGAATGGGGGGTTGAGGATGAGGATGGGGGGTTGAGGATGAGGATGGGGGGTTGAAAATGGGGGGTTCAGGATGGGGGGTTGAGGATGGGGGGTTGAGGATGAGGAGGGGGGTTGAGGTTGAGGAGGGAGGTTGAGGAGGGGGTTGAGGATGAGGTGGGGGTTGAGGATGAGGAGGGGGGTTGCGGAGGGTGATAAGGGAGGGGGGAAGAGACATAGGGAAGTGAGAAGGGGAAAGAGACACGGGAAGGCAGAGGGGGAAGAGACACATGGGAGGGAGAGGGGAGAAGAGACACAGGGGAGGGAGAGGGGAGAAGAGACACAGGGGAGAGAGCGGGGGGACACAAGAAAAGGGCACACAAGAGTGGGACACAGAGGGCACAAGAGGGACACAGGGGGCAGCACATTTCTCACCCTTGGCTTATACTCAAGTCACTAATTTTTCCCAGTATTTTGTAGTAAAATAGGTGCCTCGGCTTATACTAGGGTCGGCTTATACTCGAGTATATACGGGTATAAAGCAAATTATTTTACCTATAATTTTATACATTTCCATGGTTTTATGTCCTCCTATTTTAGAGAGTGTTTTATTTTTATATGGGATTCCAAAATTGAGAGATTTAAGAGGGTACAATTGTGTAAATTACATGCTAATGGAGGAAAACATTTTATTGATTTAAAAATGTTTTTGAGTTTTAAATTTCTTGCTTTTAATATCAAAACGGCTCTCAGTACTTATGATTGTATAGCTAGTTATTTTAGAAAATATTCTATTGTTTTTTTATTTCGTAAATATGGGTGGATGGGCTTGTCTTTAAATAAACCTTATGCTTTTAGCCCTCCAAAACATTATTTTATTTTAGAGAAAATAATAAGAGAATATTTTTACAAATTTTAGATTAAATGAAACTGTTTTATTGGTGACAAATTTATAGTGATGTCTCAAAACAAATTTGGTGTAATGTATCCAATTATTTATTCAGTAATAGCCAGAAAGATCTGGCTTGGGTAGCCGTTACAAATTGTCTACCTACGAGAGAATTCCAGCACAGAGGTGGTTTGGTCACACAGGCGAAGTGCTCTAGATTTGAGTGTAATTCTGATGAGACCCCTTTACATATATTCTGGAATTGCTCTTTTGCACTTTATATCATGATTGTTCGCACAAAACAGTTGTAGTTGGTTTACGGTAAGCCAAACCAAAAACTATTTGACCTCTTTTAAAGTGGGAGGGTAATCTTAGTATTGTAAACCACAAAACTGTTTTATATGGGAGGATGGTATGCATAGGGAAAGAGAGCTTTTTAGAAAATTGGTTTATTGTTATTTGTTTCAAAAAAACTTTATGGAAAGCAAGAAATATTTTATTATTTTAAAAATTGCAATTTTACCCCAGGACTGTATAAAATACGCTTTTAGTTTGATATATATTCATTATAGGAGGGATAAAAAAAACAAATGGGAAAAGAAGAAGCACAACAGAAATGGAAGTAAAACATTGTCTCTTACCTATTTATGATTTTTTATTCTTTTTATCCTTTTTTATCCTTTTTCTTAGAGAAGGGATAGGATAGGGTTTTATCATTAAAATAAGGGATAGAAAGAAAGATGGGAAAAGATAGGAGTTTTTTTACTAGGGTTTTATAGGGAAAGATCTTTCTTTTTTTTTTATTTGACCTACTTCGACCTAGTAAATATCCTTTTTCTTGTTTTAACATACTATGATGATATATAAATGATAAAACCTTGGCCTGGCAATATTGTGAAAAATTAAGGAAATCAATGACTGAATAGTATAAAAAACAAAATAGCCATTTTGCTTAAAACAGCTGTATGTGAGTGAGTTTATGATTTGTGCAAAATCCAATCTTTTGCTTTGCTTTAAAGCTGTGGTACAGCGGGCATATGCATTTGAAGGAGCTATGTATAAAGTTGCATTTTGGATTTAAGAGCAAGAATGCATTGTCTGCTCATTTGCATGTCCCGGCCCAGTGGATCAGAATGCAGTATAACAACTGTATTTCTGGGATTCCTGAGCAGGTAATACGTTCTTAAACTTATTTTCAGACGTGCAGATGGGCTTACAAAAGCCTAGCTTAAAATTGCTTAGGGGGTTTAGGATAACATGAGAACAACTTTATATCATGATTGTTTGCACAAAACAGTTGTAGTTGGTTTACGGTAAGCCAAACCAAAAAGTATTGGACCTTTGGCCCTATGACCTTCTGGTATTGTATTCCAGACTTGACATCTTATGGTATAGTTCGCTGCACCAGGTGGGAGTATTACACTAAAACTTTAGCTTTCTAGTAGCATATTCAGTTCCTTTGCATAGAGATGTAATCAAACACCTCCGAGTTTATAAGCACAAGGTGCTATGAATTCTTGTCCACCAGGTAAAAAAGTAGTAGATTGGGTAGAAATATAGCCAGGAGGATTTAGGCTATGGTGTAGAATAAGTTCCAAGATGCTTTTTTTTATGAATAGTGTGTCAGTCCAAAATACATTTCCATACCTCAATCACTTTCCTGGCAAATGAGAAACAGTGATCCTCTCAGCAAATTAATGTGCAAAACACAATATACATCTGTGTTGTTTTAATGTGGATTAGCAAAATATGTCCAATATATATGCCACAGTCTATAGGGGTGAGTGCTAGCCAGCCAGGAATGATATATGTTTTGGCTGTCTGTTGTGAGACTGAGGCCACTTCCCTCCTTGGCAGAATATGGTGATTGCCGGTATTCCCTACCAAGTTCCTTGCTCTCATGTGTCATAGCCTGTCCTGACTGCAAACCTGCTCTGCAACCCAAAAATATTTTGTCCTCCATTACAAAAAAGATGTACACTTTGTAAAGCTTGTGCTCTACTGATAACACTGTTTGGCAGATTAGTAAATTGGCAGTTTGGTGTGCTATCAATTGGATTGCCTCTATAGCTCTCACAAAGAGCCTCGCTCACAGGTAAAATCTTCTCTGTATCAGCTTTGGGCAAAGCCTATGAAGGCGAGTCAAATTGTGATGGTCCAATCTGAAATTTCCTTGTAACTCCAGGTGAGTTGTTCAAATGAGGGAGACCTTGGGCTACACTCTATTATCTGCTCGCAAATGTTTCAAACTCACAAATTTGGCTGAAGGTGTTTTTTTAAATAAATGTTTACATGTATTCTATTTATGAAAGCTTATCTAGGATACTGAGTCCCACTAGTGATTCACACTACAACTACAGTACTAAAATATCAAAGGGTCAATTTCTGAAAAAAATACTTTTATTGGTATATAAGGACAGCGACGCAAAGTTAAAAACAACTTAAAAATACCTAAAATCAATATATTACAAGATTCCTTTGGTATTAATATAAGGATCTATCTTAATGTATGATATTTCACTCTTATTCAATTACAATGACACTTCTATGTCTATTGATAGATAGAAAAATATATAGGCATACTATTGCATATTTGTCCGGTAAAGGAGCATGAATTAGACTGTATATTTTGATATTTTACAAGCAAGACATAATATGTCTTCATCGTATATAGTCTTGGATTCTTAGATCTCCATATTTTAAATATTTCTCCCTTGATGCTTGCAACATATGTATCACTATAATCCAGATACTTTCTTGTTGGTACAGGGTCTCTTGTTATTAGATCTCTCTGTAATACTGGCCAGGATCAGACATTGTTATACAAAGTATCACTGTATGTGTTGAACCAGATGTATATATGAATGTATCTTTAATACAGGTACTTTTTGATTAGTATCAGATCTCTTATTCTTAGAACTCCCTGAAGATTTTCTTGTAATATCCCAGTTACAGGCAATGGGTTAACTCAGCGTTGGCCTGTGCTGTGTAATCATATAAACTGGGCATGCCTTTGCTCTATATTCAAATAGGCTGTTCTCTTGATTAGGTAAGTATAATGAAAATACCTGGGTATGTATTGAAGTTTAGAACACACTTGAATACTATGGGCCATATTCAAATTAGGTTTCGGGCGATCCGGTAGCACCTAAGTGAAGTCGCAAGTTAATTTGCTATTCAATTGGCGTCATTTTGCAGGCTCCGAACGGCTTCTGAGTTAAAGGCCCTGACAAAATGGCGATGGTTAAACTCGTAGCTTACAGCCTCCCGAAGCCTTTGATCTCTCAAGGCCGCAAGACTTACGATTGATAAAATCGATAATCGCTATTCAATTGCAAAAATCGCTCAACACCGCAGCTGCAATCAAGCTTGCAAACGCCAAATAGCAGCCCAAAGCTTATTGGTTCCAAATAGGACCCGCAAAGGGTTTACAGGCTAGTTGGTAACACTGTAAAAGACAATATAAAGACACCAATGGACTTTAAAACATGGGGAAAGCAATGGAAGACATTACAATTACATGCACAACAACCCACAACTATCAAATATTGCAAAAAAAAATATTTATTTTTCACATAGGTTGTAATGGTCAAGCATCTGCCAATATGAAAAGTCATGCTGCAAGATGCTGAAAGCTATTAAAGACACGTTACCTCATTAAATTGCAATACAAATGCAAATGGCTGACATATTAACCCTTTCTCACTCACAGAGGCTCTAGTGCGGACCCTAAAAATACAAAGATCATCTAGTATACATATCACTCATCACAACTGCATTGGGACAACAAATAATGGCCAAACGACACCATCACTTGGCATATATCAAGCACCAGGGAATAATTTCACATATGGTTGTTCAGTCCCTCACTTGTGTCCAACTCTCTGTGACCCTATGGACTGCAGCACACCTACTAATATCTCTGTATGTACGTATGTTGAAACTACGTGATATCAGAAATTATGGAAGAGCAATATTACAGAATTACCAGCGTTAATATACGCAAGAGCCTTATATGTATCAGGTTGATATACCTGGGTGCAGTTTTGTGGAATGACCACATGATGGCGATTACCTTTGGTCATACACAGTGTGATCCAATAGCCCTAAGGAAGTGACCAGGAGTGTCGAATTACTCTCCCAGGATTCAAAGGAAGTCAAAATGGATTCCACCAGTGAAAACATGTGCTTTAAGGAATTCCTTTGTGAGAATATCGGACCAGTGAGTTGTCTTGTTTGAGACATGTGATTTATCTGACCAGTAGTAAGAGGAGTGTGTAAGGGTGGGGCAGAAGTACAGGCTTTAAAAAGTGAAACATACCAGAGAAGTTTTCTCTTTCTCTTGGAATTCTTCCTCTGGTGTACCAGCTAAGCTGATTGGGTAACTATACACACACACATACACATACACACACACAGGTGGACATTAACATTAGCCTTATAAGACACTACATACTGTAACGGATAGAATGACTTTCTGCTATGTTTATAAGATATGATGTTCCTAGTATTTAGCAATATTTATGCATATTAATATGATGTATTATATGAAGCCTCTTACATTGTAATAAATAAATATATATTGTTCTCATAGAAAACAAGAGTGTGAGTAATTGATTTACACTAAAATCTCAGAGTGAATGAGATTGGAATGATTATTATAATTATTATTATTAGTTATTAATAATTCATATTTTGTAATATGTTTTTATAACAACGTATCCACAAAGTTTGCATGCCAAAGATGCTGGAGTGGGTTGCCAGTTCTTCTCTAGTGGACTGGGCTTTGTCTGACCTCTCTGCTATCACCTGCCCACCTATAGTGGCCCTACATGGTATAGCTCACAGCTTCATTCAGGTACACAAGCCCACTCACAACCACCACTTTGCAAACCACAAGGGGACCAGGGGAACATACACCACACTAATATACTCTAACCCATCAGGAAGGGCCATAAAAACACATGGAGGCTGTGCAGAGGCACGTGGATCAACAGCCAACTCACCTCCATCAGGGGTAATCTCTGCTATGCCCATCCTGGAAAGTACCACACCATTGTGGGTGGCCATGTGCCAAGATGTATACCCATTCCCATTTGGTGACCTCCCATTAAGTTTTGCTATCAATCAATTCACATCATCACCTGTCATAATGCTATCAGGCCTCCAGGGGAATGTTGATACTCTGCAGTATCACTAATTGGACTTCCCATGCAAAGTCACATGTGGTCACTACACCACTGCAATGAGAATCTGATGAAAAAAAGGATCATCGGAAATCACTCCATTTAATTGAAGAAACCATTAATGTGCATGGCACTTACAACTTGTCTAGATCTGTTTAATTAAACAGAGGAATATAATCATGGATAATGTCATACATATCTATTCCACACACAATGTGTTGTCAGATATTAAGGAATTATCTGAAATTGATTAGCAGAATATGTGGCACAGAGAGAGGAGGTTGAGGAACATGCCTTCGTGGTTGTGAGATTGGGCTATTAAGACCTACAGAGGCAATAAGAAGATATCAACCAGAACACTATTTGGATTGACTTCAACATCTCATCTCAATGGCAATCCACATTGAACATCAATTGCAGAAATATTCAACATAACCATACGTGTACACACTCTGTAGTCAGCCATAAGTATGTCAACTTTAATAGAAAATTATATTCATTGTGGAGTGTGGATGAGGAGGACTTAGGGCAACGGTTCTCACTCCTCTCTTAGGAGCTATCAGACAGGCCATGATGTATGGGAAACAATAAATGAGGCAAATTGTATTCAACAGGTGGTGAAGCCTCAAATTGCTTCACATGTGTATTCACACAGTGTTTCCCCCAAAGCATGGTCTGTGTGGTGGGTCCTGGGGAGAGGTTTGACAACCAATGACCTGGGGGATGTTCAAACCTACTTCCTCTTTCTGAGCACTGGGCCCACACCTTCTGGAACCACGCGTTTCCTCCCTCTACCACGGCCAGGAGGTGTTGGATTGAGGGGTGCATCTAACTGTGGTGGCTGTGTAGCAGCTGTCATTGGAGGTAAGGGGTAAGATGAGGCTGTAGGCTCTGGCTGTGGTGGTGGTGGAACCTGTGGCGCCGAAGGCTGGGGTGCAGGCACGTGGGCTTCAGCTAACTGCACCACTAGTGCCAAGTGATGTGTCTGGGCTTGTCTGTCCCTCTGAGCCATTTGCTCATACCTCTACATCCGAATATTATGCCTCCTCACCTCACCATATATTGCTCGGATGCTTTCCACCTAGCAGGTAGCAATTTCATGCGAGCTGAGCTGTGAGCTCTTGGACTGCTCCGTTCTCGCGCTCATCAGCCAAGCGGATCTGCTGATATATGTTCCTCAAGGTGCCTGGTGCTGGGACGTGAGTTCCGTCTCCTGGTGATGGTGTACATTGCCCATTGTGATGGTGTACCTTGTAGGTATAGGAATGGTGTTTTCAGTAGGGAATCTGTTGACAATGGAGATGGTACTGGCAATGGGGATGGTGCTGTTGGCACTGGAGATGGTACTGGCGGCACTGGAGATGGTACTGGCAATGGAGATGATACCGGCAATGGAGATGCTGTTGCCCATGGTGTTGGCCAGGTCTGTTGGAGCAACAACTGCTGCAACATCAGCAGCTGTAACAACAGCTGGGGCAACAATGGCTGCGACAACTGCTGGGCCAACTGCCAAGACAACCACTGCTGGGAAAACCACTGCTGTGGCAATATCTGTTGTGGCCCAGTCAGCAGTGGGAGGGATTGGGGTCCGGCACACGTATTGCTTAAATGTCACCAGGTGGCAGTATTGGGCCTGTTGAGAGTGGTCCCCATGAGGGGGAGTGACCGGAAATGGAAGCTTAGCCGCGAAGTTCGTCAAGAAGCGGAAAGAGATGGCGTCTCGCATCATGCGGAGAGAGCAGTGAGCTGGAGGTAGCTGTTTAGCCCAGGGGGAGCGCGGATACATGCAGAAGGATCCTGCAATAGTGGAAGTAAAGGGAGAAAGCGACGGAGCGCCGACGGAGGTGACAGAGAGATAACCCCGCGATAGCAGGCTGAGGGGGCGGCGTTAAGCCCTGATGGCCCGATAGAGAGAGTTGAACCAGAGTGGAACCACACTGGAAGCGCTAGCACATACAAGAGGGCCTACGGGCCTAGGTGCTCAAGCCAAGCAACGAGAGGTGCCTGAGAGGGCAGACCAAGGACGCTAGGAGCAGGACATTACAGAGGCTCAGCAGCGCAGCAGGATATGAAGGTAAGGAACAAGGGAAACATCTCCCTTACCTTCATTACAAAATTGATAAAGACAGAGAGACTGCTGTAAGTTCTACTTAAAACTACGACTTGGTATAATGAACTGTGTAACCACTGTATGCATCTGTTACTGAAAATACAAGTAAAGTCAATACAAAACGCAAATCCTGAGGCTAACAACACCTACCTATAAGATCATATTATGCATGACAGATAATATAAGTCAGAAATGTTCCGTTAATAAAAGGAACTTACCTCATAAGTGTATATGAGCTACTTTGGGAATTGGAGATGTTTACTAAACTCACAAAATTGTTTTACAGGTAATTGCCTTAGAAATTTGCAGAAGGACATATGGTAATCAACTGCAAAACTTAGAAAAGAACTAAAGGCAATGATCATTAAGCCTGGTGATACGAACACAGGAAAACTAATAAGTAGATCCTGCGGCCAGCCTTGATCTAGCCTTAACATGTGAGACTGTAAGATTTAATCTGTTGGGAGCAGCACTGGTGGATAAACCGCATAAAGAATTTATAGAAGTAACCGTTATAGGGAATTTTTGTAAAATGCACTGCAAGACAGTTATAAACCTTGAATAATCTAGAGGATTGTGGATGCATTAATTTAAAAAAAAAAAAAAAAGTTCTCCTTACTACAATAGAACTGGCAGTAGAGGCCAGGGAAGAATCTGCCAAAGACAGGAGGAAGGAGAGTGAGGGGAAATTGAAGGGGAATAAGAAAGGGAAAAGGGAGACAAAAGTTTGAAAACAACTCCCCTTAGGGGGAAAACAGAACACAATAAAAATAAAAAGATGGCGTCCAAAAATAAATCCAGAGTACGGAAAAGCCCGACTTCAGAACCATCTCCCTTTTTTACGCCTAAAAGTTCTACAAATTCCCTCCCAAAACATACCCCGAAAGAAGCTCCGGAACAAAACATTGCTCCCCCTCTACAATCGTCTTAAGCAGAGATTTGGAAGATCAAGAGGAAAATCTCCTCACCACAGACAAAATGAAAGAGATTTTGAAAAACTTTCAAGCAGAATTTTTGGCGGAAATTAAAAGCCAAATAATGGAAAATGCCAAATCAATAAGTGAGGTGAACAAACGATCCGCCGACCTGGAGGACAAATTCGATAAGTTGATCATTGATCATAATATGTTACTGGAACAATCATCAAAAATGGCGTCTCAAATCAATATATTAAATGATCAGATGAATAGGATGGAAGATAAAGCTCGGAAAAATAACCTCCGGATAAGAGGAATACTGGAAGCCATAAAAAAAGAAGACCTCCCAATATATATCAAGGAATTGTTTTCCAAAATCACTCCTAACTTTTCTCACCTGGATCAGAGACTGGACATGGTTCACCGAATTCCTCTTCCAAGCCATCTACAAAATAAAAGCTCCAGAGATGTGATAGCTAGATTTCACCACTTACCTACAAAAGAAGCAATAACTAAAGCAAGTTATTTAAAGAAGTCGTTTGAACATCCATATGACAATATCCAAATATTTGCAGATCTTTCAAAAGGCACAATCAGCAAGAGAAAGGAGTTTAACTCTATAACACAATCCTTAAGGAAGAGCAATATTGTATATAAATGGACCTTTCCAGTAGGTCTACTGGTACTAAATGGATCGTCCTGGCACAAGATTAAATCTCCTGCAGAAGGTGGAAACTTTCTGAGTACTGTAATACGTAATTTCCCGGACCCTCAAGAACTTACGATGGATTTGCAAGTCCCTACGCCAGATTGGCAGAGGAAGAAATGACTTTGACGAACTAAAGGGGTCCTTTAGACATGACTCCATCTATCTTTTGCCCCTCTCCCTCTTTTCTGTTTGTCCTTTCTCTCTCTCCTCTTTTTCTCTTTTCCTCTCATTTAAAGTGGAGGAGGGGGTGAAGGTATAATGGAAGCTACGAATTTTCTATAGCAATCTTGATAATAAGGTATTTAACGGAAAAGAAGTTAGACCCAAAGGGAGAGGGATGTTGACACAGATTAAAGCAAATGAAAGGTATCGGGGGGGGGGGGGGGTAAAGGGGGGTTAGAGAGGTAGAGGAAAGTGATAGAGAGGGGGTAAAAAGAGTAGGAAAAGGTACTTAAAGAATTCATAGTAACTTACACGAACGTTAGACAAATTAGGTGTCAGGTGAAGGGCAGATAGTACAGATATGACATTTGTCAATAGTTAACAGTACCCAGGAAAGAGAGGTAGATAAATAATTTTATATATAATAACGGAATTTTAATTAATTTATCGCTGTCTCCTGAATAATCCGCTAACCATTTCTGTACAATGGCTGAATCCCTGCGGAACAGAAGGTTGGAAAGGCTTGAGAATAGCCTCTTCTGTTCTAATTGTATGAATGTTTGTATGAATGGAAATAAGGGAGATTTTGCACATTTAGTTAATAAAGTCACAATAAGGATAGTCAACCCAGCTAAGGGGGTAATAAATATGATTTGCTTCTCCATACTCAATGTCATTAAAAATATTTAGTTGGAATGTAAATGGTTTAAATTCTCCTAGTAAAAGGAAAACGGTCCTCAGATATTGCAGAAAAGAGAAAGCAGACTTGATATTTTTTCAAGAGACACACTGGGGGAAAACTAAAATTCCAGGTTTTGCGATAGGTGACTTTGACTTTAGTCATCACTCAACAGGTGAAAAGAAAAAGAGAGGAGTCTCAATTTTTTTTTCTAATAACCTAGAAATAGTAGAAATAATATCAATTATAGACCCTGATGGACGATACATTTTATGGAACGGACAGATTAATAAGCAGAAAATTACATTAATAAATATCTATGCTCCGAACGAGAAACAAGGAAAATTCCTAAAACAAATAGGCAATCTAATCAGGAAGTTCGCCCAGGGGCCGCTGGTGATGGCCCGTGATTTTAATATGATCTCAAATATAAACTTAGATAGGTAAAAAAATACAGTATATAAAAATTTAGCTAAAGTGAGCAAAGAAGCGCAGACATTTACCGATTGGATTATCAAAAACAATTTATTTGATGCTTGGCGAGTCCAACATCCAAACCAAAAGGAGTTTTCCTTCTACTCAAATCCACATAATATATATTCACGAATTGATTTAACACTAGTAAATTCTCAAATTATTAATAAGATCACGCACACGGAAATAGGCAAGATTGTCACTTCCGACCATGCTTACATCACATTAGTAGTAGAAATGAATAAAGTAAAGTTGGATAGATCACAATGGAGATTAGACGACACTATAATAAAAATGGAAAAAAATTAAGAATATTTAAGTAAAGAAATAGAGAATTTTTTTGATATTAATATGCACACGGTTCCTTCTCACTGCACGATTTGGAACACACAAAAAGCTTTCACAAGAGGGTTGATTATTAAACTTAAATCCCAATTGATTAGACAGAGAGTAGCTCCTTTAAAAGAACTATACACAATGCATTGTAGATCCACAACATCAAATAATGGCAGAGATTAAAACAATACGGAACAGTATAAATAAGATCAACCAGCTAAGATCAGATAGAGAAATATGGCGCTATCAACAGACTTACCATCACCAAAACAATAAAAATAGCAAACTACTAGCTTTACAAGCAAAAAAGAAAAAAGAAAAGAAAAGAATAACGGTTATTAAAGACGAAGAAAGATATATTTCTTCCCCGCAGGAAATTGGCCAAGCCTTTTCTAGATACTATCAGGAACTATATAATTTGGAAAAAGCAGTTTCCTTCTGTAAACCATTGGTAGAAGAAATACAAGCATTTTTGGACGAGATACAACTCCCTAAACTAACGTTAGATGACCAAGTAGAATTGAATAAACCAATTACAAATCAGGAAGTTCTTCAAGTGATTAAACAACTGAAACCCTATACTACCCCAGGGCCAGACGGATATACTAATCTTTTCTATAAAACATTTTCACAAATTTTGAGTCCCCAACTTACAGAAGTGTTTAACGAAATTAAAACTACCGGAATTATGCCAACGGAGATGACAAAGGTAGCACTGATAATGATCCCTAAGACCAACTTGAACACACAATCGTGCACTAATTATAGACCTATTTCTCTTTTAAATGCAGATACGAAATTATATGCGAAGATTCTGAGCCTTAGAATTCAAAAATTCATAGGAAAACTAATCGCAATAGAACAAATGGGATTTGTGACTGGCAGACAGGGAACAGAGAATATCAGAAAACTTATGAATTTGGGCGAAATTGCAAGACTAAAAGGTACTCCCACCCTATTACTGTCTTTAGACGCGGAGAAAGCGGTTGACAGAGTGGGGTGGGAGTATATGAGACTGGCGCTGTCTAAATTTGGCTTGGTGAATTTGGGGCCAAGGCAATAGGGGCCCTGTATAGATCTCCTACAGCAGAAGTAACTGGTACGGGCTACAGAGCAGGCCCTTTTGGAATTACAAACGGCACTAGACAGGGTTGTCCATTCTCCCCCACCCAGTTTGAACTAATGATAGAACCATTGGCGGAAGTTATTAGGTCATCCCAACAAATTCATGGGATTAGGATGGGGAGAGGGAACATAAAATTAGTCTATACGCAGATGATGTTGTCCTGTCACTCACTTGTCCGGAAGAATCTCTTTATCATCTAGCAAAGTTAATAGATGAATACAGCAAAGTGTCTTATTACAAATTGAATTATAAGAAATCAGAAACACTCTGTTTTAATGTTTCTACGAGCCTGCTTTCTCGATTAAAGGCTAATTATTTGTTTGATTGGAATTCAAAATCAATTAAGCACCTAGGAATTATCTTCTTGGGAAATATACAGAAAACAGTTGACAGAAACTATAAAGATTTATTTTTTAAATTTCGAAAAATCATAGATAATTGTCGAAAAGACAGATTCTCCTTCTCAGGGAAAATTGCGGTAGTCAAAATGATGTTACTCCCCAGACTAAACTACATCTTAATGTGTATCCCCTTTAAGATTCCTAGAGGTTGGTTGAAGAAACTACAATGTGTAATTGACGTGTTTATACACCACTCTAGATACATAAGATTAAAAAAACGACCATGGGAAGACATTTTTTAAAAGGAGGAATTGCATACCCCCTATTGCAACCATATCAGGAAACTAATTGCGTAGCACATGCCTTGAAATGGTTAGAAACAGCACATAAACTACCTTGGATAGAAATAGAAAAAGCTCTAAATCCAAATTACCATTTATCAGCTATGGTTTTTAGGGAAAAGCCATCTAATAAGGACCTAGTCGTAGGATCATCTGTCATGAAAGAAATCTTAAAAAACTGGAGACAGATTAACAGTAAATATAAACTAATCCCTAGGGGTAGTTTTATTACCCCGGTGAACTCGTTAGTACATTTAAATATGACAAGTATCACTAAAGACTGGAAGAGTAAAGGATTACTATCTGTAGGAGATACTGTGATCAACGGGCTCATCGCCCCTTTTGATCAAATTAAGAAAAAGTTTAAAATCTCAGGAGAAGGATGGCTAGCATATGAAGCGTACAGAGCTACCTGTGGTATAACTAATGTACATTTACAAAGCAATAAAGAGTTAAATCCCATGGAAAAAATTCTCCTTAAATCGGAGAAAAAACACTTGATATCCAAATGTTTCAATATCATAAGATCTGCTGGAGAACATTCCAAAACCAAGGGTATGAAACAATGGGAACTGACCTTAAACTTAGAAATAAATGAAACAGACTAGGACACAGCGTTAAAAGTGACAAACAGATTTATTAAACAAACAGCATACAGATAAATATTTTTTAAAATAATTAATAATTGGTATATCACACCTATGAAAATTGCACAAATTTCCCACTCCCGCACAGATAAATTGTGTTGGAGAGAATGTGGTAGCCCTGCCCATTTATTGCATATTTTATGGGATTGCCCTAAAATAAAACCTTTTTGGGAAAGATGTTATGAACTTTTGAGCAAGATGGTTGGGAACCAACTCCCTTTTAGGGGAGAATGTAGCATTTTACACATTTTTCCAAGTGATGTACCCATTGAGAGAAAAGCAGTGGCGGTTATTATCTTTTCAATAGCAAAAAAATTACTAATTAGGAATTGGAAAGATAAATCTCCTCCCCTCTTTGCTGACATCATCTGGAAAATAAAGTATATCCCAGAATTAGAGGCAAATTACGCACAAAGAGGTCTAATTAAGGTAGACCCAGTAAAATGGAAAGTATGGGATCTGAATCAAGGAACAATAAAGTAAAAGATCAAATCTTCCAGGATTGAATGAGGGGTGAATGTGGATGAATGGTTATGTTGTTTTAATTAAAGCAATGTATAGTTGATGTAATAGATTTGACAAGAATGTATTAATACATATTTTTGTTTTTGTATTTGCTTTATTGGAAAAAAAAAAAAAAGAGAGTGGTCCCCATGAGCTCGACATCCCTGCTGGTGGTTGGTGGCTCATTAAACCTCCAGTAATTTGGAAGGGCTGGGAACGTGCCCTTGATGCGGTTTGAGGGCCCATGGGGTGATTCCCAGAATGGTCCTGCTGCGAATGGTCCAGCCTCCTGTGATCGGCCCGGGCACTCGGCTTCCTCCAACACCATCTGCGTTTGTGATAGTGGTGGCTCTGTTGGAACCACTGCCTGTGTCTTCGCTGGCAGGTTATGCCTCCTGGGTACTGAAATGAGAGGACAATAGTATTTGAGTATTGGTTCTCTGAACAATTGTTTGCTGCGTGTTTCCATATCCCTGACATCATGGTCACTTGTAATTGGCTGTGATGATTGTTATCTGCAGATAAACATTGAGCTGTATCATGAGCATTGTGGATCATGGCTTATATCAATATGTATATATAGCTGGTGCGGTGTGCCATCTGCAGTTCATTAGGACACATGCTCATCTGAATCTGCTGTGCAGTGTGTGAGATTGACCAATCTGTGACCAATGCTCAGCAATGGGTGTTAACATGCTTATGTTCCAGCTTAGGCCAGTACATGACATGCATATGCAGTCCTTCAGTGTCTGTATCTGCATATGCTGCAGTGTGCGCACCTATACATGTACTCTCTTTTGGATGTTAAATCATTGTGGATCTACAGCTGTACCTCGTTTAACACGGGGGATAGCTTTCATGCAGTGGAATCGTTAAGCGACACAGCTTTAAACGGTGCAATGTAACATGGGGAAGATAGGGATAGGGGAACTAAAAATAGATACAATTGCAATTGGTATTTATACTGTTTTGTTATATATTAACTTTGAACAAACAGCAAACATAACACTAACACAAACTGCATTGGCAACTGCTATTCAGATTCCGTTTTAACCACAAGTTTTGGACAGACATTTCATTTATAACAATTAGGATGATAATATGATATATTATAATACTAGCGACTTGCCCGTCAAAAATGACGGGGCAATAAAATTGTAAGGCAGGTAATGCTGTTTGCCACAGACATACATTTTTTTGGTGGTCTGAGATCCTTTGGCACTCATTGCGAGCCTCTTGGTTGTTGTATTTTTTTTTTATCAGAGGTGTTTTTGCTGTCATTGTAAGGTCGGCGCTGATCTGCTTTTTGCGCTTATTGCAAGGCTGTCCCCGGTGTAGTTTGTGTGCTATGAGCAGCATTGGCGCTGGTTGTGAGGTGCGCAGTAAATGGCTTTTGGGTTTATCTCGATAGTGTTTTTTTTTTTTGTTTGTGTATATGTATTTTTTTATGCTAATTAAATAAGTAATAAATTAATACATTAATGTACTTTACCTATTTGTAAGTAATATATGCAGGAAGCATTGTGCTGAAGAGCTGACAATCTGTTTTGATGTTCCTGCAGCATACAATGTAGGTTTGCACTGTTGTGGAGCTGAGGTGTAAGTGTCAGCAATGTGTGCAGTGTGTAGTGTAAATAGGCTGCGTGTGCGAGTGTAGCTGGGTACTTCCACATTCTGTAAGTTAGTGTTGTAAAATGGTGGCGAAGTGTATGTGGTATGCGGGTTTATATGAGAAAGCCTCCTAGCTAATGGTGTCTGTTGTAGGTCATATGGGTTTTTGTAAAAGCCGTATTTGCTTTGTGGTATTTAGCGGCTTTAGGGGTGGTGTAGCCTAGTTTTCGTATTTTTCGGCAGCCATTTTTTCTCTCGCTTAGGGGATTTTTGAGTGTCTAAACTTTGTAAATTTGACAGAAATCGAGGTTTAAGCAGTGTTGCAGAGGTTCTGGGTGTCCCCCCTTGGTGTGGGTAAGGTTTTTATTTTATTTTTGCAAACCCTCCAATTAAAGAATCCAACCCGCATTGGAGAAGGGGATCAATGGCCTGCTGCCTAACCCGACGGCCTACCGCATGGGCACAGGCGGATTCACCAGGGTGTCCGGTGGAGGCTGGTCCCCGCCAGGAGTCTCTAGGAGCCCAGCAGCCTTGCAGTTACAGGAATAAGAAGAGAGACGAGAAAGCCTGCGAAAACGTGGCCACCATCTTGGTCAACAAAGAGGAAGTGGCAGGAAGGCCTCTTAACTCTGTTACAAGAAGTAGCCAGCATCAGGTACTGTAAGCTCCACAGCACAATAAACACAACAAACTACCCAGTGCTTGACAGCTAAGTAAGGAGATGAAAGTGCCATATTCTTTCTTGGAGTACCTGGTACCTAATCCCAACTCCATCTAAGGCCCAGGAGGACCCCTTGAACTTTAAATCATTCATCTGGGGAGACACTAGGGCTCTTTCCCACAAGCCCTCTACCACTATCCCAGCTTGTTGCTGCTAACGTTTGTGGATAGCCTGAGGGAAGGACAAATTTTTTTTAGCTGAAGCAGTGCTGAGCCCCTCAACCAGTGGTTTGACTTTGACCAGTGGCGGCTGGTGAACTTTCCAGTTGGATGGGCGCCAGAGCCAAACGTGGCTTCTCCCCTTACAGACCCCATCCATTTTTAAACTGCTCCCCCTGATGTCATATTTATTTGCCCCGCCCAATGACATTATACTTTCCCCGCCTATTGAAAAAGACCCCACCTACTGATTTTTTTAATACTGTTCAAAAATTCTAGAATTTTGGGATTCAGGCAAATAAAAACATTTCTCTTCTGCATGAATGCAATGACACTCACAACAGTTGACTCTCCTTCTCAGGGTGTCTTCAAGTGTAGTAGTCAAAAATAGTCTGCAGCCTGGGGCCGATATAAAACAAGCAAACAAAACCTACATTTTTTTATGTCAAGCGGGACTATATAGGCCCCAACCGTAACAAAAAAAAAAACTATTATGTCAAGTGGAACTATATAGGCCACAACCAGACCTTAAAAACCCACATTACACCAATCAGAACAATAAAGGCCTAAACCGCACCTAAAAAAACATAAAATACCAAGTGGGACTATACTGGCCCCAACCGGACCTTAAAAACTCACATTACACCAATCAGGACTATATAGGCCCAAACCGTACCTAAAAAAACCTTAAAACCCTCTAACCCAAGCCCCCTAACCCTCTAATCCTAACCCTCTAAACCTAACCCCCTAACCCTCTAACCCAAACCCCCTAAACCTCTAACCATAACCCTCTATGCCCTAACCCTCTAACCCTAACCACCTAACCCTAACCCTCTATACCTGACACTAACCATTTAACCCTAACCCCCTAACCCTCTAACTCTCTATGCCCTAACCCTCTAATCCTCAAACCCTAACCCCCTAACCCTCTAACCCTAACCCTCTAACCCTCTAACCCTAACCTTAACCCTCAAACCCTAACTCCCTACCCTCAAACCCTAACCCTAACCCATGAAACCTAACCCTCTAAACCTAACCCTCTAACCCTAACCTTCTAACCCAAACCCCCTAACCATCTAACCTTAACCCTCTAACCCTAACCCCCTAAACCTCTAACCCTAACCCCCTATGCCCTACACTGCCCCATCTACTCTTCCCACATCTTCTCTCCGCCCTATCCTTCCCCTGTGTCTCTTCCCCCCTTCTTCCCCCCTTATCTTCATCCTACTCCATTACCCCTTATCCTCCCTTCCCCCTCTCACATGCCCCCCCCTCCCTCTGATGACCCCCTTTCCCCTCTCTTACCTTGATTCAATGGTCTCCTGCTGCTCTCTCCCCTGTCCGGAACTGGGATATGCTAATGACGTGACACGCATATGGCGTCACGTCATTAGCATATGCCGGTTCTGGACACACCCAGAAAATGTGCTGCCGGGGAGTTAACACCAGGAGCCCAGCGGATCATGGTAAGAGAGGGGAAAGGGGGAGCATTGTAGGGAGAGGCTGGGGAGAGGGCAGGAGGGGGTAGCGGGGTCTAGATGGGGGCAGTGTAGGGCAAGTAGGGGGTAGCAAGGCCTAGATGGGAGCAGTGTAGGGCAGGAGGGGATAGAGGGCCTAGATGGGGGGCAGTGTAGGGCAGGAGGGGGCATCAGGACCTAGATGAGGACATCAGAGGGCAGCAGGACGTAGGGGGGGGGCCTAGATGGCGGCATCAGAGGGCAGGAGGGGGTAGATGGAGGCATCAGAGGGGGTAGCAGGGCCTAGATGGCGGCAGTGTAGGGCAGGAGGGGGTAGCAGGGCCTACAGTGGGGGAAAAGGGTATTTGATCCCCTGCTGATTTTGAACGTTTATCCACTGACAAATAAATAATCAGTCTGTAACTGTAATGGTAGGTGTGTTTTAACAGTGAGACAGAATAACAAAAAAAAGAACAAGAAAAACGCTTGTCAAAAAAGTTATAAATTGATGTGCAGGTCAGTGAGGGAAATAAGTATTTGATCCCCTATCAATCAGCAAGATTTCTGGCTCCCAGGTATCTTTTATACAGGTAACAAGCTGAGATTAGGAGCACTCTCTTAAAGGGATTGCTCCTAACTTGTCCACAAAAGCAACCAATCAATCAGATCCCAAACTATCCACCATGGTCAAGACCAAAGAGCTGTCCAAGGATGTCAGGGACAAGATTGCAGACCTACACAAGGCTGGAATGGGCTACAAGACCATAGTCAAGCAGCTTGGTGAAAAGGTGACAACAGTGGATGCGATTATTCGCAAATGGAAGAAACACAAAATAACTGCCAGTCTCCAGGCAAGATCTCACCTCGTGGAGTTTCAGTGATCATAAGAACAGTGAGGAATCATCCCAGAACTACATGGGAGGATCTTGTTAATGATCTCAAGGCAGCTGGGACCATAGTCACCAAGAAAGCAATTGGTAACACACTACGCCGTGAAGGACTGAAATCCTGCAGCGCCTGCAAGGCACCCTGTTCAAGAAAGCACACGTACAGGCCCATCTGAAGTAAATGATTCAAAGGAGAACTGTGTAAAAGTGTTGTGGTCAGATGAGACCAAAATCAAGCTCTTTGGCATTGACTCAACTTGCTGTGTTTGGAGGAGGAGGAATGCTGCCTATAACCCCAAGAATGTTGGGGCTTCCTAATCGGTAGTTGGCAGCTTGGAAACACAGGCCCAACCAGAATTCTGTAGAACTCGTACTGGATGTAACACACACACAATCAGTCTCAGTACTAATTCCGTTTATTGCTACGTCATTGCATATAATTTATACTTGCAAAAGAAGGCGGATATTAGAGCGATTTTCACAGTTCACGTTAGTCGGTACAAGGACATATAATCAGGTGTTTTCTGTTTCTTAGAACAACTAGAAATGTTTTGTGTTTTAGTAAGGTCGACAAACATCTCAAGGATAGGAACATGATATTATGGTTAGGCTATGTGTCAGCAAAATACAAAAATTCTCTAACCTGCATTTCTCAATTGTATTGCAAAGAAAAGAAAGTACAGCAAACACTCACAAATTTATTTGCAGCAAAACACAAGACAATCCATCTACTTTATAAACAAAAGCAATCAGAATATTATATAAATGTATGTAAAGAGAAGAAAAAGTTCCTTAATATTTCTGTGTTCTTATCTCATTTGCTCTTTCACGGGACCTGATGTTACGCTGTGTATATAATTACATATGACAGCTTTGGGAGGTTTAGACTGGGAAGTAACCATTTACAACTATCCTTCTAAAAAAAACTTTAGGTGGTTGTCTCAATAGACAACGTAACCTTATTTGCTATCACGTTTTTTTAATCCGAGAACAGGATTTGTCTGTACTGAGCTGAAATAGCTCGGGCAGTACCGAAAGATATTCTCGAGTTAACGGGTTGCACCTAGACACAGAGACGGTGCGTCTTACAGTGTCCAGAGACCTTACTTCCTGGTTTTTACACAGAATAAAAAAACATTTCTTATCTTAACAGCACAGCAATACAGCAAAATTAATGAGCAAGCAAAAGCAGATTTTGGGCACTGTAAACCAAGCCGTCAAGTATATATTTATATCAATTTTATCCTTTCTATTCCCACTTTAGGAATAATATATATATATATCTCCTTGATATATATATGGCCTTCCAGAGGCCTAATTTTACACTCTCTTCCTTAGAGAGTTTCCCTACCTTTTAGGTATTATACCTACAGTCTACCAAAGACTTAATTCTTAATTCTCCCTACCACAGGGATTGTGTGCCCAACTTATATACTTATATACAGTTTACAAAGGACAACGAGAGTGGGAGCAAAGGAAGGTGCAAATAGACACAATTCACTCTACTCACCCACTCCGTCGTACTTCGATCTCTGTATCCCACTTCTGACACCAGTTTGTTGGGGCTTCCTAATCGGTAGTTGGCAGCTTGGAAACACAGGCCCAACCAGAATTCTGTAGAACTCGTACTGGATGTAACACACACACAATCAGTCTCAGTACTAATTCCGTTTATTGCTACGTCATTGCATATAATTTATACTTGCAAAAGAAGGCGGATATTAGAGCGATTTTCACAGTTCACGTTAGTCGGTACAAGGACATATAATCAGGTGTTTTCTGTTTCTTAGAACAACTAGAAATGTTTTGTGTTTTAGTAAGGTCGACGAACATCTCAAGGATAGGAACATGATATTATGGTTAGGCTATGTGTCAGCAAAATATGTTAACCCCTTCATCAGCAGAATATGTTAACCCCTTCAAAGAACACTATCCCCATCGTCAAACATGCAGGTGGAAACATTATGCTTTGAGGGTGTTTTTCTGCTAAGGGGACAGGACAATTGCACCACATCAAAGGGACGATGGACAGTGCCATGTACCGTCAAATCTTGGGTGAGAACCTCCTTTTCTCAGCCAGGGCATTGAAAAAGGGTCGTGGATGGGTACTCCAACTTTTAATGACCCAAAACACACAGCCAAGGCAACAAAGGAGTGGCTCAAGAAGAAGCACATTAAGGTCCTGGAGTGGCCTAGCCAGTCTCCAGACCTTAATCCCATTGAAAATCTGTGGACGGAGCTGAATGTTTGAGTTGCCAAACATCAGCCTCAAAACCTTAATGACTTGGAAAGGGTCTACAAAGAGGAGTGGGACAAAATCCCTCCTGAGATGTGTGCAAACCTGATGTCCAACTACAAGAAACGTCTGACCTCTGTGATTGCCAACAAAGGTTTTGCCACCAAGTACTAAGTCGAAGGGGTCAAATACTTATTTCCCTCATTGTCTTGCAAATCAATTTATAATTTTTTGACATGCGTTTTTCTTGTTTGTTTTTTTAGTTATTCTGTGTCTCACTGTTAAAATACACCTACCATTATAATTATAGACTGATAATTTTTTTGTCAGTGGACAAACGTTAAAAATCAGCAGTGGATCAAATACTTAGATGGGGCAGTGTAGGGCAGGAGGGGGTAGCGGGGCCTAGATGGGGCAGTGTAGGGCAGGAGGGGGCATTGGGGCCTAGATGGGGCAGTGTAGGGCAGGAGGGGGTAGGAGGCCTATATGGGGGCAATGTAGGGCAGGCGGGGCATTGGGACCTAGATGGGGGCATCAGAGGGCAGTAGGGGGTAGCTGGGCCTAGATGGGGGCAGTGTAGGGCAGGAGGGGGTAGATGGGGGTATCAGAGGGCAAGAGGAGGCATTGTGGAGTAGATGGGGCAGTGTAGGGCATCAGCGGGCAGGAGGGGTTAGATGGGGGCAGTAGTGGGAGGCCCTGAGTTTATTTAGACTAGGGGGCTTGGGTAGTGTAGTGTTGGGCAAACTTACTTAGTAGATCAGGGTCCAGCAAGGGAGGATCTGTCAGGGAGGATCAGTCAGACAAAAAAGCGGAAACAGAGTGAGTTTGTAGTCATGGGCTTTTATAGCCTTCCTGATGTCATATCTAACATTAAAGCTCCATAGGCTTGTGGGCGCTCAGAGGGAACGATCAGAGGGGATGTTCTTAGCAACCAGGCAGCCTACAGCACTGATTGGTTGAAGCTGCAAGCTGCCAGTCAGGTAAATGTATACATTAATATTCAATTTTAATTGAACACTCAATTCGTACACACTCAAGTGGAGCGTTGGAGCTCAACGCTCACTCTCACACACACTGTAATATAGCAGCACTAGGGAGAGAGACACCAGGCAAGGGGGAAGGCACACAAAGAGTTAATTTAAAGTGATAGATACATATTTTAACAAAATCCTATGAAAGACGACATGAAAGCTGAAATACAGATATAATTAAATTGTATTATCTCTATAAATGTAAACCATTTATAGATGTATGTAACCAATTTACATTGAGAAACCTGAGTATATATAGCTCTACTGTAACCTAGTAGCCTCACAGGGCACAGAGGCACAGTATCACTAAATAGGAAAAATACTTTACTGGCTCCTGCAAATACACACCTATCCAGATTGCACTGAGAAACCTGAATAACTAGAGCTCCACTACCACCTCGTGGCCACATAAGAAAGAAGGGCAGCATACGGTCAAATAAGAATATCAACTAGTTTGACACTGCAAATACATAGCTATCCAGCTTGGATTAAGAAACCTGAATAAACCTAAGCCTCTAACCCTAACCTTAACCCTCTAACCCTAACCCCCTAACCCTCTAATCCTTACCCTCTATGCCCTACACTGCCCCATCTACTCTTCCCACATCTTCTCTTCTCCCCTCTCCCTCCCCTGTGTATCTTCCCCCTTCTTTCCCCCTTATCTTCCTCCTACTCCATTACTCCTTATCCTCCCTTTCCCCGCTCCCATGACCCCCCCCCCCCCTCTCCCTCCAATGAACACCATTCCCCTCTCTTACATTTATTCGTTGGGCTCCTGCTGCTCTCTCCCCTGTCCCGAACCAGGATATGCTAATGACGTGACCCCCGGGAGCCCAGCAGATCAAGGTAAGAGAGGGGAAAAGGGGGTCATTGTAGGGAGAGGCGGGGGGTCATGGGAGAGGGCAGGAGGGGGTAGCGGGGCCTAGATGGGGGCAGTGAAGGGCAAGGAGGGGGTAGCAAGGCCCAGATGGGGGCAGTGTAGGGCAGGAGGGGGCGATGGGGCCTAGATGGGCGCAGTGTAGGGCAGGAGGGGGCATCAGGACCTAGATGGAAGCATCAGAGGGTAGGAGGGCATAGCAGGGACTAGATGGGGGCATCAGAGGGCAGGAGGGGGCATCAGGGCCCAGATGGGGGCAGTGTAGGGCAGGAGGGGCAGCAGGGCCTAGATGGGGGCAGTGTAGGGCAGGAAGGGCATCGGGGCCTAGATGGGGGCAGTGTAAGGCAGGAGGGGGCATCTGGCCTAGATGGGGGCATCAGAGGACAGGAGGGGGTAGCGGGGCCTAGATTGGGGCAGTTTAGGGCAGGAGGGATTAGATGGAGCATCAGAGAGCAGGAGCAGGTAGCGGGCATAGAAGGGGGCATCAGAGGGCAGGAGGGGGTAGTGGGGCCTATATGGGGCAGTTTAGGGCAGGAGGGGGCATCGGGGCCTACATGGGGGCATCAGAAGGCAGGAGGGAGTAGCGAGCCTAGATGGGGGCAGTGTAGCGCAGGAGGGGGTGCAGGGCCTAGATGGGGGCAGTGTAGGGCAGGAGGGGCATCGGGGCCTAGATGGGGGCAGTGTAAGGCAGGAGAGGGCATCGGGCCTAGATGGGGGCATCAGAGGACAGGATAGGGTAGCGGGGCCTAGATTGGGGCAGTGTAGGGCAGGAGGGATTAGATGGGGGCATCAGAGAGCAGGAGCAGGCAGCGGGCATAGAAGGGGGCATCAGAGAGCAGGAGGGGGTAGTGGGGCCTATATGGGGCAGTTTAGGGCAGGAGGGGGCATCGGGGCCTACATGGGGGCATCAGAAGGCAGGAGGGAGTAGAGAGCCTAGATGGGGGCAGTGTAGCGCAGGAGGGGGTAGATGGGGGCATCAGAGGGCAGGAGGGGGTAGCGGAGCCTAGATGGGGGCAGTGTAGGGCAGGAAGTGGGTAGATGGGGGCATCAGAGGGCAAGAGGAGGCATTGTGGAGTAGATGGAGCAGTGTAGGGCATCAGAGGGCAGGAGGGGGAAATGGGGCAGTAGTGGGGTGCCCTAAGTTTATTTTGACTAGGGGGCTTGGGTAGTGTAGTGTTGGGCAAACTTAATTTGAGGTTGGGTAGATCAGGGTCCATCCATGGAGGATCTGTCAGGGAGGATCAAAAAAGCGGAAACAGAGTGGGAAGGGTTTGTAATCATGGGCTTTTATAGCCTTCCTGATGTCATATCTAACATTAACACTCCATAGACTTGTGGGCGCTCAGAGGGAACGGTCAGAGGGGATGTTCTTAGTAATCACCAGCCTACAGCACTGATTGGTTGAAGCTGCAAGCTGCCAGTCAGAAAAATTGACACATTTAATTGAACACTCAGGGCCCTATTAAATTCTCCCTCGTAGTTCTCTCGGTGCTCGCAAAAGGCAGTTTTCCTGCTGTTTGCGAGAACCGAATCTCTCGCAGCCTGCTTTACGATATGACTGCGAGAAAATGGCCGAGAATAGGCTCCGAGAGAGCTACGTAGCCTTAAATCTATGCACGAGTCTCGCATATCGTAAGAATCCCTACGTGGACAAAAAGTCCACGCAAGGGATCCGAAAGCCTCTACGTGCTGCCTCGGAACAGCCCGAGACAGCAGTGTGAGGCTCCCCCCTGCACCCTATACACATCCCCATGCTGCAGGGGTCTCTATCGGGACCCCTGCAGCACCCCCACATTAACCCCTTGCAGCGGGGGTCCCCGATCTGCATAGATCAGGCCCCCCGCTGCATTTAAAACTTTTAAATTCCCCGCCGCGGCTCCTTAAAGGGACCGCGGCACACTATTACCCAATCCCGGCCGCGGCACTTAAAATTAACCCCCCTCTATGCTGGGGGTCCCCATCGGGACCCCCGAAGTGTCCCCACATAAACCCATTGCAGGGGGGGGCCCCGATCTGCATAGATCAGGCCCCCCGCTGCATTTAAAACTTTTAAATTCCCCGCCGCGGCTCCTTAAAGGGACCGCGGCACACTATTACCCAATCCCGGCCGCGGCACTTAAAATTAACCCCCCTCTATGCTGGGGGTCCCCATCGGGACCCCCGAAGTGTCCCCACATAAACCCATTGCAGGGGGGGGCCCCGATCTGCATAGATCAGGCCCCCCGCTGCATTTAAAACTTTTAAATTCCCCGCCGCGGCTCCTTAAAGGGACCGCGGCACACTATTACCCAATCCCGGCCGCGGCACTTAAAATTAACCCCCCTCTATGCTGGGGGTCCCCATCGGGACCCCCGAAGTGTCCCCACATAAACCCATTGCAGGGGGGGGCCCCGATCTGCAAAGATCAGGCCCCCCGCTGCATTTAAAACTTTTAAATTCCCCGCCGCGGCTCCTTAAAGGGACCGCGGCACACTATTACCCAATCCCGGCCGCGGCACTTAAAATTAACCCCCCTCTATGCTGGGGGTCCCCATCGGGACCCCCGAAGTGTCCCCACATAAACCCCCTGCAGCGGGGGGCCCCGATCGGCACCGATCGTGACCCTGCTGCAATTCAATTTTAAATTTCCCGCCTCGCGGGTCCTCAAAGGACCGTAAAGGTCCTGAAAGGACTCGCACTAAAAATATTAACCCCAGGCAACTATAATTACCCCATTAACTCATGGTGGTCAATCCAGACCACCATAAGGCTCTAATTAACCCATTAACTCATGGTGGTCAATACAGACCACCATAAGGCCTAAATTAACCCATTAACTCATGATGGTCAATCCAGACCACCATAAGGCTCTATTTAACCCATTAACTCATGGTGGTCTTTCCAGACCACCATAAGGCTCTAATTAACCCATTAACTCATGATGGTCAATCCAGACCACCATAAGGCTCTATTTAAGCCATTAACTCATGGTGGTCAATCCAGACCACCATAAGGCTCTAATTAACCCATTAACTCATGGTGGTCTATACAGACCACCATAAGGCCTAAATTAACCCATTAACTCATGATGGTCAATCCAGACCACCATAAGGCTCTATTTAACCCATTAACTCATGGTGGTCAATACAGACCACCATAAGGCCTAAATTAACCCATTAACTCATGATGGTCAATCCAGACCACCATAAGGCTCTATTTAACCCATTAACTCATGGTGGTCAATCCAGACCACCATAAGGCTCTAATTAACCCATTAACTCATGATGGTCAATCCAGACCACCATAAGGCTCTAATTAACCCATTAACTCATGATGGTCAATCCAGACCACCATAAGGCTCTAATTAACCCATTAACTCATGGTGGTCAATACAGACCACCATAAGGCCTAAATTAACCTCATTAACTCATGATGGTCAATCCAGACCACCATAAGGCTCTATTTAACCCCATCAGTCCCATAAGGGTATATTATTACCATTATGGGCCTGTTACAACCCACCATTAACCACATAAGTGCCATGATGGTCCTCAAGGACCATCATGACACTAACTACAAACACTACACTATAACCCCCAATAAACCATTTAATCTAAACTAACCCCCCTCTACACTAATCTATTAACACTTACACTACCTACCTACACTACCTACCCCCTAATAAACCTTCCCACCACTCTAATTACAAAAAATAAAAAACCTACAGCACAGAAAACAAAAAACCTACAGTACAAAAAACAAAAAAACCTACAGTACAGAAAACAAAAAAAATTACAACCCCACCCCCCACTACAGAAAACAAAAAAATACATTACAACCCCACCCCCCACTACAGAAAATAAAAAAATTACACACCTGAAAAGGAAAGACAGATAAACACAATACAATACATACATATAATACATTACATACATTACATACAATACATGACATTACATATAATATATTAAATATAATATATTACATATAATATATTACATATAATACATTACATACATTACATACAATACATGACATTACATACATTACATATAATATATTAAATATAATATATTACATATAATATATTACATATAATATATTACATATAGTCCTAATCAAATACCCCCTATCTATCTAACATACAATCTATTTAATTTAAAATAAATCCTAACTATATCAAATACATCCCCCTATCTATCTAATATACAAAAAATCCTAACTACATACACAGACCATTATTCTAAAGTAAAATAAAATAATTACAGTCCTAACTACATACACAGACCCTAATTCTAAGCTAAAATCAATAAATTAAGACCACTTACCTTTAAGATGTTGCTTCAGATCACTAACCTATGGGTCAAACAAAAAATAAAAATTAGTACAAAACATTAACATCAAATAAATAAACATTCTATACATTCTAAATATTCAACTCACCTTTACAGCATGTCCAGCTCTTCCGGCGCGGCCCTGTTAAAAAAAAAACACAATACATGAATACATGAATACAATATATAAACAATAAATAAAATACACAAATAAACATCTAAATATACATTTCACTTACCTACCCGCGATGTCCCCGGCCTTCTCTCCTTCAGCCCCGGCTGGGCCGCGGAACCATTCGCGCTCTAAAAAAAAAAAAAGAAAAAAAACTAACGGAGGTCTGCACTGGCAGACCTCCCCGACGCTACTGAACCTCCCGGAGTCGTTTCCGGGAGGAAATTGGCATTGGCGGCTTGTGATTGGCTGAAAAAGCTGTCTATCAATTTCAGCCAATCAAAAGTCGTCAATGTGTGAGCCAATCAGGATGGGATACACCCCAATATCCCACCCTGATTGGCTTAAACACTTGTCTATCTTTCTGGGAACCAATCACAACGCTCAGATGCCTTCAGCCAATCACTATGGGATACACCCCCACGGAGTGATTGGTAGAAGACATCTGCGCATCCTGATTGGCTCCTACATTGACGACTTTTGATTGGCTGACAGCTTTTTCAGCCAATCACAAGCCGACAATGCCAATTTCCTCCCGGAAACGACTCCGGGAGGTTCAGTAGCGTCGGGGAGGTCTGCCAGTGCAGACCTAAGTTAGTTTTTTTTTGTTTTTTTTTTAGAGCGCGGATGGTTCCGCGGCCCAGCCGGGGCTGAAGGAGAGAAGGCCGGGGACATCGCGGGGAGGTAAGTTCAATGTATATTTAGATGTTTATTTGTGTATTTTATTTATTGTTTATATATTGTATTCATGTATTCATGTATTGTGTTTTTTTTTTTAACAGGGCCGCGCCGGAAGAGCTAAACAGTGACTGGACATGCTGTAAAGGTGAGTTGAATATTTAGAATGTATAGAATGTTTATTTATTTGATGTTAATGTTTTGTACTAATTTTTATTTTTTGTTTGACCCATAGGTTAGTGATCTGAAGCAACATCTTAAAGGTAAGTGGTCTTAATTTATTGATTTTAGCTTAGAATTAGGGTCTGTGTATGTAGTTAGGATTTTTTGTATATTAGATAGATAGGGGGATGTATTTGATATAGTTAGGATTTATTTTAAATTAAATAGATTGTATGTTAGATAGATAGGGGGTATTTGATTAGGACTATATGTAATATATTATATGTAATATATTATATGTAATATATTATATGTAATACATTATATGTAATGTATGTAATGTCATGTATTGTATGTAATGTATGTAATGTATTATATGTAATATATTATATGTAATATATTATATTTAATATATTATATTTAATGTATGTAATGTCATGTATTGTATGTAATGTATGTAATGTATTATATGTAATATATTATATGTAATATATTATATGTAATGTCATGTATTGTATGTAATGTATGTAATGTATTATATGTATGTATTGTATTGTGTTTATCTGTCTTTCCTTTTCAGGTGTGTAATTTTTTTATTTTCTGTAGTGGGGGGTGGGGTTGTAATGTATTTTTTTGTTTTCTGTAGTGGGGGGTGGGGTTGTAATTGTTTTTTGTTTTCTGTACTGTAGGTTTTTTTGTTTTTTGTACTGTAGGTTTTTTGTTTTCTGTGCTGTAGGTTTTTTATTTTTTGTAATTAGAGTGGTGGGAAGGTTTATTAGGGGGTAGGTAGTGTAGGTAGGTAGTGTAAGTGTTAATAGATTAGTGTAGAGGGGGGTTAGTTTAGATTAAATGGTTTATTGGGGGTTATAGTGTAGTGTTTGTAGTTAGTGTCATGATGGTCCTTGAGGACCATCATGGCACTTATGTGGTTAATGTTGGGTTGTAACAGGCCCATAATGGTAATAATATACCCTTATGGGACTGATGGGGTTAAATAGAGCCTTATGGTGGTCTGTATTGACCACCATGAGTTAATGGGTTAATTAAAGCCTTATGGTGGTCTGTATTGACCACCATGAGTTAATGGGTTAATTTAGGCCTTATGGTGGTCTGTATTGACCACCATGAGTTAATGGGTTAATTAGAGCCTTATGGTGGTCTGTATTGACCACCATGAGTTAATGGGTTAATTAGAGCCTTATGGTGGTCTGTATTGACCACCATGAGTTAATGGGTTAATTTAGGCCTTATGGTGGTCTGGATTGACCATCATGAGTTAATGGGTTAATTAGAGCCTTATGGTGGTCTGTATTGACCACCATGAGTTAATGGGTTAATTAGAGCCTTATGGTGGTCTGTATTGACCACCATGAGTTAATGGGTTAATTTAGGCCTTATGGTGGTCTGTATTGACCACCATGAGTTAATGGGTTAATTAGAGCCTTATGGTGGTCTGTATTGACCACCATGAGTTAATGGGTTAATTTAGGCCTTATGGTGGTCTGTATTGACCACCATGAGTTAATGGGTTAATTAGAGCCTTATGGTGGTCTGTATTGACCACCATGAGTTAATGGGTTAATTAGAGCCTTATGGTGGTCTGTATTGACCACCATGAGTTAATGGGTTAATTTAGGCCTTATGGTGGTCTGGATTGACCATCATGAGTTAATGGGTTAATTAGAGCCTTATGGTGGTCTGTATTGACCACCATGAGTTAATGGGTTAATTTAGGCCTTATGGTGGTCTGTATTGACCACCATGAGTTAATGGGTTAATTAGAGCCTTATGGTGGTCTGTATTGACCACCATGAGTTAATGGGTTAATTAGAGCCTTATGGTGGTCTGTATTGACCACCATGAGTTAATGGGTTAATTTAGGCCTTATGGTGGTCTGGATTGACCATCATGAGTTAATGGGTTAATTAGAGCCTTATGGTGGTCTGTATTGACCACCATGAGTTAATGGGTTAATTTAGGCCTTATGGTGGTCTGTATTGACCACCATGAGTTAATGGGTTAATTAGAGCCTTATGGTGGTCTGTATTGACCACCATGAGTTAATGGGTTAATTAGAGCCTTATGGTGGTCTGTATTGACCACCATGAGTTAATGGGTTAATTTAGGCCTTATGGTGGTCTGGATTGACCATCATGAGTTAATGGGGTAATTATAGTTGCCTGGGGTTAATATTTTTAGTGCGAGTCCTTTCAGGACCTTTACGGTCCTTTGAGGACCCGCGAGGCGGGAAATTTAAAATTGAATTGCAGCAGGGTCACGATCGGTGCCGATCGGGGCCCCCCGCAGCAGGGGGTTTATATGGGGACACTTCGGGGGTCCCGATGGGGACCCCCAGCATAGAGGGGGGTTAATTTTAAGTGCCGCGGCCGGGATTGGGTAATAGTGTGCCGCGGTCCCTTTAAGGAGCCGCGGCGGGGAATTTAAAAGTTTTAAATGCAGCGGAGGGCCTGATCTATGCAGATCGGGGACCCCCCCTGCAATGGGTTTATGTGGGGACACTTCGGGGGTCCCGATGGGGACCCCCAGCATAGAGGGGGGTTAATTTTAAGTGCCGCGGCCGGGATTGGGTAATAGTGTGCCGCGGTCCCTTTAAGGAGCCGCGGCGGGGAATTTAAAAGTTTTAAATGCAGCGGGGGCCTGATCGGTGCCGATCGGGGACCCCCGCTGCAAGGGGTTAATGTGTGGGGGCTGCGGGGGTTCCTATGGACCCCTGCAGCAAGGTGTTCATGTGAGGACACTTCGGGGGTCCCGACAGGGACCCCCGCATTGAGGGGGGGTTCATTTTAGGTGCCTAGGGGGGGGTTTGGAGTACCCCCCACGGCAGGGCTTATGTGGGGGACTGCCGCGGAGGTCCCTTTTAGGACCCCCGCAGCACTTGATGAGGAGTGGGAGCCTGCGATATCATCTCGCAGGCTGTCACTCCTCATGTACATTTACGCAGTGTAGATACGTACGGGCCTGCTGCGTAGCTCATACGTTGCTCGCAGCAGGGCTAATTTAATAGCATTGTAAGTTAGAGAAACTTTGCAGTACGTAGGGCTTAAGTAGAAGCCTCTTATTTACGAGGCTGGAATTTAATGAGGCCCTCAATTTGTACACACTGAAGTGGAGCGCTGGAGCTCAACGCTCACACTCACACACTGTGTTATATCAGCACTAGCGAGAGAGACACCAGGCAAGGGGGAAGGCACACAAAGGGTTAATTTAAAGTGATAGATACATATTTTTAACAAAATCATATTAAAGAGGACATGAAAGGTGAAATACAGATATAATTAAATTGTATTATCTCTTTAAATGTAAAATACAATGTTAAAGTGATTAATAATTTTTTTTGGGGGGGCGCCTGCCTCTTTGTCCCTGTGCACCAGCCGCCCCTGACTTTGACTCTGATTATAAGTGCACCAGCTACCTCTAAAAATTGATACCTTGAACATGCAGTTAACCAATTTACATTGAGAAACCTGAGTATATATAGCTCTTCTGTAACCTAGTGGCCTCACAGGACAGAGAGGCACTGTATGACTAAATAGGAAAAATACTTTACTGGCTCAAGCAAATACATAGCTATCCAGCTTGGATTAAGAAACCTGAATAACCCTAAGCCTCTAACCATAACCTTAACCCTCTAACCCTAACCCCCTAACACTCTAACCCTAACCCTCAAACCGTAACCCCTAACCCTCTAACCCAAACCCCCTAACCCTAACTCTCTATGCCCTAACCCTCTAACCAAAACCCCCAACCCTCTAACCCTAACCCCAACCCTCTAATCCTAACCCTCTATGCCCTACACTGCCCCATCTACTCTTCCCACATCTTCTCTTCCCCCCTCTCCCTCCCCTGTGTATCTTCCCCCTTCTTTCCCCCTTATCTTCCTCCTACTCCATTACTCCTTATCCTCCCTTTCCCCCACTTCCATGACCCCCCCCCCCTCTCCCTCCAATGAACACCTTTCCCATCTCTTACCTTTATTCGATGGGCTCCTGCTGCTCTCTCCCCTGTCCGGAACCAGGATATGCAAATGACGTGACACCAGGAGTCATTGTAGGGAGAGGCGGGGGGTCATGGAAGAGGGCAGGAGGGGGTAGCGGGGCCTAGATGGGGGCAGTGTAGGACAAGGAGGGGGTAGCGGAGCCCAGATGGGGGCAGCGTAGGGCAGGAGGGTGTAGAGGGGCCTAGATGGGGGCAGTGTAGGGCAGGAGGGGATAGCCAGGCCTAGATTGGGGAAGTGTGGAGCAGGAGGAGGCAATGGGGCCTAGATGGGCGCAGTGTAGGGCAGGACGGGGCATCAGGACCTATATGGTGGCATCAGAGGGTAGGAGGGCATAGCAGGGCCTAGATGGGGGCATCAGAGGGCAGGAGGGGGCTTCAGGGCCTAGATGGGGGCAGTGAAGGGCAGGAGGGGCAGCAGGGCCTAGATGGGGGCAGTGTAGGGCAGGAGGGGCAGCAGGGCCTAGATGGGGGCAGTGTAGGGCAGGAGGGGCAGCAGGGCCTAGATGGGGGCAGTGTAGGGCAGGAGAGGCATCGGGGCCTAGATTGGGGCAGTGTAAGGCAGGAGGGGGCATAGGGGTCTAGATGGGGGCATCAGAGGGCAGGAGGGGGTAGCGGGGCCTAGATTGGGGCAGTGTAGGGCAGGAGGGATTAGATGGGGGCATCAGAGGGCAAGAGCAGGTAGTGGGGCCTAGATGGGGGCAGTGTAGGGGAGGATGGGGCATTGGGGCCTAGATGGGGCAGTGTAGGGCAAGAGGGGGCATTGGGGCCTAGATAGGGGCTGTGTAGGGCAGGAGGGTAGCATGGACTAGATGGGGCAGTGTAGGGCAGGAGGGGGTAGCGGATCCTAGATGGGGCAGTGTTGGGCAGGTGGGGGCATTGGGGCCTAGAGGGGGCAGTGTAGGGCAGGTGGGGGTAGTGGGGTCTATATGGGGCAGTTTAGGGTTGGAGGGGGCAATCGGGGCCTACATGGGGGCATCAGAGGGCAGGTGGGGGTAGTGAGCCTAGATGGGGGCAGTGTAGGGCAGGAGGGGCAGCAGGGCCTAGATGGGGGCAGTGTAGGGCAGGAGGGGCAGCAGGGCCTAGATGGGGGTAGTGTAGGGCAGGAGGGGCAGCAGGGCCTAGATGGGGGCAGTGTAGGGCAGGAGAGGCATCAGGGCCTAGATTGGGGCAGTGTAAGGCAGGAGGGGGCATAGGGGCCTAGATGGGGGCATCAGAGGGCAGGAGGGGGTAGCGGGGCCTAGATTGGGGCAGTGTAGGGCAGGAGGGATTAGATGGGGGCATCAGAGGGCAGGAGGGGGTAGTGGAGCCTAGATGGGGGCAGTGTAGGGGAGAATGGGGCATTGGGGCCTAGATGGGGCAGTGTAGGGCAAGAGGGGGCATTGGGGCCTAGATAGGGGCTGTGTAGGGCAGGAGGGGTAGCATGGACTAGATGGGGCAGTGTAGGGCAGGAGGGGGTAGCGGGTCCTAGATGGGGACAGTGTTGGGCAGGTTGGGGCATTGGGGCCTTGAGGGGGGCAGTGTAGGGCAGGTGGGGGTAGTGGGTCTATATTGGGCAGTTTAGGGCTGGAGGGGGCAATCGGGGCCTACATGGGGGCATCAGAGGGCAGGAGGGGGTAGTGAGCCTAGATGGGGGCAGTGTAGGGCAGGAGAGGCATCGGGGCCTAGATTGGGGCAGTGTAAGGCAGGAGAGGGCATAGGGGCCTAGATGGGGGCATCAGAGGGCAGGAGGGGGTAGCGGGGCCTAGATTGGGGCAGTGTAGGGCAGGAGGGATTAGATGGGGGCATCAGAGGGCAGGAGCAGGTAGCGGGCATAGATGGGGGCATCAGAGGGCAGGAGGGGGTAGTGGGGCCTAGATGGGGGCAGTGTAGGAGAGGATGGGGCATTGGGGCCTAGATGGGGCAGTGTAGGGCAAGAGGGGGCATTGGGGCCTAGATAGGGGCTGTGTAGGGCAGGAGGGGTAGCATGGACTAGATGGGGCAGTGTAGGGCAGGAGGGGGTAGCGGGTCCTAGATGGGGGCAGTGTTGGGCAGGTGGGGGCATTGGGGCCTAGAGGGGGCAGTGTAGGGCAAGAGGGGGCATTGGAGCCTATATAGGGGCTGTGTAGGGCAGGAGGGGTAGCATGGACTAGATGGGGCAGTGTAGGGCAGGAGGGGGTAGCGGGTCCTAGATGGGGACAGTGTTGGGCAGGTGGGGGCATTGGGGCCTAGAGGGGGCAGTGTAGGGCAGGTGGGGGTAGTGGGGTCTATATGGGGCAGTTTAGGGCTGGAGGGGGCAATCGGGGCCTACATGGGGGCATCAGAGGGCAGGAGGGGGTAGTGAGCCTAGATGGAGGCAGTGTAGGGCAGGAGGGGGTATATGGGGGCATCAGAGGGCAGGAGGGGGTAGCAGAGACTAGATGGGGGCAGTGTAGGGCATGAAGTGAGTAGATGGGGGCATCAGAGGGCAGGAGGGGGCTTCAGGGCCTAGATGGGGGCAGTGTAGGGCAGGAGGGGCAGCAGGGCCTAGATGGGGGCAGTGTAGGGAAGGAGGGGCAGCAGGGCCTAGATGGGGGCAGTGTAGGGCAGGAGGGGCAGCAGGGCCTAGATGGGGGCAGTGTAGGGCAGGAGAGGCATCAGGGCCTAGATTGGGGCAGTGTAAGGCAGGAGGGGGCATAGGGGCCTAGATGGGGGCATCAGAGGGCAGGAGGGGGTAGCGGGGCCTAGATTGGGGCAGTGTAGGGCAGGAGGGATTAGATGGGGACATCCGAGGGCAGGAGGGGGTAGTGGAGCCTAGATGGGGGCAGTGTAGGGGAGGATGGGGCATTGGGGCCTAGATAGGGCAGTGTAGGGCAAGAGGGGGCATTGGGGCCTAGATAGGGGCTGTGTAGGGCAGGAGGGGTAGCATGGACTAGATGGGGCAGTGTAGGGCAGGAGGGGGTAGCGGGTCCTAGATGGGGGCAGTGATGGGCAGGTGGGGGCATTGGGGCCTAGAGGGGGCAGTGTAGGTCAGGTGGGGGTAGTGGGGTCTATATGGGCAGTTTAGGGCTGGAGGGGGCAATCGGGGCCTACATGGGGGCATCAGAGGGCAGGAGGGGGTAGTGAGCCTAGATGGGGGCAGTGTAGGCCAGGACGTGGTATATGGGGGCATCAGAGGGCAGGAGGGGGTAGCAGAGACTAGATGGGGGCAGTGTAGGGCAGGAAGTGAGTAGTTGGGGGCATCAGAGGGCAAGAGGAGGCATTGTGGAGTAGATGGGGCAGTGTAGGGCATCAGAGGGGAGAAGGGGGGAAATGGGGCAGTAGTGGGGTGCCCTAAGTTTATTTTGACTAGGGGGCTTGGGTAGTGTCAGGGAGGATCAGTCAGACAAAAAAGCGGAAACAGAGTGGGAAGGGTTTGTAATCATGGGCTTTTATAGCCTTCCTGATGTCATATCTAACATTAACACTCCATAGACTTGTGGGCGCTCAGAGGGAACGGTCAGCGGGGATGTTCTTAGCAATCACACAGCCTACAGCACTGATTGGTTGAAGCTGCAAGCTGCCAGTTAGGAAAATTGATACATTTAATTGAACACTCAATTTTTACACACTGAAGTGGAGCGCTGGAGCTCAACGCTCACACTCACACACACTGTAATATAGCAGCACTAGCGAGAGAGACATCAGGCAAGGGGGAAGGCACACAAAGGGTTGATTTAAAGTGATAGATACATATTTTTAACCAAATCATATGAAAGAAGACATGAAAGCTGAAATACAGATATAATTAAATTGTATTATCTATATAAATGTAAAATACAATGTTAAATTGATTAATAATTTTTGGGTGGTGCGCCTGCCTCTTTGCCCCTGTGCACCAGCCGCCCGTGACTTTGACTCTGATTATAAGTGCACCAGCTACCTCTAAAAATTGATACCTTGAACATGCAGTTAACCAATTTACATTGAGTATATATAGCTCTTCTGTAACCTAGTAGTCTCACAGAGAGGCACTGTATCACTAATTAGGAAAAAGACTTTACTGGCTCCTGCAAATACATAGCTATCCAGATTGCACTGAGAAACCTGAATAACTAGAGCTCCACTACCACCTAGTGGCCACATAAGACAGCACAGCAGCATACAGTCAAATAAGAATATCAACTAGTTTGACACCGCAAATACATAGCTATCCAGCTTGCATTAAGAAACCTGAATAATGCAAGCCTCTCCATAGCTTGGGAGCCACACAGGCCAAGCTATCACTGCATTACTTAATAAATAACTGATCTTTGGTACAAGTACAGTATGTTACCCCTTGAGACAGGACTGTATAAGGACACTGGTCCGCAATCACAATAATTAAAAGGGGCCTTTGAAATAGCTGCCTTCCTACATTTTTTTTTTTTTTTTTCCTCTGAGCACCTAACTCAAACCTCACCAAAGAAAGCAATGATGGTCTACATGGGGGCCTAGACCAGCAAAACAGCCCATAGCTGATTATGCCATACCTAAGGACGACATCCCATAAAACAAAATTACATAATAGAAATTTAATTTTGCTCTCCTCCTGTTTACCTGCTGTAAGCAAAACTTTGGCAAATTAAGCAAGCAAAAATAGCCTACAAGCATCACCTAACACCTCAAACTGGGGAAACCAAAGCGTGGAGCTCCAGCAAAGGGCATTTGAGAGCACTTTAAACCTATCTGCGGGCTCAGCCTTTGATCACTCTGATTTCTCTGGCCATGAAGACAACCCTAAGGCCTCACGTCAGCATTTGGCCTTCTCAGTGAGGTCGATGGCCAAGATAGAGCAACTGCCAACAAAGGGGCCTATAGGGAAAGACCTGAAGAATTGGGACAACGGACCCCTCTACTAGAGGAAATGACAGATCAGATAGTAGAAACACAGGATCGGGACAGATTAACAATTCCTCAGAGCTCTTTGCACATTGCAGAGCTAGCGGTCAAAATTGAGGACTTGGAGAACCGCTCTCGCAGGCATAATATCAGAATATCTGGGATTCCAAGAACAATTCAGGATCTTACAACATACTTAAAGGACACCATCAGCAGCATGACCAGACTGAGAGCAAAGCATGCAAAATAACTCTAGCATTGATAAATCCCTGCTGACTATTGAACCAGCGCTCACTAATTCCTGAATGGGACTCATTTATCCGACACAAATATGTTATATAGATGGTTATTGGATAGAGGGAGAATAAAGACAATCTAGCACCGATTTACCCCTTATAGCCTTGCCATTGATACAGCAGCTAGCTGGTGCTAGCAGCGAACCTAGCAAATAGCTAAAAAAAGATAGAACAAAAATGCTGCTAGTTAAGAGCCCCCCTTGAGTTAGACTCATAGTTATTTGTTATTTGAAAAAGTTCACCTGATAAAGCTAAATTTGTATGACTTTTCTTACCAGGGAAACCTGGAGAAATGCAACATCTAGTTTTAAAATGTTGTTGTTGTTTGAGATTGTAAGTCTGTGAGTTTCAATCTTGCATGGCGCTTTGGGGAAAGCACTATGGACATCGGATTCTAAGCTCAAAGGCAGGACCCTCCATTCTTTGCAATGTGTTAATATTGGATATGTCTTTGCCTGGAAATTAACCTATGTAAAGCGCTATGGAATATGTTGGCTTGTTACAAATAAATAATAATAATAATAATATGTAATGTTTTATACTATGTTGGTACATTGTTAATGCCTTGTTTCTATTGTTTCTCAACCCTTGCTGACAATTTGATATGTCATCTTCAATCTCTGGACACCCATGGGGGGATAGAGCCGGGATTTTGGGTACCCCTCCGTCTTCCACCCCTGGAAATTTTTGGATCAAGTACAAGACTAAATAAACACTCCTACCCTACCCCTCAAATGACGACAACAGACTATACCTTATTAACACATAATGTGAAGGGTTTCAATTCCCCCTTTAAGAGATGGAAGTCTTTTACTTTTTACAAAAAAATAAGCCCTCAATTATCTTCCTACAGGAGACTTACTTTTCTCACAACAAAAGGCCTTCATACCTACATAAGGAATATCCCACTTTCTAGCGACAACTCACCCCTCTAAAAAGGCAGATTCAATCATCGTCCTGGATAAAAACTTTCCTTTTAAACTAGAATCTAAAGCAATAGATAAGGACGGTAGCTATGTAATTGTGACAGGAACAGTTTTGGGCACCAGATTATCCCTAGTCTTAATCTACTCTCCCACAACCTCCCCCATAAAACTCTAATCAAAATCCTGAGCGGATTTGAGACACAGGACATGGATAGATTGATAGTAGGAGGCGACTTTAATCTTATCTTTATTCTATCATTAGATAGGTCTCGAAGTTCACTAAGCAATAGATTCTCGAATAAAATAAAACAAATCAATAATCTGCTAAACAGGATAGGCCTGGTTTACGTCTGGAAGGGGCACCACCCAGGAAGAAGGGAATATAAATACTATTTCCCAAATCACTTCAGGATAGATGCTATCCTAGTTAGCTCTTCCCTTTTTGATTCCACTCACAAAGCAGATATTATTCGGACCATGCAGCTGTCTCTATGGAGATAGATCTTGGACCAAATATAAATCCTCCTTATGTATGGAAAATTAACAAATTCTTGTTATCAAATCCCACATGTGTAGAACAGACATCAATAAAGACAGAAAGTTATTTTTTGAGACCAACTCTGGAAGTAGGGACAGGTTGGCTATGGGTAACCCGTAAGGTCTACATAAGGTGAACCTGTATTAAATTAGCAGCCAACTAGAAAGAGACCCTTGACAGAAAGAGAAAGAATTAACTGCAACACTCGGAAATCTAGAGGTGCTGAATCAACAAAACCCCTCCATGAAAATTTGTAGGCAAATCGAAAAGACTAGAGTGGAGCTTGATGGCATCATTTCGCAACACACTGAGAAAGCGTTGAAAAGGACTATGCACTTTTATATATGTATTAATATATTATTGGAAAGCCAACAAACCAGATACCCCATTAGCAAAAAGATTAACATGTAAATATACCCAATCCAGAGTAACCCAGATAAGAGCGTCCACCACATTTAGCGCAAATGAAATTCAAAAAGCATTCCAAAACTTTATCCAGATAAATTTGTGTACCTTTGAATTTTTTTGTACCCTCCCGCACTCTGCTTGCATAGTCTAACATCTCTGTGTTTATAGCTTGTATCTCACTTCTTGAACCCATATTCATTCTCTTTCAGAAACCATCTTGTTAAACTGTGTCTCTCTGGTTTGTCTCTCTCACCTCTGGCACCACTTCCCTCCCACCCTGACCCTCACCCACCTGCCACTGTTTACTGTTAATTTATAGAGTGATACACATCTTTTACAGCTGATCATTTATCTGTACCTGCTAACTATTCATATTAACTCTCTACATAGTGTTTCCTCTTGCCTTCCTCCTCATATTGCCTTTTCCTCTGGCTCTTCTTCTCAACTTTTCCCCTTCTTGTATCCAACATATCCATTTCATCTTTCATGCCCTCCACTCCTCATATTCTCCCATGAGCTAATTTTATTCAAGCTGTGTTTAAACTATGTACTGTATCTCCTGACATTCCCATCTGCAGGTTACATTATCTGATCACTAGGGGCAGTTACCGTTTACATAATATTGCCACTCACTTTACATCAGATCCCTTCCCTCTCCAACTAACTGAATAATCAACTAACATACCTTCCTACATATGTAAACTCTCACTTCCTTTCTAAACCTTGCTATTCCATTTCTGCCTCTTCCATTCTATTTAGATTGTAAGTAGCAAGTTTTCATTCTTGTAGAATGCTTGGGAAAAAAACACTTTTTACAACACTTGACCCTCAAAACAGGGCCCTCCATTTTTTGCATTTTTTAGTATTGTATCATGTATAACTTCTCTTCTTATCCCCTGTACACCACTGCGGAATATGTTGGCGAGTTACAAATAAAAGATAATAAAAATAAAATAACCAACAAATCTACTGTACTCCTCCCAACCCCAATGCAGTGAGATAGACTTACAATCCTTCTTAGATGCTTATGACCTCCCCTCTATAACAGAACAGCACCTGACTTAATTAAATTAAAATATCTCTCAGGAGGAAGTGTAAATATAAAATGGTGTTGCTCTGTTGTGACCGACTCTCCGTGACCTTATGGACAACACATTATGCTGATCCACTTGGTTTTCATGGCAGAGATACTGGAGTGGGTTGCCAGTTCCTTCTCCAGTAGGCCACATCATACAAGTACTGGCCAGTGTGACCTCTTGGTTCCCTGGCTGGATTCAAATCCAGGATGCTGTGGTGAAAGCACCTGCATCAAAACCGCTGACCCACCAAGGAACCCTGGAGGAAGTACAGGCCACTATTAATAGTCTTAAAACCAGCAAATCCACAGGACCGGATAGCTTGACAAATTTATATTACAAAAAATGTACAGCCCTCCTTACCCCGCATCTTACCTCACTATTTAACCCAATCCTAAACGGGGAACATATGCCTCCAGAGGTTAACCAGGCTGACCTAGTGGTTTTCCCTAAGGAAGGCAGAGATTTTCTCAAGGTTAAAAACTATCGCCCAATTTCATTGATGAATGTGGACATAAAGATTTTGGCTAAAATTATGGCAAACAGGATTTCAAAGTCCCTCCCGGATTTCATACATAAGGACCAGGCAGGGTTTATACCATTCAGGCAAGCGGGCGATAATGTCAGGAGAACCTTAAATGCCTTATATTTAGCACAAAAGTCTGATACTCCAATTAACCTTTTAGCTCTAGATATTGAAAAGACTTTTGACACTGTTGAATGCCCTTATCTCTATAAGACGTTAAATACATTTGGTTTCTAAGGGCGTTTTATTAATCTGCTCAAAAGATACTATGAGACTCCAACTGCTAACTAAAACCTGCCGGGGGAACATAATGCCATGATACCTATCCAGTAGAGTACCAGGCATGACTGCCCACTCTCCCCCCTTTTATTTGCACTTGCGATGCGATAGAGCCATTGGCACATGCTATTAGATTGAAACCAGAAATACAAGGCCTACAGATGGGCCTACACCATTTTATGTGCTCACTTTTTGCTGATGACTTATTGTGCACTCTGACCACTCCCCAAACTTCTATTGACAATTTTAGCTATCTGGTCTTAAATTAAAACTGGAAAAAACTGAAGCTTTAGGAGTAGGCATCCGACAAAATGAGCTAGACACCTTAATAGCCACTTATAATTTGATTTGGCCTAAAAATCACATCAAATTCTAGGGGTTAATATTACTGCGAAGTGTCAGATCTACAGTGCCTTGCAAAAGTATTCACCCCCTTGACTTTTTACCTATTTTGTTACATTACAGCCTTGAGTTCAATGTTTTGTTAATCTGAATTGTATGTGATGGATCAGAACACAATAGTCTAAGTTGGTGAACTGAAATGAGAAAAATATATACATAAAACCATTTTCTAGAAATAGAAAACAGAAAATTGGCATGTGCATATGTATTCACCCAATTTGTTATAAAGCCCATAAAAAGCACTGGTGCAAACAACTACCTTCAGAAGTTACATAATTAGTGAAAGGATGTCCACCTGTGTGCAGTCTAAGTGTCACATGATCTGTCATTACATCTACAGTGGATATAAAAAGTCTACACACCCCTGTTAAAATGTCAGGTTTCAGTGCTGTAAAAAAATGAGACAAAGATAAATCATTTCAGAACTATTTCCACCTTTAATGTGATCTATAAACTGTACAACTCAATTGAAAAACAAACTGAAATCTTTCAAGTAGAGGGAAAAAAAATATAAAAATAAAATAATATGGTTGCATAAGTATGCACACCCTTAAACTAATACTTTGTTGAAGCACCTTTTGATTTTATTACAGCACTCAGTCTTTTTGGGTATGAGTCTATCAGCATGGCCCATTTTGACTTGGCAAGATTTGCCCACTCTTCTTTGCAAAAACACTCAAAATCTGTCAGATTGCGAGGGCATCTCCTGTGCACAGCACTCTTCAGATCACCCCACAGATTTTCAATCGGATTCAGGTCTGGGCTCTTGCTGGGCCATTCCAAAACTTTAATCTTCTTCTGGTAAAGCCATTCCTTTGTTGATTTGGATGTATGCTTTGGGTCGTTGTCATGCTGAAAGATGAAGTTCCTCTTCATGTTCAGCTTTCTAGCAGAAGCCTGAAGGTTTTGCGCCAATATTGACTGGTATTTGGAACTGTTCATAATTCCCTCTATCTTAACTAAGGCCCCAGTTCCAGCTGAAGAAAGACAGCCCCAAAGCATGATGCTGCCACCACCATGCTTCACTGTGGGTATGGTGTTCTTTTGGTAATGTGCAGTGTTGTTTTTGCGCCAAACATATCTTTTGGAATTATGGCCAAAAAGTTCAACCTTGATTTCATCAGACCATAACACCTTTTCCCACATGCTTTTGGGAGACTTCAGATGTGTTTTTGCAAAATGTAGCCTGGCTTGGATGTTTTTCTTTGTAAGAAAAGGCTTTCGTCTTGCCACTCTACCTCATTGCCCAGACATATGAAGAATACAGGAGATTATTGCCACATGTACCACACAGCCAGTACTTGCCAGATATTCCTGCAGCTCCTTTAATGTTGCTGTAGGCCTCTTGGTAGCCTCCCAGATCAGTTTTCTTCTTGTCTTTTCATCAATTTTGGAGGGAGCTCCAGTTCTTGGTAATGTCACTGTTGTGCCATATTTTCTCCACTTGATGATGACTGTCTTCACTGTGTTCCATTGTATATCTAATGCCTTGGAAATTCTTTTGTACCCTTCTCCTGACTGATAGCTTTTAACAATGAGATCCCACAGATGCTTTGGAAACTCTCTGTGGACCATGGCTGTTGCTGTGGGATGCGACTTAGAACATTTCAGGAAAGACCAACTAGAGCAGCTGAACTTTATTTGGGGTTAATCAGAGGCACTTTAAATGATGGCAGGTGTATGCTGACTCCTATTTAAAATGATTTGGAATGTGATTGCTTAATTCTGAACACAGCTACATCCCCAGTTATAAGAGGGTGTGCAGACTTATGCAACCACATAATTTTTATTTTTTTATTTTTCTTCCCACCACCTAAAAGATTTCAGTTTGTTTTTCAATTGAGTTTATAGGTCACATTAAAGGTGGAAAAAGTTCTGAAATTATTTATCTTTGTCTCGTTTTTTTACAGCACAGAAACCTGACATTTTAACAGAGGTGTGTAGACTTGTTATATCCACTGTACACATCTTTTTTGAAAGGCCCCAGAGGCTGCGACACCTAAGCAAGAGGCACCACTAAGCAAACCCTGCCGTGAAGACCAAGGAACTCTCCAAACAAGTAAGGGACAATGTTGTTGAGAAGTACAAGTCAGGGTTAGGTTAGAAAAATATATCCAAATATTTGATGATCCCCAGGAGCACTATCAAATCTATCATAACCAAATGGAAAGAACATGGCACAAGAGCAAATCTGCCAAGAGACGGCCGCCCACCAAATTTACGGACCGAGCAAGGAGAGCATTAATCAGAGAGGCAGCACAGAGAGCTAAGGTAACCCTGGAGGAGCTGCAGAGTTCCATAGCAGAAACTGGAGTATCTGTACATAGGACAACAATAAGCAGTACGCTCCATAGAGTTGGGCTTTATGGGAGAGTGGCCAGAAGAAAGCCATTACTTTCACCCAAAAACAAAATGGCACGTTTTGAGTTTGCGAAAAGGCATGTGGGAGACTCCCAAAATGTATGGAGGAAGGTGCTCTGGTCTGATGAGACTAAAATGTAACTTTTCGGCCATCAAAGAAATGCTATGTCTGGCGCAAACCAAACACATCACATCACCCAAAGAACACCAGCATCATGCTGTGGGGATGTTTTTCAGCAGCCTGGTCTGGTAAACTGGTCACAGTTGAGGGAAAGATGGAGGAGGAATGGGCAAAAATCCCAGTGGTAAGATGTGGCAAGCTCATAGAGACTTATACAAAGTGACTTAGAGCTGTGCCGAAAAAGGTGGCTCTACAAAGTATTGACTTTAGGGGGGTGAATAGTTATGCACATTTACTTTTTCTGTTATTTTGTCCTATTTGTTGTTTTCTTCACAATAAAAATAAAACAAAAATGTTTTTTTAAGTTGTGGGCATGTTCTGAAAATTAAATGATGTAAATCCTCAAACAATCCATGTTAATTCCAGGTTATTAAGCAACAAAACACGAAAAATGCCAAGGGGGGTGAATACTTTTGCAAGGCACTGTATATAAGTCTAACTACCCCCCCCCCCCCCCCCCCACTCATTTATAAAACACTGACAGCGGACATGGGCTAAGCACCAAATATCATGGACGAGTCTTATAGTAGCTATTAAAATGAACATCTTGCCAATGATAATGTACCTACAGTGGGGGTGGGGAGGGGGGGGTTGGAGTATTTGAACCCCTGCTGATTTTTAACGTTTGTCCACTGACAAAGAAATGACCAGTCTATAATTTTAATGGTAGGTGTTTTTTAACAGTGAGAGACAGAATAACAAGAAGAAAAAAAAACAAGAAAAATGCATGTCAAAAAAGTTATAAATGGATTTGCAGGTCAGTGAGGGAAATAAGTATGTGATCCCCTATCAATCAGAAAGATTTCTGGCTCCCAGGTATCTTTTATACAGGTAGCGAGCTGAGATTAGGAGCACTCTCTTAAAGGGAGTGCTTCTAATCTCAGCACATTACCTTATAAAGACACCTGTCCACAGAAGCAATCAGTCAGATTCCAAACTCTCCACCATGGCCAAGACCAAAGAGCTGTCCAAGGATGTCAGGGACAAGACCATCGCCAAGCAACTTGGTGAGAAGGTGACAATAGTCGGTACGATTGTTCGCAAATGGAGGAAACAGAAAATAACTGCCAGTCTCCCTTGGTCTGATGCTCCATGCAGGATCTCACCTCGTGGAGTTTCAATGATCATGAGAACGTGGGAAATCAGCCCAGAACTACACGGGAGCATCTTGTTAATGATCTCAAGGCAGCTGGGACCATAGTCACCAAGAAAACAATTGGTAACACACTAGGCCGTGAAGGACTGAAATCTTGCAGCGCCCGCAAGGCCCCCTGCTCAAGAAAGCACATGTACAGGCCCGTCTGAAGTTTGCCAATGAACATCTGAATAATTCAGAGGAGAACTGGGTGAAAGTGTTGTGGTCAGATGAGACCAAAATCAAGCTCTTTGGCATCAACTCAACTCAACATGTTTGGAGGAGGAGGAATGCTGCCTATAACCCCAAGAATACCATCCCCACCGTCAAACATGGAGGTGGAAACATTATGCTTTGGGGTGTTTTTCTGCTAAGGGGACAGTACAACTGAACCGCATCAAAGGGAAGATGAACGGGGCCATGTACCGTCAAATCTTGGGTGACAACCTTCTTCCCTCTGCCAGGGCATTGAAAATGGGTTGTGGATGGGTATTCCAGCATGACAATGACCCAAAACACACAGCCAATGCAACAAAGGAGTGGCTCAAGAAGAAGCACATTAAGGTCCTGGAGTGGCCTAGCCAGTCTCCAGACCTTAATCCCATAGGAAATCTGTGGAGGGAGCTGGAGGTTCGAGTTGCCAAACATGAACCTCGAAACCTTAATGACTTGGGCCCTCATTTAATTGCGATTTGGCCAATTGAATAGGGGTCTAAATAAGCACATAACATATATTTTTTACAGAAGTTTTTAGATAGTGAACATCTATCCAAAAGCAAGGTTTTCACTAACTAAAAACATCTTTAAAAAAAATATGTTATGTGCTTATTTAGACCCCTATTCATTTGGCCAAATTGCAATTGAATGAGGGCATTGGAGAGGATCTACTAAGAGGAATGGGACAAAATACCTCCTGAGATGTGTGCAAACCCGGTGGCCAACTACAAGAAACGCCTGACCTCTGTGATTGCCAGCAAGGGTTTTGCCACCGCGTATGAAGGGGTCAAATACTTATTTCTCTCACTGACGGGCAAATCAATTTATAACTACTTTCTTGTTTGTTTGTTTTTTTGTTATTCTGTCTCTCACTGTTAAAATACACTTACCATTACAATTATAGACTGATCATTTCTTTGTCAGTGGACAAACGTTCAAAATCAGCGCAGGATCAAATACTCCCCCCCCCCCCCCCCACACTGTATATAGTGCAGTAATATAAAGAAGCACTGGGGTCATGAAACCACAATCAAGTTTTTGCAAAAGGAAATTAATGTGCATTTTAGATATTATTATACACATTGTTATTGCATAAATTACTTTTAACCTGGTTCCTTTAAGTCTAAGAAAGCTATTTTAAAGGTATATGGAAGTTTCATGGATTATGAATGTATCTGATAGAGGAGAATCAGTGGTGTATGAAAACATTTTTTGCATGAAAAAAATCCATAATAAACATGAATAAACTTATTTTGCAAAATGTATAGAATTAATCAATCTAATGTGTTTTTCTGATATAAGCAGTGTGTTTTAGATTAGAAAAAGGTAAAAACAGAGAAACTTCCATATGCCTTTAAACTTCAGAGATGATGTACTGTATATAATAGCTGTTTTCCGAGAAATTAACTTATTTTATTTATTCCCTTTTCTCCATGTTTTGAAATATCTAACAATCATATAGTTGTATTTCTGATATCCCCTTGTCTCGTTCATTGTTTCTAATATTTGAATTTGTTTTGCTCACAAAGTTTAGCAGTTCTCCTTTTACAAACCTATTTTCATAATTATAATCTGACTAGGAAACTGCCCGTCAAAAATGATGGGAGTAAAATTGTAAACCTGGCAATGCTGTTTGCCACACAATGTAAGGCTATGGGCCCTCTGAGCACCTTTGGCTTTAATTGTGAGCCGCAACATTCCTGCTTTTGAATGATCACCTTTGGTGCTCCTTGCAAACCCCACGATGAGCGCCTTTGGCGCTCATTGCCAGCCTCTTACCCTGTGTACTCTATAGGTGTCGCAATTGAGTGTTACTGTTTTGGGTTGTGTTACTGGCTTGGGTTAAGTGTTACTGGCTTGCGTTAGGTGTTACCGCTTAGGGCCCGTTTTTACGTTCTATTGGCTAGTCTTACGTCCTTCGGCCTCGTTTTCGTTGTGTTGCGTTTTTTCGGTAGCCTTTTTTTTTTTCTCGCTTAGGCAATTTTCGATCGCGAAAAATTGGCAAATATGGCTCAAATTAACTTGCAACCTCACTCACAGGCTCCCTGACTCTCCCACTGTGCTGTGTGTAAGTTAATTTGAGGCATAGAGTATTTGTTGTTATTTTCAGGTGTTCAGAGTTCCGTGGTTCCGCCGGTAAAGTCGGATTTTTACGAGGCGCACAGTGCATGTACGGGTGTCGGTCCCAAGTCATACGAGTCGTAAGTCCCGTGTGCGCCGCTGACGATGAGCACCTGTGGCACTCATTGCCAGCCCTACAATGAGCGCCTTTGGCGCTCATTGTAGCCTAAGTCCTGCGGACCTCGCGTTTGAGGCCCATAACGGGTTGCCTCGCTTTGCAAGGCTTGCAGTTGCTGCCCTCGCTATGCAAGGGCCGCAAAGCATGACAAAGCCGCAAACGTGACCAACGTTCTTGGTCCACAACTATTATAGTGATTTTTTGCAGATTCTTGTGTGATTTTTCTACACGATCTTCCATCTTTTATGATACAGAGCACATATGGTGGCTTCATTGTCCTTTTAACACAAGTAGTCTATAACAAATTCACTATTGTTGTCACAATACTTTGCAATATTACTAAAAGATAACTGGCAGTTTTTCTATATGGTATTTAAAATAATTAAGCTTGATAATGGACAAAAGTTTTTTTTTTAAAGAGATCAATAAATACAGCCTATTATTTTCTCAGGAATGCATGTCCTGGTAAACTAATTAGCTTCCATTTCTCCTATTGAAAACACTGGCAGGAAAAAAAAATAGACGGCCGTTATTTGTCTACATTATAAAACATTTTTGGTAGAATGTTTTTAGTTTATTTCTTCAAAGGAGCATATTTTCAGGACTACAGGAGGACCTTTTTTTTTTATAACTCTACACAGATTAATTCTATTTCAGATTAATTGATTACCATACTTTGTGCACTAGGCAAATGCCTTTCTCTTTATAACACTGGGTCCTGGGTTCAAATTCTGAGTATTCCCATTTTCATTTTTATATTAATGTTTTTTTATTTAGTTTAAATAATTATTTTAAAAACATTACAACTTCCCCGTTTGTCTCATATACATTTTCTGTTTTGGGAGTATGGGAAGCACAAGGGGTAGAGTCAAGCACCCTTCACAGACACATGTAGAAGAAAGGCAACCTATGTAACTAAACTATCCACCCATTGCTAAGTACACTAGTGCTGTAGCAACCTCCAGGTGAAGACCTCTTCTTAAACATTGGGGAGGGGGAACAGCAAAGGCAGATATTAGCTGTATTACTAGATTTAAGTGGCTGAGCACACTACTTTTCCCGATGCGATTGACCAGGGTATGAATAAAAACCCTTATAAAAAGCTGTAGTTATTAAAAACAATGTTTATTATAATAAAGGAAGGACACTACAGCTCAGGATACCATTAAGACAGCGGCAAAGCATTTTTAGCTACACCATAGAAAGCTGAACAATATACAAACACTAGCGACTTGCCCGTCAAAAAAGGACGGCAATAAGATTGTAAGGGCAGTACATTTTGTTGGTGTTCTAAGATGCTTCGGCGCTCATTGCGAGGCTGTTGGTTGTTTGTGTGCTATGAGCATTATTATTTTTTTTGCTAATGGTAATGAAATAATTAATAAAATAATACATCAATATACTTTACCTATTTTGAAGTAATATATGCAGGAAGCATTGTGCAGAAGAGCTGGCAATCTGTTTTGATGTTGCTGCAGCATAGAATGTGTGTTTTGAGGGCTGTGGAGCTGCTGTGTAAGTGTCAGTAATGTGTGCAATGTGTAGTGTAAATGGTGTGCGTGCGCGAGGAAAATCTGTTAGGGTAGCTGGGTACTTCCGCATTGTGTAAGTTAGTGTTTTAAAATGGCGCCTTATGTGTGGTACGCGTCTGTGGCTGATTTGACGTCCTTTTTCTCGGATCTCGTCCGTTTTTTGGGAAAATACATAGGTGTTTGGTGGTGTTTTGCGTCTTTAGAGTCCTGTAGCCTCATTTTCTTTTTTTTCAGCAGCCATTTTTTCTCTCGCTTAGGGGATTTTCGGGTGTCTAAACTCTTGTATTTCGAGTGAAATTGAGGTGTAACTTCAGTTTTCGAGGTCCTGGCTGCCTCCCCTTGCTGTAGGTAAGCTTTTTATGTATTTGTTGTGTGTATTTATTGTGTTTTTAATGTTTTCATGTGCGCAGGTTTCAGACGGTAAAGTCGTATTTTTGCGAGGTCGTAATGTTTTTCTTTCTAAGTCCCGCGTCTCGTATTTGTTTCTCGGAAGTCCGTAAATTTTGCAAAGGTCCGCAGTTGCCTTTGGCGCTCCTTGCCAGCAACTGCAGCCCTTGCTTTGCGAGGGCCGCAGGCTCGCTACACGAGCCTGCAACAATAGCAACAACCTGCCTGCTCACAACTATATATGTGACTAGAGAATTGCCCATCCAAAAATTACGGCAATGAAATTGTAAGTGAGCTAATGCTGTTTGGTGTATAATAATGAAATAAATAATACATTAATAAATTAATATACTTTACCTATTTTGAAGTAATATATGCAAGAAGCATTCTGTTGAAGAGCTGACAATCTGTTTTGATGTTGCTGGAGCATTAGTGGTGTGGAGCTGCTGTGTAAGCGTGATGAATGTGTGGAGTGTAATAGTGTGCGTGCGCGAGACCAAACCGTTAGCGTAGTCGTGTACTTCCGCATTGTTCTAAACTGGCGGCACATGTGTGGTATGCGTCTGTAGCGGAATATCCGTAGGTGTTTTGTGGTGTTTTGCGTGTTTATTGTGGTGTTTTGCGTATTTAGAGTGCTGTAGCCTTGTTTTCGTTTTGTTCGGTGGCCATTTTTTCTCACGCTTAGAGAATTTTTTAGTGTCTAAACTCTTTTATTTTGAGTTAAATGAAGGTGTAACTTCATTTTTTGAGGTCCTGGATGCTCCCTCTTGCTGTAGGTAAGCTTTTTATGTATGTGTTGTGTGTATTTATTGTGTTTTTCATTTTTTCATGTCCGCGGATTGCGGCCGATTTTTGCGAGGTCGTAATGTGTGGTAACGTGTCTCGTATGTTGTTTGCGTTATGACGTGAAGTTTGCGAAGGTCGTGTTTAGAGTGCTGTAGCCTCGTTTTCGTTTTGTTCGGCGGCCATTTTTTCTCTCGCTTAGAGAATTTTTTAGTGTCTAAACTCTTTTATTATGAGTTAAATGAAGGTGTAACTTCATTTGTTGAGGTCCTGGATGCTCCCTCTTGCTGTAGGTAAGCTTTTTATGTATGTGTTGTGTGTATTTATTGTGTTTTTAATTTTTTCATGTCCGCGGGTTGTGGACGATTTTTGCGAGGTCGTAATGTGTGGTAACGTGTCTCGTATGTTGTTTGCGTTATGACGTGAAGTTTGTGAGGGTCGCAGTTGCTGGCAGCACTCTTTGCCAGCAACTGCGGCCCTCGCTTCGCCTTCGGTGCTCCTTGCCAGCAACTGCGGCCCTCGATTCTCTTACTTCTCCTCAGTAGTATAAAATATCTGACAGAGCGGGTACAGTTTATCACAAAGAAATGAGTACTGAGGGGCAAAACAAATAAGCAGGATTCTCAGATATTCTAAAACACTTGTCTTAAAAGATGGGGCTCCTAGTCAGTTGCAGAACTAGTGAATAGAGGGCCCCAGCGCTAAATAACTCAGGGACTTTCCTTCCAACTTCTATATACAGCGTAGAAGCGTGTAGAGGCCAATAAGAATATATATATATCAGATTACCCTTTGATTACCCTCTCCAGTAACAAATTAGGAGCCCCCCTTTACTACAGACTGCTGCTGCTGGTAGCACAGCTGGGTTAATGCACTAAGTGACAGATGGTGGAGGTTTTGTCTGCTCAATTTTCCACCAACCGTTCCTAGCAGGAAAATTCAGAACAAATAGAAGATGTGACTTCCTACAGACACTTGCTTGAAGATGAACAGAATAGATCATGGAAGAGAACATGAGGATCAGTGGAACACCTAAAATTTTTGTCCAGGGCCAGCTAGTGGATTATCTTTGGAGCCTCTTCCAACAAATTGCTGTTGGTTAGAGCTCACTGCCTACTTACGCTAAATGGATCATAACGATGGCATTATACAATTGTTGGCGTATGCAAAATCCACTACTCATTGTCACATAATTCATACTCAAGGACTGACCTACCATTTGGTAACACTATTTTGGCTTAAAAAACACTCATGAGACACACTGATATACTATGTGGGAAGTCCGTTAGGTTATATTGAGGGATCATTTTATCAGTATAGCTGTTTATTGGAAAAAAACAGCAAATTGCTGAGTTCAAGCAGCTTTATGAGGACATGTGCCAAAATGAAAGAGCTTCCGGATTTAACCCAACCTCTCTACCTGCTAAAGGAGGATTGTTGCACTCAGACATAAAGTGAAACAGACCTTAGCTACAGAGGTAGTTTATAAATTAAAAAGATTACAGCAAATGCTTAAGGAGAAAGGGAATACTAGCAAACAAACTAAAATGATTTAAGAATCATACCCACATTTCTCCGGTTTGTGACAACTTTACTGATAGTTTATCTTCTCTGTCTTATAATAATCAAAATATAATAGTTGTCGTAAATTGCGAGTTTGTCGGCAACGATATGTTAAAAGTTACGAGTTGCGCATGCGCAATGAGCGCCAAAGGCCCGAAAGTTAGGTGTTTGATGGGGGATGCAATGATCCCTGAGGGCGCTCGTTGCGAGGCATGTAACATAGAGGGGGGGAGAGGTCTTAGAACGGCTAAGCGAGGAAAAAAATGGCGACCAAAAAGCTGTAATTGCGAGGCCCGGAAGTTGCGGGTTGGCCAATGTTTACAATGAGCGGCGATGAGTAACTTCGGAAAGTAAATGGTGCACGAAAGATGCGGGTTGGCAAATTGTGGGGCCTGTAAATTGGAAACTAATTTTAGGCTTGGGGAACATTATCAATATTCTAAGCCCGCAAAGGAGAGGGGGAAACAGACACAGGGGAGGGAGAGGGGGGAAAGAGATACAGGGGTGAGAGAGTGGGGAGAGCTTCGCAATTAGCGCCAAAGTCGCTCATCACAAGGCCCAGAAAGTAGAAGGGGGAGGCGCTCATTGCGGGGCACAAAAGTTGCGGGTTGGGTCATTGCCCGTAAATCGAAAACACATTTGGGGCTTAGGGAAAATTATCAATTTCCCAAGCCCGCAAATGGTTTCACACACGTAAATGCGAAAAGGAGCAGAGAGGGGGGAGAAAAACACAGGGGAGGGAGAGGGGGGAGAGGGTGGAAAGAGACACAGGGGAGGGAGTGGGGGGAAAGAAACACAGGGGTGAGAGAGGGGGGGAAGAGACACAGGGGAGGGAGATAAGGGGGGGGGAAACGACACAGGGGAGGGAGAGGGGGGAGAGCCTCACTATGAGCGCCAAAGGCCAAAGGCGCTCATTGTGAGGCCCGCAATTTAGACGGGGGAGAGCCTCTCATTTTGTGTCAAACACCATTGCCAGGCTTCAAATTTTATTGCCGTCATTTTTGATGGGTAAGTTGCTAGTAATAATAATAAATAAGGACCCGGGACAGGGAAAGAAGGAGCTTAGATGCTATTACAAAAAATTATATCAACAGCGAGAAGGGCTCCTTTAGACGTAGTTGTATAGATTTCTCATTAGGCAAGAAAGGCATATGCCTAGAGGCTCACTTCTGATAGGGGCCCACGAATAGAATGTTAAAATAAAAAAGTATGAATTATCTGATTTTTAACATGCCCATAACAGCTTCTATATGGGGGCGGAGAAGGGTAGGTTTCTGGAATGTGTGATGGGTGGGTAGATTATGGTAGGGTAGATTGGTCAGTACAGCAGAGAGCAAGGTGTTACTAGAAGGTGGATAGCTGAGGTATGATATGTTGATGTAGTGGGGTTTTATAGGAATAGTACAGAGATGGGAGCAGGTAAGAAGGGGGACGAGATTGGTGTTTGGAGGTATGGGAAGAGGGTGGGACGAACTGAATGAGGGAATTGAGGGAGAGCAACAGTTTGATGATGCCCTTAGTCTTTGGAATTCCCTACCTCGCTCCGTCAGACTCACCTACAGCTTTAGCATCCTGAAAAATGTGGAGATCAAGGTTACTGTTGGCTTTTAAACCACTATTATACATGGCTATCTGACTGAGCAATAGCACTTATGCATCTTCATACTTCTTGTTTTCACCTGCCCATCCATATCTTTTAAACTCCATCTGTATCAATATATCCAAATATATGAGTTTAATATTTTACTGCATTCACTCTATTTCCCATAAAATGTCACCAGAATACAGAAAACTGAAAGTTAATGCCTTAGTGGATATTAAAAAAGTTTAGATGGCAAAGGAGATTTCATAATGAGCAAAGATCATTGTTTGAATGAATCTGTTATTACTAACATATATACTGACATAAAAATTTAGATAAAAATGTGATCTTGTTGAAGAGCTAAATTAATTATTTAATGAAGGAGCAACTTTGTACATAAATCTTACCTAAAAAAAATGTCAAATGAGTGCATATGTGGAATTATTTTCAATTTTAGAGAATAAATGACTCTATAAAATATTGTGCATACATTATGTGTGTGAAACCCTAAAACGTTATATTTCACACAGAATGGTGATGAAATTACAGAACAGTGCATTCTTTTCAACAATATGTGTTCCTCTTTGTCCATTTGAAATGCAGGAAGTGATGATATAAAAAGATAATATTTAAATTGAACAACTATCATGATTTACTTAAATAAGTGTAGGCTTGATTACCAAGGGCTATAATGTAATTCACTCTTGGACCCAATCCCACAAGCACCACAATGTACTTATGAGATTGACAATTTACTCCTGCAGAAAACAATCTGGGACTAGGCTTTCCTAGATGTTTCGGACTACACTTTGACATGTTAGAGCTAGGCTTTCCTTTATGATAATGTCAGACAAATATACTTGTAGCCTTATTAAATTGCGATTCAGTAAATTTAAAAGGGCTCTATTTAAGCACACAGCATATTTTATTTACAGAAGTTTTTAGTTAGTGAAGACCTTGGATAGAAGTTCACTAACTAAAAACTTCTGTAAAAAAATATGCTGTGTGCTTAAATAGAGCCCTTTTAAATTTACTAAATCACAATTTAATAAGGCTGTAGATCTGGGCTGACCATCCTAACGTCCAAGGACCACAATACGGCTCTCCAGTGCATTTTATGCCACCCATACTGCATGTGTCTGGGCCAGAGATATGATTTGCACAAACATTGCAGTATGCCACCGCACCTTTCAGGTCTCTTACAGGTGAAAAAAAAATATATAATCTTAGGGATAAAAGCAACATAATTCAATGTTTCTTTTAAGAGACCAATGCATGGATAAGAAATCTAATTATTTGTTCATGTGCTAGATCACTGTTTGGTGACATGTGTCTGTGTTAATACAAGAGGTGGAGTCTAACATGAAATGGATAGGACCTTTGAAAGTCTTCAAAGAAGCCTTGGGTGGAGGTTCCAGTGTAGCTGGGTGGCTTTCTTTCATATGTATATCACTTAATTACCCTGCAAAATGTCTCCTTTGAGAAGCCTTCTGCTGTGACATCTGGGCTAATATTGGGACTGTTTTATCTCCTCCATGTTATTTTGCATAAACCAGTTGGGCTGTTTATAGCGTAAATATCATAGCTTTAATTAGAAAAAGGAATCCTTCATTCCCTGGGAAGTGAAACATACATATCTAAATTTACACATATAAACAAAATATTTTTATAATTCTATAATTAATATGTCATTAAAAACATCAGAGGTTTAGCTTTGTAGGATAACCATAAGGTGTCGCTACCCTTGCCCACACTATATAAAACGTGTGTGACAAGATCTATTTTTGATTAGCAGTAATGTATAATTATTATAGTAGCTCCAAAAAATGAGGTAAGAAAGAATAAATTGTATTAAGACCCTCAAATACTGTTGTAGGTTTGTTTGAGTGTAGACACTAGACATAAAATGTTACTTTAATGTAAAGGTTTATGAATAAATATCACAGTCCTCCTTCAACATAAAGAGCCACTGATGTAATTAAAACTGCTGTGCACCATCATGTAGATTAGTTAAAATCAAACAGAAAAAAATATAATTTGAAGCTGTTTTCAGCATTTTATAGTTGTTTAAAAATGCTGCCCTGATAGCTTTCATGGCACCTAAAGTGTGTATTTAACCTGACCTTAAGGAGTCTCTGCACTTCAAAATTCAATGGGCCTCATTCAATTGCAATTTGGCCAATTGAATAGGGCTCTAAATAAGCACATAACATATTTTTTTTAAAGAAGTTTTTAGTTAGTAAAGAGCTTGTTTTAGGATAGAAGTTCACTAAGTAAAAACTTCTTTAAAAAGTATATGCTATGTACTTATTTAGAGCCCTATTCAATTGGCCAAATCGCAATTGAATGAGGCCCAATGAGTTTACAGGCACATTGCATCAGCTCCTCATTTTCTTCACTTTATTTCCAGTGATCTGTGTGATGATGTAGAGCAGAATTGATGAATTTCATGTCCATTTAAGGTCTCACAGTTGCAAAACCTTACATTTGTTCCAGAATTATTCACAATTCAATTTTATTGTTGGCACTTGTTACATAAGGACTAACTGTAGATTGTAGTAAAACTGTAATAGATGGCAATAAGCTGGTTTGTGATAAAAAAAAAAAATCTTTATTGATATTTAATCAGATATTTTATTTAATTAATAGTACAGCATATTTAATTGTACAATAAATTATTTATCAGCATATCAAAGAAAAATAGCCATGCAATTTATAATCTTAATGGAGCAAATCTAGGGGTATCAGATATTGAAAGGGATTTGGGAGTGTTGTGGACAACCACCTAGGTAACAAAGCCAAGCAGCAGCTGCAAAGGCAAATAAAATATTAGCATGTATTAAGAAGGGTATAGAAGCAAGGGAAGCAAATATAATTCTGCCACTATACAAATCTCTAGTACGCCCTCACTTGGAATATGGAGTACAATTTTGGGCACCACTTCATAAAAAGGACATTTTAGAGCTGGAAAAGGTACAGAGGAGGGCAACAAAACTAATAAGGGGAATGGAGGGGCTAAGTTATAAAGAAAGACAAAATAAATTATATGTATTTTCCATAGAAAAAAGGCATCTAAGAGGAGATATGATTACCTTATATAAATATATCCAGGGTCAGTATAAAGATTTGTCAAGTTATCTTTTTGTGCCAAGAGGTTTTCAACTGACAAGAGGACATCCTTTGAGATTAGTAAAAAGATTTCCCTGTAAAGAAAGAAAAGGGTTCTTCACAGTAAAGGTGGTTAATCTGTGGAATTTTCTACCAAAGGAGGGGGTGACAGTGGATTCGATAGATAACATTGAAAAGGGGACTGTATATATATAATTTAATAAATAAGGGCATTCAGGGTTATCCAGGATAACTAGAGGAGTAGTATTATTGATCCAGGGAGGAATCCGATCATCAATATCTGGGGTGAGAAAGAAATTCTTTTTTTTTTTTTTTTGAGACGATTGGCAAAGTTTCACTTGTTTTTTTTCTGTTCTTCCTCTTGATCAATTAATCCGCATATTGCAGATCAGAGGAGATATTAAAAGGTTGAACTTGATGGACTAAAAGTCTTTTTTACAACCTCAATTACTATGTAAAATATAATTATTATAATTATATCAATAGTATATTGTATAATTGCAATACATGTGGTTGTGTGAATTAGGAAGACCTAAGCATTTTATACATGAGGCCTGCATCCAGGAGACACAAATATTTCTGTGATTCAGCCTTCAGTCTGTAAGAATAAGTATGACTAAACATGGGTCTTTATGTCTATCTGTGGTTTAGACAATAATATGCTTCTGCTCTTGAAAAAAAGTCAAACTGAATCCTGTAATGATAATGCAGGTGGGGGTGTTACTTGAATAAGCCTTTAATCAGGAAATACAGGAATTAGATATAGATCTGGGTGTGTTTGTGGGAATGGAATTCAGATCAGGCTTTTAACCAAACCAGTGGGAAATTCACTCAATTTTACTCCATAGTTTTTTTAACTGAAAAAGGCGGAGATTTTTTAACGCCCAGCAATAAACCAATAGTTTATTGGTGTGATTTAGATTTTTTTCTAACTTAAATGTGATATGCAACAAAATATAACTTTCAGGTAATACTATATATTTTATATAGCAAACAGATTTCAGGATTATTTTTTTTCATAATTCCATATATTATTTTATTATATTTATTATTTTATTACAGCTTTTCATCTAATATAAAGTCTGGATCCAATATGTATGGCATGGTTCTATGTAATAGAAACTGACATTCATTTAATTAACACTATATTCACTAGGGTGAGTTGAGGGTGTGTAACTAAGGGCTAGATAACTCTTGTTAGGCTGACTCAGCCTGATTGTAGTATTTACAACCATGGGGGCTCATTCATTTGGGATTGAGCCAATTAAATATGGCTGTATATAAGCACACAGCATATTTTTTCTACAGAAGTTTTTAGTTAGTGAAGACCTTGCTTATGGATAGAAGTTCACTAACTAAAAACTCCTGTAAAAAATATATGCTCTGTGCTTATATAGAGCCCTATTCAATTGGCCAAATCGCAATTGAATGAGGCCCATGGTGTGGACCTATTACTTGGCTCCATGAAAACGACACACCTAAATGACTCACATTCAGGGGGGGTGCCTGAAGTTATCTAACTAACAACCTACCTAATGTATACCTGTAGGAGTCTGAAATGCAGTAGTCCCATAGCATACTAAACAAATACCATAGGGTTTCCATGGCACCTTAAACTCTACAATAGGGGTCCTTATGGTGCCCATGGACCATATCACATCATAGGGGACCATAATCTCCTAATACTAATCCCCCTAAACTACCTCCCCTAAATTAAGTTAAAAAATTTGCACAATGTAAAAAACCATCAAATCAGCAATGGACGAGCCTAGCCTACTTATCCAGGCCTGAAAATCGTATAAGGAGATTAACACAAGGACTAGAAATAGAGACATTATAAGGACAATATTTTACTATTTATTGTGCATTTTATATTGCTGTGGATTGTCTCTTAATAGCATGACATTATAATCATTATTATTGGATTAGTCCGGTCTGCTATTGGTAGTCATTGTACATCTTTGGAACCACCTTGAGAAAAGAGGGATAAAGGTACAGAACTAAAAACTAAAACTAAATATAATTTACACTAAATTTAACACGGATAAAGAAACAGGAACTCTAAAATTTGCACCAAACAAGCTTTATAGAAATAACTGCCTAAAGCAGCTGTCCAAGTTCATTAGTGCGGTGGGCCAGATGTTTTTGACTGACAAGCTCTGGGTGAGACTAAACATAGGATTAAAACCTGTGTATTTGAATATATAAATGTATATACAAGGGTAGCACGACTTCAGCGCGCTTGCTGAATTTGCGCCGACGTCTGGGCGCCGACAATTGCGCAACACACAAATGTGCGCTGCCCTAGAAGCGCGCACGCGCATTAAGCGTGACACTAGCAGCTTTCCTCTTTTCTCCCCCTATATCCCTGAGGACCCCAATAATCACACTACTTCCAGGTCAGGCCGAGTATGGGATGTGGGGACGTCCAGCCTGGCATGCAGATGGCAAAGGGACAGGAGGGACACATAACTCACCTTTAAGTCCCTGTCAGTGGAGGACTGCTTCACAGTCGGACATCTGACTGACATCTCTTCCTCCTCTCTCCGTTGCCTGAACCCCTGCCTGTTCTCTCTCCCTTCTAGTACCCGCTTGTTCTCTCCTCTCTCTGAACTGCATCCCACGTCAGCTGCAATGATCCGAAGGGTCATTGCAGGCCGCACATGCAGACCCTCGCGAAGCGAAGGGCCGCATTTGCAGAGGTGGATATAAACTGCAATGAGCCCAATGATCATTGCAGGCCGCAAATGCGGACCTCGCAAAGCCAGTGTCCGCATTTGCGGTGGTGGAGGCTCTACTGCGCCTCAAACTCGGTAAAAAACAACAGAGAAAAGCAGGACTTTAAAAAAAAAAAAAGAGCAGCGGGACTTAATACGACCCGCAGGACTTAGAAAAAAGAATAATTACGAGGTCACAAAAATACGAAGTTAGCGTCCATACAAAAACACTGAAAAATAAAAACAAAACATTAAAAAAACATCACACCATGGGGGCCAGGACATCTGGGAGTGAGGTTGCACACGAATTAAAGTAAAATTTAAGGAGTTTCGCCCCTTGAAAATCGACTAAGCAAGAAAAAAAATGGAGGCCAAAAAAAATTAAAACGAGGCTACATGACCCCGAAACGCGCAAAACACCAACAAGGACATACGACTTTTAAAAACAAGAATTATGACCCGCGGAACTTAGAAAAAAATAATACGAGGTCGAAAAAATACGAGGTTAACTGCCGACCCAAGCACATCCAAAAAACACGGAAATCACAACAAGAACAAAAAAACTAAATAAAACGAATGTCACACACAGCACAGGATGTCTGGGAGTGAGGTTGCACGCCAATTTTAGTCACAATTAAGAAGTTTCGGCACTTGAAAATGGCAGACAAAAAAATGAAAACAAGGCTATAGGAGACAGAGCCGCGAAAATCACCGCCAGGCACGTACGAGTTACACAGGAACGTAGGAGATACAAAATATAACATTACAACAGACAGAAAATGCTCGAGAGCCAAGTAACACATAGAAACAAAACGCCATTTTACAACACTAATAACATTAGGATTCTAAAATGGCGCTTTACATGACTAAACAAACGGTTTGGCCTTGCGCACGCAGCCTATTTACACTGCACACTTGCCACATTGCTGACACTTTCTTCTCAGGTGATCAACAGTCCAACTGTACATTTTCAGATGCAGGAAAATCCAAAGAGATTGTTAACTTTTCATTATATTGATTGCTGCATATTAAATATAAATAGATAAAGTATATTCATTTATCAATTCATATTACTTTATTAATTCACTGTACTCACATTTTATTTTGGCTGTACATTACAATGTACATTGTACTTATATATCTGTCTTCTCGAGAAGCGCCAAAGGTGATCGTTGCAAAGAAGGACACTTTAAGTACACGAGGGGATAGGCTCACAATGAGCGCCGAAGGACCACAGAGGAGCAAAAGACTTACATTGTGTGGCAAACAGCATTACCATGGCTTCAAATTTTATTGCCATGAAAACCTTATGGATGAGCACAAGCAGACACAAGATGTGCCTAGCGTGCTGCGGTCCATAGGGTTACGGAGAGTCGGACCCAACATTTTCCCCAATTTCCTATTGTTAGGTTTTGACCCCAATTGACTTGAATGTCAGCCTTGCCCCCAACAGCAAAAGATAAAAAAAATGATGAACTATTTGGAAATATATATATAGTAATTAAACAACTTACTACAATTAAGCTATTAGTGAGACATATTTATGTATAAGATACTTTCTATATAACATGTAAAGTGATTATTTAATACAATAAGTACTCTCTCCGTGAGATCTCCCACACTGCAGCCCTTAGCACACAGGGCCCTATGACTTGATTACCCCCACACATTTATGTCACTAACAAGCTCGCATTAGACATGAGTTCCAGTATCACAATTACATCAAGTACATGGGCACGTCTTATTCGTACAGGAACATTAGTGACAAGATCATTTCTGGGTTACTGTAGCTTTAAGAGCAAAGAGATGAAACCGGATACTGTTCGTTTCGCAACTGTTCTATTGGCTTACCGCCCTGTGACGTCACAGATCGACCCAGTACCGGTCCTGGGAAGGACACGTGACCAAACACATGAAGACATCCAGTCATCGTGACACTACTACGCTCTGTGTAGTTAGGGTTCTGACGTCAAGCTCCTCCCTACCGCTTTCCCAATCTGTCTTGGAGCGGCTCACTGTGCTGTTACTGAAGGGTGTCTAGAACATTCTCCCTGCGCTAGGAACCTGTGTAGTCGTGCGTCTGCTCTGTATCTCCCCCTGCTCTTGTCTCACTTCTTGAGATGGCCCAACAACTGGCGTGCAGTAGCCGGCTCGGCTCTGGCTCCTCGGCAGTCACTGTCCCTGCTGTCGTGCCGAGCACTGAGTGCCTGCGCGTACTGCAGCTGTCTGCCGGCCCCAAGCTGCGCAAGCCACTGGCCCTGGAGAAGCCTCTCGCCGCGGCCGCTGAGCCTGCCCTTCCCGCGGTGAAGAGGAAGGCGGTCATGAAGAACCTGCCGTATTACTGCAAGGGAGAGGTGGTCAAGGGCTTCGGCAGAGGCTCCAAGGAGCTGGGCATCCCCACAGGTGAGAGCCGGCAGTGACAGCGCTGACAGGCCAGGTTAGATACTAGTGAGGCGTCAGTATGGTGTGTTGTTGTGTAATGGCTGACGTCAGTGCTTATCACTGTGTCATCCTCACTCTGTACATAGTATGAAGGTCACCCCGACACTGGCCATCTCATCCCAATGATACTGATCCCAGGCTGTGTAGTGATTGATGTCTCCGGAGATCACAATAACTGTCATGTACTCTATCACAAGGCTTGTACATCCATTAGAGAAAGCACCAGGGTCTGAACATGGCAAGGTCTGGAATCCATATTTGTTATTATTATTTTGACATTAGTAAAAACACAAGAGGGCAGATTACATAGTAAATAATATAAAGTAACTGCTTCTTTACGTGTGTAAGTATTAGGTGGGATGAATAATACATGTAATAAAGCACTAGGGCCACAGAAGACACACCAAGGTCCTAATGGGGATCTGCACATAGATTCCCCTGATCTGGTACATCACATGAAGCCAACCAATGATACTGGGATCTGTCACGCACAAGCCGATCCCTGGCTTCCAAGAAGTGTATTGGGCAACCGTCATTAATCTGGCTGGCTCCCAAGTGTGTTTTTATCAGGTAAAAGGTATGTGTGCGTTGGCATAGCGTGTATGGGTGTATATATACATGTGTGTGTTTAATCGTTCATTCGTGTCCGACTCTCCCTGACCATATGGACCGCAGCACATCTTGTCTGGTTATGTTTTATACATGGCAATGATACTGGTGTGGGTTGCCAGTTCCTTCTCCATTGGACTGTGATTTGTCTGACCTCTTTGCTATGACCTACCCATCTTTGGGGACCCTACATGGTTTAGCTCACAGCTTTATTGAAGTACACCAGCCCCTTCACCAGGACAAGGTAGTGATCCAGAAGGGTGTATATATATATATATATATATATATATATATATATATATATATATTATACACACACAGTCTTTGTTTATACTTTGGTTCTTGCATTTATGGTGTGATTCCCATGTAATATATGCCTTGCTTTATTAATCTTTTGAATTAAGGCCATGGGGAAGCACAGAGTTCCTTGTGATGTGTAATATCAAAGCACAGTATTTTCATTATTAGATCAGCCCCCCATCACATGCCCCCAAATGAGGCACTTGCATCAGTTTATCTGACTACATCTTTATTTTATATTGCACATTTCTTCCTAAATTACTCCTCTGTGAAGATTACATTTCTAATAACAAGGATGCTGGAAGCTCATGTGCTGCTCATGAGTCCAGGTGTCTTCATGTTCATACCATGGACAGCACTCTCCTTAGAAGAGCTCCTTGTAGCACTTTAGACACTTGACATGTACTAGATCCTGATGCTGCTTGTGGCGCTCAATCTCTCACTACTCTTATCGTAGGCTACATGAATACCATAGACCTAGTGACCTATAACATGGCTGGTAAATTGCGGCTTTCCCAGCAAATGTACTGTTATATAGGGAAATTACTTACAGGTAGTTGCTTAGAGTACTTGTCTGGGGAATCTGGCTATGTGAGCATTAATATGGTATATATCTGTTTTCCCTTGGTCAAGATCCTTGTTTCAAAATTACTATTATCTTTATTTATATTGCGCCAACATATTCTGTAGCGCTGTACAGGGGTTAAGTACATGGCAAGACAAAATGAACACCCTATAAAGAATGAAGGGCCCTGTTTTTAAGCTTAAATCAAATGTACATAGTGCTGGTTTCCAATGCAAGGATACAAGATTGAAAACTCGCAAACTTACAATCTAAAGGGTTAAAATGACGTCCTTTTCAGGAAAATAAAACCACTTCTTGGTTTTAAGTAAACTGTTTTATTTTTTATTTTTAAGAGAGATTAAATGGATTCTCGTTTGTGGTAACAACACTAAATGCACACTTTTAAATGTGCATTTTTTTTTTTTAAGCTTTCTCCTGATACATTGATAAACATTAACTAATATTAACACTAGTGCTCATACTATTACCCGGTCAGCACTAGCAAATGGGTGTAAGGGTCAACTCACAAAGGGGATTCTCCTGTATCCCAACAGTACACAACCAGTCAAACATCCATTAGTTTAGACAACTACATTTCTAGTTTTTGTAAATGTTTGAGGAAATGTAAAGGAAGGGGGAGCTCTGTCACCCCCAGCACTCAGAGCCACAGAATAGCATAAAATAGACACACCATCAATGCTGTACAGGAAGGATTCATGTTAAGTGTTAATACAGACAGTATTTAATGTTCTTTAAGATTAAATCAACTTGTTTTGGGGGTTACAGATTCCGTTCAGGGGTCTGTAGTAATTGGTATAAACTCCCTGTAAATATTTTTTTGAACACAAATATAAATTTGAATCTTCCCTGGCTCTGCAGATGTGCAGCAATGTTAATGTTTGACAAAATAAAATATTCTTAGGTGCTCAAGCTGAGAACGAACAACACCTCTGTAGGTTTGCTCTATAGGCCCTGTTATCTACTCAGAGAGCAGCCTCTTTTAGCTCCCCTGTGCCCTTCACAGGGAGAAATATCCTGTAGTATATGAGTCTGGTCTCACTCGCTAGGGTGACCCAGCCCAGAAATACAAGGCAATTCCACCCTGAACAGGAGAAACTCCAGACAGTGAGGTGCAGCTGTATGCCATAAGGCACAGTGAGCAAGGAGTCCATGTCTGGTTCCCCCTATCACCCATAAAGTGAGAATATGTAAGGAAAATGAGTGTGAGGTGCTAATCTAACAATTGAACAGCTCCGTAGGTTTGCTCTATAGGTCTTGTTAGCTACTTTAAGAGCAACATTATTTTTCTTTCTCTTTTTTTCTTCCCTCCACCTAAAATATTTCAGTTTGTTTTTCAATTGAGTTGTACAGTTTATAGGTCACATTAAAGGTGGGAAAAGTTCTGAAATGATTTATCTTTGTCTCATTTTTTTACAGCACAGAAACCTGACATTTTAACAGGGGTGTGTAGACTTTTTATATCCACTGTATACTACATGATATTTCTACAAGTGAGCTAAAAGAGGCTGCTCTCTAATGTTAATGTTTAACATCATTTTGATTCAAGTGCAAATTAACTTATATTTTTCCCTTTGCTTTCTAGCTAATTTTCCTGAACATGTTGTGGACAATATTCCTGCTGATTTATCTACTGGCATTTATTATGGTTGGGGCTGCGTTGGAGATGGTGACGTTCACAAAATGGTTATGAGTATTGGCTGGAATCCGTTCTACAAAAACACCAAAAAATCTGTGGTACGTGTGTATTTTCTGTTAGTCTGTTAACAGTAGTTGTAATGGTGGTAGGAACTTAGTGTAATGATCATAACCCATGACAGATAATCTGTCCACTTCATTACTCATCTAGGTTATAAGAATGTCCAGATGAGGGAAAAGTCACTGGCAACTGCAGATCTTTGCTTGGCGATATGCATAAATGTCCTAGAGTTCTCAATATTCAGATTACTGTACAATGGTCGTTTTTATTATTTATTTTTATTTTAATAGAGTAAGCTTATGCTTCTCTGTGAGGTCCACTGCACTCTTAATTAGTGAAATATAATAACTATTTTGGGCTTGTTGTACATCTATCATTATGTCTCTGGTCTTACTTATCCATAAGATTATCTTGGCAAATTTACTGGAGTGTGTTACCAGTTCCTTCTCCAGTGGACCATGTTTTTGTCTGATGTCTTTACTGTAACCTGCACATCTTGGGTGACCCTACATGGTATAGCTCACAGTTTCATTGAAGAACGCAAGCCCCTTCACCATGACCAGGTAGCGATCCAGAAGGGGATTTTGGGCTTACTTACTTTTTTTGTGCCCCTCAGGCAGGTCTTAGTGAGCAATTTATCACATTATTCTCCCTCCTATTCGAATACTCCATCTTTTGTAAGAGAATATGCATCGTCTGACATAATCTCTTCAGTTGAATACAATTGAGGAATATAACAATATGAGCTGCAAAATAAAGTTCAAAATATTTCACTAAACTGTTTCAATCAAAATAAATGTTATACTTTTTATAAAGTAAAAAAAAAAAAAAAAAATCCAGAGTTCAGTGGTCCTTCTAAGCAGTGTTTGTCACTCAATTCTTCACGCACTGTGTATTCCATAAGAGAGAATTAGTCTGAGTAAACAATAATAATGTGGAAGTGATTTTTTGGGGGGATTGTTAGACAAAGCACTTGTAAATGCTGCCAAAATGAGAAATTGATATGCAAGCTACATGTACGCTGTTCCAAATAAAATAAATTAATTGTTTCTTCACACATTTTGCATTTCTATATCTTACCAGACTTGGAGCAGGGGTAGTTTAAGTAGGGAAATAACCTAGCTTGGGGTACAAACCTCCATTATGTATGGTTTGCACTGTAATAAGTCTCACCTGATCTAGTTATACTTTATTAACCAATGTTTGACTTTTTGTTTGATCTTAGGAAACCCATATTATACATCATTTTAAAGAAGACTTCTATGGGGAAGTTCTTACTATAGTCATTGCTGGCTACATTAGACCGGAAAAAAGTTTTGACTCTTTAGGTAAGTTTTGTTTTTGTTTTTAATGTTTAAGTATGTATCTTTTTTTTTTTTTTTGGTTAATGGTAAAATCTAGAGATTTAAAATAGAGCTATTTTGAGAACTTCAGATAGTTATGAAGAGTGAGACAGCCGCGAATGTCTATTTATCTAGATTACTGATCAGAATATTGCAGTATATAGTGATAACTTATAGTAAGCAAGCTTTCATAGTGACACACTTACAAGTGTTGTACCTTTCTATCAAGTCAGAAGCAATCTTGAGGAAAATCCCAAGAGGGTCTCTAGTGCATTTTCCTATTTGTTTTCACATATCCCTATCTTTAGTGTTCATCTGTATCCACCTCTGTTTGATGGCTTTCTGTAACTTTGTTTTCACTGAATATGAAATAGAACATTGATTTTTTTTTTGCTTTAAGCCTCCTTTTTGTGCATTAAGGAATCTCAGTGCAGTGTACATACTCTTTATAAGCTAAAGCTGCTGATCTCCTGGGTGCACACATTTTATGACACTTGATGCACTGTAAAAATGCTTTTAACCCATTTTTGTTCAAATATCCTGCTGTTTAAATATCCTTAAAACTTTGATGTTCTAAATTAAAATGTGTGCATATAGAGTCCAATCTGAATGACTTATTTTTGCAAAATATAATGTCAATATTGCCATTTCAACAAAGTCCAAATGTGTTTATTAAATGTAAGATGCCAATGTAGGTTGGAAATATTGTACTCCATAATTGCAATTTAGTGACGTGTTTAAGAACCACAAAAGCAACAGACCTGTTGAGTTTATTGCTTCTATTTTAAAAATGTAGTAATTAATTTTTCATAAATGTTTTTAGAATATTAAAAAATAAAAAGAAGATTGCCTTGAGTTGGCTGCTTTCTCAGTAGTGATTGTACCATGAAACTTCTTTGGGTCCTGATTTAAATTACTGACAGTTGGTATAGCTGCAGTTCAGATGTAGCAACTGAAACTTCCACAGGTGGGAGAAAAGGAAGGGCCGCAAACAAAAATGGTAGCCTCCACTGCAACATTTTATATAGTCTATAGCAGCGATAAACTGCTTAAATAATGGCTTTTCCCTCTTACTTTCTAATCTAGTTTGAATACCTAGTGTTGAAACACTGACTTGCTTCATTACTAAGAATGATACAGTTTATTGTGAGTTTGTTTGCTTTATATAACAGTGTTACTTTTTCTAAACCTACAGATTCCCTTATTGCTGCTATCCATAATGACATCGAAGAGGCAAAGAAACAACTGGACCTACCAGAACTCCTGGAAATGAGAGATAACTACTTCAACACAAAAACAAATAAAATCATGAATGGACATTGACTTAAGCCATGATTGTGACCATTTCCTAGAATTGTCTTGTCTTGCACTGCACTGTGGAGAATATGCTCTACTCTTATGAAGGGTTATTCAATGTCCCCCGTTATTTATACATGTGAGTCTATCTAAGAAGTGGGCGGAAATATATATATATATATATATATATATATATATATATATATATATATATATATATATATATATATATATATATATATATATATATATAATATGCCAGTTCTCACAGGTTATTTATATGGTTAAAGCAAAGTATATTTAAATTCACAGTTTCCTGAAAATGAAATAACAAAATGTAGGCCATTTCGATTTTAAAGGTTTGTAAAAAAGGAAAAATGTGTTGCTTTTCTCTTGAGACTGTGTCCATCACAGATAATTTACTATGGGTAACATAGTGAAGTCTTTACAGTGCAGTTTGTCTAAAGCAAAGTCTACATTATCCATGTACTTAACTTATTCTGCCACCTTTTGCTTCTTATCCTAGCGTTGACACATTGCTGATGAAACTACCTGGATATTGGAGATATTAATGCAAAATTGTAATTTGCTCAAGTAAAGTGAAGTATAAAATATGTCACTTGAATTTACTGATCTGACCATGTCAATTGAATTGCTTCAGAAGATGCCAGCAAATTGTGATAGTTATTAAGTAAAATCTCTCTGGTTACTCTGCTTACATTGTGCTTGGGTTATGATGGATTTAAAGTGAAAGTCTTGTTTACTCCCTTATTGTATTCTAAATAGTGTGTGAGTAACCAAAGAAAATGTAGGAAATTGTACATTTTTTTTTTCTCACTTCATTCTAGTCAAATGAAATACCCTCCACTCTATATACAATCTTGAAAGAAAAAGCCATTTGGAGTACTTGTTTTCCCACACAATTACTCTGTGAGCAGTGCATCCGCTAAAAGCTTATGTGTAAATACACGCCATCTCTGTATCTCGAGCCATTTAAATGGTTTCCAAATTAAAGGGACGCAGCAGAGAAACAAATCAAATATGGTTGCAGTAAAAAATATGAATATTTACAAATGGGAATTCTTAATATCATGATTGAAAATATAAGTTTACAACATTTTGGCCATCGCCCAGCTTAAGGGCTTTCACCCACTAGAGTGGCTGCCTTAATATCTAATTACTCTCCGTATTGATGAATGGCTTCCTGATGAATCGTTTTACTTTTGCAATTCCCCGTGTGTCACAGTGACCAGCCAGCATTTGCTACCACATAAGTTGGCTGCAACAGGAAGCTATTATTCAGTTAATGAATGTAATGTAGATAAGGAAAATATAATAACTGGTGGCTAGAGCCATAAAGGTGCAACATATTTTACATGTCTCTACACTGAATTTTTAGCAGCTGAGGAACCACAGTTCACAGAGTAATTCTGAGGTTTAGATTTTATATATATATATATATATATATATATATATATATATATATATATCAGCAAAATGTTTTATATGTGATTCCTTGTTTATCAGTTTCATTTTGCACTTGCATGTATCCACAATCTAGGCCCAAGTTGCAATTAACTGTTCTTACACAAGTGATATAACTAAAACAATGGGATCTAATTCCAGGGCAACAGACAACAAAAACTATCTGCATGCTTTGGATGTTTAGTTTACAACAGTACCTTTTTTATTAACACATGCTGGAATATAAATGGCAGGAAGACTGTGGGTAAATGATATACCTAATGTTGGTATAATTGCTAGAAATACTGTAGTGCATATATTCTTGTTTCTTAGCAAATTATTAATCATCTGACTTAAGTTGGTAGATGTCCATTTTTTTTTTTTTTTTTTTTTTTAGTTTGGGACCACATTCTAGTAATGTATGCTTTTTTTGTTAATTAAGAAGTGTCCTTATGCACGTTATTTCATTATACAATATGTATTTCAATATGTACTGTGGTAATAATCTTACATAACCAAACTCAAATCAAGCTGTGTTTTGTAAAAAAAAAAGATTCATTGTTAGGGCCTTATTTATAAAATCCAGACAGTGAAAAATGCTTAATTGTTTTATATCTTGATGCTCCAGATCATGAATGTCATGTTACATGCATTATATTGTTATAATAAATGCATATTTTATTAAGAATATTTGCTTTGATGGCTTTATATGTTCAGGAATTTTGCTAATCCTTAAAATGGAAATATAATAGTACCTAAAGGATCCAAATCACTGACCAGCTTTAAAACATATAGCCAACCAGACCATGATAATCCCCTTTTCTTCAAATACACGGTTTTGGAAGAACTAAACTTGATATTGCATTAACTATTTGTTTTTATAAATAACTAAATATGGCAGATATAGCCTACATTTATTAGGCTTTCATGGTATGGCTTGATTAATGTTCTCACTTAATATTTCACTTCCCTTAAGTAGTGCTCAGGATATATGTAGGTAGGGGTATAGCAAAGGTAAATTGTGTCTAAATTATATGCTGGCTAAAGCTTTGATTGGGTGCTATTTGTCCATATATTTGGATGTTGGTTAATGGTGAACTTAAAAAATAGGTTTAAGATGAAACATGTTTACACTGACCCTTTAAGATTTATGCTATATCAGTGTAATAGATTTATGCCTTGTGCATACCTCAACAAAGAGGACCACTTGCCTCTGCAGTAAGTTAGAGCAGGGTTTTGTTTTTTGACAGGGTTTCCTGGTGATATAAATTTTATCCAAGTATCATTTAAAAATGTATATATTAAAATGAATATGTTTTGAAACATATACTAATTAACTAAAGCTTAAATCAAAATATAATATGCAATTTCACTGTTCTTCCACATCCCATTTTATCATACGTGTCAACCATTTTGCTAGGATGGGATGAGGGGTTGGTGTTCCTTTAGATCTTCATACTCCAAATGCACTCTGTAAAACAGCAGTTTAGTGCAGAGGTAGAACAATATAAGGGCCTGGACTGAAACATTTTTACTTCTGACATTTTTTTTTTTTTAAGTATTTAAATATATCACTATGAATGGACTTCCCTTATGGATCCCTACATGGTGGTGAAGGGGCTTGTGAAGAGCCTCAATGAAGCTGTGAGTTATACCATGTACGGTTACCCAAGATGGGCAGGTCATAGCAGAGAGATCCAACGTATCACAGTCCACTGGAGAAGGAACTGACAACCCATATGGATAAGCACAACGAGACACAGGATGTGCCTGGCATACTACATCCATGTGGTCACCGAGAGTTGGCTGAAGAACCAAACAACCATGAATAGACTTCCTAGCTGCTAAATAGTCCATTTTTAAACCCTTCATTTTCCCTCTTTGTTTTCGTCCCTGGTGTCATCCCCAAAAGAGCAGAATGAACACGGCAGTAATAAAAGAAAGTTGAAAGTATGGGGGTGGGGAAAAATGGAGCTGGGAGCAATAGTGGCAACAAAGAGAGATGGGGAAAAGTGTCAGAACAAATTTAATAAGATAGATATAGAAAAGTAGACAAATAATAAATGTCATACAAACACATTATTTAAATCCATTGCATCTGGAGCATCTCACTGATTGCCAGCAGTTCTGTTTGCTCTATAGAAACCAACTTATAAACTACGTAATTGACAGATGCTTAATTGGTCCTATCCTCTTATGGTAGCGCAGCAGCAGTGGTGGTGAGAATCCGCTAGATGGCGCTGCCGATATTCTGGTGCCATATCATAGTCAAGGCTTCGGGTTAGTTCAATGTTTAGGCTAACATAAGCTTAGAACTTCTCTCACATATTGGCAGCGCTGCAAAATATCATCAGCACCATCTAGCGGTTGGAGGCCGCACTGCAATGGCGGACCTATACCGACAACATAACAGGATAGATCTGCTTAAATAAATATAAGGCATAACCAGCAATGATTTGAGGGGATTTTATTACAAGCAATTATTTCCCTCGAAGCGCTGATTACTTTGAAGTTAATGTCAATTAACATCAAAGGGAACCGAATGGATAATTAAGCCACACGTTTGTATTACAATTATAGTATGTACATAGAACCGCTAAAAAGAGAAAAGTAATAATAGACACTTGACACCGACACATTGTTTTGGTTATTTTAATGTTCACAGACAAAACAGATGAACATATTGCAAGAAACATAAAAACAAGACATTGAAAAACACATTTCAAATAAAATACTGTGGCACTCTAAGGACGGTGCACTGAGCAGTGTAATATTGTGGGAACATAACACTCAATAATTTATTTCCTATCAGTGCAACAAACGGTAAAACCTTTTTTTCCTGGCATAAATACCATAGACTCTACACAAATAAACTCTTTATTAATCACAAACTCACAATTAAGACTCAAATTAACTAATGCTTATTAAATCTGTTTATTTGTATATTTCAGAAAGAATTAAGATTTGTATGTATATTTAAATTCTCAATAAAAATAAGCTTAGTATAATGGTGCTTATCAGCAGCTACATATTGTTTAAAACTTGTATTCTCCAGTTTGCTATTACCTGTTATTAAGACTCATAAAAATGAACAGCCTTCTCAGCTGATTGCTCCATATTAGTATCAAAACTTTTGAATTGATATTTAATCCTTGTTCTTAAAGGACCAGTGTCAAGCGTTTTTTCATGTTAAATCTATTTTGATTCCGCCATTAACATTAAAAATGCCTGTGCAAATAGCAGTAAAGCAGCTCTTTAGTCAGAAAATATGATTTCAAAATAGCTTAATGGCCACTGCTGTACCCTTCCCCACATCTCTCATTTTCCTAAGTACTGCTGAAAGGAAGTGGAAGATTTCAAATTAGAACACGTCTTCCTTTCAATTATGCTTAGGACAATTAAATATTTGTGGAGGAGTACAGAAATGGCCATTAATGAGGGTAAACTGTATTTAAATTATGTTTTCTGGCTAAAGATTTGGTTTACTGCTGTATTTTTAAGGTTAATTAAAGGGAACTAAAAAAATAAGTTTAACCTAAATAATGCGTACACTGGTCCTTTAATTATTCATATTTACTCACTAACATAGGAAAATTCCTAACAGAAAGAATGTCTTAATCTTGGAACATATAGTTCTTTCCTTCACAACAGAACAATGTGATCCGACAAGTGTTTATATGTCTGCCAGAAAACATTGTATTATGGGAGATTTAAGCATGTTGTTAGAGTGTTCACTGGTGGTCCAGTGGTTAGGGTTTGGCGCTTTCACCAATGCCACCTGGGTTCAATTCCAGTCAAGGAATCAAGAGGTCATACCACCCTGAAGCCTGGTCAGTATGGGAGATCACCTAGGAATATGCTGTGACCCACTGAAGAAGGAACTGGCTACCCACTCCAGTATCTCTGCCATGGATACCAAGTGGATCAGCATGACCATGGACATAAAGATGTGCCTGGTGTGTTATGGTCCATGAGGTCACGGAGAGTCAGAAACGACTGAACAACATAAAAAAGGAGTGTGGATAAGACTATGCAATTAATGGGGGGACATTTATTATTATTAGGCATGTTGAGTGGCCAAGCTTACCCCATAGGCACAGCATTGCATAACATTATGTTACATGGTGCTCTTTGAACTAGGATATTTCGAAATGCTGTGTGCTTACTTTCAACCTGTTAAACATTTTCCCAGCTGCTGACTTTTTTTTTTAAATGATTATCGCATTGTCATAAACTTAATTCTTGGTTCACAGTATGAAATCTTTATTATTCTCCGCCATAATTTTACATGGCATTGATTTAGTATAATTTTTAGTTACCTTTGTGATGATATCTAGGAACCTTAAAATGTTCCATTGCTTCTTGTGCAGTACCAGGCAGTGTTAATCTAATCTAATACAGAAAAAAAGATTGTAGTTTACAGTACAAGAATTGTAAATGGATAGTGGAGATTTTTAGTAGTTAAACTACGGTGTAGAGATTGCTAGAGGTATAGGGGACACCCATTATCTCATTATGCACACTGGGCAACACTTATGATGAGTCTTGTAACTGGAGGTACTGTTGTCTGGATGACTGAAAACACTAAACTTCAAATTTAAATTATAAAGGCTACATTGATTTTTTTTTTATTTTTGTTTGCTTCAAATACTGTTTTTTATTGGTAATCTTTTATTAAATAAATCAAGGAGTGCTACTGTGGTCCATTAAATTTTAGCATACTGTAAATATATTAGTTTGTATTTTATTTAACATTAACATAAGTAAGCAGAGTTTCCATCAATAAGCAAAACTCTGCCTCTAAAAGCTTTCCTCTAGTTTAAAGGGCCACTTAAGTTAGTACAATTTAAACCACATTACTGTGAAGATCTCCTAAAGGCATGTTGAAATACTTTTCGAATTTTTGAAGTTTTTGCATTTTTTACTGAGAAATCAAATAACATCTGTGTTTACATGAGTCACTGACTGCCCACTGCCAGACCCTCAGCCACAGCACTGTGTAGTGAGCCAAATAAGTCTGTGCAGAGCAAGGCATGCTGAAATCACCTAAAACAGGTCAGTTAAGGGTTAACTGGTCAGTGCAGTCCCAAGTCCAGGGAAAAACTGCTATCAATCATTGTCTTCAAATGTCAACAGGCAGGCTACACTTTTTTTCACACCACAACGAGCACTTACAATGAGGTAAAGGGTTTTTGGTCAGTTGTAGCAAATATTTTGATGCTGATTTAGTATTATGTGATGACTACTATATTTTATGTGAAATCATAGCACTATTTCCATACATTCACATAGTCTATGTTTACTCTCTCTAAAGGCATTTTGCGTACAAGACACAAACAAAAAACGAAACTAACTCTGACCTTATTCTTCATTGAAATCATGTGAGAAAGCTGTTTATGTTTTTATAATAAGGTATAAGAATTGTTGTTATTGGTAGTAGTGCCAGTACTACTTTCTTTCCTATACTTTACCTCACTTACTTACCAATTCCTAACAGCAGTCTAACAGTTTTAAACGTGGCATTTTAGCTTCCAGTAAATGTGTTTTTTTCCACCCCCCATTTCAGTGGACAGTGGAAAAAAATTATCTGTTGAGGACACTGTCCTAATTTTCTTTTGACAGGTGTAGGTTTGCCACCAGAACCCTCTGCAGCATAGTAAGTGTATTAACAGTGTCATCAAGACTCCTGTCAGGACAGACCATCTGTGCATATCCTCTCCCTCCTCATGAACTTATAATAGGGGGAGAAGAGCAGTATATGTGCTTTTGTCTAAAAACTAAACTTCCAGTTTGATATTTAAAAGCTATAATGAGTTTCTTTCCCTTCAAATGTAGATTGTATTGCTAACAAATGAAACCCTATTGTATGAGCACTAGAGTGGCCCTTTAAATGGTTCATCATTTATGACTATGCTTATTATTTGTACCATTCAATTAGTGCAATTCAGAAGGTTTTACTGTATTAACAAGTTCATAATTGTTGTAATCTATCCATTCTGCTTTCATTATATATAAAATGGAGTGATAGAGTATGAACTGAATAAATAAATTATAGTGCATTGGCCCCTCTAGCAAATAGCACAAAAGGATAAGTAGCCATATTTCTATATGTCATTACACAGGCTCTTTTCTTTCATAATAATCCGGATACATTCTAGAGGAGGAAAAAGAGCTCATTGCTGAGGCATAAAATCCTAAATACAGAAAATACAGATTTGCTATTGAAAAAAAAAATACATTATTTAATTTAACTAATTATTTACTGCTGATAAAAACGTGTACAATTATTTACTAAACTCTCTTTGCTGAAAAAATGGGGCAAGATTCAAGGACCACTGTATAATGAAACAATTACATGTTTGACTGTGACTAAGAATTAGTCAGAGAAAATGTTTGGTGTAAGTTGAGAGAGCTGTTTACATTTCTGCAGGAGTAGGGCTTGCAGTTATTCTTGTGACTGCCTGCTTTGCAGCATGTGCAGGAGAAGGGGGTTGGCATCAAGTTCTAAAAGCTTCAATGGTATATCAGATCATCCTCCCCTTTCCCCCTTCCCTCACACATTGTTAGATAAAAAAGCATAGCCCATGACATTTCAAGCTACCAAGTACTGCTAAAGCCAGAAAAGATGGAATTTCTATTCACAGTGGGGAAAATTAAGATTTTGTCTAAAATGCTTTTGCTCATGGCTTACACTTACATTTTTTATGTACTTCACAAAAGTTTTACTTAAATTCCAGTGGTACTTTAATTCAAATACACAAAACCATCAAATATTAAATAAAACTGCTGAAAATGAATAAAATGTCAGCAGGTAAATGTTATGAATTTAGCCAGTGGTGATTTTACCCCAGTTTTGCACTTTGGAGAATTCAGCAAATGATCCCTTTGATATTCTGTGGAGGATACCTTAGAATATTTCTAACTACAACAAAGCTCATCTAAAGGAGTAACTTTCATCATCATACTCTAGATCTTCTTCATCATCATCCTCTAGAAGTCCATATTTAAATTTCCGATACACCGTCCCATCTTGGCCCATGTACACTATATCATCGTCATCGTCTTCTTCCTCCTCCTCATCTCGATCTCTGTACTCGATCACTTGGTCCCTCTGGAAGCTGGAGGTGCTCTCTCTATTACTTTTAAAGGACTGGAAGCTTTTGGTCTGTTCTGGGAGCTTCTCATATCCAGCTTTTTTGACAACTTGAGCTTTGGCTTTTTTTCTCCGCCAATAATATACTATACCACCTATACTAAGCACCAGCAAGATAGATGTTGTAATGAACAAAGCAGTCTTATTATTTCCTTCCAAACTGACCATTATACCTTTTCTTAAAATGCATTCATCTGCAAGATAAAACATAATAAATCACAATAATGATATTTATATGCCCTTGTTCATTAATGTCATACAGAAAAGACGACATTCAAATGTAACTTTACTCATCCTTTAAAATCAGAATCTAAAAAACAACACATAAAAAATGTAATATATGTAAAATCAATAACTGCAATCCTCAAAATGATCAAGAGAAAAGTACAGCATAACCTGCACAAATGATGGGGGTATGTATGAAAATAATTTTTTTTATGGTTTGCAGTATATGTGGTAGAAGGGAATTGGTTTGGCCATTATGCAAAATACAGGTAAAAACGTAAATACTAACAACCTTATTAAATTGCGATTCAGTAAAGGGCTCTATATAAGCACACAGCATATTTTATTTACAGAAGTTTTTAGTTAGTGAAGACCTTGTTTTTGGATATAAGTTCACTAACTAAAAACTTCTGTAAAAACATATGCTGTGTGCTTAAATAGAGCCCTTTTAAATTTACTGAATCACAATTTAATAAGGCTGATAGTCTATACCTTAGTAATATAGTATCAACTTTGAGGTAGGCAGAACAGGCAAACAGGAAAATGTGCAAATCTATCCTATGCTGTGCATAAGTTTTTTTATAATGTCACACAAATGCAAAAGGAGCCATGTATAAAGTGGCATTGGATTAAAATTGTGAACTCATTTGCATGTCCCTGACCGCTTTCCCTACCTGCAGTGCTACAACTGACTTTGTTAGCCCTTTAAACATCAAAATGCCCACACAAATGTACTATATACACATATGCACACACACATATAGAACTGCATTGTCTGCTTAGAAATTACTGTATAATAAACATACCACTTGATTCAGTACAATCACAGCATTCCTCGGAATTTGTTTGATTGACATGGCAGCAACGCACACACCGTCCTTCCTCTATGAAGAGTTCAAAGCCTGCTGGGCATACAGTGCAATTCCGGGCTCCAGGTCCTCTACACTCCACGCACGAATCATGGCATTTGTCACACTCAGTATCTGGATCCTAAAAATAGATTAGATTTAAAAAAATTTATTATAATATTAAAATTCATTTTTAAACATTAAATGATATACCTTTGTAGGACAAAAATATATTCAGTGCCTGGTTATGTATCCACTATTATGTATTATGTATCCATTGTAGTTTATTTTGCACAATTCACTCATTTACATCTTTTGGCATAGTAGGCATATCCATTTTGTATCCACTTAGCTTTCTTTTTATACTTAGTAATATATGATACAGCATATTGTAAGTTGTTTTTCTGTAACAGTTAGCAACTAGCATAAAGGGGGCTGGAAACATTCCTTTAGCACGTCTTCAGTATTTCTTGTTATCATTTCTAAGGACCAGCCCAGTGTATACATGTATGTTACCTTATCCCTGCCTTCTAAGGAAAACAATATAATGTTATACAAATAATAATGAGTTAGACCACTGCCTATTCTCTTGTGTGATTGTTGCAGATGCTCTCCAAGCTTGAAATAAAGAAACTTGATTAATTTCACAAGTGTCAACTCCTTTCTTGGCTGAGGCATGCAGAGATGTACTGATGAGGGACTTTCCCCCTAACACAATCTATTAAAGATTCCGGATATAAGCTTCATGGCTCAAGACTCTAGATAAGCAACTGTAGCTATGATTTATTATACAGGAGACGTATGACTTGTTTGTGTAAACAGAAGAAATAATCTCAGTTATCATCTTCTTGACTGCATAAAGAGGTTATTATGCACAGCTGTTTAATCAATATATCCCGCAGTTGGATACCACTCATGATATTACTGTAAAAGGCGAGTTCCTCCTAGTAATATTTTAAAAGTACATTTTTAATAAATATGGCCTCCATGTAAATCAAGTGCTTTAAGTTAGGGCACTACTGTAAATCTGCTGTGGGAGCTTTTTTCCCCCTAACTGCTACACTGATGTAAATCTTTTGCTCCCCTTGGTTAGAGGACTCAGTGCACAGCCATAAATCCTGTCTTAGCCGCAACAGATTTCTCTATAGGAAGTAGCCAAACCAAGCTTATGGATGAGACAGAGCCCTAGGAGCCAATATGAAATGCAAATGTCATGAATATTATAATGAGTGAGAAGTGGAGTTACAACTGCCGTAATTAGGTGGTGGCAAGCAAACAGATATATATATATATATAAATTGGTTTTTATTTATTTAATATATTTTGATATTAAAAAGATGTAACAATAGTATTTATAGCTTCAATAAATAAAGACGTGGTTATTTTGTGTTTCAATATTATACCTTTATAGACAATGCAATAGAACTTTTGATCCAAGGCAATGTGGTTTTATGACCCCTTGAGTACTGGGTTGTGTGTTACCATGGATTTTGCATCATAAAACGGGCATAATACTAACATACCATATTTTTTAATTGCACATATGTTGATATCGGATTGTTAAGTGTCAAATAATGTTGAATTTTTTGGTGCTTTGTCTGCTATAGTGTCACTTTAAATGCTTCTGGGGGACTCAGCAAGGGTTTGAAAACCGAGTGGTCTTTGCTACTTGTAAATCTGCTTTTTGTAGTTACGGCAGTGTCCTGATTTGTGAGTGATCCGAAAAATCTTATTAGTATAGGGTCTGGGTGTCAAAGTGTAAGGGAGTAACTCGTAATTTATTGTCAGTGAAAAATCGGCTTTGTTGTGAAGTTTACTCGTAGCAGTGACCCGTAGCAGTTTTCTGTGCTGGGATTAGCATAGGGCCCTATATTTGTTTGTCTTTTTAATATATTTTTGCAGTTATCTAATGTTTACAACTGCATAGCAGAGGTGAAAAGCATTAAGAGCTTGTTATAAGATTTGCATTTTTTACAGTAAGCTTACATTTAAGTTTGCTAATTATTTATAATAATACCCTGGTGGTTTGCATGCATTGTTTTCAGTATAAAAAAACACTTGATGAGGAAAAAAATCCAAGCATGTGCAGACACCATGGAGTTATTAGCAATATTTTGCAACCATTACACTGTATAAATAGATAAGAGCACAAGCTTGCTGGGTGGATCAGAAACGCTGATTGAAAAGTACAAATCTTTTTGTAGAAAAATGTGATTTTTAAAATAGCATTAAATTAATGTAATAGTTTTTACTACAGAAAGTTTTAAGTGTGTGTATATTATATTTGGAACCTCTGCTATGTCCATTAATGTCAAAATATATATTCATTGGTTCTATAAAGTAAGCATATTTTTAGCAAAATGCGTATAATATAATTCTATTTACATTTTTCATAAATGCAGTCTATTTGTATTGTATTTACATTTCTACTCACCTTAAATGTATCTATACCTATGTAATTTTATATTTGTACCCACTGTGCTTTATTGTCGGTATAACCGTTCCGGATGGCAGGATGAGTACCAAAAACCATGGGAACCAAACAAGCATTTCCCATAAGAATCAATGTAAATTTCAACAATCCATTCTGAACACCAGAAATTTCACATTTTAGTTTGAACTAATGGTGTTTTTTTTTTTTATACAAAACCTTAAAACTAAACAGACATAAAAAAAAATAGATAATATAAAATAGAATTTAACTTCACTTTAACAGTACTGAGAGGAGGATGGTAGCAATGGAGAGGAGGAGGAGAGAGTTGATTGCTTAGAAGGGGAGTCCTCTTCCAATAAAACATCAGGCACTGGCACATGGGATCTTTCTCTTTTCTGTTTCTTAACACCACTGAACCCCTATCAAGAGAAACTTGCTACTGCCTTCATTTCAAAATGTTTCTGAAGTTAAACATTGTTTGATCATTAAACAAGTCCACTTTTCGACTTGTTTGAGCTTTGTCACAGTGATACCTTTCAACATCATTTTGTAATTTAACCCATTTAGAACATATTTATTTGATCAGTGCAGTAGGTGCTTCCCCCTTTCCCCTCTCTTCACCTGAAGAAATGTCCTCAGCCACTATCTGTTGCTGCTCCCTCTGGATGACTTTAAGGGCAAATATCTGGTGCTTTTCTTCTATTCTTTAGACTTTACATTTGTGTGCCCCACTGAAATTGTAGCTTTCAGTGATAAGGCCAATGAGTTTCTCCTCTTTGATGTCTTCATTACTCCTCTCCAGGCCCATGGACTTGTCCAGAGACACAATGTCCACCAATATTGGGCTAAGTTCAGCCTTCAAGTTCCTCAGAGTTTACATCTTCTGGCTACAATCTCCTTGAGCCACAGTTCATGATCTTGTAAGAGACTGCACACCATCAATCAGTGACACAGTGCAGAATATTGAAATGGTCCTTTCAGAACTCTCTCAGTCAACTCAGTATCAAAGGACACCTAAAAGCACCGCTGGAGACTTGGTATACAGTTTCTTAAAGTTTGAGATGACCTGCTGTTCCATGAACTTGATCAGAGGAGTTGTGTTATGTTAGGTGGCAAGAACTTCACAGCTATAAAATTAAGAAGCATTGAGTACCGAAATCAACGAGTTCTGAGGTAGTCGAGTACTGAGGGTCCACTGTAAATTATAAATAGTGCTACAGATAATGCTGGTGTTTTATAAATAAAGAGTAATAATAATATTGAAGCAGGCAAAATATGTATAATAATGTTGTATTTACCTTTTCCGCAAGAGTTCATTAACCTTCCTAGCAGTAATCCCAAGCGTGACTCAGGGTTAATTTCCTGTTCCTAAGTCGGTAACCCCCTGCCATGCTCAGGGTTACTCAAGGAAGATCTGGAGGGGGCCCAGTGCTGCCGAGTTTGCCTGGACCCCCTCAGCTCACCATTCCTCTTCCTTCCTCCTCCCCATCTTCCTCTTCCCCATCCTCCCCCTTCCCCCCTCTCTACTGATCGGAGCCCCACAGCGCGTCTTATGACTATCTCTGGAACCGGCATATGCTAATGACGCAGCAGGAGCTGATCGGAGGCTAATAAGAAGAGGTGAGAGGGGGGAAGGGGGAAGGAGGGAGGATGAGGGGGGGGGGAGAGGAGGATGTGGGGGGAAGAGGAGGATGAAGGAGGGAAGAGGAGAATGAAGGAGGGAAGAGGAGGGTGAGAGGGGAAGAGGAGGGTGAGGGGAGGAGGGTGAGAGGGGAAGAGGAGGATGATGGGGGAAGGGGGGGAAGAGGAGGATGATGGGGGAAGGGGGGAAAGAGGAGGATGATGAGGGGGAAAAGGAGGAGGATGAGGGGGGAAAGAAGGAGGATGAGGGGGGGAGGAGGATGAGGGAGAGGAGGATGAGGGGCGGGAGAAGAATGATGGGTAGAAGGATGAGGGGGAGGATGAAGAGGATAAGGGGGAAGGATGAGGAGAAGAAGGGGGGATGAGGAGGATAAGGGGGAAAGGGGGTCAGATAAGGTGGGAGAGGGGGGAAATGGAGGAGGAGAACTGGAAAGGGAGGAGGAGAGGGGGAAGAGGTAATGGTGTTTAAAGGCGCCATGATTATGTCAGTATTTTAGAATGTACCGCTTTAACATTCTAAATACTAACATAATCATATCGCCAGGAAGGTTAAAGGACCACAAAAGTCCCCTATATGTGCTCTGTACCATTAGATAGAGGGTGAAAACGCACAGGGAAAAAAGTGTTTTCATTTTAAAATTGATGCTGAATTCATGGAGTTATGATCAATTGAAGACAAGCTACAGTATGTCAGTGTGTTGCCTCTGCCTGAATTAGTAATGTGCTCTGTACCGCAATGAATAATGAATATTAATTAGAATCACGTGTAGAAATGTTGAATCAGGCAGTGTTAAGTGATTTGTAACTACTTGTAACTGTTTTAGCAAACATGAGTAGCATCAGAGTCTGTGGCACACAGCTAATATTGCTGAATGTGGTGCCGAATATTGGGGTCAGTTCCCAATAAAGGCACTTTTTTCTTTAGAAATATGTAATGTGTATTTTTGTTTATTTTAAAAAAAAATATTTGAATAATTATGTGAACTAGTTTAAAAATAATAATATATATATATATATATATATATATATATATATATATGTTGTTTCGTCATTTAGTCATGTCCCACCCTGTGACCCAGAATGCCAGGTACATCTTCCAGTTACTGCCCCTCTGAGCACCATCAAGTTCATTTACTTTGCTTCAGTGACCTCATCTATCCATCTCCACCTTTGTCACCTCCTTCTTCCTGTGCCTTCAGTCTTTCCCAGCATCAGAGTCTTCTCTAGGGAATCCTGCCTTCTCATGATATGGCCAAAATAAGTGAGCTTCAGCCTCATGATCATACCTTCTAGTGAACAGTTTGTCTTGATTTCAGGAAGTACTGATTTATAGAATCTTCTTCTTTTTGCCAACACCACAATTCAAAGGCGCTCAGATTTCTTTATGGTCCAGCTCTCACATCCATATGTTTCTACTGGGAATACAATAGTTCTAACTATGCAGAACTTTGTTGATAGTCTAATATCTTTACTTTTTACTAGCTTGTCCAAACTTGCCATAACTTTCCAACCCAGAAGCAAACGTCTTTTAATTTCATGGCTACAGTCACCATCTGAAGAGATCTTGGAAAATAAGTCACTGCCTCCACTTCTTCCCCATCTATTTGCCAGGAACTGAGAATGCCATTTGCCATGATCTTCATCTTTTTAAAACTGAGCAGCAGGCCAGATTTTGCACTCTCTTTTACCCTCATCAATAGGACCTTTAGTTCTTCCTCACTTTCAGCCATCAAAAAAATATCATATGCATAACTGAGGTTATTGATATTTCTTCTAGCAATATTGATTATGGCTTTGGATTCATCCAGCCCAGCCTTACGCATGATGTACTCTGTGTATAAGTTGAAAAAATAAGGTGACCAGATACAACCTTGTTGCACACCTTTCCCAATCTTGAACCATTTTTTTGTCCCATATTTGGTTCTGACAGTGGCTTCTTGATCCACATACAGATTCTTCAGGAGGAGGATGAGATGATCTGGTACTCACATCTCTTTAAAAACTTGCCACATTTTGTTGTGATTCTCACAGTCAAAGGCTTTAGAATAGTCTATAAAGCAGAACTAAATGTTTTTTTCTGTAATTCTCTTGCTTTCACTTTTATCCATTGAATATTGGCAATTTGATCTCTTGTGCCTCTTCCTCTGCGGAACCGGGCTTGCACATCTGTTAGTTTCTGGTCTATATATTGTTGGAGTCAAGCTTATAGGAGCTTAAGCATTACCTTGCTGGCATGTGAAATGAGTACAATTGGAGCACTCTTTGGCACTGCATTTTTGGGATTGGGATGTAGACTGACTACTTGTCATTATTGAGTTATCCAAATTTGTTGGCATAAGGCAAACTTTCATGGCATCATCCTGTAGATTTTTGAATAATTCAATTAGGATTGCATCACCTCCTGCAGCCTTGTTATCAGCAAGGCATTCTAAGGCCCATCTCACTTTGCTCTCCAAGATGTCTGGCTCCAGCTTATTGGACAAACTATTGAGGACATCACTGTTGTTAAGACCCTTCCTGTATAGATCATCAGTGTATTCCTGCCACCTCTTCTTTATCTGATCTTTTCTGTTAAGTCCCTACCATTTTTGTCTTTTGTCACGCCCACTTTGGCATGAAAGGTGCCTTTGAGATGCCCAAATTTCTTGAAGAGATCTCTTGACTTAACTATTGTGTTATCTTCTTCTATCTTTTTAGATCGCTCATTGTAGAATGTCTCCCTGTCTCTTCTTTGAATTATATATTCAGTTGGACAAATCTTTTCCTATCTTAACTACCTTTTGCTTTACTTTTTTCCTGTGCTACTTTCAAAACCTCTTCAGACAGCTAGTTTGCCTACTTAGTTTTCTTTCTTGTGGGGATATTCTGTTTCCTGGATAATGTTGCAAACTTCAGTCCAAAGTTCTTCAGGCACTTTATCGTCCATGTCTAGTCCCTTAAATATATTCTTTACTTCCACTGAATATTCACAGGGTATATTAGTTATTTTGTATCTGATTGGACTGACAATTTTCCATCAATTCTTCAGTTTAATCATGAAATTTGCAATAAAAATCTCATGGTCTGAACCGCTACAGATCTTGTTTTTGCTGATTGTATAGAGCTCCTCCAACTTTGGCTGCAAATTATATAGTCAGTCTGATTTCTATGTTGTCCATCTGGTGATGCCCATGTGTAGAGTAGTCTCGGAGGCTGTTGGAAGAGGGTGTTTGCTACGACCAGAGAATTATCTTGACAGAATTCTACTAATCTCTCTGACCTGCTAAATTTTGTACTCCAAGGCCAAACTTGCCAGTTTTCTCAGGTGTCTTTTTGTTCCATACTTTAGCACTCCAATCTCCGATGCTGACAGTAACATCTTTTCTTGGTGTTAGATCTATTATATTTTGAATATCTTTGTAGAGCTGGAGAAGTTCAGCTTGTTCAGCATCCATGGTTGGAGCATGGATATGGATCACTGTGATGTTAAATGGCTTGCCTTGAATTCAAATTGAAATTATTCTGTAATTTAATGGGTAATAACCAAGGGCTGCTTTGGCCACCCTTTGATTGACTATGAGGGCTACTCCATTTATTCTTTGGGATGGATTCTTGACCACAGTAGAAGAGCTAGTGGTTGTCTGATGGGAAATGTCCCATTCCTGTCCATTTTATTTAATTAATTAGCCTTGTCATCTCATTCTCAACCATGTCCAGTTTGCCTTGGTCCATAGTTCTAACATTCCAGCTTCCTATGTTGAATTGTTCTTTGCAGCAGCGGACTTTCCTTTCCCCTCCAGACACATCCACAGCTGGGTGTCCTCTCAGCTTTGGCACCTATTTTACCACAAACTACTGGGAAAAATGAGTGACTCGAGTATAAGCCGATGGTGGGAAATGTGCTGCCCCCTGTGTCCCTCTTGTGCCCTCTGTGTCCCCCTCTTGTGTGCCCTTTTCTTGTGTCCCCCCTCTCTCTCCCCTGTGTCTCTTCGTCCCTCTCCCTCCCCTGTGTCTCTTCCTCCTCTCCCTTCCCTGTGTCTCTTCCCCCTCTCCCTTCCCTGTGTCTCTTCCCTCCCTTATCACCCTCCTCAACCCCCACCTCATTCTCAACCTCCCTCCTAAACCCTCCTCCTCATTCTCAACCTCCCTCCTCAACCCCCCTCCTCATCCTCAACCTCCCTCCTCATCCTCCCTTCTCAACCTCCCTCCTCATCCTCAACCTCCCTCCTCCTCAACTTCCCTTCTCAACCCCCCTCCTCATCCTCAACCTCCCTCCTCCTCAACTTCCCTTCTCAACCCCCCTCCTCATCCTCAACCTCCCTCCTCCTCAACCTCCCTTCTCAACCCCCCTCCTCATTCTCAACCTCCCTCCTAAACCCCCCTCCTCATTCTCAACCTCCCTCCTCAACCCCCCTCCTCATCCTCAACCTCCCTCCTCATCCTCCCTTCTCAACCTCCCTCCTCATCCTCAACCTCCCTCTTCCTCAACCCCCCCATCCTCAATCCCCTCCTCATCCTCAACCCCCTCCTCAAGCTCCCTCCTCAACCTCAACCCCCATCCTCATCCTCAACCTCCCTCCTCATCCTCCCTCCTCATCCTCAACCTCCCTCCTCAACCCCCTCCTCATCCTCAACCCCCCCTCCTCATTATAAACCCCCTCCTCATTCTAAACCCCCTCCTCAACCTCAACCTCCCTCCTCAACCCCCCTCCTCATCCTCAACCCCCCTCCTCAATCTAAACCCCCTCCTCAATCTAAACCCCCCTCCTCAATCTAAACCCCTCCTCAACCTCCCTCCACAACCTCAACCTCCATCCTCAACCCCCCATCCTCAACCCCCCTCCTCATTCTAAACCCCCTCCTCAACCTCCCTCCTCATCCTCAACCTCCCTCCTCAACCCCCCTCCTCATCCTCAACCCCCTCCTCAATCTAAACCCCCTCCTCATTCTAAACCCCCTCCTCATTCTAAACCCCCTCCTCAACCTCCCTCCTCAACCTCAACCCACCATCCTCAACCCCTCCATCCTCATCCTCAATCCCCCTCCTCATTCTAAACCCCCTCTGCATTCTAAAACCCCTCCTCAACCCCCCCATCCTCATCCTCATCCCCCCATCCTCAACCCCCTCCTCATGCTCAACCCCCTCCTCAACCTCCCTCCTCAACCTCAACCCCCCATCCTCAACCCCCTCCTCAACCCCCCTCCTCAACCTCAACCCGCCTCCTCATCCTCAACCTCCCTCCTCATCCTCAACCGCCCTCCTCCTCAACCTTCCTCCTCATTCTAAACCCCCTCCTCATTCTAAACTCCCTCCTCAAGCTCCCTCCTCAACCTCAACCCCCCCATCCTTAACCCCCTCCTCATCCTCAACCCCCTCCTCATCCTCAACCCCCTCCTCAACCTCCCTCCTCAACCTCAACCTCCCTCCTCATCCTCCCTCCTCATCCTCAACCTCCCTCCTCATCCTCAACTTCCCTCCTCAACCCCCTACTCATCCTCAACCCCCCTCCTCATCCTCCCTCCTCAACCTTCTCCGCATCCTCAACCCCCCTCCTCATCCTCCCTACTCATCCTCAACCTCCCTCCTCATCCTAAACCCCCCTCCTCCCATTACCCCTCTAAATACCACCCCCTCTCCCTTTTCCCTCACTTACCTTCATCTGCAGCTTCTCTTCCAGCCTCCGCTCCTTCCTGCATCGGCACCCGGTATATGCTAATGACGTGACGTCACAGGAAGAGCGGAGGCCGGAGAAGAAGCTACAGATGAAGGCAAGTGAGGGGAAAAGGAGACGGGGAGGTATTTAGAGGGGTAAAGTGAGGAGGGGGGTTTGGAATGAGGTGGGGGGGTTGAGGATGAGGAGGGGGAAGGGAAAGAGACACGGGGGGGTAGAGAGACACGGGGGGGTTAGAGAGACACCCGGGGGTTAGAGGGACGGGACGGGGGGGGGGGGGGGGAGAGAGACAGGGGGGGTTAGAAAGACACGGGGGGGTTAGAGAGACACGGGTGGGGGTGGGGGGAGTGACTCGAGTATAAGCCGAGGGGGCCCTTTTTAGCCTTAAAAAAAGGGCTGAGAAACTCGTCTTATACTCGAGTATATACGGTAGTTCACATATATATATTTCACATAATGAAATCAGTTTAACTTTCATACTCACTTTTCATAGCAAAGTTTGTTGATATATGGTTTTATAAAATGGTTTGATTAGTAAGTTATTGGTGCAAAATCAATGGCTTCCACTATTTTTGTTTTTTTGACTAATATGTTAAGTACAGTAGTTAAAAAAAACACAAAAAAAAAGTGGGAATCAAACCCATGACCAATGCTAAAAATATTGTTAAAGCAAATTGCTTAACCACTGCACCAACCACACTCTACTGCAAAATGTAGGTCAAATCTATAATACAATATGTAACAGTTACAAACTCCAGCCTAAGGGCCTCATTCTATTATCGGCCGTAAATCGGCCGTAAGGCTGCGATTCCTTGCGAGGGTTCAGTTAACTCGCGATTCTATTATACGGCCCCGCAAGGATCTCCTTTTACGGCCGGCCGCATATCTTGGAACCGGCCGTAATCTGTGAAATATAAAAACTGAAAAATAAATTCAAGCCTGCACTGTACAGCTCTGTAAATGCTAGGGATCATATTGGGGGACATGAGGATTAAAAGGAACCCACTCTCAAGCTTGCACATCTGCCCAAACCCGAGTTCAAATTAACTGTTTATTTGCCGGCTGCGGCGTGGGTGTGTCTGAGGTGCTCCAAGCAATCTGGACTTTTTACATGGATATTTTACGGATATTAAAAAACAAATATTTTACGGATTTGAGTATAGGGTAATTATGTGCTATTTTTTCTAACACCTAAAATCCCTTTATAGTCTTCTCAAAGTGCAGGATGGCTTTATTTGAGCTATTTTATGTGCTTAATTGGTGCTAGCGAGACCTTTTTCCTGCAAGTAACTGCGGCTCGTTTTTAGCCTTGCAGAGAGGTTTCCCGGAGCAATTGAATTGCAAATCTCTTGCGGCCGTTTTAGATCATAGGCTTTCCTCCGGCGCGAGCGGCCGCAATAGATAGCAAGGCACCGGCCGCAAGCCTGCCGGAATCCCCGGCCGTAAGGGAATAGAATAGCAGAATAGCTTGCGGCCGGTCCTTGCGGCCCCGCAACGGCTGCGGCCGATAATAGAATGAGGCCCTAATTATTTATGCAGGTTCATGCACGAGGGGTTCAAGGGCTAAAGTAAAATGACAATATCTAAATCAATTCTTGGTCAATTAAAAAAACAAAATAAACATGAATTTTCACCCTCTAACTGATCTACGTGTTTACATTTTTTTTTTAAATTTGGCTAAGTATTACCTTTTATCATAGAAAAACATACCTCTTTAACTTTGTATTCACCAGTAAGACATTCTCCTTGACAGATTCCAGAAGACAAACGATAGCTCCAAACGCAAGATGTGCAGGCAAGGGCTCCTGAGGCTTTAGATTAAAAAATATATACATTAAATAAATAATTGTGGAACAAACATGACCAGCTCTCAGCATTGCTATGACCCTTTCTTAATTCTGGATATTTATTGAGGAAGTTTTGTTTGCAGACATTTATACCATAGAGAGGGGGAGAGAGACACAGGGAAGGGAGAGGGGGAAAGATACAGGGGAAGGGGGTGGGGAAAAAATATTATTATCCCATCATTAATAATGGGCAAACGACTAGTTTAACATATTGTATAACCCTTTTTTATCCTTTCTAAGAAACAGACAGTGAATATGACAGGATTAATAAAACACACAAATTACATCTTAAGTCATCTTCCCAATTCTACATCCCCAGTCCCCATATTATCCAGTCCTTAAGAGTAATTGCTTTCTCTGCAATCACATGCCACAGTGTTATATCACTTCACTAGATTGGTTGGTACTATCTAAAGAGACTTGGTATAATAGTGTCATAACCTAGCAGTTTCGCACCACAACCTGAATACTTTAAACATTACAAAAACAATTCTTATCCTCGTAGGCCCCTAAAAGTAGACGGTGGGAGAGGCTCGAGATGAGCGCCAAAATCACTCATTGCAAGGCCCGCGATGACCGCCAAAGGCGCTCATCACGATGCCCGCAAGTTAGAGGGGGGAGAGCCTTGCATTGTGTGGCAAACAGCATTGCCAGCATTTAAACTTCATTGCCGTCATTTTTGACGGGCAAGTCGCTAGTTATATATAATTGTTCAGCAGTGGGAGCCATTGCTGCTTCTGTTTATCTGTTTCAGCAAGTTGGAAGAGTCATTGAATGCAAAGAGAGATACAGATGCTTTAACTGGGCTATGCTAGCGCTTTCAGTAGGACTAATGTAAATCTCAACAAAGTCTACCAACCCTGTCTTTTTTGTTTAGCTTCAGAAAGCAGCTAAACAAACAAGACCATTATGGTACCAGTATTAAATAATTGAATATTATTATCAAATCTAAGTCTTCAAACATGCTTTTAAAGAATCGTTGACAATAGATATGTACATGTGATTAGAATTATTTCTTTATTCTTATTGCTCCTGGAACCTGAACATTTAATGTAGCAATTCTGTAAAAAAAAAAAAATCAATCACTGAAAGAACTATTAGGCAACATATGATTGGAATGTAAAAAATAGTACATTGTATATTTTTTTATCTTTTTTTAATTCAATTATGCTATGGTGGCATCTGCTATATTGGTTTCTGTTGATCAACTTCTTGGTGTCAGAGGAGACTTTCGGTGCAGAGAAAGTTTTTATCTGCACAATGTAAATTCCTCAGCTAAAACTGCCAGTGGACTAATGAAAGGTTTATTCATTTGCAGGCCATGCCCTCCTGAGAAAGCAGATAGAATTATTTAAGAAAAGAAAATACAGCCAAGCAGTAAATAATAATTGCATATAAACGATTAAAAACATTCTGTCCATTATCAAGTTTAGTTATTTAAATAACAATATTAAACACTTGACCATAGTGGACATTTACACACTAGGCTATTTCTTACTTGTGCACGTTTTGCATGTTGGGTGACATCTGCCACAGGTACTCCGAATGTGGTCTTCATAGTAATATTCTGGGCATGAACTATAACACTGGCTCGTTGAGTGCAAGAGGAAAAAATTCTTGTAGCAGGTTGTACAATCTGAAGGCTCAGGGCCAATGCAGTTCTCACAGCTTTTGTGACATTTTTCACACTTATGACTGGAATGATCAGCAAAATATCTAACAGAGGAAGAAATAAATTTGTTAACTGTTTATATCAACATATTTCTCTATTAAGTGCATAAACATGGATATCCAACCCCATTACTCAAGAGCTAATAACACACTAGATAGAGTACAGGTGGGTCTTGTTTATACCATGTCCTTAAAATGGTTAAACTATGTATAGATGATTAAATCAACAAATACAAAACATAACTATTGCTATGGCTGTGTTATTTAGTAAAACTGGACAAATAAAGATGCTGCAAACGACAAAGTGGTAGATCTACTGTTGTTGCAGCAGTTGCAAAGCACCAGGGCCCACAAATGGGTAGGGGCCATCTACTACCAGCTAGCAGAGGTCTGGAGTGAAGTGGTCTCTTACTTTATTAGGATAAGGGTAATCTAAGGGTAATCTGATCACCTATGTATATATTTGCTGTTTATTGACCTCTACAGGCATCTACATTGTATAGAGAAGATGGAATATATTTTGCACAAGGGGCTTTCCGTTCACTGGCTCATCTATTGGCTGGACCTACATAGAATTAATTTAGTGTTTTGTGGACTCTTTATATTGGAAAATAGACAACATTTCTCTGGATGGCGTTGCAGTCCCTTCTTGGAAGTTTTTCCATATTTAATTTGCTGTATTTCTAAGTAGTTTGTCATCCCAATACAAGTGTGTTAGCGGTGTGTTGTAAAACACTCATATTAACTATTTAAATTGATTTTTCCACTTTAAACAAATCAGCTTTGCAACATTGCTGTCTGGTCATAATTAATTTTATAGCTGAAATCCTGAGCTGTAATGAAAAAAATGATATGAAAATGTTTATAATAGTTTCCATTTGTTGGCAGATTTCTATTCTTGACAATCGCACAAAGAGAATATCCAAATAATATTAAAAAAATATGAACGTAAATCAGATCCAAATATTTTACAATATCTTCCCTCTCCCTTCCTCCCTCCCGTTAATACTAGCCTTCAATCTTCATTATTGCTGCAAAAGACTGATCTGTTTTAAGCTGTATGTAATTGTGATCATAGATTAACTCTATGAATAAGGTGAGGAAAAGATAAGATTTGTGAGCTTGAGACTGTTGTGCAATTAATTCTAATGTCTTTCATCGCTTTCCCCGTTATTTACAGTGCAGTATTGATTTATTATTTGCATTTACAGTGCTATGAATAGGTGTTTAACCCCCTTGCGGGTCCTCTCTAGCACTCGTAGGATTTTCTCCTTCTTTTGCCATTTACAGGTGTGAAAACATTTGTGGGCTAGATGAAATTCATCAATTGAATAGCGATTTGCGACTTTAGCCATTGTAACCCTTGCGGAAGTGAAAGATCAAAGGCCTCGGAAGGCTGTAAGTTACAGGGTTAACCATCGCAATTTTTTCTAGGCCGTAATTCGTAACCAAGACGTTAACTGAATAGCAAATTAACTTACAACCTCACTTATGGGTTACCAGATCGAGTGAAAGCTCAATTGAATCGGGCGCTATGTGTTTCATTGTACCTCTTTGACTGCATTCTCTAAGATAGTGGGACAAAATATCGCTATTCATTTTATTAAGTCTAGATGGTGTTAAATACATTCTATGAAGATATTTTAAATCTGTGTCTGTCAAAGGTACATCCCTACAGCGCTTATAGGCCTCATCAAATATATCTGACCATTCATCTGACCCTATCTCAATTCCAAGATCCCCTTAAGACAAAGCTTTTCATAGTTTGTTAATGGTAGTCGATGTTCAGGACTCCACAGAAACCAGGTAATGCTTAATCTGCAAAACTGTAAACACTTCATTGTTTGGCATACTGACATAGTTTTCCCAAATGTTACCCTCTTTGAGAAAATGTAAAATCCTGCCCAGGACGTGTTGTGTCTATCATCCAAACCACCTTTACTGGAGAATTCCACTTGTCCCATCATGAATCCCTTGGATTGGACACTGTTGTATCATCTATTCTGTTAAATAATAGTCTATGGGAGAGATCACATATATAGTTGTGAGCGTACGAGTTGTTGCTAACGCTGCGGGCTCGCGTAGCGAGTCGCGGCCCTCGCGTAGCGAGGGCCGCGACTCGCGCAGCGAGTCGCGGGCCTCGCGAAGCGAGGGCCGCGGCTCGCGCAGCGAGTCGCGGGCCTCGCGAAGCGAGGGCCGCGACTCGCGCAGCGAGTCCCGGCCCTCGCGTAGCGAGGGCACTGTGCCAGGTTCTCAGTTGCTGGCATGGAGCGCCGAAGGCGCTCCTTGCCAGCAACTGAGGACCCTCGCGAAGCGAGGGCCTCAGTTGCTGGCATGGAGCGCCGCAGGCGCTCCTTGCCAGCAACTGAGGACCCTCGCGAAGCGAGGGCCTCAGTTGCTGGCTTGGAGCGCCGCAGGCGCTCCATGCCAGCACCTGAGGACCTCGCAAAGCGAGGTCTTCAGTTGCAGCAACTGCGACCCTTGAAAAAAAAAGTTTACGTCCAAACACATTACGACACTCGCAAACAACATACGACACACGTTGAAACACATTACGACACTCGCAAACAACATACGACACACGTTCACACACATTACGGCCTCGCAACACTCGGACGCAACTCGCGAACATTACAAAATTACAAACACAATACATACACACAGCACATACATAAAAACCTTATCTACACAAACAGGAAGCACCCAGGACCTCAAAAATGCAACTTAGAACTTAATTGCACTCAAAATAAAAGAGTTTCGACACTAAATACTTTGTTAAGCGACAAAAAAAATGGCCGACGAATAAAACGAAAACGAGGCTACACACGCAAACACCATGCTACACACGCAAACACCATACGAGACACGTTACCACACATTACGAGTTCGCAAACATCGGACGCAACACGCCGACATACAAACATTTAAAACTTAACAAAGACACACAACAAACACATAAAAAGCTTACCTACAGCAAGAGGAACCAGCCAGCACCTCAAAAAAACAAGTTACACCTACATTTAAATCAAAATAAACACTTTAGACAGTAATACCATCGCTAAGCGAGAGAAAAAATGGCCGACGAACAAAACGAAAACGAGGCTTCAGACGTAACTACACTACACTTACTCGCAATAATGAAACACATACTATGCGGAACGTATCACAATCATATTAAACACCATTTTGAACAGTAATACGCCTAAAATGGCGGATGGAACGCAAATTGTAAGCTGGAACGCAAATAGCGCATGCGTATTGCGTTCTAACGGTCTCACTTTCCAGAACTTTCTACAAGTTTATAAATACTGCCTATTTCCAAATAAAAAATACATTTCTCCTCAGGTGATCAACGGAGTGACTTCTGAGATAACTGCTGCTTTTACTTGAGAAGACAATTCTTTACTAATTTACTACTTTACATTGTGCAAATTACAACTGACAGGTAAGCTATAATATATTACATTTTATTATCAGGTCAGGTCAAAAAAATAAAAAAATAAACTAGGATTTATGTAGTCATCATGTATGGCACATTTATGTGTATAGGCTCACAAACAAAATTAAACAGAGCTTTATGTATAGTGACATCTGACACACACATATATGTCTATAATGTATAGTTACATGTGACACGCACATATATGTCTATAATGTATAGTGACATTTGACACACACATTTCTGTGTATTGCCCCTTCATAGTGACATGTGACACGCACGTATATGTGTATAATGTATAGTGACATGTGACACGCACATATATGTCTATAATGTATAGTGACATGTGACACGCACATTTCTGTGTATTGCCCCTTCATAGTGACATCTGACACCGACATATATGTCTATAATGTATAGTGACATGTCACACGCACATTTATGTGTATTACCAATGCAACAAAATTAGCTTACAACAAAATCAGTAAACAACTACATTTTAATGACATTATATGTCATGTATACTGATATGTCACATGCACATATATGTGTATCATCTATAGTTACATCTCACACACACACATTTATGTGTGTTGGAACAAATAAATATAATGTTAATTTAACCATTTAAATTTGACTCATGTATACTGATATGTCACACGTACACAAAATAATTACATTAAACTATGTAATGTGCTTCATGTATGTGAGATATGTGTGTAGCCCCCAACAAAAATTAAGGTTAATTGAATTAATTTACTGCAATTCAATACATCAGATAAAGCTGAATCTTTCTATTTCGTTTCATATTCAAACAGACTCTGCATCAACAGCGTCTCTCAACAATTTGCACCGTGCACTGTGAAGCACAATCCCTTTTAAAGAACACCAACAAATTTGAAGAGGTAACATACAAGAACACATTACATGCTCAAAAGGACATGCTTTGCTAGATGACAAATTATAAATATACAAATAACTATTTCACTTTCTTTTTCAAACAGACAATAAAAGAAGACCGGCGGATTAAGATTGGTAGGAGGGGACCGTCTGTCATTCAAAACTTCTATCAAGGTAAAGTATTAAGTATAAACAAGAAATAACCATGAGCCTTATTCAATTGCAACTTCCTCATTTGAATAGGGCTCTATATAAGCACATAACATTTTTTTTATACAGAACTTTTTAGTTACTGAAATTCTAACCACAATCAAGGTTTTCAATAACTAAAAACTTTGCTCAATAAATATGTTATGTGATTATATAGAGCCCTCTTCAATTGGCAAAATTGCAATTCAATGAGGACCTATATGTCTTTAATGGCCAAGGGCCTCACTGAAATGTGATTTGCCCATTTCAATAGGGCTCTATATAAGCACATAACATATTTTGGAAACAGAACTTTTTAGTTAATGAACTTCTAACCACAATCAAGGTTTTCAATAACTAAAAACTTTGCTCAATAAATATGTTATGTGATTATATAGAGCCCTCTTCAATTGGCAAAATTGCAATTCAATGAGGACCTATATGTCTTTAATGCCCAAGGGCCTCACTCAAATGTGATTTGCCCATTTCAATAGGGCTCTATATAAGCACAGAGCATATTTTTTAGGAAATTTTTCTTTGGTGAACACGTTCCTTTTGGATACAAGTTCACTAAATACAAAATTCCGTACAAACATATGCTCTGTGATGATATTGAGCTCTATTCCATTGGCCAAAACACAATTGAATAAGTAGCTCACAATATAACAAATGCAGTAACCAAAGGCCCTTATTCAATTGCTATTTTGGAAAATTAAATATGGCTATTTTAACAAATATATGTGATGTGCTTATTTAGAACCCTATTCAAATTTCTACATTGCAATTCAATTACGGACTTACAGTACTATTATATTGTAAAAAATGCAATTGCATGAGGGCCAAACTATGCAACATATGGTACACACAAAGGCCCTCATTCAATTGCAATTTGCACAATTGAATAGGGCTCTAAATAACAACATAACAATAGCTTAAAACTAAGGTTTTAGTTAATAAAAAAATATCAAAAATACAGTTTTTCAATGACTACAAAATTATTTTAACTAATATGCTAATATGCTATGTGCTCATTTACAGCACAATTCAATTAGCCAAATCGCAATTCAATGACACACAAACTGCTACACACAAAACAGAATTTCTTATTAAGGCCCTCATTCAATTGCAATTTTGCCAATTGAATAGGGGTCTAAATAAGCACATCACATATATTTTTTAAAGAAGTTTTTAGTTATTAAGCATCTATCCAAAACCACGGTTTTCAATACCTAAAAACTTCTTTAAAAAATATATATTATGTGCTTATTTAGAGCCGTATTCAATTGGCAAAATCGCAATTGAATGAGGGACTAAATGTTTAACAACCTATAAGCCTTACAAATAACCAAAAATAAGAATAACAAAAGTGTTGTGCACCTAATAGCATTGTATAAAAAAAACACACAAACTCATAGCAAACTATATTAACATTCTTCTTTAATGTTTAACAAATTATAACCTGTACAATCAAGAAGAAATTAGTTTTGCACAAGTGATGTGCACCAAACAGGATTGTCAATAACTAACACAAACACATAGCAAACTACATTAATTATATTATTTCATGTTTCACTAACTATAACCATCCAAATAAAGGTTAAATAAGTATACCACAAGTGGTGCGCACAAAACGGTATTGTACAAAAACTAACATAAACACATAGCAAAATAAATTCATATTCTTATGTAATATATCACAACCCACAAGCCTTACTAAGAACCTTAAATAAGAATAACAAAAGTCTTGGGATTGTACAAAAAGTTAAAAAAAATTTTTTTAAAAAAAATAAACATAACTAATACAATACAGCAAAATTAATACATTTTTTACTTATTTAAAAGACATTTCACTCAAACAACATTTTCTATTTTACATTACAACAGATACTGCGTGAAGACAATCGGACGAGGACTTTTTCCACAGGACCGGACCGGACCATCGGACGAGGACTCGGACCAGACCAGCAGACGAGGAATTTCAACACAGGACCAGACCAGCAGACGAGGAATTTCAACACAGGACCACACCATCGGACGAGGACTTTCACCAACGGACAACAACATCGGACGAGGAATATCGCCACAGGACCACAATATCGGACAGGGGCTATCGCGACAGGACCACACCATCGGACGAGGACTTCCGACAGAGGACCACACCATTGGACAACGATTTGGAAACGAGGAGCAACAAACATTCGGATTTAAATCACACTTCAACCAAGGTAAACTATAATAACTACTAAAGAATAACACTAAAGAAACTGGTTTCAGTTGCATCCGTCTCAACAGAAAAATAAATTAATTAATTTACTATCTCACTTATTTTATTTAAATTGCTACTATGCAATACATAGCTCAATAACCACATCACTTTTTTTTTCAGCAAAGAAGTTTTGCAGTGGTAAATATCTATCCACAAACAAAGTTTTTAATAAATACAACCATTATTTTAAATAAATATGTTACATGCTTATTTACAGCAGTATTCCATTAAAAAAATTCGGAGCCACTGAAGACAGGAATTATAAATTTAACTAAATATCAATGATACATTCATGATTTGCCTTTTATTTCAACAATTGTGCACAATCATCTTTAACAGGAATTACAAATTTAAATATACACAATTACATTTATTTGTTTCCGTTTACAGATTAATATGGCTGATAACGAGACCAAAGAAGAGAAGAAAAGACGTCAAACTAGAGAAAGACAAGAGAGATGGGCCGCCCAGCAGACACCGGAGGAGAAAGAAATTAGAAGAGACAAAGAACGCAAAAGACTTGCAAATAAAAGAATATCCGCTGCAAAAATGAAACATACAACCAAAATAAATAAAAAAATTATAAAGCATTTACAAACTGTTCCTAAAACATCAGATGACATTTTACAACATACCAGTCAAGACAGACCAAAAAAAAAAACTACCAAAAAAAAGCATTTACAAACTCTTACTAAAAACTTACAGGAAATTTCAACCGAACAAGTCCAACATATACCAAGAAAATGTACGAAAAAAACTAAACATTTAGAACCTGTTGTTGAAACATTTCATGACTTTTCATCTGATGAATATCAAAGTCAACATCCAATATGCATTGCAAATTGTCCTTTAATGAAGTCTTTAGCAGTAGAGGTTCATAGTTGTGGGGACATGACTACTCAATGTCAATTTTGTGAGGCTTATTATTTTAAACAGGAGAGACCCCGAGATGGACAATTTATTAGTTGTTGTCAAAAAGGAAAGTTCAAACTTCCAGAAAGGAAACAATTTCCAACCTATTTACTAAATATTCTGACTGAACCTACTTTTCCAAATTACAAAAATTTTAAGACAAACATAAGATCCTACAATAGTGCCATATCATTTGCATCTATGGGGGCAACATTGGCTGCTAATGTACCAGGACATGGTCCTTACTGTTTTAAAGTCCAAGGACAAATTTATCATCGCACTTCCCATTTACATCCAGAGGAAGGAAATAAAAGAAAATTCGCTCAACTATATGTCCTAGATACAATGGAAGCTGTTGACCAACGTATGCAGATGGAAGAAAATAAAAAATGCTTACCCACTGTTTTCATAGAGCTAAATAATATTATGGACAACAATCCCTACAGTAAAGCTTATAAAAAATTGGCAGAAGTAGAAAATGAACAACTACTTCATTCACAAACACATCAATTACCAATGCCGAAGGTTAATATGGTGCTTAAAAGAGACAGACATACTGATAAACGTCGTTATAACTTGCCAACAACAAATGAGGTTGCAATGGTGTTTCACAATGATGAAGGAGAACCACCATTTCAAAGAGACATACGAATATATCCTAGAAATGAGGACCAACCGTTTATTAATATGAGTATCTTAAGTCCAAATTTAGATCCAATGACATATCCCATCTTTTTCCCACACGGAGAAGCAGGTTGGCAACCAAAATTAACTCTTCCCAGTTACCCAAATGCTAAAGGCAGAATCCGAAATAATGTTTCTATGCTTGAATTTAAAGTAGCTCAAATTGCCATTCGCAATGTATTTAATCCAATTTTATGTGGTGGGAAACTAACACAACAATGGATTATTGATTCATATTTGCAAGTTGAGGCAAATAATTTAAACTTTATCAAATATCAACAAGATAAACTCCGTGTAGAACAATATTCTGGACTCATGGACTATGTTGCTGACGTGGCTACAAGCAGAGACATGACAGCTGGCAAAGCCATCATTTTACCATCTTCCTTTCAAGGATCTCCTCGGAATATGAGAGAAAGATACAATGATGCTATGGCTATTGTGACAAAATTTGGCAAACCAGATTTATTTGTGACATTTACATGTAATCCACAATGGCCAGAAATTACACTAAATCTACTTCTTGGACAAAATGCTTCAGATCGACCAGATTTAGTAGCCAGAGTTTTTAAGATTAAATTAAATGAATTAATACGTGACTTCACTATAAATCAGTTATTTGGCAAATGTCTTGCTTATGTATATACCATTGAATTTCAAAAAAGAGGCCTTCCACATGCACATCTTCTAATAATACTTCAAGAAAAAGATAAATTAGATACTTCAGACAAAGTGGATGCAGTCATTGTTGCTGAACTACCAGATCCAGAACTATATGGTAGACTATATGAGATTGTTACTCATCGCATGATTCATGGACCCTGTGGTGACCTTAATCCACAATCACCATGTATGGAAAATAATAAATGTTCCAAAGAATTTCCCAAAGATTATAGAGACAAAACCTATGCCAATTGTGATGGATATCCACTTTATAAAAGAAGAGAAGGAGATAGTGCCATTATTCGTGGGAAAAAAGTGGACAATAGATATGTAGTACCTTACAATCCACATTTACTCATGAAGTACAACGCCCACATCAACGTAGAAGCCTGCACTTCCATCAAATCAATTAAATATGTCTATAAATATATTTACAAAGGTTACGATGCAGCTACTGTAGTCGTCAAAAGTGCAGACAACCCTGAAAGTAGTGAGTTAGTACATGATGAACTTGCATCTCATGTAGATGCTCGCTATGTCAGTGCGCCAGAAGCTATGTGGCGGCTTTTAAAATTTGAAATGCATGATAGATCACATGCAGTATATAGGTTAGCAGTACATTTGCCACAACGACATTTAGTCTATTTCCATGCTGGAAATGAAATGAATGCATTGGCCCAAAGTGAAGATCGTCACACTACACTAACTGCATGGTTTGCATTAAATTCCACTGATGCTGAAGCAACACAATACTTATATATTGAAATTCCATATCACTATGTTTTTGTGAATGGATTATGGAGACCAAGAAAAACCAGAGGCAATAAAATTATTCCAAGAATTTACACAGTCAGTCCAAGAGATGTTGAACGTTTTTGCTTACGGATATTACTTTTAAATGTTCCTGGAGCACAAAGTTTTGAACACTTAAGAACTGTTAATGACATTGTATATGAATCCTTCCATTTAGCTGCAAGACATAGAAACTTACTCGCTGATGATACAGAGTGGGAAAGATGCTTAGAAGAAGCAGCACAATGTCAAATGCCGCGACAGATGAGAGAACAATTTGCTTTTATTTGTATCTTCTCAAATGCTCCAAATGCATTAGCTTTGTGGGAGACTTTTAAAAGTAATATGGCTGAAGACTTTATGCGACGATACAATGAACCCATTGCACACTTAAAAGCGTTAATGGAAATCCAAGAAGTCTTTTTAACTCATGGATTAAGTTGTGCAAGTTTTAATTTGCCTGATCCAGGTCTTATAGATGACATTAACTTTGAAGACTATGACATTCAACTACAAGCAGAAAGAACAGAAGAAAGACTTGCAACTTTAAATACACTACAATTGCAAGCATTTCATGCCATTAAAAATGCTATAGATGATGACATGGTGACAGAGCGTTATTTCTATCTTGATGGACCTGGCGGATCAGGAAAAACATATTTGTACAATTTATTAATGAGTTCAGTACGAGCACAAGGAAAAATAGCAATGGCGTTTGCCACTACTGGAATTGCTGCACTTTTATTAGAAGGTGGAAGAACTGTTCATAGTGGATTTAAACTGCCAGTGCCTATTTTAGAAAATTCTGTGTCAGATATTCGCATGACATCCTTACAAGCAAAGAAATTGAAGAAATGTAAATTAATTATAATAGATGAGGCCACAATGATGTCATGCTATGCCCTCCAATGTATTGACCGTTTGCTTCGTGAAGTCATGGATAATATTTTTCCATTTGGTGGAAAGGTAATGTTGTTGGGTGGCGATTTTAGACAAACATTACCTGTTGTTGTACATGGCAATCGAACTGACATTATCGAAACATGTATAAAGTCAAGTACAGTATGGAAACATTTTACCCATCTTCAACTGCAACAAAATATGAGATCAGAAGGCCAAACTGATTTCAATGATTGGCTTATTAAAATTGGAGAAGGCAGAACAGAAAAAATACTACATTTACCTGACGACACTGTAGAGATCCCACCTCATATGATTTGTCAACAAGATATTATATCGGCTATATTTGAAGGGAGCATAAATAACGAAGAATATTCCGAGCTTGCCAACCAAGTCATACTGACGTGTAAAAATAAAGATGCATTAATCCTCAATAATAAAATCTTAAAAAAAATTTATGCACCACAAAGAAATTATCACAGTGCTGATTCTGTACTTGCTGATGACAATGAAAGTCAGGCTAACTTTTCGACTGAATTCATAAACTCTTTAACTCCTTCTGGAATGCCACCACATATTTTGCAGCTAAAGAAAGGTGCAATTATCATGTTACTGCGAAATATGAATCCAAAAAAAGGCCTATGCAATGGCACAAGATTAATTGTTCAACAATTAAAGGACCATTTTATAGATGCTGAAATTTTAACTGGGACCCATAGAGGAGAGAGAGTTTTCATACCAAGAATAGATTTAGCACCAAGTGAAAGTAGTCTCCCTTTTATACTTCAAAGAAGACAATTTCCCATTATTATGGCATTTGCCATGACCATTAATAAATCACAAGGTCAAACTTTCAAATCTGTGGGTATTTTCTTGGAAGAACCAGTTTTTGCACATGGTCAATTGTACGTTGCATTGTCAAGGTGCAAAAATCCACAGGCTATTAAAGTTTACATTGAAAACAATGAAAGTCAAGGTGATTTATTAGAAGATGGACGTATTTTTACTAAAAACATTGTCTACTATGAAGTACTATAACTTTGAAGGATACTAATTAAAGATGCCAAGATTTTTTAAAAGCATTGCAAAATACATAACAATTGGTTGTTTAATTCAGTCATAATTAATGGAAGTCATGTTTATGAATGATTCGCCTCACAAAATACTTGCCTTGCATTGTTAGTAAAAATTATGTTAAAATGTTAAGTCACTATGTTAATGTTTCTAATGTTACAAGTTTAAAAAATATATTTTCAAGTTATTTCATTCAACATATTACAAAGTGGATGTTAAGAGGTCAAGCACCTTTTAAGTCACAATGTAAATATTGTCTGTTATCTTAAGATTACTACCTACATTAATGTTTATCGCCAATTTATGTGCTCAGTAATAAATTAGTTTAATTACGTACGTTTTAAGAAGAGTTTGACTGTATGCCTTCCTCTACATTCAATGTATATTCAAGTTAACAATTATTGTGATAGAAATTGAATTTTAATAATGATTAATTTAAATGTCAATTGTTTTTACATTCAAATGTTAATACTTTTAATAAAAAATTACTTTACAAAATGTATTCACTATGTTCATGTTTATAATGTTCAAAATTATACCAATGTTTTGTCAACTTCTAAACTTACATAAAAAATAAAGTTCAAGTTTAAAAATATATACTTGGATGGTTATTGCTTACATATATTTTAAACTTCATCTTAAAATTTGCAACGTTTAAAAAAGGATTTTTACTTTTGGCTTTCCTATTCATTCAATGTATATTCAAGTTAACAATTCTTCAGATACTAATTACATTTTAAAAAACCATTACATCAACATTTTACAAAAATACACGTTCATATTAAAATACTTACAAGTGTCAAAAATATATGTTAATAACTAAACAACTTGACAAACATATACATAACATTGCCGTCATTTTTTGACGGGCAAGTCGCTAGTATATATATATTGACCAGAGTAAAAATGTTCAAAAGTAAGCGCTATCTTACTTGGATCGCTTGTTAACTCCATTTTCTCAGTTTTAATTTGAGTTATATGATTGTATTGTGGATAAGATGTCAATCTGGTTGCTAATTATTTATCTGACTTATTAGCATAATGGCAATATTTGCTCTGTGTCATACACATCGCTTTATCTGCTTCATTTGTGAGGATAGCATTTACTTGCTAAGTAACTTTCTGAATATTTTTGCTAATCTTATGAGTTGTGCATCTCTGATTCGGTCTAACCAAATCTGTATACTCAATCTTAAAATTGCAGAAGCATTCAGACCTTAATCTACATTTACGCAAGCTCCAACCAATTATGCTCCCTCTGATATCTGCTTTTAGGGCCAGCCTCAACCACACTGGATTAGAATCCGCTGTACAAGTTGCCTCTGAGAATAGTTCAATTCTCTTTTCCAAGTGGCCTACCAGAGTCTTTTCTTGTAGTACTGTATCATTCAATCTCCAACTGTTATATTGTGAAGAGATTCCCAAAGTAGACATTTTATGTAAGTTAAAGCTTGATCCGACCAAGTGCATTGCTCTATATTACTCCTATAAATGTGCCTTAGTAATGAATTACTCAGCATAATATAGTTTGTGAATATTTTTTATGTGGTTGTAAAAAAAAAAAAGGGTATAGGTTTTTGTTACTGGATGCATCTCCCTCCAACCATCTATGAAATGTAGTCTATTAAATGCTTTTTCGGTTTGGACTTGTCCAGAGCTTCATTCAAAACCAGGCTAAGATCTCCTCCTATTATGATATGCCCTTTACTGTTTGACTTGGGAGCCTAAATGGAAGCCAATGTATAATATTGACCCCTTATAACAAATATGACAATATTGAACCTCAGCTCCCAGCAGCGTATGCAATAGTATTGCTGTGCCATTTGTTTGAAATCTTGGAGGACAAATAGAATTCTGGAAAATTAGAGTGCAAGAAGGCTGATTTTTATTTTAATAAAGGCCCCAAGGTAAAAATATTTTAACTAGCATTTTCTATTAACACAAATATCAGCCAGAGAAAATAATACAGTAATAATAATTTTAATAATATTTCTATAACAACTTAAAGTATAGATCTACTATATTAATAAAATGTATCTGCTGCGCCTGCTCATAAACAATCTTTATTGTGTGTGGAGCGCTTGAATGAGTATTGCAGACCTGCTTAAATCAACCTTAAGGGACTATTGTGAACAGCTCAGCACATACTAAGGGGGCAGCAGGCCCACAATTAGTCCACAATTTAATATTTGTGGTATGAAAATTTCAACTTTATGTTTTGAGTTGCTCTTTTAATACATACCTTGCATCAATAAATTTAAAGTTACTTTAAGTGAAAATGCTTATTTCAAATCATCAGTTCTTGCAATTATTAGATTGTTACCCTCTACATTTTACATTGTGTCCAAAATCTTGCATTGTGTTGTGGCACCGTGTGCAGGACATATCTTACCCCATGATGCACTTCTCTACACAGCTGTGGCCCAGGGAGTACATGCCAGGCTTACAAGACAGACAGTGAGAGCTACGTCTTCCATTGCAGGTCTCACAGTTTGAGTGACAGGGTAGGCAGCGCCTCTCTTGTTCCTCTGTGTAGTATCCATCAGGGCATTTCTGAACACAAGTGTTATCTGAGAAAAATAAATTAAAATATTCCTGGTATGAGAAGCAAAAGTTGCTATTTTATTAGTTCATTTTTATAATGCATTTATCATAAATTATTTTAAAATCAAAGTATATTGGTCTTCCAGTGGCATAGGATATGTGTTTAAAGGGTACGTATATAACATATGTTGTAATAAATTCATATTACCTGTGGAAAATATATGATCCAAGTAAGCTGAATATATACATGATATATACATTTAGGTATACACCAGAGTTCTTGGATCATGGGCGTATTTAGGATTTATGCTGCAACTTCTCTTTTCTTCTTTCTATATCTCAAAACAAAGGCTTTATATGTGTTTATATATTACTTCTATTATTATTATTATTATTATTATTATTATTATTATTATTAATAATCTTCTCCTTCTGGATCACTACGGAAGGGGTTTGTGTACTTCAATTAAGCTGTGAGTGATACCATGTAGGGTCACCCAAGATGGGCAGATCATCCCAGAGAGGTCAGACACATCACAGTCCACTGGAGAAGGAAACTGCAACCCACCCCAGTAATGTTGTTAAGATAACTTTATGGGCAGGCAAAACCAGAGACATAACGATATGGCACCGGAAGATGAGCCCCTCAGGTCAGAAGAGCATCATTGAGGAAGAGCAGAGGTTAAATACAAGTAGCACCATATCTAATCAAGTGGTTGGGGCAAAGCTAAAAGAACACCCAGCTGAGGATGTGCCTGGAGGGGAAAGGAGAAGTCTGCTGCTGCAAAGAACAATTCAGAATAGTAACCTGGAATGTTAGAACTATGAATCAAGTCAAACTGGAAGTGGTCAATAATCACATGACAAGGTTAAACATTGATAACCTGGAAATTAGTGAAGTTAAATGGACTGGAATGGGATCAGACAACCACCATATCTTCTATTGTGGTCAAGAATCCGGCAGAAGAAATGAAGTAGCCCTCATAGTCAATCAAAGGGTGGCCAAAGCAGTGATTGGTTACAACCCAATAAATAACAGAATGATCCAAGTCTATGCTCCAACCATGAATGCTGAAGAGGCTAAAGTTGTCCAATTCTACGAAGATATTCAACATGTCATAAATATAACACCAAGAAAAGATGCTACTATCATCATAAGAGATTGGAATGCTAAAATAGGGAACCAAAAGATGTCTGAAATAACTGGCAAGTTCAGCCTTGGAGAACAAAATGAAGCAGGTCAGAGATTAGTAGAATGCTGTCAAGATAATTCTCTGGTCATAGCAAACACCCTCTTCCAATAGCCTCCGAGATGACTCTACACAAGAACAATATATAAATCAGATTGACTATATACTTTACAGCCAAAGATGGAGGAACTCTATATAATAAGCAAAAACAAGACCTGGAGCTTAGTGTGGCTCTTCTTATTGCAAAGATCTGAATTAAAGTGAAGAAAATAGGGAAAATCATCAGTAAATACAAAATATCCATTGTGAATATACAGTGGAAGTAAATAGATTTAAGGGTTTAGACATGTAAGAAAGAATGCCTGAAAAATTTTAGACCAAAGTTTGCAACATTATACAGGAAACCGCAAGAAAGAATATCACTAAAAGAAAGGAAACTAAAAAGGTAAACTGGCTTTCTGATGAGGCTTTGAAAGTAGCCCAGGAATCAATTAAAGTGAAAGGTAGTGGAGATAGGAAAATATTTGTCCAACTGAAAGCAGAATTCCAGAGGCTAGCAAGAAGAGAGGAGGAGACTTTCTACAATGAGCGATGTAAAGAGATCGAAGAAGATAACAGAATGGGGAAAGACAAAGAAAGGTGACAGGGATAAACTGACCTCAATAGTGTGTCCTATGAGCTGGAGCCAGGCAACTTGGAGAACAAAGGGAGATAGGTCCTAGTAAGCCTTGCTGATAACAATACTGCAGGAGTTGATGGAATCCCAATTAAACTACCGTATATACTCGAGTATAAGCCGACCCGAGTATAAGCCGAGGCACCCATTTTACCACAAAATATTGGGTAAAATGAGTGACTCGAGTATAAGCCGAGGGTGGGAAATGTGCTGTCCCCTTTGTCCCTCTTGTGCCCTCTGTGTCCCCCTCTCTCTCCGTGTCTCTTCTCCCCTCTCCCTTCCCTGTGTCTCTTCCCCCCTCCTTTATCACCCTCCTCAACCTCCCTCCTCATCCTCAACCTCCCTCCTCATCCTCAACCTCCCTCCTCATCCGTAACCTCCCTCCTCATCCTCAACCTCCCTCCTCATCCTTAACCTCCCTCCTCATCCTCAACCCTCTCCTTAACCTCCCTCCTCAACCCCCCCATCCTCATCCTCTCTCCTCAACCCCCCTTCCTCAACCCCCCTCCTCAACCCCTCCTCCTCATCCTCAACCCCCTCCTCAACCTCCCTCCTCAACCCCCCATCCTCATACTCAACCCCCCATCCTCAACCTCCCTTCTCAACCCCCCATCCTCATCCTCTCTCCTCAACCCCCCATCCTCAACCCCTCCTCCTCAACCTCAACCTCCCTCCTCATCCTCAACCTCCCTCCTCATCCTCAACCTCCCTCCTCATCCTCCCTCCTCATCCTCAACCTCCCTCCTCAACCCCCCTCCTCAACCCCCTCCTCAACCTCCTTCCTCAACCCCCTCCTCAACCTTCCTCCTCAACCCCCTCCTCAACCCCCTCCTCAACCCCCCCATCCTCATCCTCAACCCCCCATCCTCAACCTCCCTCCTCAACCTCAACCCCCCTCAACCCCCTACTCAACCTCAACCCCTCTCAACCCCAACCCACTTCCTCAACCTCAACCCCCCTCAACCTCCCCCGTCAATCCCCTTCAACCCCAACCTCCCTCCTCAACCAGCCAAAGGGTATTCCAATTATCAAACAATTGCACTAATTTCACATGCCAGCAAGGTGATGCTTAAGACTCTACAAGCTCAGCTCCAACAATATATGGAGCGGGAACTACCAGGTGTGCAAGCCAGGTTCCACAAAGGAAGAGGCACAAGAGATCAAATTGTCAATGGCCGATGGGTAATAAAGAAAGCAAGAGAGTTCCAGAAAAGCATTTACTTTTGCTTCATATTCTAAATCCTTTGACTGTATGGATCACAACAAAATGTGGCAAGTTCTTAAAGAGATGGGAGTACCACATCATCTCATCCTCCTCCTGTAGAATCTGTATGTGGTCCAAGAAGCCACGGTCAGAACTGAACATGGAAAAACAGAATGGTTCAAGATCGAAAAAGGTGTGCGACAAGGCTGTATATTGTCACCTTATTTATTCAACTTATACACAGAGTACATCATGCTTAAGGCCGGATTGGATGAATCCAAAGTCAGAATCAATATTGCTGGAAAGAATATCAACAACCTCAGATTCGTTGTTGATACTACTTGATGGTTGAAAGTGAGGTGGAACCAGAGGACCTATTGATGAGGGTAAAATAAGAGAGTGGCCTGCTGTTCAATGATAAAAAGATGAAGATCATGGTAAACGGCAATCTCAGTTCCTGGCAAATAGACGGGAAAGAAGTAGAGGTAGTGACAGTTTTTATTTTTCCGGGATCCAAGATCTCTTCAAATGGTGACTGTAACTATGAAATTAAAAGATGTTTGCTTCTGGGGAGGAAAGCTATGACAAGCTAGTAAAAAGTAAAGATATTAAACTTTCAACAAAAGTCATAATAGTTAGAACTATGGTAGTAAGAGTAGTAACAAAGGAATGTGAGAGCTGGAACATAAAGAAGTCTGAGCACCGTAGAATTGACACCTTTGAATTGTGGTGTTGGCGAAAGCTACTTAAAGTCCCTTGTACTCCAAGAAGATTCTATAAATCAGTACTTCCTGAAATCAAGACAAACTGTTCACTAGAAGGTATGATCATGAAGCTGAAACTCAAATATTTCGGCCATATCATGAGGCAGGATTCCCTAGAATCAGAGAAGACTCTGATGTAGGGAAAGATTGAAAACACAAGAAGAAGAAGACAACAAAGGCGGAGATGGATAGATGAGGTAACTGAAGCAATGAACATGAACTTGATGGAGCTCATAGGGGCAGTGACTGAAAGATGTACCTGGCATGATGCAGTCCATGAGGTCTCTAAAGCACCCTTTAAGACTGAAGACTCTCAAACTTACAGCCTAGAAGGTATGGGTGAGGTACAGATAGGTGAGATACAATGTATTGCACATATTAAGGTTGAAGGTGATATGCTTCTTTAAATAGATGAGGTTTTGAAGGATTTGAGGCAGGAGGATAGTCTATTGGAGAGACGCAAGGAGTTCCAAAGAATAGGGGCAGTGCAAGAAAAGTCCTCATGGCAGGAGTGAGAGGAGGTGATAAGAGAGGAATAAAGAAGAAGGTCATAAGCAGAGCGAAGAGGATGGGTGGGAGAGTATTTAGAGACAAGAGCAGAGATGTAAGAGAGTGTATTATTGTTAAGAGGTTGATACGTTAGAGTCAAAAAAAATTTATTTTATTTTGTAGGTTATGGGAAGCCAGTGGAGTAACTGGCAGAGAGGTGCGGCAGACACTGAGCGCTGAGTGTGGGAGATGACTCTAGTGGAGCCATTCATTATGGACTGGAGTGGAGAGAGATGGGTGATGGGGAGGCCAGCAAGAAGAGAATTGCAGTAGTCGAAGCGAGATATGATAAGAGAGTGTATTAGAATTTTAGTTGTGTCTTGTCTAAAATAGTGACCTACTTTGGGGATGTTTTTTAGGTGAAAATAAGACTTAGTGATTGATTGTATGTGATGGATGAAAGAGAGGGCAGGATCCAACAGAACCCCAAGACAATCGGCCTGAGAAGTGTGCTTGATTATGGCATTGTCAACAGGAAGAGATAAGTGAGAAGTGGAAGCTGTGGAAATTGGTAGGAAGATGAGGAGCTCCATCTTTAACATAATGAGTTTGAATTGACGGACAGACATTCAGGATGATATGCTAGAGAGGCAGTTGGCAACATGACCAAGAAGAGGGGTATATTTCTGGAGCAGAGAGGTAGATTTAGTTGTCATTTGAATATAGATTATACTAAAATTCAATATATATATATATATATATGACAGAAAGTGTTGAGTATACTCACCATATATAGACATTTCTGTGCATATACACACATATTTCAATGTATTGCACTGCATCTTCAGGCTGCCCTAGGTCTGGACACAGCCCTACCTTGTATAGTAACCCCTGTCATTGCAATCTGGCAGCTTAAACTCAAAGTTTGACCTACATGTACGTTTTTTTACATAAAAGAACACAGTTAAAGCATAGTGACTGTTATATACAGTACTAGCGACTTGCCTGTCAAAAATGACAGCAATACAATTGTAAGGCAGGTCCAGACATAAATTATATGCTGTTGTTGCGAGATCCTTCGGTGCTCATTGCGAGCCTCGCGCTGAGCGCCTTTGGCGCTCATTGAGAGGCTGTTGGTTGTTGTATGTTTTTTTTGTGACGACGACTCGTAGTTGGACTATTATAATATGTGATATGTAAAAGTTATGGAGCTGCCATTAGAAATAAAATCTGTTCCATTTCTGCATGGCCACTGAGATATGTTAGGTCAAGCACCAACTAAAATACATCAGGTAGTTCTATTCATTTTCTGTGTTCCTCTGCAGTTGACTTCCAACTACCAAAAGTTGTGTTATATGCCTTTTACAGGTATTGATAAAAGTACAAGTGTTTCATGCAACACATGCATTTAAACGGTTGTTAGAGTAGATTCCATAACCTATTACAGTGTCTGTTAATGTCTGCAATTACACATAGCGGCCTTCAGCAAAGTACATCATATCTTATTCAATGCTTAGTAACCTTGGGGATTTTCTCTTTCTCCTGAAAGAAGGATCTATTTAAACTGAAAATACACTTCTGCTATACAAGACAGTGCAACTATCACCACTTCTTGTTCTGCTCAAGTTATTATCCAAATAATAACCTCTAGTCTGTCTCCATACACATAATACATTTCTCATATCTCTTTCCAAGGCTGAATATGCTTATTAACGGTTATGATGACATTCAAATTGAACGCCATAAAAATACAGAGGCCCTGTGGGGTATATTGCAAGGAAGGACTATATGATGAAGAGCAGTTATATAATGATAAACAATAAGAAAGAAAGAATAATAATTTACAGTAATTCAGGACTTGGCTTGTTAAATATTTTAAAAACGATACACATTTAAATGAAAAAGCCCTAGCAAGAGGAGATAGTTGTTTTAATTATGCCTTGATCATAAATAAAACTCCTATTAAATAATTTGTAATTGACATATTCAATATTAAATGTGTGTTTCTCTCCACCATAATAAGGTTATTAAGGGGGAAATTTTGTCTGAAAGACCGTTTTAAAGGGTTTTTAAAAACAATCAGATGTGGTAACACTAAACATCCTACACAAATATCCAATCAATGGAGCTCATTGTGTTGGTAGTAAAAAGTATGCCTGAAAATGTAGCATCTTTCTTGTTAACAAACCCAACTCCCTCTGTCTACCCGATAGTTGGTGAGTACCAACAGCAGCTGAGTCCTAACTTTGAATATTGTTTTTCTAAATCACTGTATATGAATTGTATTAATGATCTATGCCTAATTAAAACATCTAGCTCATGTTGTTCGAACACTACATGGTCCTTTAAACATAAATTCACTGGTATATCTTTGAATAAATTGTTTTGCACATATAGGGTTCCTGGCTATTCCAGATTTCTGAAGCCTCCATATATTAAAAACTTGCAAGTTTTTCAACCTTGTAAGGTGCTTTGGCCAAAATCACTATATATTGAATTTTGGCACTACAGAATATGTTGTCACATTACAAATAAGTAATAAGAATAAATAAATCTCCTTCTACTCATTCATTAATTTTTCCCTAAGAATGTGTGTAGCCAAGACTGGTAGTATCTCAGTATAAACTCTTATGAACACTAGATGTCTGGTAAACTGATATAGGACAATGATGCTTACTGCAGTGTGGAAGCTATCAAATACTTACTAAGAAGGTAGTGATTGTCCTCGCAGCTAAGGCAGTGATGATCGGTGGCTCCCATGCATCGTGAGCATTGTTTGTGACATGGTCTACAGCCCCTGTGCTGGTCTAGGTACTCATTCAGAATACAGTCCTTGTGCGCCACACAATGATCCTGGCTGTTTTTAACCAGTCCATCTCTGCACTCATTGCAGGTTGAAAAGGAAGAGCAGGTTTTGCACGAAGAGTCACAATCTGAACATGAAAGAAGGAGTTACATTATTTAATTAGTAACTATCCTCCCTAATTAGAGAGATACCACATTAATATTTAATTATATACATTTTTAAAATAAATATACATTTTATGGCAAATAAAAAATGATTTTTTTTTTTTTAATAATATCATATTTTTAAATTATTTTTACAGGGAAGTTTTTTGGTTGATATCTAATCACACAGAATCACTTGTTTTTTTTACTTGGATTTTAACTGTACTTGCTAAGCCAAAGAATCTAACACTGTGCAAATTTATGCAGTTGTTTGGGTAAATAAAAAGACAAGACTTCTTGTTATCTTATAAATACTGTACATTATACATAGACATCAACACATTGCCAAGTTTAGTTGCCTATATAGAAACAAACACAATCATTAGCCCTTTGAGGTTTGAGGTTTACTAGTCTGTGATTACTTCTACTCTACAATGCTAAACCATTTAATTCAGATAACCAATTAAACTTCCAGTAGTACTCATATTGCTGGATTACCAGCACAACTGTGAACTTCTTTCCTCCATTATACTCAAATTGAACACTGTTAAGTTATTGGTAATGCTGGGATTGTTGCGGATATGTCAGATCTCTTGTATAGCTTGGGTTAAAACACTTGCTTTCTCTGTATATAACCTCCTTCCCTCCACAAACTCATTGCATTTGAACTTTTTGACCCTATGAAGTGATATGGCTTTCCATTAGTCATGTCTTCTCACCCCTAGTGTTTTTGATTTATACCTTGGCAAAGTCTGATACTGTCACTGGTCTTATAGTAGGTCCCGCTGGGGCATTTTCCAAAGCACTCTCCATTATATAGATAAAAGCGATCACTGGCGCATTCCTCACAATCCTCAGAATCAGGCCCATTACATTTTGCACACATAGGATCACATGGGAAGCAGTTTCTATCCTCATCATAATATCGATCAGGGCAATCATCCAAACATGTGTGGTTGAAAAGGAAAAATTCAGGAAAACATTCTAAAAAGAATAAAAGACGACAACAGGAAATAAAATTTTCTTGTACAGACTGTTTCAACTTAGTAGCCAGAATGTGTAGTTACTTTATCTAATTTTATAAAGGTTACGTTGTTAGCACTGGAGAACAACTTGATAAGACTGTGAGAGTGTAAACACAGTCTTTAAAATAATAAAATATTAACAGAAGAATACATTTTATTGCAGCTCATTTCAAAAAGGAAAAGATGCTGCAGGCACAGATAAATAAAGTAAAAACAGAAAACGGAAATAAAGGAACCATTTACTGTACCGTTTTTATTGTGGCTTATGTTTCAGAATTTAAACACTGTTTAAATATTTGTCTAATAGTGGAGTTACAGCGTAGCAAAAAATGCAATAGATTAAAAATGTTGTTAGGAAATTTTCAGCACTTGCAGGGACACAGCGAATGCTCCAAAGGTGTTATCATTAAAACAATAGGTCATAACTTTATCATTGATTAAAATTTAAAAATAAAATGCATAACATTTATAACATTGTCAGTGTGAGGATTGCCTCTGGGTGTGTGCATGCATTGTTTTCAGACTAAAGTCATCCAATATTAAGACTAATGAGCCCAGGAAGCAGGATCAATGAAAAGAAGGCATTTACGTTATAGAAGAAATTGTTGGTGTCAGGGAACATGGTTGTGGGCATGGTTTTATGGTTGTTCTACGTATGGGAGAGTTATGTTGCCTTCTTTTCTCAGCAAGGTCTTTCTTATGACAGATATTGAGATATGATCGTGTCTTACACTTCAACATCATTGATAACTACCTGTTTTATGACACTCACTGTGCTCTGAGACTCTTATTGTTTGAGCCAAGTGACCCACCGTGCTTTATATTCATTGGCATCTCATACCTTTCATAGACATCTTTTTTTTTTGTTACTGATCTGTTGTATTTGACCAAGTTTTGTATTGTCTGCTGCCTGTGATATAGCAGTGTGCTTTCAGCAATGCTTACAGAGCAGACTTGATTTTAGTATCCACTATCTCTTACTAATCTGGGCTCTTCAACTACACGTCTATTCTACCGGCCAAGACATTTACAGGTGATTGTTGTTTTTTGCTTGTTTGAGAACTGTTAAATGGGGTATTTTATTCATATACATAATATACACTGACTAATATAAATATGTACAATAAATTGTGTTTGACTTCAACTGCTAATTGTAGCATCTCACTGGACAAGGAGCACAAACAAGGCCATTAGCACAGCTAGCAGATTTTACATTGACAGTGTGAGATGCAAATGTACAGCCCTATAAAATTAGCTCAAGGTGTAAAATCGAAGCCCGTAACGTAGCCCGCAAGATTTACTGCTATTAAATTAGACCTGTAAAGCAACCCATCAACAACTTGTGGGGTAAGGGCAAGAAAAGCCTACGGGACGTGGAAATTTGAACTGCGCGCCCACAAATCCTTTGATCTGTCAAGCCCGTAACTGTTATGTTTCCAATAACACTATTAAATTGTATCAAATTCACTGGCGTTCAACCCGTAACTCAGCAAAAGGAGCCAAGAAGCCAAAGGGTACCAGAGAGGACCCGCAAGGCAAGTAAAGTGCAATCCGTATCACTTTAAATGGAAATATACACACACTACTGTACTTATATGAAAAGGAAAAGTGATGTTAGGTATTAAAATAAAAAGCGCAACATTCTGAAGCTCGCAAATCTGCAATATAAAATAATTTATTTCATGTTTAAATTGTGTGTTATATCGATCTCGGCAATCAATGTGTTAATACATATAATGGAACTCGCATGGACTTGAATATCATATTTACTGATTTATTAATATTGCATTATTTCTGGAATGTGGGGCCGATCGCAACTCGTAATTGAAGTCCGTAAGACTTTGAAATCCAACCTCCATTTTTCAGTGATTTAATGATGACGATCTCAGTTGCCATTGGTTCCATCTAAACTCGATCATGTTCACGGCCACGCATCCAACGTTTGAAAAATGCTTTAAAGGTTTGCAGCTCAAGCCCGTAACTCGTGGCATGTTCTAATTTAGTAGCTCTGTAACTCGGCCAAATTTCAAGCCCGCAGCTGTTATTGCAGCAATGTGCAATATGTGGTTCTAGGGGTGCATGCAGCTATAGGAGGCTTCATATGTGCTCTCCGGCTTCTTCTGTGGATTGGTAGAACATGTTTACCCTTCAGCAGCACACACCAGGCATATCAGTCTCTAGATACCATATAAAATAGATCCCATCCTTACATATGTTATAGTGCCGATTAATTCACCTTTACCTCTTTCTCAAAAGTGATTTAGTTGGATGACATTGTGTGGTCATTTTAAAGGCTCAGGGTTTATTTAGAGGTAGGGCTTTCAAATTAGATGGTTGACTTTACTCCAATAGAAAACTGTGGCTGATACATGATGTAGTCTTCCCTATTCCCTATCAGTAAAAATAGCAAGAGAATACAAACATGTTTGGAGTAGGCAAGTGGCCGTCACAGTACTAAATACTCTACTAGATGCATTGACTGATAGTACAATTCATGTCTACAAAGTTCTGTCATGATTAAATAAGTTATCTCACAAGAAGACATCATAAACCAGCAGTACCTGTGCAGGTGTTTTCATCGACACATGCCAAGCATGAAGGAGGGCAGTGCTTGCAGACACCCTCAACAGCTGTGTATCTGTTAGAGCAAGAGCTTTTACACGTGGCTTGCTCCAGTACTTTAGGGGCATTACACGACAGACAGTAATCAGCTTTTTTGTCACAGGTCTTACAGTCCATGCTGCATTCTGTACAACCACCACCCAAACCAAAGTAACCACTGTGGAAAATACATGGGAGAGAACAGAGGCTGTTAGTAGAAGCACATGTCTATTAGTACAACATCACATGGCATTAAAAGTGTGCGAAAGCCCCGTAACACTTAAATAAACTCAGAAATAATAGAGTCTGAATGTCTTCTCCTGTACCATTTCTGTATAGTCAAGTTTAGAATATGGCGGAGTTGGTAGGACCAGCCTGCGAGCAATTTGCAACTTTATATTGTCTACCATATTTTTTTAGAAAATACAAGCTCACTAAAGAGTGACATTGTACTCAACATTACTATAACTTTGACTTCACAATGAAGTCAATTTTATTTGCAGTCATCATATTCTTTTTAAAATTAAACTCAAACATTAAATGCTGTCTTACTGTCATGCTATGAATTATATGTTGTATGAAACTGAGACAGGGAGGAAAGAAATGAACACTATCTTGAACTAGGGAGATTATAAATCTACATAACAATGTTTCTTCTGTAACATGATAACCATATGACAGATATAAAGGCTGCCACATTACATGACCTCATTTGCCAGACTAAACATAGCTGAACAAATATCAGATGATATGCCATATTTTGTTTTAGAAGAGAAGAAAAGGAACACTGTTAATGTTCTTGTATAGGACATTAGCATGTGTAGGACCCTGCAATGTATTAATAATGGCTAAATTGTTTAAATTAGAAGTGTGCTTCTTGTTGCCTCCATGATCTGCTGTAAGACTGTAGTTTTATTATTATTATTATTATTATTATTATTATTATTATTATTATTAAATGTAATTTATAAAGTGCCAACATTTTACGCAACTCTATGTACAATTGGAATATACATTATATACAGTATACACAGTAAATTCAATGCTGTAAAGACATGTTGCATATTTTCAAGTATAGTGGTTCAAAATAATACATTTAAAAAATGTGACCACAGTGAGCTTTTAAATTAAGGTTGTGGGAATAGTTAAATGATAACGAATAAGGAGAGCAGGGTTATCATAGGACATAGTGCTATAAAAGCAGTTGTTTCTTAGAACAAATGAATAATTATTATCCTTTATTTATAAAGTGCCAGCATGTTCTGTAGAGCTAAGTACAGAGCAGTCAGTTAATGCGTAAGAAATGTATGACAAACCTATACGTACACTAGTACACCAAAAAGTGTAGTCTGTCCTACTCACATCAGCTTGCAATATAAGCAAGTCTAAGTATGGGTACTAGAGCCAAAGGGGGACACGTACATATGCCCTACAATAACAGAGTAAGAAGACTTACTCTGGGCATTTCTTGTGACACCTTCCATCATGCAGGTAACCAGTTGAACACTCCAAACATTCATCACTTTCTGTGCAAACCTTGCACCCTTCTTCACATTTCTCACACCGTCTGTCTTTTTCATTACTGAAAGTTCCTCTAGGGCATTTTTCAATACAACTTTGTTCCATGAGAAAAGTCCCTGCAACAGAAATTTAAAAATCAGATCAAATAATCACAAGCACTGAACAATTTGAAATGGTAGGTTCTCATTCTATATAGCTGGAAAATTGGATTTCTCAAGAATACATGCAACACACAACAGGGATGGTATAAATTTACTACATAAAAACTAATATGTATGCATGATAAAAAAAATAAAATCGCAAACATAACAACATGAAAACTATACATATACACCCTGAAAACTCAACTATATATGCACCAGTATTATTGAGCAACTAGCGACTTGCCCGTAAAAAATTAAGGCATACAATTTTGAAGCCTAGCAATGCTGTTGTTTGCCACTCAATGCGATGCTTGCAATGTGCGGCTATGCCGCACATTTCGAGCCTCACCATACGCAACAAAGCGAGCCTCGCTATGCACAACTTCTCTGTCTCTTCTTTCCTTCGGGCCATGCAGGTTTAACCGCAAACATTTTATTTCAAGCCCGTAACTTGGAAGCCGTGCGGAGCCTCTCTACCTTGTGGGCCTCGCAATGAGCTCATTGCGAGCTGCCTTCTCTCTCTCTCCTTTCCTTCTTCTGTGTCCTCTCCCTCCCTCTTCTCTCCTTCTCTTTCCTGTCTGCGAGCCTTGCAATGAGCAGGCCTAGCAATGAGCGCCCTTGGTGCCCAATGCAGGCCTCCCATCACAAATGGCAGAATAATATTTTATTTTTCTGTCCCCCCGTGTTTCTTCCGCCACTCCCTCACCTGTGTATCTTTCCCCCCTCTCTCACCCTTGTGTCCCTTTCCCCCTCTCCCTCCTCTTTGTCTCTTCCCCCTCTCTCCCACCCCTATGTCTCTTTCCCCCAACCCTCCCCTTTGTCTCTTTCCCCCAACCCTCCCCTTTGTCTCTTACCCCTCTCGCCCTACTTTTTGTCTCTTCCTCCTCTCTCCATCCCTTGTGTCTCTTCCCCCTCTCTCCCTCCCCTGTGTCTCTTCCCCCTCCCTCCCGTGTTTCTTTCCCCCCTCTCCCTCCCCTTTGTATCTTCCCCCTCTCTCCCTCCCCTGTGCCCCCCCACCATCCCCGTTTTCTCTTCCCCCTCTCTACCTCCCCTGTGTCTCTTCTCCCCCCTCTCCCTCCTCTGTCTCTCTTTGGCCCTCTCGCTTTCAGTCTCTCATTTGTCGTTTACAGGTTTGGGCTTGGCGGCGGTTAAACCTGTATCTTTTTTTCAAGCGCCCAAGGCTTGAATCTTAAATCGCTATTGCTCAAAGACTTGCGGGCTTGAAAAAATTGTTACGGTTTAACCGACACCAGTTTTTTTTCAAGCCGGTAACTCTGAAGCCATTAGGAGGCCACCAAAATACGCCAATTGAATAGCAAATCAGCTTTCAACTGCACTTACGGGCTCCCTGCCTCCCACCGAGCCTCTTCCCCTTCTACCTGGCAGTCCTTGCTATGAGCGCCTTTGGTGCTCATCGCAGGCCTCGCAATGAGCAACTTTGGCGATCATTGCGGGCCTCTGCAAACCCGCCACTTGCGCTCATTGAGCATGTACAAGCCCGCAACTTTGCAAGCGTTACAAACTCGCAATTACAACAACTATACTGTATATATGATTGTATTACTCAATAATTTATAACAGTTGGGTTGGCCTTCGGCTGCGATCCTCAATAGATTTTATTATGACTACCTGAATGACCTCCAGTGGTGCTTCTTGGACTGCAAGTTTTCCTAAATCCAGTATACCAGTGCATGCTGGACACAAAGCGCTAACAACTTGTGTGGATCCCATCTATTGTGTATTTCTACATAGGCCAACAAGACACCGGCCTATGACAACACAATTTGAGGAGTCAACAGGATGCATCCCATTGCCAATGCAGTGCCATAAAGTGCTGTGTACATCTGTACACAAATGTAACATATGTAGACATGCTTCTTAAACTTATCCTTAGTGCATATAGGTCCACTAAAAAGAAAATGATAAAAAGAAGACTTCTCTAAGGTAATAATGTTTATGTAAAGAGATGGTTAATAATTGTATTCTCCTGACTTATTTTTCTGAAAAGGTTCGTCTGAGGGTCTGTCTCATTCATCATAAATATATTCCCTTTATGTGGATCTTGCTTCTAATGATTCCCATCGGGTCTGTTTCTTCATGTTAATCTTCCATAATTAATAAAAGCTAAAAGAGTAATTACAAATTAAAATACTTTAATACAATGTAGTAAAAAATACAAAACAAATTTACATTCAAGCTTGTAGGATGATGTCCTCTGGTAAGAATTTAGCATCATTCTTTCTCTGGTGTCTGACTCTATCAGTTCTCAATGATCCAGGTGGGTCCAAGGTTTCTGAAGTCACACCAATGATCTGACGATTACTCAATGCATTTCACTTCTGCTTCATCTGGAGTGGCCTTGCTAGACTCACACTGGAAGGAGCCAGAAATGAGAGCTCATTGAGCACCAACAGAGACAGACCACCTGTGAAAAAGGGACGCTAAATTCTTACCATCATCATACTACAGGCTTGAATGTAAGCGTTTTTATGTATTTTTTACTATATTGTATTAAAGTATTTTAATCTATCTTTTCCTTTTTAGTGGATCATATAAACTAAGGATAAGTTTTAGAAGGAGGAATAAAGTTTTATACCCATACATCCATATGCCCACATATGTCTGTACAGTAACATTATGAGCCCGATTTGATTTGAAGCCTGCATCTTGGGGTATACCGGCCGTATGTCTGCGGCCTTGAACTCAATCAATTAGCGTTTGGCGGGTCCAATATGCGATCGGACTTGAAAAAACGCAAAATACAAAACTGTGGCAATTGAATAGTTATTTGCCGTTTTAGCTCTCTGAACTCTTGTAGATGTGAAAGATCAAAGGCTTTGCGAGGCTATAAGTTCCGGTTTTAACAACCACAAGGATTCAAAGGCCATAACCGATAACCCGTATGTAGCCCGTAAAAAAAACACAAATAACTTATGGCCTCCATTACGGGCTACTGTAAGTTACAATTGCTCAATTGAATCAGGCTCTATATCTGTAAGTATATCAGGTACCAGCATACTAGTCTCAGGACATGTAAAGAAGGGCAAAACTTTGCGTCCAATGTGAAAAATGTTTTCTTACAAAGTCAGCGATAATGAGCCTCATTCAATTGCTCCATTTTAGAGATCCAGGCTCGCAAGTAGATGTCGCAAGTAACTTTGCTATTCAATTGGCTTCTGTTTGCGGACTTCAATCAAGTTACGTACTCCGAGCTACAATTTATAGCAATTTGTCAAATCGGCAAGTTTCTTCCTTCCAAGCCTGTGATCTTTCAAGGCCGCAAGAGTTGCGATCTCTAAAATCGCAAATCGCTATTCAATTGTTTTGATTTTCCCGCACTAACCACTCCGTCAAGCCCGCAAATGGCTAAACTCGAACCACAGGTTACTGGTACCAAACAGGTCTCGCAAAGGGCTTAATGACAAATCGGAGCACCTTAAAAGCAAATATAAAATCAATCCAGCACTGTAAAAGGAACACAATGGCTGACATTAGAACTAAACACACAACATTCTCAAGCTCGCACATCACCAAAATATAATACTTTATTTCATGTTTAATTTCCATCCAAAGTACACTTTGGAATCCAACCTCCATATTTCATTGAAGTCCTACGGGCTTGAATAACGAGTTACAGGCTCGGAAGTCATTGAAACCCGTAGGACTTTGGACGGAAATTAAACATGAAATAAAGTATTTTATTTTGGCGATGTGTGAGCGTGAGAAAGTTGTGCTTTTAATTCTAATGTCACCCATTGTGTTCCCCATCATTTACAGCGCTGTATTGATATTATATTTGCATTTAAAGTGCTCCAATTTGTCGGGCTTGAGACACGAGTTACGGCCTTGCGCCAGCAATCATGTTCAAGCTCGCAGATGCTACTGTCGATAGCATGGTTTCCGATTATCGCGAACGGTGCCTAACTTGCGGGCACGGCCAATTGAATAGCATCGCAAAATTACTTTGATCGTAGGCATTTGTCTGTTTGTGATCGATTTGCACAAGAAAATAGCAGTATGGCATACAGATTAATAGTTTTATGTCCATCCCACTGTTAAACCCTGTGCCCTCAAGGAATCTGCCCTTATATCTTGCTGTGTGAAAGCAGACAGCTAGCGACATTGTAAAACGTTCTATTAAGACCGCCAATGGTCGAGGATTTCAATATTTCTCTGCTTGAGAGTTACTCCTTTTCGTTCATTTTGACTGATCTACATATGCTCATGCTGATAGGTATTGTAATCCTGGACTGTTGAAAGCCCTTGTGCTATAGAAGGTGAAGTTTTAGATGATTTGTTTTTTTTGTGTGTATATAGCATCTATACCATGCCTAATCAATGGCCTGAAAAAGTTATGAAAATTCTCATTTAATCTTGGCTTTTTAAAATCTTTTTGCACATAAATATTTTAACTGAATTATATGATGTGCTATATGTTTTTCTCTTCCAAAGCCATTTGAAATTTACTACAACTATGTTCAATTTCTTTGTCTTTGAGATGATCTGTTTTTATTACTGTATATAATAATATAATAATTATTGAATGTCAGCCAAAATACATTTCATTATAGTTAAATATTTTCTCTGGAATAAACAATGTAAAAACAAGAAGAACTCACCAGTGGGACAAGATGTGCATGCAGTAGCAGATTCATTGCAGGTCTTACATGATTTATCACAGGAATCAACATTTTCTTTTATTGCTGTAAAAATCAAATCATGGACAAATTATCAAATATTAAATGACTTTATTGCAAGAATATTTCTTTTTTTTACCAATTTGGCCTGGGAATTTAATTTTCATTAAATGCATATATTAATGTTGAAATCTGCTTCCCTCAACAATGTCCAACATCCAATACTTCAATGAAGCCAGAACTCCATAATAACTGAAATGCATTTTTCCTTTACACAGTAATTTTTTATTCTTAACATTATTAAGCATTTGTTCAATTACATTCTCAAAACTATCTCTAGTTCAACCCTACTGGAAACAGCACAACACTTTGGAAGTGGCCATAGAGAACTGTGGAGCTACTTTACACCTTTTTTTGGAGGAAACACACATTTTACAAAGACACGGACATACACTTATTGGTCTGATGCCTTTCAAATTTGACTTGGAGTTTTACTACAATATGACCTTGAAGCAGAGCTTGGGCACTAGATGGCAGTATAATACCATGTAGTATTATACAGTGCTTTTCAATAGTTTTTTGGTCTGGGGACATGCTGGTCATCTCCCAATGCTCATGGAAACCAGCCCTGGGATCCAGAACATGATATTTCATGTGACTTACAAATTTTTCGGATTTTTCATTTCTATTTTTCTTTGATTTGAACAGAGTACAGATTCACTGCTTATAAATGAATCTATAATCTGGCTATAACTGACTATAACAGACTAATTATGATTATTAGCCATTATTTGTAATGCGCCAACATATTCCGTAGCGCTAAACAGGGTAAATACAACCAAAAGAAACTTAACAAATTACAAAATAATGGAGGGCCCTGTTATTGAGTTTAAAGTCATCACTGAAGGCCATCAGATAAGATCTCTGGGGCCTGCATTAGTCCTAGGGCCAGCTGTTGAGAACCTCTGGCCTAATGAACTTTGACACTGTATGTAAGCCCTATAATAAAAGGGAAGACACATGAAAAATCTTTTGTTTCCAAAGCCTAAATTTGCAGCATGTTATGAACTCTGACATTATCTGATTTTCAGTCTAAAACAAGGACTTAAAGGGAAGTTTCCCCGAAACACAAATTACTTTTATATGAAAAAAAAAAAACTTATAAAAATTCAAATTTATTTACAATTTTAACATGTTATGTTTACTGCTAAAGCCCTCTGTATGTTCCGTGATAAGAGCTCCTGATGCACACAGAACATAAATGGCATTGTCACAACAGGATACTGAGTGTCAGTGAAAATCAAGCTTGAAATGACAAGTTTCCGTTCTCCATAAATATGGAGGAGCAACGTGTAAACATCATATAGCAAATTTTATAACTTTTACTCAGCAGTTTTTTTTTCCATAAAACAAAATTTAGTTTAGGTGGAAAATACTATTTAACCCTTATTTAATTGTATTTTAGTGCCCATTATTATTCTTTATATATAAAGCAGTATACTACATACAAGCCCTAGCACTCCTTTTTATTTAAATGCACTTCCTTACATGGCACCTATGAGGAGTGTCTGTGGTGCAGCCAGACACAATCCCTATAGTGTCATCTGTACTTGTGTTGTAATTGCATTAGACTGTATACAGTGCATACAATGGGAGTGCCGGCCTCCATGGTTCAAGATGTTATTACTGAATGAACTAGAAAAGTGGGAATCTGAGGAAAAGGGAAAATAGTGGAAATAGAATGGAAGTTTAACAACACATTATACTAAGCACACGGAAGTGAAATACATTTAGCATTCAACTACTGTAACGACTAGTCCTGAATTTTAATGGTTTTTGATAATGATTTACCTCTTTATAACCATTTGTACCAAGGAAACCACAGATGGATTGTGGATAAACACAAACGTAATAGTGCTCTAAACTGCAATTATAGCAAACTATAATAGTTAATAGTGTTCAACCAACAGATAAATAATATACACAGGGCCCTATTAAACGTGCCATATTGTAGTTCCTGAAGCCCGTAAAGGAGTCTGCAAAGGTTACGGCTATTAAACTGGCCTCTTTTAGCTACCCGCAAACGGTCTGCGGGTTACAGGCTGAAAAACAACTGTGGTTGCCAAAATCTTAACTCCGACCCAGCTAAACCTTTGATCTCTCAAGCTCTCAAATGTTACAATCTCAAATAGCTATTAAATTGCTACAATTCCTCAAGCCCGCAATTGTTGTCACACCCGTAAATGGCAAATGTAGCCAAAAATCCTATGAGTGCTAGAGAGGACCCGCAAGGAGGTTAAACACCGTTTCGTAGCACTGTAAATGCAAATATAAAATCACTACTGCACTGTAAATAATGGGGAAAGCAATGACAGACATTAGAATTATTGCGCAAAAGTCTCAAGCTCGCAAATCGGCAATCAAATATATTTTTTTACGTTTTATTTTTATGTTATATCAATCGCTGAAATGAACAGGTTAATACATATCAGGCCACCCACATGAACTAGGTTTCTTCATTCATTTTTATTGATGTTCACACTGCTGGATTGCGAGTCTGATCGCATATCAGACTTTGAAACACTAGTTGATTGACGTTTAAACTGCACCTTTAACTGACGTCATGATGACGGTCTCATTTACTATTGGCTGTTTCTACATCAGTGAGTTCTGTAGAAAATTAAAGGACCGCTGTAGTTTAGGAAAATCTTCACATGTATTGTAGTAAACTAACACCAATTAGCAACATCATTTTGGAGGACTGCGTACAAGGAAATCCATCTAGTCTGGCTTCAGCACTTCTTCCTAGCTTGGAGTCTGAGAGGTGTACTTATACTGTCTATCAGTGGAGGGATAGGTAAGGGAAGAGGGAGAGCACAAAACTTCACCAAAATATCATGGATGTTTCAAGAGACCAGCAGAGATATCAAGATGTATTTTCTAACTGAAAAGTAGCTTAATTAAATTGTTTCTACCTAATTATGTTCTGAAACTCATTTTTTTATCATCAGTAGTTCATTAATGAAGCATTAAACTTTAAAATTGTTTGTTCAGCTAAATAATTTTTGTTCAAATATATTTTAGCCTTACATTATTTTCTACTAGATTACCAAAAGAGAATATACTGATATACTGCAAATGAATTGGGGGCAAATATATTTGCTTTTCATATTTAATTGTCCATGAATAAAAATATCAAACCTAATGATAATTTAATGACAATTGGTGCTATTTGTGATTGAACGTAAGCCTTCTTTATAATGCAAGCTGTATGATGGTCTACCATCCACCACAGGTTATGTTTTGTGAGCTTTATTCATACTGACATGTGCTTTTTTATTAATAACATGCTTTTTTACTGTCCATAGTGTAGAGATTTCATACTGTATTCAATAATATACCAGAAATGTAGACTGACAAACATTTGCTTTTGCCTATCCATTTCAGTGTTCTGCCCTAAAGTATATTATTATGTTATACACCCACTGACTAATCAAACATACTGTACTGCTTCTGAATGTATTTAAAATTGAGCAGGACGTAAGAAATGTTCCTTAGACACTGTAGTACAAAACGTTCTGTGGTGCAATGAAAAAACATGTTTTATAAATGACACAAGCTTATTTCCAAAATGGATTATTTAAATCAATTAGACAAATACCTAATACAAGCCTACACCTTAATACTGATAGGAAATGCACTGTCATATCTAACACAGGTCTACTTACTACTGATAGGACACCTACTGACATACCTAACACAGGTCTCCTTACTACTGATAGGACACATACTGACATACCTAACACAGGTCTTCTTACTACTGATAGGACACATACTGACATACCTAACACAGGTCTCCTTACTACTGATAGGACACATACTGACATACCTAACACAGGTCTTCTTACTACTGATAGGACACATACTGACATACCTAATACAGATCTACTTACTACTGATAGGACACATACTGACATACCTAACACAGGTCTCCTTACTACTGATAGGACACATACTGACATACCTAACACAGGTCTCCTTACTACTGATAGGACACATACTGACATACCTAACACAGGTCTCCTTACTACTGATAGGACACATACTGACATACCTAACACAGGTCTCCTTACTACTGATAGGACACATACTGACATACCTAACACAGGTCTCCTTACTACTGATAGGACACATACTGACATACCTAATACAGATCTTCTTACTACTGATAGGACACATACTGACATACCTAACACAGGTCTTCTTACTACTGATATGACACATACTGACATACCTAACACAGGTCTCCTTACTACTGATAGGACACATACTGACATACCTAACACAGGTCTCCTTACTACTGATAGGACACATACTGACATACCTAACACAGGTCTCCTTACTACTGATATGACACATACTGACATACCTAACACAGGTCTTCTTACTACTGATAGGACACATACTGACATACCTAATACAGATCTACTTACTACTGATAGGACACATACTGACATACCTAACACAGGTCTCCTTACTACTGATAGGACACATACTGACATACCTAACACAGGTCTTCTTACTACTGATAGGACACATACTGACATACCTAACACAGGTCTTCTTACTACTGATAGGACACATACTGACATACCTAACACAGGTCTCCTTACTACTGATTGGACACATACTGACATACCTAACACAGGTCTCCTTACTACTGATAGGACACATACTGACATACCTAACACAGATGTACTTACTACTGATAGGACACATGATGACATACCTAACACAGATGTACTTACTACTGATAGGACACATACTGACATACCTAACACAGGTCTTCTTACTACTGATAGGACACATACTGACATACCTAACACAGATGTACTTACTACTGATAGGACACATGATGACATACCTAACACAGATGTACTTACTACTGATAGGACACATACTGACATACCTAAAACAGATGTACTTACTACTGATAGGACACATACTGACATACCTAATACACTTCTACACCTTATTATTGATAGGAAATGTACTGACATACCAAACACAGGTCTACACCTTACTACTGACAGAACATGTACTGACATACCTAACTCAGGTCTATACATCACTTCTGATAGGAAATGTACTGACATACCAAACACAGGTCTACTTACTACTGTTAGGACACATACTGACATACCTTATACACTTCTACACCTTATTATTGATAGGAAATGTACTGACATACCAAATACAGGTCTACACCTTACTACTGACAGGACATGTACTGACATACCTAAAATAGGCCTACACCTTACTACTGATAGGAAATGTACTGACATACCTAACACACGTCTACTTACTAGTGATAGGACATATACTGACATACCTAATGCACGTCTACATCTTACTACTGATAGGGCATGTACTGACATACCTAACCCAGGTTTACATCCTATTACTGATAGGACATGTACTGACATACCTAACCCAGGTCTACACCTTACTACTGACAGGACATGTACTGACATACCTAACACACGTCTACTTACTAGTGATAGGACATATACTGACATACCTAATGCACGTCTACTTACTAGTGATAGGACATATACTGACATACCTAATGCACGTCTACATCTTACTACTGATAGGGCATGTACTGACATACCTAACCCAGGTTTACATCCTATTACTGATAGGACATGTACTGACATACCTAACCCAGGTCTACACCTTACTACTGACAGGACATGTACTGACATACCTAACACACGTCTATTTACTAGTGATAGGACATATACTGACATACCTAATGCACGTCTACATCTTACTACTGATAGGGCATGTACTGACATACCTAACCCAGGTTTACATCCTATTACTGATAGGATATGTACTGACATACCTAACCCATGTCCACACCTCACTTCTGTTAGGACATGTACTGACATACCCAACACAGGTCTACTTACTACTGATAGGACATATACTGACATACCTAACGCACGTCTACATCTTACTACCGATAGGACATGTACTGACATACCTAAAATAGCACTACACCTTACATATACTGGCATGCCTACTGGTTTTGCAGTATACTGGCTTTGCAGTGTCTTATACTGGCCAATCAATGACCATTTTTGAGCAACGTGCTGCTGGTACATGGTCATTGATAGGATAGGAAACTACACTGCACATCCAGCAATACAGAGTCTGTGTCTGCATAGGCTGGATATTGAGCATATCCTTGCAGGAAATATTTGTTTGTTTTCAGGCAGTAAAATAGAGTTAATAAGCACTTCTTAATAAACTAAAGTACATAAAAATAAAAATATACACACGTATATTATATTTACCTAGTAAAATCCAGAAATCCTCCAAATCCCTTTAATGGTTACTCATGTAAATATGTCCAATTAACCCATATTTTATAAACAGTTTGCATCTAATGCCCCAACAGATTATACACTGGGGTGTAACTGGATTATAGTGCAATCCAGTCTTTGTTCAGGGAAATGATCTAGACTCACTTTGAATCCATCAATAATTGAAGGAGCACTGTATAAATGAGAATATGGCAATCTTTAATCACTACTTTATTTATATTTTATAATCCATTAGATTGTAAATTTACAAGTTTTCAATCATGTGTCAGTGCTTTGTAAATAAGCACTATGTATATTTGATTTTAAGCTCAAAAATAGGGCCCTCTATTCTTTGTAATGTGTTGATTTTGTTTTTGCCATGTACTTAACCCCTGTATAGTACTATGGAATGTGTTGGAGCGTTACAAATAAAGGTAATAATCATAAAAATAATAATAATAATAAGTGGCCCATTACTGGGGATCAATGGCAGAGCTAGAGAAAGGAGGGCCCTGGAGTAAAAAATAATTCTGTCCCCCCATCCTCTACGGGGGAAGGGGGCTTTGGTGCATCCGAGGGTGGGGTACGCCTACACTACATTACAAAAATAGTACTCTCGCACAGCACCCACCCCTCCTAGCATCCGAACATAGTATCCAGTCCTTGTCAACAGCTTTCCCTTCTCAGCATCCTTTGCTCCCCCTCACACAACCCATCCCCTGTACTTTGCTGTCACTTTGCAGCCCTTGCCTTCCTTCCTGATACATTCCCCCAGCGTGCTGAACTGCCCCACACTGCCACCTTTTGAAGCTTTAGTAGAAATTATCTTTTTTAAACAGACAGGCACCAATTTCCCCACTTCCCCCCAGAGGAGGGCCCAGATGCATTACACCACTGGTAGTCCTGCCCCTGCTGGGGACTGCTAATGTTGGAGACCATTTGATCTTCCTTTATTTCATAAGCACAGATAGAGGCAAAGGAGATGCAAAATTACATTTTAGAAAGACAATTGTTATAGAGTTTTATTGGGGTGTATTGTGTTACGAAATCAATATTAAGATGAAAAAAAATACGATGGTGTAAAAGTATGCCCTAGTAAATTAATTTGCTATATATAAACACATTTTATGTACTAAATTGTGAAAGATGTTATCATTTATTCAAAACTTTTTCAAAAACTTTTTTTTACGACAGAACTAATTTGTCAAAAACATGAAAGGAAGAAAAATTTGATAACTTCTGAAAATATAATATATAGGGCCTTATTAATACATGGCTTTAATTTCATGGCGCTTTATATGTGTGCTTCGGAACTATTTGTCACATAGAAGGAGACGTCCTATACAGTGAAAGGAAATGCATCGTACAGCAGTGAAAATGAAGGAGATAAGGGTAAATTAGTTCAAGATCAATAACACAAGTGAGATATTATAAACAGACCTCATTAGTAATAATTTCTGATCATAGATCAAGGAGTTTACTGCAGTATTCATAAAGTTCATTAATGTATTTAAATTCCAAAGATACTTAAGGCTTTCTTAAACTTGAATTTTAATTGACTGTTACATGACAAAAAATGTTGACTAATCGTTAGTTTTCCTGGATTAATGTTGTTTGCTCAAACATATTATGTGAGGCCACATTTTAAATGACACTGGATATTTGTTTGCTGGGCATATCTGAATCAATTACAATATGAATTATATCCTTAAAATGTAGCTTGCCTATCTAAATTGTTTTAAAGGTGTGGTGTATTTTAATGGTGCACTGATCTGTCATGATCCGGAAGGGAAGAGAGTGAAGTGAATGTATTTGTTAGTGATTGCTCTGAATAAGTATAGATGTGTGTATTTTTTTTCTAATATATCTTTTATTGAAATAGATACTGTTATTACATGGAACACAACATCTCAAAACAATAGTAATACAGTTATCTGGTGTCATCAAATACCTATCTCATCTCATAACCCATTAATAACAAAAAAAATATCCAAGAGCAAAAGGGAGGAGAAAGAGAACGAGAGAGAAGTGAAGAAAGAAGAAAGACAAGTGGTCATTTCATTATTGATTGTTATTTAACTTACTTGGTTGTATTAGCTAATATATTTTAACATGACAATAATCATATCATAAAACATTTTGTTTGAGTTTAATGTCTGTCAGAGAGTTATAATTATAGTCAACATACTTTCTTTTGTGGCTACGAATATCATTTGTCAGAATATTTTCAGGTTAGGGACATCACAAATTGGGATATGGCTAAATCTTATGCAATATACCAGAAGTGGGCATCCCTCATTGCCTCATTTTGTATCATACCATATGTTATTAGGTTGGTAGCCAACCAGAGCATTGTGATATCATTGGTGACATAATAATACATTTTGAGCTACATATAATGAAATCTGCAGAGGCATCGTTCATTGGTTAGCACAAATTTGTTTCAGCTCCTTCTTGGAGCATCAACCAAAGAAAAAGAAAATGGTGGAGCCAGGAAATGTGAGTAGAATAGACTTGATACAGTAGGGAAATTGGACCTACAGTTGGATTTTCATAATCAGTTTGCATCAGAATGGCTGCATTTTTGAGTCACTTTATAAATCAGTAAATGTAGGATTGGCCTATATTAGGTAAGCATTCAAAATGTGAGTAGACAATTGATTTGAATGGCAGGGTTAGGATTCAGTATGTAGTTTCATCCAAAGAAAAGTAGATTGATTCCTAAGTTAAATGTCTAAATTAAATGATGTAAATGGCAGCCATGCAAATTTTTAATTAGATTTACATGGGAACTATGCATAAGTAAATATATATAATATCTTTAGAGCTCCACTGATGGAAATACAGGCTTTGCTCTAAAAATTATATCTCCATTTATAGTAACCCAATTAGTGAAGTAACTTTTGGAAAAATTAAGAAAATAAGGACTAAAGGTCATGATTCATGATTTGAAGCTAGAGGATCTAGAGGATGTCTAGAGTATTACTTTACAGATAGGGTAGAAGATACTGTCGGAAGAGGTAGTAAATTTGACAAACCTCTCAAAGTACCAAATGTCTTTAAGAAAATGAAGTCAAGGTCTGGAGTCCATTTTTTAATGATTAAGCATACAAATATTGTAATGCAGACACGTTCCTACCACTACCGCTCATTATTGTGGTACCTCAGGAATCATTCTCCTTATAAACATCCAATCCATTTTCTGAATTTCTACATCATCTATCTGTAGACCATATCACCCTCTTTTCTATTCTAGATCACAATCATGTAATCTTGGATATACACAAACACCAAGATCAATATCTTCAGACCAAGCTCCTATAGTTAACTCTTATGCTCCAACTCCCATACTGCAAAATCTCTCCTACAGCTGATTTCAGTTATTCTGCTACCCTGGGGACATAATGCCATTCTGTCACTCACTCATATCCCCGATGATTATTGTAACATTGTGAATGTCTTTCTAGGTTTATTTACCTTGCTCAACATCTGTGGCACCGTCTTGGGAACCCCTCAGCTTGCTCCTTATGTCCTCCAAAATACAATATGAATTCCTGATTTTAACATAATATATGAAGCTACTTCTAAAACACTGATTACCTCTACATCTCTTCAATTGTCTCTAAATAATACCCCAAATGCCACCATTCTGTGCTCAGGACCAGCTTTTTTCCTAAAACTCATTACCTCCTCCAACATCTGTTTTCTTGAGTTGCAGCTACACTATGGACTTTCTTATTCCTCAGTTTTCAGTGTTTCAAATGCTCCTGTACCCAATGGATACCATCTGCTGGTTCCACAATAGATCTTCCTCCCTCACTCTCTGTGAATGAATCTCCTCTAGAGCGTAAATTCCATAAAGCAAGGAATTCCCTATGTATTGTCAAGTCTCTATACTATTTCCATTCCTAGGTTTTTACTATACGCCAGCATATAGAGCTATGAAGTATGTTGGTGCCATATTAATAAAGACTAGAATAACAAATTGGTGCCAATCAGTCTAAGGATCACTTTGCTCTGTTATGTGTTTCATTTAGGAAGCTCTGTCATATGGTGAACAAATGAAACTTGAGTTTGAATGCGGCTCTATTTTTATGATTGTTTTGTAGATTTGGCTGAAATATTTTAGATGAAAACATCAAAGAGCGTGGTATAGAGTTGTATTTGTTGGCTGCTGGAGGGGAAATGGTGTTGTTGTTACTATGGTTGAGGGAAAGCTATTCAGCCAAAACTGTGGGAGAAGTTGTAAGAAGTAGTTTGAACAATGGCCATAATTAAATTCATTTAAAAACATATTCTTTATGCATACGCCAGTTTTATGAAATAATTATCTACTGGAGTTTTTTTCATCTATTTACCACCAAACCAGTTTCCATCAATGCATTTGAAGTCAAGGTTAGGTTCCAACACAATAACTGGAAATATCCACTTTTATCTGAAGACTCTACATGAGTAACAAAGAATTACTAATAACAGCTAAGAATTAACTATTTCATCTTCTTAGCAGATGTAGACCAAGGGAAAAGGATACAGAGAAGAAAACCCATATCATTGCTTTCTGAAAGCTGACGAAATGGAGACATGTAGAGATAGAGTAGTATAAATAAAACCTAGTAATTACTATTCCTGATGACCACTTAAGGATTTTACTAATATAGTGTATATTTACATAAAGAGTTTTGCCTTTAAAATAAGATTCTGCTGACATCAGTTATGGTGATATAGTTTTACTTTTGGTTAAGTTAAATTGAAATATCAATAAATAAATATCAATCCCAAACTATATCTCACTACCTCTTCTCTGTTTCAACCTCCAGCAACCATCTTGAAATTTCTCCTCTGGCTTTTGCTCACACTGCTACAAGCCTCCAGCAACCATCTTGAAATTTCTCCTCTGGCTTTTGATCACACTGCTACAAGCAACCATCATTACTTCACATCACTAATATCAACTCTGTCCTCCAACCCCAAACGTCTGTTTGCCACTTTCAATACTCTACTCCGCCCACCACCTCCCCCCATCCCTTCCTCTCTTATGGCTGAAGACTTTACCAACCATTTTACACATAAAATTCAATCTATCCTCAATTAACTCTCCTCTCATCGTGGCTCACACACTCCACCCTCTCAACTAACCAGCAACACCCAATCTACTCCCCTCCCCATTCCCACAGCCACTTTGAACTACTTTACCCCTGCAACAGAGGATGAAGTCTCCATCCTAATATCATCCTCTCACTTCACTACTTCTACTCCACATTTTCTCCTCCCTCTGCATTCGAGACACTGCTCTCTTGTGGTTCTCATCATACCTCCAAGAATGATCATTTAGAGCCTCCTTCTCCTGCACATCTTCTCCTCACCCCCTGTCTGTTGGCGTACCCCAAGGATCAGTCCTAGGCCCCCCTCCTCTTCTCCATCCACATCCTCACTCTGCACCCTAATAAACTTTTTTGGGTTCCTGTACCATCTCTATGCAGATGACACCCAAATCTATCTCTCAGCACCAGATCTATCCCCCTCTTCTAGCACACATCTCCGACTGCCTCTCTAGTATATCCTCTTGGATGTCTGCTCACCATCTGAAACTCAACATGTCTAAGACTTAACTCTTAATCTTCCCTCCCTCTACTACAGCTTCAATTCCTCACATCTCTCTCTCTGTCAACAATGCCATTATCACTCCCACATCCCAAGCCGATTGTCTCGGGGGTTCTACTGGACCCCGCCCTCTCTTTCATCCCACACATACAGTCTCTAACCAAATCCTGTCTTTTTCATTAAAAAAACATATCCAAAATACGCAATTATCTTACACAAGACACTACTAAGATTCTAATACACTCTCTCATCATTTCTCGTCTTCACTATTGCAACTCGCTCCTTGTTGGCCTGCCCATCACTCACCTCTCCCCACTTCAATCCATACTGAATGCCTCAGCCAGACTCATCTTCCGTAAACATCGTTCAGTATCGGCAGCTCCTCTTTGTCAATCACTTCACTGGCTTCCCTTAGCCTCCAGAATAAAACTTAAAATCTTGACCCTAACTTATAAAGCCCTCAACAGCGCACCCCCATACATCTCTGCTCTCATCTCCAAATACTCCCCCACACACCCTCTTCATTCTGCTAATGACCTTCTTCTTTCTACCACTCTTGTCACCTCCTCTCACTCCCACCTCCAGGACTTTTCTTGTGCTGCCCCTATTCTCTGGAACTCCTTGCCTCGCTTCACCAGACTATCCTCCTGCCTTAAATCCTTCAAAACTTCAATAAAAATGCACCTCTTTAAAGAAGCCTATAACCTTTCTCCCTAACATACTCATCATTACTCTCTTCCTACTGTACCACATACAAACTTCAACCTTTAGATTGTAAGTCTGCGAGTTTCAATCCTGCAAGGTGCTATAGGGAAAGTGATATGGACACCGGATTCCAAGCTCAAAGACAGGGCCATCCATTCATTGCAATGTGTGAATCTTAAACTTGTCATTGCCTGTAACTTAACTAATGTATAGCGCTATGGAATATGTTGGCGCGTTACAAATAAACAATACTAATAATAAATGATTTAGACAAATTCTTGGTATCCTAGTTCAACATGTAAAACCCTTACTGACTGCGTCCCAATCAGAACCCCCTCTGGCACCAAAAAATAACCCAGATGCTTTAGGATCCATCAAGAATCCATGCAGCACCTAAATAGGTAACCCTTGCCCCTGTTGTCCTGATCGGGACCCTGTGGCATTTAAATAATTAACCCTTGCCACAGAGGTCCAACACAGACCTCCACAACATAGGGGCTAGGGGTGGGGTTTTAGCTGGGAAGGGGAGATTGGGGAGTGAGCAAGGAACGGGACGATTGAGGTGTGAGCGGGTAAGGGGATCCCTGGGGATTCCCTACACAGCGCCTATGAATGGCGGGAATCCCCAGGGATTCTCATTTTTTAAGGTTTGTTTCAGGTCAGTAATTTACAGAGTATAGCCCTTTCCAGCAAAACCTGAGCCTTGTCATTTACTGCAAAGGCTTGTGATTACGAGATGTGTCTGTGCTCAGTAATATTACTGGAGTGGAGCTTTGAAGAGGTGTATAACTTATGGGAAAAAAGCTCCCACAGCAGATTTTATGGAGCAATGCAATGCTTGAACAGAATAGAATATTTTCAAGATTTTTGGGGGGCGTGGCTTGACACCAAGCAAGCATTGCAGACGTGCCTAGTGTGAGCTCCTGGCTGTTAAGTAGGACTTTAAAATAAAAAAGGGTAAATTCAAAAAAAAAACGTAATAATATAGATATTTGTGCTGGTGAATGCATCAGGAACAGCCACATAGAAATTTAGTTGGAGCACAAAGGACTATTTTTGTGACAGTGAGGACTCTGGCCTGTAAAGCCCTAGGCTGCCATTCACAGTTTCCTGGGGAGTAAGGCCTTGATCCTGCAACAGCCCGGAAGGCAGGCTGCACGGCATAACCAGCCCACCACAACCGGACTACACCTGAGGTACTTACCTGCAAGGATGAAGTGGGTGGTCTGGCCTCAACAAAGATCCGCTCAAGCGACAAAAACAGCGGAGGCCGCTCCGGATGACACAGGCGCTCCCGCAGGGAACAGTGAGTTAGTGGGCTTAGCTGCCAGGTTGTAGCATGAGCTGGAGAGAACTGATAGATTTGGGCAGGGGCTGAGGCAGACAGAGCCTAGAGGCACTGGGGGAGAGCAGCGGGGCTGGCTGGTGGGCACCCCGCCAGCTTGGTGCACGTTCTGGTCTGTCTACAGACGCGCTAGCGAGGAGCCTCAGCACACACTGCCAATGGAAGAGAAGAGGCTGTCCCTCAGCTTCAGGCAAAGGCAGGGGTCTGAGGGGAATAATGGAAAGAGCTGGATGCAGGAGGGCGATCTGACGGTGACAGGCCTACAAGGGGCTGGTCGCAGGCGCCATCTTGGCTCATTCTTATCTACAACAATCAGGACAGTTTCCCGCCAAAATTATCGCGGCCATTTTAGTCCTTCATGACCACTCGTCCCCGCAGCCATTTCCCAGCAATTTCCCGCCAAAAGGCACAGAGGCCATTCTACAGCCTACCAGATCACCCTCCCCTAAAGAGAACCCCTGCACAACCCCCTGGCAACAATCATAAAAACTACTCTAGGCCTGCCAGCCCACTCTCCTTCAGGCCACTGGCCAGACCGGGACTTGGTGGCCAGCCTCGGCCTTCTCACAGCATTGAGATTGCAACACCTATCCTACCCTTATACCAAATTTGGGAGCTTGGGGTAATTGGCATCTACATACAGCACCCCCTAGTGCATTGTTGAGCACCAGTCCATACCGGACCAAAAGGTGCAAGCAAACTCTGGCAAAGTTCTGGATGAAGCCCAAGGTCGCCAAGTCAATCCTGGAAGGTAGGGTTTCCCTAACCGCATGTTAAGAATACCACAGGAAATTTCTGTGGTCCCTAGACCAAACTCGGCCCAAGCAAACTACAACAATCCGCCCTGGGTCATCAGATTGGGCAACTCCTCCTATTCTACCCAGAGAAGCTGACAATAAGACAAGTGTGACCAGTATTACAGGAGAGTCTGCCGCACCGAACCTTGCATTATAACAAAGCACCTCTATTGGTGTTCCGTGGGCATATCCCATGCTCTGGGAGACCTGAACTACATTTGTTGGAAACTGGCCTATAAAACCAGCGTCATATAAGCTGAACCAGGTACCGGAACCTTTGTCGGAAATCTATTACTTTATATTGCTTCAAAACTTGTTTCCGCACATAAGATGATGTAACTGAGGAGTCTGGCCCTTCAGCCAGCACTTATAAACTAGAGACTATCCTATACTGAGAGCCCAACTGGTCTCATAAAGGTGTCATGGGGAAGCCAAAAAAGACCTCAGGGTCAAAGAGAATTACTGACCACTTCCCGAAGCAAACCCCAACTCCACCCCAAGCCAGGATTTGCCTCCAGACTCCAACCCAGGCTCCGAAGGGGAGCGAGACTCGGAATCCGCCTATCCAAACGTCAATGTATCAGACATCTCTCTTGCAAAGTTTGACCAGCTGCTTCAGATCCATTTATAACCGATTGTAAAAGAACTGAAACAAGAAATTAATGACTTGGGTCAGAGAACCCATGCACTGGAGAAAGTCACAGATCAGATAATTGGAGCACAGGCCAGTGACAGGGTGGAGGTTTCAGCAAACACCAAACACATCTGATGAGTCTGGAGGCAAAACTTTAAGACCATGAAAATAGATTGAGGCGGCATAACATCCGCTGCGGGGGGTACCATCAGCTGTGCAAGATCTGGCCCCATATGTCTCAGGAGTGGTGGAATCACTTCTGCCTGCGCTCCAGTCTGGATCCTGAGAAATTGAGCGGGCCCATTGGGCCATGGGGGGATCTTGACCGAATGGTCAGCCTAAAGATGTAATCATCCATTTCCTCTGACAGAGGACAAGTAATCTGGTGATCCAAGCGGCGACAAAATCGCCTTCTGTTAAGGGGCCATACTCCAAGTATATGCTGACTTGGCCCACTTAGGCTCCAGAAACGCAAATTACTGAGGCCGGGTCTTCTAATGCTAAATAATCACCAGATTAAATACTGATGGGGCTTCCCTTTCTGTCTGACCTTCCAGCATGCTTCAGCAACCCATGTGGTCTGCTTGTTGGATGAATGCAGGGAAGTTCTCCAACACCTTGGCCTCCTGCATTAGGGAGAGTTGACGGCTCAACAGCTAACCACCCTTTCTCCCAGACCGCAAAGAGAGTAGTCAGACATCCCATTGCCCAAGCTGCAGAGGCATCGGAAATCTGAGCCCCGCACCCACCATCGACGACATCTGGGTCCACAGAGGACTGAATGGTCTCTGGTGCTACCCTTATTTAGACTTGATTTGGCAGACCCGAGAGGGCTCGGTGGAGGGCCTTAAACTGGTGGCTCTTAATGGGCTATTATAGTTGGCTAACACTGTCATAGTATAACATGTTGTATCTATTTATATTCTGAGCCTACCTAACGGCTCATCAATGTGTACAGTTTACCACTGGCTCAGCGAGAAAGGGCCTCTGTAGCTAGGTAAAATTCTGAGTATCAATGCACATCTTCACATGGTCCACAAGCCTAGAGCGAGGACTAGTTTTGTAAATATAGTTAGACATTCTCATAAGTTGCTACAGCTAGCTCCATCCCCAAGGCCAAACTCAGACACAGGACTCTGATATAAGACTGGATGCTCTCAGATAGTGAGGTCCATGGTTAATCTGACTCCTGTGTGATGACACCGTCCATCTCCCCCACCACACACATTGACTCCACAGAGAAGGTTTGCATGTAATCCTGTTAAAACGTTGACAACGGTTCCCACATGTTTTTCATTGAGTATGTACGTTAGGAATGTAATCCTGATTTGCAATGTTCCCACCTACCACCCTGGCTCACCCTTTTTTATTTTTTCCGTTTCACCATGTATCTCACCAGTAGAAATCTTCCTGCCTTTCCCCCCTCCAGATATAGAGTGTCTAATACCCCTGCTAACAAGTCTCAAACATGGTCACTGTTTAAGATGTCTAAAACTGCAGTATGGTTTCTGTCTTCCCTTACTGATTCCCTCTTTCACTACAGACCTGAACCAGTCCCATTAAACCCATGCCTTGGGGATTCCAGAGGTACAAATCATAGGATGACCCTCGTGTTCATGGTCCTGTCTCCCAGTAGTGGTAAGCCTGAGCTCGATGACACTAGGCACATCACCAGGACAGACATAAATGACGTATAGTGTAATTACGGTTATCACCCACAATATTAGAGGGTTCGACTCACAGATCAAGAGGCGTAAAGTCTTCCTTACGTATAAAGCATTCCATCCCTCGGTACTCTTTCTGCAAGAGACCCACTTTGTTAGCAATAAGGTTCCAAAATAAAAAAGTCACACTCAGAGACTATAAAGCAAAAAATAGAATCAACTCGCTTGGAGCTTGATCTACTTCTGTCACAGAGGGTCGACTATTCTAAAGCAAACAAGCCACATTTCATGCTGGCTAAATAATTGAAGAATCGGTCAAAACAATCAAAAATGTTTAGGAATCGGCAACCTGCGATGTTCATTACGTCCAGCCCTGCTCTAATCCAAAAAACCTTTGTAGAGTTCTTCCAGTAACTATATTCCTCTCCCCATCTAGACCAGAGCAGTCAAATTACCTCCTTTTAAAATGCTTGCGACCTACCCACACTTGCCCCCACGGACATAGATCTTATCAATGCCCCTGTCACTACAGACGAGATCAAAGAGACAATTGGAGAGCTGAAGAGTGGAAAGGCCCTTGGGCCGGATGGATTCTCAAATCTTTATTATAGAAAGTACGCAGAGCTATTGGCACTGCACTTGAAAGGGATATTCAATCATATGCTTAAGGGTCTTCCAGTCCCACCAGAACTTAAAAAGGCAAATCTAATTTTTATTCTCAAAGAAGACAAAGACTCCCTAAATGTACGGAACTATAGGCCTATATCCCTGCTCAATAGCGACATTAAGATACTTGCAAAAATCATGGCCAAAAGAGTAAACACATTTCTCCCGAGATTAAACCACAAAGACCAGGTGGGGTTCATCCTGCACAGGCAGGCGACAATACTCGCAGAATTTTAAACATACTTCACAGATCTAAGCAACTTCGCGTGCCATCACTAAATATAGAGAAAGCATTTGATTCAGTTGAGTGGAAATATTTATGGGCGGTGCTCAAGGAAATTTGGGTTCCCAGACCAGTTCCTAAACCTTATATACACGTATTACAATGCTCCCAAGGCTTGGGTAAGACTCCCAGGGAGTAATATACCATCTGCCATGCCTGCTTCATGTTTCATACCCTGCCTATAACAGTAAAGTTACAGGACTTGGAGTTTTGTCAAAAGCAGATCCTTAAATTTATTTGGGTTAACAAACGCCCTAGAATAGCCAGATGGCAAATGTGTAAACCCAAATTGAAGGGAGGGTCTCTCATGCCCAAACCTACACTTATATTTCAAGGCGGCACAATTAGCATGTTGATGTTCGTAGAGAGCATAAATATGCTTCCTTATACATGGGAGAACATAATCTTGTTGACCAAGCCTTACTTGCTCCTAAGTAAAACAGAGAACCCATGCATTAAACTAACACTAACTGTATGGAATTGGGCACTGCACACCCATAAGTTGGCAGCTATCCCACCTACAATGACGGCGTTGTCACCCCACCCTAAGCTGTCCCCAACTCTCTCCTTGTTGTCGGCACTTTGGTGGAAGTCACAGGGTCTAGAGGGTGCATGGTATAGAGGGAGCAACCCAAGAGGGGCCAATGAGCTACAGGGTAGGCTCAACTTGCCCCCCCAAAGAACAGTTTCACTTTAACAGACTGTATCATCTTGTTGGCACGCTGAGAAGGGAATCTGGCGCCCCGGGGACAAACTGGTTTGTAGCACGCTGTGAGTCATTCCCTCTAACAATGAGAATGGTGAGCCTCCTATATAACGTTTTTAATGTGGAGACCTCGGACCAAAAACCAAACTATATAGTCGCTTGGGAACAGGATCTGGGTAAAGCCAGGGAGGAGGACTGCTGGTCTTATTCCTGGAAGAGTCTCCCAAAAGGCTCTTATAATTATAGCATCCTTGAAACGGCACTTAAAGTGCTACACAGGACTTAATATTAAGCCAGAGAGGCTCCAGAAGTGGGACCCGGTGGCCGACCTGACATGTTTTTGGGGGTGCCCAACGACAGGCACGTTTTACCACATATGATGGTTGTGCCCAACTGTGCAGCAGCTTTGGGCTGAGGTCTTTAAACTGGCTTCCGCGATCTTCCACTCACCTGTTAAACCAGGGGCCGAGGTTGCGATAGATACTCGGTGTCATTCAATGTCCGCTCAGCAAAATAAATTGTTACAGTACCATATGCTTGTGGCTAAAAGCCACATAGCTAAGCAATGGAAGAGCAAGACCCTAACTGCACAAGTGGTGACGAATATATTTAACTATATCGCAATTAATGAGCGGTTCACACACATACTGACAGACAGCATACCACAATTTCTAGACACTTGGAACTTATGGTTAGTGTCGCCGCTCAGCATCAGAGACTTATGTTGGAGGCGGCTGAGGGAGATGGAGGACCGTGAGGGAGGCAGGTCCATCGGCAACTGGGCAAGGAGGACAGGTAGGTAGGTAGCGTGATAGATGAACTTAGTTCAGGTTTGGTGAGTTCCCTGGTTGACACTTGTTTCTATCCCCCCCCCCCACACACTTAGGTTGCTTTTTACCCCCCCTCCCAAATTCCTCACAACATAACCCTTTGAAGTACAACCCTCAAAATCGTCTATAAATTTAAGGTACAATCCCAAAAAAATATGCCGGTAAGAACTATTTATCTTAGTTACCAATTTGCAAATGGTAGAAAGATCAGGCAGGAGTTTGTTGTTTAAACCTGCTACGGTATATTCACTGGAAATGTTGTTCCTGAAAGGGTAATTGACAATGAATGTTTGGTTTTAATTGTGGATATGTTCCTGCCATATTTGTTTCACATGTCATCTGATCTTACTGTCTAATAAAAAAACTTATTGAGGAAAAAAAAGGACAAAATTTATAATAGGAATGAAAGAGGGGGCAGTGTCCAATATAACCCAAAGACAACGGGCTTGGGAGATGGGAGTTCTACTAAAATTCAGTACAACATTCCCTTCATCTTGTCTAGGTTGGTTGGAAGGAATGTTGGCTAAAATCCCACTAAGGTTTTCAGGGGCTGCAAATAAGTTCACGGTTACTATAATAAAAATGTTGCCATAGAAAACAGACACTTTTTTCTATGGCAAAATGTATGCGGCGATTATTAAAAATCAAACTTTTAAAATCTGCCTTGCAAAATGTATTTTACAAAGCCACTGTAGACTACCTTGACAAAAGCTTTTCTGTATGAGAAATAACTGATCTATAGTGTAGAGAAAAATATATTAAATACAGACAGTGTGAGAGGTTTTCTCCTGCCTGATAATTTACAGGAAACAGATTGCCAGTGAGCCTTATGGATCTCTGCACACACATCATTTGTGCTTTTCTTCCATTTGGTTTTAATGTAAATCAGATATAGAAAACACATTTAACATGGTCTCCATGAGTTCTTGCTTACACATTTTGTTTACTCACTGGTAAGATGAAAGCGGATCAAACATATTGTTTTATCTTCCTATCTGATGATTTTCTTCAATTAATATAATTGTTTTTCAATGGGGAAGTTCATTAGAATTAACACTTGCTCTAAAGTTAAGACATTTTATTTATTTTGATCAGAACCTCAGTTGCAGAAAAAAACGTGTTAATTTCTGTTGTCAAGAATAATATTAAGAAAAAAACTTTGCAATTCTATTTCAGTAACAATGTTATGGGAATTATCTTGATTTTAAAAAAGTGTTTAAATATAAGTGTAAAGTGTGGAGAATTTACAAAACAAGCAAAATGCAAGATCTGGAACTGAGAGCTAATTCAGTAGTAATTCAGCAGTAGTGTTTCCAATACAGTCAGTTAAAAAAAATAAAGTCTATAAAAATGTTTTCTTGGTTACTTTAAATCAGGGACATTTCAAGAAATCCATTTCAAGAAAAGCATAGGAAGGCATGAAAACACATTATAATTAACTGAAGAACAGTCTCAAACCCACAAATATGCAATTAAAACAAATATTATTTTAACTGTTATGTTTGAGTAATATCAATCCCGGGACTCAAGGGGTTAATACATGTCATGAAAACTTCATGGACTAAAACAAATGCTCTAATGCATTTTATATATTGCTAGATTGCTTGATTGCGAGTCCGATCAGCAAATGTTACTTATTGGCACTAATTAATTCTTAGCCTCAGATTGCAGATTACGTCTAACTTCCATGTTTTACTGACATCATGATGACGGTCTCATTTACTATTGGCTGTGTCTAAGAAGTTTAAATATTGTCAGATCACATGATCACACCCCTGAAATCCTACTTAAAAAGGCAGGGTTTATGTGTGGAGGCTGTAAGGTGTACATTACGGGCTTGAGTTAATAGAATACATCTAAACATTTAGAGAGAAAAAACACCTGCAGCCAAAATCATGTGTTAGTCACTTACGGGCTTCTAAAAAATAAGGTTCTTATTCATGTCGATTAAATAAATCCTAATGTTGTTAGACAATTAAGAATTATAGGTGAACTTCATTGTTGTCTACCAAGATTGAGAGTATTGAATATAATTAATTTCCTGTTATCGTAGTACTAGCGACTTGCCTGTCAAAAAATTACGGCAATATGTTGTTTGTTTGCAAAATTCATTTTGTTGGTGTTTTAAGATCCTTCGGCGCTGATTGCGAGCCTTGCGCTGAGCGCCTTTGGCACTCTTTGCGAGACTCTTGGTTGTTTGTGTGCTATGAGCAGCGTTGGTGTCTTTTTTTGGTATGTCAATGAATAATTAATAAAATTAGAAATTAATATACTTTACCTATTGTGAAGTAATATATGCAGCATTGTGTTGAAGAGCTGGCAATCTGTTTTCATGTTGCTGCAGCATCAGTGCGGTGGAGCTGCTGTGTAAGCGTCATGAATGTGTAGTGTAATAGTGTGCGAGGCAAATCCGTTAGGGAAGCTGTGCACTTCCGGATTGTATAAGTTAGTGTTCTAAAATGGCGCCTAATGTGTGGTATGCGGCTGTGGCTGATTTTGCGTCCTTGTTTTCGGATGTCGTCCGACTTTTTCGGAAAATCCGTAGGTGTTTGGTGGTGTTTTGCATGTTTAGGGTCCTTTAGCCTCATTTTCGTTTTGTTCGGCGGCCATTTTTTCTCTCGCTTAGGTGATTTTCGGGTGTCTAAATTCAGAAATTTGGACTTAAATCGAGATGTAACTTTACTTGCAGAGGTCCTGGCTGCCTCCCCTTGCTGTAGGTAATCTTTTTATGTATTTGTTGTGTGTATTTATTGTGTTTGTAATGTGTTCGGGTTGCGCGGGTTGTGTCCTCTTTTTCGGATCTCGTACGTCTTTTTCGGAAAATCCGTAGGTGTTTGATGGTGTTTTGCGTCTTTAGAGACCTGTAGCCTCGTTTTCGGGTTTTTTCGGCTGCCATTTTTTCTCTTGCTTAGGGGATTTTCAGGTGTCTAAACTCTTTTATTTCGAGTTAAATTGAGGTGTAACTTTGGTTTTTGAGGTCCTGGGTGCCCCCCTTGCTGTAGGTAATCTTTTTATGTATTTATTGTGTTTTTCATGTTTTCATGTGCGCGGGTTTCGAGCGGTTTTTGCAGGGTCGTAATGGGTCATAACGCGTCTCGTATTATTGTGTCGTAACTCCGTTAATCTTGCGAGGTCCGCAGTTGCTGGCAAGGAGCGCCTTCGCGAGGGCCGCAGACTCTCTGTGCGAGCCCGCAGCGTTAGTAACGACCCGCATGCTCACAACTATATATGTGATATTTCTGAATCCAGAAATTCTATGGGCTGCTATAAGTTTGAAGGTTTTGACAAAGAAACATTTTGTTTACTTGACATCATTGTAAGAAATGACTATGACTAAACTCTTGGCATGATTATTATTCTATCCAAAAAGAAAGACCAAACAATGTAATAGCCATAGATAAAAATACATCATATACCAACCCAAACAGAATAAGAGATGAAAACCTGAGAACAGGCAATACTAATTGGCATGTCTTATGAGAATGGTGTCCACTGAGAGAACAGTCTCTCATGTTTTAGTTCACTTGTGCCATTACAGAGGAGAAGTCATTTGTAGCATATCCGTTGGAATCTAAGGGCCTCATTCGATTGCGATTTGGCCAATTAATATTAATTCATTAATATAAGCTCAGAGCATATTTTTTTACAGAAGTTTTTAGTTAGTGAAGACCTTGCTTTTGGATAGAAGTTTGCTAACTAAAAACTTCTGTAAAAAAATATGCTCTGTGCTTATATAGAGCCCTATTCAATTGGCCAAATCACAATTGAATGAGGCCCTAGGTCAGACCTGAACTGCCAGGACAATCATACCAGGACAATCATACCCATGTACAGTAGAAACAGCTGACTGCAGGCATACATTTCAGCCTCCTATCTTTTGTAATTGAGGTGTTTTAGATATCTCTATATAGACATGAGGTAGGGGCCCGACTCTGGATTTCTGGAAGTAGAGTGTAGGTGTTAATTGCTTGTAATCAAAATATATTGCCATTATACTCCATTTTTATATATAACTAGCGAATTGCCCGTCAAAAAATGACGGCAATGAAATTGTAAGTGAGCTAATGCTGTTTGGTATATAATTAAATAAATAATAGAATAATAAAGTAATATACTTTACCTATTTTGAAGTAATATATGCAGGAGGCATTCTGTTGAAGAGCTGACAATCTGTTTTGATGTTGCTACAGCATTAGTGGTGTGGAGCTGCTGTGTAAGCGTGTTGAATGTGTGCAGTGTAATAGTGTGCGTGCGCGAGGCAAATCCGTTAGCTTAGCTGTGTACTTCCACATTATATAAGTTATTGTTCTAAAATGGTGGCTAATGTGTGGTATGCGGCTGTGGCTGATTTAGCGTCTTTCGTTTTAAATGTCGTCTGACTTTTTCGGAATATCCGTAGCTGTTTGGTGGTGTTTTGCGTGTTTATGGTGGTGTTTTGCGTGTTTAGGGTCCTTTAGCCTCGTTTTAGTTTTGTTCGGCGGCCATTTTTTCTCTCGCTTAGGTGATTTTCGGGTGTTTAAACTCCGGAATTTGTACTTAAATCGAGGTGTAACTTTACTTGCAGAGGTCCTGGTTGCACCACCTTGCTGTGGGTAAGCTTTGTATATGTTTGTTGTGTGTATTTATTGTGTTTCTAATGTGTTTGGAGTCGCGCGGGTTGCATCCTTGTTTTCGAATCTCGTATGTCTTTTTCGGGAATTCCGTAGGTGTTTGGTGGTGCTTTGCGTCTTTAGACTGCTGTAGCCTCATTTTGATTTTTTTCGGCGGCCATTTTTTCTGTCACTTGCAGAATTTTTTAGTGTCTAAACTCTTTTATTTTGAGTTAAATTGAGGTGTAACTTCAGTTTTCGAGGCCCTGGATGCCCTTTTCCTGTAGGTAAGCTTTTTATGTATTTGTTGTGTGTATTTATTGTATTTTTCATGTTTTGATGTGCGAGGGTTGTGGACGATTTTTGCGAGGTCGTAATTGGTCGTAACGTGTTTCGTATTTTCCTTTCGTAACTACGTATATTTTGCGAGGTCGGCAGTTGCTGGCAAGGAGCGCCTTCGTGAGGGCCGCAAGCGTTAGCAACAGCTCGCATGCTCACAACTATATATGTGATACACTTTTAATCTTAATGTAATAACATATTTTTTCATGACATACCATTCCAAAATGTTCCTGCTTTTTGGTTATTTGCAGGATTTATACACCGGCCGTCTGTCAGCTGAAATTTGTCTCTGCAGGTGCTGCACTCGTCGTAGTCTGGTCCAAGGCACGTCTCACATGTTTTATGGCAAGTGTCACATTCTCTGTCAAAGTCATCAGAGTAAAACCCAGGCCCGCAGTCACTGACACATTCCCCATCTGTAACAAGGAAACATGAATCATCTCAGTGTCGCTGGCAATGATTTAAAACAGAGCTGGATGAATATCTTAGCATTTGCTAACAACAATATTGATTTTAGTGTCCCCATAATGACCTTTATACTAATTCAATGGACAAGCACATAATTGTAGTTCATTGCTCTGTTAACCATTTGACATCAGTATTTAACTTGAGAATCAGCATCTTGGTAGTTTATCAATTTAATACATAGGTAATGATTGTTAATGCTCATAAATTATCCTCGTCTAGCACTTACAGAGTTAGTGAAGGGCTTTTCAAGTTAAATCTATTTTTTATTTCATATTTAACATTAAATATACACATGCAAACAGTAGCAAAGAAGGGTTTAACCAGAAAATTATAATTTAATACCACCAATCCCCTCAATTGTGGCCACTGTTATACTCCTGTCCCACCTCGGGCCATGTCCTGGACATTATTATTTAGAATACAAACCGTTAAGCATAAATTGCATTAAGTGTACTGGCAAGATCACCTGGGTCATGTTATGTAGTTTAATTGGCTATGGCTGCAATCCCATAACCCTGCTTCCACAAAGTGAGCATGCACCAGGTAATCTGACTTACAGGTGCTCAGGACATCTAGGGAGGTGGGGGAAGGAGTGCAGCAGCAGCCATTATTGAGAGCAAATGTGTTTGTAACTTGTATTATGAGGCCAACATTGTTCTTTACTGCTGTTTGCACATGTATTCTTAACTTGAAAAGCTTGGACCTTTCCTGTTTTATGCTAGCGCGCGTGCACAGCACTGGAAGCTTCCTGTTACCGGATGCGCCCATGTTCCACGTCCCGATGTCCTCCCTAACCCCCTACACCTCTTGCCGGCCCTAACCCCCTACACCAGTTAGCGGGCCTAACCCTAAACCTGACCCCCTACACCTCTTGCTGGCCCTAACCCAAACCCCCTACATCAGTTACCTGGCCTAACCCTAAACCTAAGCCCCTAACCCTAAGTCCCTAACCCCCTACACCACTTGCAGGCCCTAATCCTAACCCCCTACACCACTTCCCGGCCCTAACCCTCAGCCCCTAACCCCCTACACCCCTTGGCAGCCCAACCCTAACCTCCTAACCCTCTTAGCCTAACCCTTACCCCCTAAAACCAAGTACCTAAGTCCCTAACCCTAACCCCCTACACCCCTTCCCGACCCTAACCCTAACCCCCTAACCCTGTAAACCTAACCCGAAAACCCTTAACCACTTACCAGCCACAAGGAGACAGCTTCATCTGTGCAGGGCAGTGCAGCATGCCTGCGTGCACATAACAGATGCACGTGTATGTGTGGTAGCATAAAACAGGAAAGCACCAAAAGCTCTCACTCTGGTCCTTTAAGTTCCCCTGGCCTTTTAATGATCCATTGATAATTATCTGTCTGCATAATCTAGCTGCAGCCTACAGGGAAACAGTAGTTTTTTAGCCTACACATAAAAATGATTCTTCTCCCTCAGTACTGTTCATCCAAGGTTGGGGTATCAAGCACTATGAAGCAATTAAATATAGAGAGAGGATTAACGAGTGGAAGGGAAAGTATCTGAAGTATTGCAAAGACTTGTTGGTAGTGTGATTAACCATTGTTTGCTATAGCGTTGTTCATCAGTGTATGTTCAGACATTTGGTAAGAACTAGTTAATCCTAGATTGTTATATGTTTTGCTAGTTGCCCAATAGAAATCAATCTGCTGTCTGTATAATACACAGTTAAAATTGAGATTTATACAATGGGGTTTATAGCCTCACTCTTGTTCTATGTTTGCAAACAGAGGTGTATTGAGTGGAGAACTTACCCAGGAGGTAGAAACCTTTCTCACATTGCAAACACTCCTCTTCTGTACAGCTAAAGCAGGCCTCATTACAATCAATGCAGGTCATTGTGGAGTCCTTATTGTATGTATTATCCGGACACAAGGCATAGCACAGGTTGTCAAACCTACAAGTAAGGAACCACAATAGGTACACTATACTTCACATTATTTATAGAAAGTGGTCCAATACAACCATTGCTAACTATTATCTACAGATTTCACATATTCAGCTTCAGTATAGCAATTGTTTTTAGGCTAAAAACAATATCCAAAATTTCAACAGATTAGATTGACTAACCTTCTCAAGGGTTACAAAGTGAGGCTGCAGTTGCCATTTTCCATGTAGGAATCAGTCATTGCAGATTTTAGCATCCTTCTTTGCAACCCTTGGGAAGCTTAGTGAAAATGGGGAAAGTGATGTTACATTCAGCATATCTGAGCATGTATGGGCCTTCATGGACTAAAAGGCAATGGTTACATATGACTGTACTTTTGTGCCTTCAGGGATTAATAGGCAATGGTTACATATGACTGTACTCTTGTGCCTTCAGGGATTAATAGGCAATGGTTATATATGACTACACGAAGATGAATGCAAAAGCTTGGTGGGAAGATCAAAAAGACTCATTGACAGACAAAAATGACAAAATTAAATTCAAATTTACTGTACATTTCTTTTTAAATGACATTCAATTGATAAAGTACCTGCACTATAGCTTTAAATTATGCCATATTTGTTATACAGTGCCTTGCAAAAATATTCACCCCCTTGACTTTTTACCTATTTTGTTACATTACAGCCTTAAGTTCAATGTTTTGTTAATTCTGAATTTTATGTGATGGATCAGAGCACAATAGTCTAAGTTGGTGAAGAGAAATGAGAAAAATATATACATAAAACTATTTTTTAGAAATAGAAAACAGAAAATTGGCATGCGCGTATGTATTCACCCCCTTTGTTATGAAGCCCATATCAAGCTCTGGTGCAACCAATAACCCTCAGAAGTCACATAATTAGTGAAATGGTGTCCATCAGTGTGCAGATCTGTCATTACATATACACACCGTTTTTGAAAGGCCCCAGAGGCTGCAACACCTAAGCAAGAGGCACCACTAACCAAACACTGCCATGAAGACCAAGGAACTCTCCAAACAAGTAAGGGACAATGTTGTTGAGACAAACAAGTCAGGGTTAGGTTATAAAAAACTATCCAAGTCTTTTATGATCCCCAGGAGCTCCATCAAATCTATCATAACAAATCAAAAGAACATGGCACAACAGCAAACCTGCCAAGAGATGGCCGCCTACCAAAACTCACGGACCAGGCAAGGAGGGCATTAATCAGAGAGGCAGCACAGAGACCTAAGGTAACCCTGGAGGACCTGAAGAGTTCCACAGCAGCGACTGGAGTATCTGTACATATGATGACAATAAGCGGACGCTCCATAGAGTTGGGCTTTATGGCAGAGTGGCCAGAAAAAAGCCATTACTTTAAAAAATGGCACGTTTTAAGTTTCTGAAAACGTATGTGGGAGACTCCCAAAATGTATGGAGGAAGGTGCTCTGGTCTGATAGAACTAAAATTGAGCTTTTCGACCATCAAAGAAAATGCTATGTCTGGCGCAAACCCAACACATCACATCACCCAAAGAACAAAACGACTTGGAGCTGTGATTGCCGTAAAAGGTGGCTCTACAAAGTATTGACTTTAGGGGGGTGGATAGTAATGCACATTGACTTTTTCTGTTATTTTGTCCTATTTGTTGTTTGCTTCACAATAAATAAAAAAAAAACATCTTCAAAGTTGTGGGCATGTTCTGTAAATTAACTGATGCAAATCCTCAAACAATCCATGTTAATTCCAGGTTGTGAGGCAACAAAACACGAAAAATGCCAAGGGGGTGAATACTTTTGCAAGGCACTGTATGCTGTGTAGAACATATATGCATAAGACTATGAAGACTAAGAAGCTTAAAAATCCTAGGTATGGTAAAAAGGGTATTGGTCAGATAATGTATGCCTGTCTGTTGTAAGAATCTATAATTATATGTTTAAAGCAAAAATTATTAAAAATTACTAACAACTAATCTTCTTTAATGTCCAATGAAAAATAAAGTAATATGGAAACTTACATATAATATCCTTTTACACAAGAAGTGCATGTTGATGGGTCATCTAGAATAAAAAAAAAGAAATGTTTTATAAAGAGTCTGAGATGCTAAATATTGTCAGATATATATTACTATTCGGTGATAGAAACAATTACATTCATATTTAGGTGTTTCTGACAACTGAAGGCCAGAGGACACAAGAATCGTCATAAATGGATGCGGCTCAATTTATATTCGCTCTCAACAGAAATTGAGACCTATTTATTGGCACCTAAAGTTACTGTATATATCAAAAATACATCAACACTCATTGTATACTTTTTTAAAAATTTACATTTCTGTCCATATACAAATATACTTCAATTTACTTAACTGCATCATCAGGCAGTCTTCTGCCCCTTGAAAATGTGCTGCCCTAGGCCAAATATCTCTCGGTCAAAGGTTCAATCACTGTGTAAGGCTGACACTTACCTGTTTGCTTCCTTGAGATAAAGTACTATGAATGAGTATGCTCGGGTACTCTCTCTAGTTTAATTTTATAGTTGCCATCAGTACTCTTTACATCCTCGGCCCATGGTTGCCAGAGCCAACTTCACACTGATAAGCATATAAGGAGGAAACAGCTGTCTGTGAGTGGGTTCCTGGCACTATAACCCAATACAATGCAATGTTCTGAGGGCTACCTGATGGAGTACATATGCATGATAGAATACTATGTCAAGCGGATTGAGCCCAGTTTGCATGTCACAACCCATATACCTTAGCAGTACTGTGTACTGAGAAATTATCTGGCCTGCTTGAGACATGTAGGCGCATTTAGAAAGAATCACATACTGGAGAAGTAGCAGAGAACTTTTGTAACTAGTATACGACTCCTGTTATTTGAGATGGATGGGGTGCTTCAAAATAAGACAGATTCTGGATAACACATATTGCGTACAAGTACTTTTATAAATGTTTGCAGACATATTTACATAGTTACAGCAATTGAGGTTGAAAAAAGACTTTTAGTCCATCAAGTTGAACCTTTTTAGATCTCCTCTGATCTGCAATACGCAGATTAATTGTTAATTGATCCAGAGGAAGGCAAACAGAAAAAAACCCAAGTGAAACTTTGGCAATTGTCTCAAAAACGATAAAATAAAATTCCTTCCTGATCATATACTGGCGATCAGACTCCTCCCTGGATTAATACTTCCTCTCTAATTATAAAGGATAACCCTGAATGCCCTTATTAATTAAAAATATAAAAGATGTCCCCTTGTCAGTTGAAAACCTCCTGGCACAAAAAGTTCACTTGACAAAGCCTTGTATTGAGCCTGGATATATTTATATAAGGTAATCATATCCCCTCTTAGACGCCTTTTTTTCAGAGAAAATACGTTATTAAATTCTAGGACTCTGAACATAATTAATTGGAATGACTTAAATCTATATTGCTCTGTTACTTAAAGTGCTCAGTGCTTGGTTAAATACGTTACTTGAAACCTTAGTAGGTAGACAAAGTGACAGTGCTGAAAAAATCTCTATTGCTTAAATTAAAGTGAATACTAAAGTCCTAATGTGCTAAAAAGTGTATCAATTTATGAAAGAAGAAGAATCTAGCAGCTATTCATAGTGATGTAAATATATTTAAACTACTATGCAATATTTTTTGTGGTCTTCTGTCTAGTACTTGGTTGTATCTACTATTGCAGACCGGGGCATTGTACGGCCCAGGGGCCACAACCGGCCCTTTGGCTCTCCCTGTCCGGCCCACCCACCAGGGCAGAGGTGATCCATCACTCCGTGCCCCGGCTGTGCCGTTTCTGCTGCTTCCACTCTCCCGTGTGCTCAGTAGCATAGCAAGGGGGTGGTGCCAGGGGCGGAACGCCCTGAATTGCACCTCCTTGGGGGTGGCAAAAATGCCCCCAGTTGCCCCCACCGCTAGAACCACTCCACCTTGCTCCCTCCCCTGACTCCCTCCTCCTCCACAGCCCCTGCTCTTTGCTCGGAGTCAGGTGGAGGAGAGGAGGAGCCGGCAGTGGGAGGAATCACCCGTGGGAGGAGCTTCTGGAAATCGGTGTACAGTTTATACTTTATATTGCTGCCCATTAAAAACTGTCATTTTTTATCTTTTTGGTCCCTTGCAGTTTTGTTTTTTTAATTTCAATTTCAAATGAGACTGTGTTGTAATCACTGTTTCCCAAAGGTTGCCCTATTTCAACATTTGATACAATATCAATATTATTTGTGATGACTAAATCCAAGATAGCCTAATTTCTAGTAGGTTCTTGTATAACCTTGGCCAGATAATGATCTCTGAGTGTACTCAAGAACCTGCTCCCCTTAGCTGAACTGCTGGTCTCATTCATTCAGTTGATTTCAGGGTAGTTAAAATCTCCCATTATTAGAACTTGCCCATGCGTAGCTGCATTTCTAATCTGTAACAATATTTGCATTTCCTAACTTTCAATTACATTTGGGGGTTTATAGCATACTCCTACCAACATTCTTTTGGAATGTGTTGCTCTGCTAATTTACTCTACCCACAAACATTCAACATTAACACTAGTTCAAGCATAAATATCTTCTCTGACTATAGGCTTATATTCAGGCATACAGACAAATCTCTCCTCCTCTTTTACTATTGCCCCTAAATTTCCTAAATAGGTTATAACCATCCAGATTAACAGTTCAGTCATGAGATTCATCCCACCATGTTTCAGTAATGCCTATTAAATTCCATTTCTCATTAACTGCTAATAATTCTAACTCTCCCATTTTTCCTGGCAAGCTTCTGGCATTAGTGAGCATACACCTTATGTTGTTATGAGTATTGTAGTTTTGAAGTGCCTGCTTTATACTTTAGTTACTTAGCAATATCTCCCCATTGACTATACTAACCCTCCCCTTCTGCACCCCGATGTTAATTGATTCATTACCCCCTCTACACTTTCTACCCTATTACTTCTATCTAGTCCCTCTCCCCACCTACTAGTTTAAAAACTTCCCCTGCCGTTCTACCATCCTATACCCTAGCACAAAAGCTCCCTTGTCATTAAGGTGCAATCCATCCCTGCTATAGAGATTGTACCCAAGAGAGAAGTCAGCCCAGTGCTCTAAAAACCCAACCCCATCCTTAGTGCATCACTCTTTTAGTCACGCAATAACTTCCATAAGCTCCTTCTGTCTCCCTCAGTAAATACTACCTTGGAGGTCCTTGCCTTCAGCTAATTACTTAGTTCTCTAAAATCATTCTTCTAACTTTGTCATTGGTACAAATATGTACCAAGACAGCTGGTTCATTTCCAGCCCCGCCCAATAATTTATCTACACAATCCACAACATGCCGAATGTCTGTTGCTCTGCCTATTCTGCCCTCCCTCTAAAATAATAGCATTTAGAAAAAATAATTAGCTTGGTTCTTGCACCCAGTTTTTTAATAATGGGAATGAAGATTAAAACTGTCCCCTTTAATTTTTGTTCTACTGATGGAACCCCTGGCAGAATTCATAAGCTCTTCTTCAAATATTGAATGAATTGAGATAGGGGAATCGATACATAAAACGTTAATATTTGAGAACGATGTAGTACTGTTACTAACCAATCCAGAGTCCGACTTAGCTCATCTATCTTATTTCAAAATAAACCCCACAAAGTCAGATGTTATCATGAGAGGAATTAGACCTGACATATTTACTAATTTGAAACATCTGGGTATAGAATTCTCTTTTGATTTGCGAAATGTGCTTAAAGGAAATCTAGAGCGGGTAATTAAAGAAATTAGAATTCTCTTGTCCGCTTGGAAAACTATTAAAATATCTTGGATGGTAGATTTGCCCTATTTAAAATGGTTATATTACAAAAGATAACCTATATATTAAAGAGTTTTGTTGAAATAGTTCCTAACTCAATATTACAAATGACGATAGATAATTATATGTATCTAGGGCAAAAAACTAGAATAAATCTTACAACAACTAAAAGGAGTTTTGAAAAAGGAGGTTTAGCTTCCCCCGCAATAAAGGACATACATGATGCCATAGCTCTGTCACATTTAATTTTATGGAATTCTGAGCAATGCAGAATAAAATGGAAGGAAATAGAACAAGTTATTATGTCTGATGCTCCTCTAAACGTAGCTATATGGCTTCTGGATATAGACTTAGACAGAATAAAATTGACTCCAAGAGGAATTTAAATGTTTTTAAAATATTGGTATAAAATGGATGACGAATAACGAACTTTCACCAGCTGTCTCGATGGATATACTATCAAATACAAATAGAAACTTTAATTTGTTAATATGGAAGGAGAGAGGTATAAGAACATGTGTGATTTTTATAAAAAAAGGTTCTTTGATAAAAATGTCCTTACTGCAAGATCTATTCCCTACCAAAAAGATAACTTGGCTTGACTATTTGGCAGTACAAAGCAGTTTGACTAAGTGGGGCTTCTCATTAAATAATCTGAGAGAATATTCCCTATTTGAAAGTATGATTTTCAAAGATATAGAATCCCATAATATCTCTAAATGTCAGAATATATTAAGACTTTATACAGAAGTCAATAAATCCTATGGGACGATTAAATGGGTAGAACATGGCCAATAGACTAGTGGAATACGACCTTTAAACTAACTAAACACTCTACTTCTTACTCCTCATATAGAAAACTATTATTTAAAACCATACACAGATGGCACTGGGTTCATTTAACTGTAAATGAAATAGATCTCACCACGGATGCTTTGTGCTGGAAAGGATGCAATAATTTGGATACACACAAACATACACGGAGGGACTTTGAAAAGATTAAAACATTTTGGAAACTTGCCTACTTCCGATCTCTACAATAATTGCTAGGGAAATTCCTTTCTCTTTTGAATTTGCAATCCTTCAGTTGGATATAGAAGATAAGTTCCCTAAAAAAAAATATCTAATAATTCACATCTTGTTGGTAGTCAAATGGACTTTAAAAAATATTGGATAAATAAACAAGAAGTTAAAGGTATTGTAGTAAGAAACCATGAGTTAGACAGAGATATGATACTAACACAATCTATGAAAAAACGCTTAAAAAATAAATGATATTTATGGGATTTGTATATTGAATAAAAAGGGAAAAAGAATATAACTAATATATTTACAAGATGATAACATTTTTAGTTATTTGCCGACTTCCATTGTATGTACGTAGGTACAAATCTAAATATATATAAAAAAAAAAACTGTATATATAACAGAAAGTGAATCAAAAACTTTTGAAAGAATGTCACCAAGCCACATTTTTTCAGGAAAGATATCTACTACATTAAATTGTGCACCCGTTAGTCCATAACAAAATGGGGGAGAAGTACACAAATCCATTTTGGTGGTGTTTTGGGGGCATCAGGCTACCTGAAGATGTTGGTACAATGCTATGGAAGTGTGTGTGCATATGCACAAAAATGTGTGCATGCACTAACATTTCTGTTTGTACATGTATTGGACACTTCCCGGCATACTGCATATATACATAACCAGGCGTACAGCTATGGTTTAGGATATAGCATGAAGAAAGGAGGAGCTTTGGTGGTGCGTTTTGTAAGTGGGTTTGTGCTCTCCACAAAGGGGACTGTCATTGTTATTAAATGTACAAGACATCAGTGTGATATCTTTGAAGAGTGGATTCTTCTCCTCTGTAAGGCCTATCAAACTGAAAGAGTCAGATTACAAAACCAGTTCTCTTTCATCTTTAGACATATCACCCTTCAACCTTACTTATATACTTATATATTTAAATGCACTGATCATAACATGCCTGAAGACATAAATAATGGCATACACATAGGAATGTTCTCTGTATGGAGGTGCTCTTCTAATATTGACTATTTTTAGCCAATCACAAGTGAGAATCTGATTTCTTAGGCTATCTTTTCAACCAATTCAGAGATGGTATGTGCACTGACATCATGTTAAAATCTCATTTTTCAGAGACAAACATATATATAAAAAAAGATTCTCCCTTGTATACACTCTAGTACAGCGTATTTACATGCACCATTCCTTTCCCTGTTTTTTGGCCTCTTTTGTTAACTATTTTGGTATTTAGTGCACTATTTTTATAATACGTGTGTTATATCCCTATGTATTATAATAAAATGTATCTATTGCATACCTATGATTAGCAAATATTTTGCATATGAGGAATGCATTAAATGTATCAAAGATACTACTGATACCAATACCTCATAAATAATAGGTCCTACCTTTTCAATTTATTATATTTATCTGTCAAGTCAAAGTTGTCACTATTTAAATCCCAGAATATTGTGGGACAGTGACATTTTTTTACATTTATTGAAAATAATTTGAGGAAGGACTCTTTTTAATATATTATCAGCGTTTTTTTCCTGGATTTTACTTGATTTTCCTAATTTCCCTATTAAATACTTTACCCATTTACATTATTTAGTGTTAACTACTAGGAAATTATATAGGTTGTTACATTATACTATTCTTTCTATGCCCTAAGACCATTTCATTGTGATGTAAAGCGTTGCTAATTCATTCCTGATTCACTGCCTTGTAGTTATAATGCACAAAGTATAATGAAATATAGAACTTGTCATTCTGTATCATGTCTAGTCTACTCTGTCATTGAGCTTTGGCAGGATCAATGACATGGTCAGGCTTAGCATGTCCAATAGGTAGCTCTGGACCTACAAGTGGGAATAAAGATGCTTTAATTCTACTGTTATGCTGGATATATCAGATGCTATGTCAAAGCCTTCTAGATTGTTATGTCAAAACAATTATACAGTTTTGTCTATATGCTGGAACTATAGTGTATGATTTTATAAAATTGTTAGGGAGACTTGATATTTTATCACAATATAATTGTAGAAAAACAGAATTTGGCAGGGTAGAAAATAGTTGGGTAACGTAAACCCCTTGAATTGATTCAAGCCTCAACTGAAGTAGTGTTGAAGTAGCGTTGGTCAGTGGTGAGGAACAAATAAATAACATTTTAACATGTACAAGGATTAGCTTTTGATCTTAAAATTAATAAATACATTTTTTGAACAACTGAACAAATGGATATTTGGTTAATTGCACAATAATGTTATATTATGTTAGTAAAACTGTATGGTTTTTGGTTTTGTAATTTGTCGATTCACTTTTTGACCAAAATGTGAAAACACAACTGGAGATTTCAATACCTGAATGTTTATATCCACTAAAGATATTTAACTTATTTTAATTTGAGAATTAACATTTTTTTTAAAGGCTTCACCACTATGGTATTTTTCAAATATAGGTTCTATTGGTGGAGCTACATTTTTCAGTAGTTTTTGACATTTAAATTAACTGAACAGAACTGTAGTGAAGCATTAGTAAAGGAATGTAAGATTTTTCATAACTTATCCCTCTTTAAATATGTTTTTTGTATAAAGGGAATATATGATTATGTGTAACTTTAACAACATTTTTTAGGTTTAACAAAATGGTTACAAGAAGCATGTCATCATCTAGTATGAAAACCAGTACGAGGGGAAATGTAATTATTTATGTGTTTGTATCATAGCAGCAAGGCCCTAGGACTTTGTTATACTGTAGCTATGGGAGGTGAATACAACCCTACATCAATAGGCTTACAATTGCTTATCAACCCATGCCTTTGGAAGGTTTTAGATAGTATGCTGTAGATACATGTTATTATTTTCTATATTTAGGTTATTTGAGGTAATTTGTACTTCATGCTAAGAAAATGTTTAGGTTGAAATTTACATGAAAAATGGCACATAGTCTAATGTGTGTGTGTGTATATATATATATATATATATATATATATATATATATAAATATAAAGCAGTGAAGGTCTGTTAATACAAACAGCCTCCACTTGAGTTACGCTAAAAAGTCAAGCCTACTCAGAAAAAGAAACATAAAAAAGAAGAAAAAGAAAAGGAATGTATATATAATGTGTCCAATCACAACAGTCTCAGACCTGTGGGTATCTTGCTTGATCTTCAGCGTTCCGCTGCCTTTCTAAGGTACGTTGTCCACAAAGTGCCCGAAACTGATCAAATCTTCAAAACAAAGGGAGAAAAAGGCGACACCCTAGTGCAGATTATCCTCCAAGTGTAAGTGTAAATACAGCACAGACATATAACAAAGATCTCCACTTTTGGTTAATAAATGCCAACTCACGTGGTATAACCCCAAATATTATACCTCATATTGTTGGGGTAATACCACGCGAGTTGGCATTTATTAACCAAAAGTGGAGATCTTTGTTATATGTCTGTGCTGTATCTACACTTACACTTGGAGGATAACCTGCACTAGTATGACACCTTTTTTTCCTTTTGTTTTGAAGATTTGATCAGTTTCGGGCGCTTTGTGGACAACGTACCTTAGAAAGGCAGCGGAACCATAAAGATCAAGCAGATGCCACCACCAGCTTGTGTTCTTCCAACAATGGTTGCACAGTGTTTGTTCACTGAGGTTTTGCGGGTGACAAGCCAACGTCTGCCCATTCGATGGAGCAGAAAACGTGACTCAATAGAGAAGACAACCTTTTGCCACTCAGTAGAGGTCCAATTTTTGTAATGTCTTGCAAATTGAAGCGGTTTCTTTTGAACCATCCTCAGCATGGATGCAGTGGCCAGATACGCAACAGAGCCAAATACGCAACAGGGTTCGCTGTCCTGTGGTTTTAGAAAGTAGCCCTTTAATTAGTAGAGACTATTGAACATCTCAGTGCTATTTTGTGGAGAGACTGCCAGTTCAAAATAAAAATAAACAAAACCAAGTGGTATTGAGGTGTCAGCTTCCCTTAAGAGTAAAATGTATTGTTAGCACATGTCTAAACTAAGTCACAGTAGATGGACAGTGGCAGAAGAACAGCACCAGTGTGGGTCACATTTTTATATAATGATAGGTTTCATTTGACATGAGAGTGGACCTATGACCAGCCAGTTGTCTGGTAAAAAGATTTTATCATTGATGATAAATATACTTCAGATAAAAGCCCAGTAGGGATTGATGCAGTTTTTTCACACATACTCAAATCAAATGTTTTTACATTTCTTGGTTTTAATTTCAATAGTCTTAAACTGTGTGACAAACTTATGATCTGCTTTGAACTATTGTCACTATGTGGGAAAAGTAATGTTATACCACTTCTTTATAAGAGGCAGTTATATATAGATTGGGTGAGAACAGAGCACTTATTCCAAAAAAGGTTATTTGTTTCCAAATGATTGACAGGTTTTATTATCCTTGACCTAAAAACTGTGCTTTCCTTTCTTGTGCTTGAAACAAGTTGCACATCAAGTTTTGTTCATCCAGCTACTGATGTGAATGTTCCCTTTATTACTTTATAAATACTTATTTTTGCTGAAGAATAGTCAGTGTCAAATGAATTTATAGCAATAATCTGTGATCCAAAGGCTATGTATGTGCAGTATATACATCCTAAAGGGTTCCATAGTAAAAGTAGGTAGATACAAAAAATATTAAAGGGACATAAAAATAATGTTTTCTCTGTTGCATCAGAAACTGGGTATTTGATATTGTGTAACAGTGTGTTTTATTTCTGTAATAAATGTCTCAGAGAACAAAAATCTATTAAAAAGTTTAACTGCGGGGGCGGAGCTGGCGTCTGAGGGAGCTGGACGTGTTTTCCTGAGCTCCGTGCTGAGCTCCGTTTAGGGCCTGCTATTTTGCCCTGGAGCGGCTTCTTGGGCCCTTCTTGCCTTCAAGGGCACTACTGGGGGTTGCCCCCATCCCCCGGGGGGAGACTGGGAGCTATCTGGGTGGCCCAGCAGCACAGGAGGCCTCCGTTCGTGGGGCGACGTCAGAGGCCCCAGAAGACCTCGGGGCTCTCTGTCTCAGCTCCTGGGCTGGTGCTGGAGCAGATCCCGGTGGCGGCTGGATCCGGCCGGGATCCCAGAGTGACCCCTCTGGCCAGAGTGGGGCCGCCGAAGACGGGGCTGAAAAGCCCACGAAACGCGGCCGCCATCTTACGGGGCCGCCATTTTAAAGAACGCTGCAGGTAGGGGGGATATTCCCCAGAGGCTTGTGATTCCCCAGGGGGGCCCCAGGAGCATTACTATTACCCCCAAATGAGGGAGCAGTGTCCCCACAGCTAATAGAGGGTGATTAGCTCTCTCCCCACACAGAACTGTGACTGCTATTCATCTCAGAGGCATAGTGGGGCAGGAGGAGGAAGCTGCCTGCACTTCCTCCAGTTTGCAAGGCACACAAGGATCTACTTATTGTCATATCCCCACGCAATCCTGGGATCTGGAGTTAAGGTGGTGTGAGTCAACTCTTTAAGCTACCCATTCAGGATTGAGATTTTGATATAAAGACTTACCTTGCAGTATTGCCAGAGACTGAATTGCATAATATTAGGAGCCTTGTGGGGGTACCTGGTTTCAGAAACTGACGCTCTCTTGAGGCACTTTTTTGAATCATTTCTGCATCTAACAAAGATATTGTGTCTACCTATGCTTGAAACCTGTGCTTTCACTGTCAGTTGCATGGTCTGTGTCAATTTCTTACAACATCAGCACACATGCTGCCACCCTGTGGACGTTTACAATACTGCAGATCATCATTGGCCTTATGCGAATAATGAGAGAGTGGAAGTCTCCCTGCCATTCACTGCTGCTTATTGTCTGTACTGATCTATTCTACGGCTGGGTTCTACTTAACGGGCTCCTGTCAACGAAAGCAGTCAGATTACCTGAAGAGGGTACAACTTTTCGTGTCACTTGTCTACCAAAGGACCACTCTTTGTTTGGCCGGATTTCCACAGGCTCCCTCAGAGCCCCGGCTGGGGACTACACCCTAATTATGGAATAAAGAGACGAATGGGGAATTGGCCTGGCAGCACAGCTATCACCTACCTCAACTCAACTTTATAATCTGGACAAACTCTACAATTTGGGCCAGCGGACTTTCACTCAGACCACTTGGGGCATAGTTTCCCCTTATCCTATACCTAGCTGACTCCATAACGGACTCTTTGCTGACTCCTGTGGCCCGTATTCCAAAATGCCGAAACCCAAAAGAACTGCTTCTGTGAAGGGCATAAGGGAGCACTTTACACCTAAAACTACCAGACGCTCCCCCCCTGCGGAATCCGCCTCAGAGCACTCGGATGGCTCAGACAGGGAAGGTACTCCTGACACCCCTAGCCAATATATGGACCTCTCGGCCAGGTCAGTGGCTACTATTGAACGGCTCCTGGCAAACGCTATTGCTCCTCTAAGACAAGACTTGAAGGATCTGGGACAACGCACTCAAATATTGGAGGACTCGTCAGATCGGATGGCTGAGGCGCAAGAAAGAGACCGCTCCTCTATTGCTCAAAACTCCATTCATATCTCTGACCTCACGGATAAGATAGAGGATCTGGAGAACCGGTCCCGCCGACACAATGTCCGCATCCGTGGTATACCTAGAGCGATACAGGACCTATCTAGCTACCTGAGGGATACAATCCCTATAATCCTTCCTAATCAGCCTGAAAGTGTGTGGGAGATTGAGCGTGCCCATAGAGCCTTGGGAGGTACGAGAAGCTTGGAGGCTCCCAAGGATGTTATTGTGAGATTTTTAAGGCAGCAGGCCAGAGATCTTCTACTAGCGGCCACCAGGAAGCTGCATACTATCAAGGGGCCGGATGATTCAATCCTGCAGTTTTATGCGGACCTCTGCCCGGATACCCTGCATAAGCGGAGACTTATTAAACCGGCTATTGCCATTCTTCTTCGGCACAGAATCCAGTACCGCTGGAACTTTCCGTTTGCTCTGACCTTCACTTATCATGGCAAGACTTATACCACCCGCTTCCTGGAAGACTGTCTGGATGTGTTACAGAGACTACAGCTATGCCCGGAGCCCACGACAGAAGCAAACCAAGAGCACCTTGTTCCGCTTATTCCTAAGAGGCAGCAGACTCCAAAGCCAGCACAAGTCCAGGGCAAACAAGCCCCTGCCCTGGAGGGTCCCAGCGGCCTCCGGGACTATGTAGGCGATCAGCAAGACAAGCGCTTGGTATACTCAGCAGACTCTGGACTTTCTGCCATTACAAAGTTGGGCCCGAGACCTGAGAGGCCCCCTACCTAGCTGGACTGTGATGACATTTCGCTGAGGGTCTGATGCTCAATTCCGTTGTTTACAATTCAAATAGAATGTTGATAGAAAGTTTGATTTATTGTCATTTAGAATTATTAAAGTTTGCCAGACTAGTTCCCCACACTATGTGGATTTGATTTTTAACTTATTTACTACAAATAGAGATAGAAAGGTTATGTGCAGATGACTGTCTTATACTTATCCTGCTATATTTTTTAAATTGCAGCTTGAAGTTTAGACGTACTGTAACCTTGCTGTTTTACTGCTCTGATTTTTTTTGTTTTCTCTTTTGTTTTATTATTGGCTTGTTTGCTTTGTCTCAAGATTTACCTACCTTTCCGATATTTAACTGCCTTTCTCTCTTCTTACTGCTCTCAGCCCTCTTGATAAAAGGGAGATTTCTCCGCTGCCAACAGCTTATCCGCTGGGACTTCTGTCTGCTCTCCGGGCTCCTCCACTCCTCGTCGCTCACGTGCTCAGCTATCAGGTAAGGTTGCGTACACCTGCATCCCCAACTTCTAATGGCTACTTCTAAATACACCATAGTGACCCATAATGTGAAGGGATTTAATTCCCCCTTTAAAAGGAGGAAGGCATTTGCGTTCTACAAAAAATACACTCCTATTTTCATGCAGGAGACCCATTTTTCTCTCGGCAACAAACCTAAATTTTTGCATAAGGATTACCCCACCTATTATCTGGCTTCTCTTCCTACTAAGAGAGCTGGCTGTGCAATTTTATTGCATAGATCCTTTCCCTTCCAGGTAGAATCCACTCAGGTAGATGGGGACGGTAATTATGTTATGGCAACTGGGACTATAAGAGGGGAAAGAATGACGCTGCTATCCTTGTACTCTCCTACGAACTCTCCCTACTCTGTTCTCATAGACCTGTTAAAAAAGCTAGAGGCTCAGGATTTGGGGAAATTGATAATTCGGGGGGACCTTAACCTGACCTTGGATCCGACCCTTGACAGATCTGGAAAACCAACCAACAGATTTTCCAACAAGACTAATCAGATTAGGTCCTTGCTAAACGGTTTGGGGCTAGTTGATGCCTGGCGGGGAAAGCACCCAGACAAGAGAGAGTACACATTCTACTCACAGACTCACCTGACATACTCTAGGATTGACACTCTTTTTATCAGTTCCTCATTGTACGACTCTACCATAGACTCTGAGATAGTCCCCTGCCCCTGGTCAGACCATGATCTGGTACTAGATGAGCTGGATCCGGGTCCTAACCCTCGACTTCCCTATAAATGGGTTCTGAACGAATTTCTACTGTCTAACCCGAGCAGCATGGATTCCATAGCCAAGGACATACAGCTGTTTATTGAGACAAATGACTCCCCCGAAACTGGGGCTGGATGGCTTTGGACTGCCCATAAGGCTTTTGTTAGAGGAACTTGCATTAAGCTGTCCTCTATTCATAAGAAACTTCTCAGGCAGAAGGAGACAGAGCTTTCAGCCTCATTAAAGAGGTTAGAGGAGAAAAATCAACAGGGTCCCTCTCTTCAGGGGCGTAAGTTAATTGACCAGACTAGGCTAGAGCTGGACGCTATTTTATCCCATCGAACTGAATGGGCTATGAGAAAAATGAGGCACCTCTATTACTGGAAGGCAAACAAACCTGACTCCCTTTTGGCTAAAAGACTAAACAACAAATTCTCCCAACCCAGAACCACCCAAATTAGGATTCCTAGTGGTCAAATTTCCTACAGCCCCAATGATATTCAAAAGACGTTTCAAAATTATTACCCAAAAATATACTCATCGCAACCCCTTTGCAGCGGATCAGATATAGACTCCTTTCTAAATTTATGTGATCTTCCTAAAATACCGGATGATCAATTGGATGATTTGAACTTAGAAATAACACAGGAGGAGGTTAAGCTTACCATCCAGAATCTTAAGTTGGGCAAATCCCCAGGACCGGATGGCTTTACTAATTTGTATTATAAAAAATGTGAACCCCTTCTTACCCCCCACTTGACATCTCTTTTTAATGCCATATTAAACGGAGAGCCTATGCCCCCGGAGCTAAACCGGGATGACTTAGTGGTTTTCCCAAAAGATGGCAGGAACCCTCTCGTCCTATATCCCTAATCAATGGGGACGTCAAAATCTTGGCGAAGATTATGGCCACCCGCATCTCTAAATTTCTTCCAGATTTGATCCACAAGGACCAAATTGGGTTTGTTCCATTTCGAGAGGCCGGGGACAATGTTAGGAGGGTCCTGAACGCACAGTTCATGGCTCAGAAGTCTAATATACCAGTCTGTCTTCTAGCTTTAGATATAGAGAAGGCTTTTGACACGGTAGAATGGCCATATTTAGATAAGATTTTGGACAAATTTGGATTCAAGGGACGTTATAATAATTTACTTAAGAGATATTATGACTCCCCAGCAGCCAATCTAAAACTTCCAGGGGACCACCAAGCCGACATCCAAATTCAAAGAGGGACCAGGCAAGGGTGCCCGCTCTCCCCACTGTTATTTGCTCTTGCCATAGAACCCCTTGCGCAAGCGATTAGAGCCAACTCAGTCATCCAGGGGGTACAGGTAGGCCTCCAGCATTTCAAATGCTCTTTCTTTGCGGATGACATGCTTTGTACCCTGACCAATCCCCTATCATCCATACCTGCACTCATGCCCACTGTTCAGGACTTTGGCAGAATCTCGGGGCTCAAGTTGAATGTTGAGAAGACTGAGGCGCTGGGGATAAGATTGTCGCAGGGTGAGATTGACATTCTTAAAGCTAACCACCAGTTTATTTGGCCCGCACAGTCTATAAAATACTTAGGTGTCAGACTTACCTCCAAGTTGGGGGATATGTACAGGGCAAATCGTCCCCCCTTGTATAGATCTTTGACTTTAGATATGCAGAAATGGAGGAGCTTTAAGATTTCATGGACAGGCCGCATTGCGGCTGTGAAAATGAATATCTTACCTAAATTACTATACTTATTTAGATCCCTTCCTATCCCTATCTCCCTTAAAGACCTAGATAAGTTCCAGAATAGTATTTCCCGGTTCATATGGGACGATAAACGACCTCGCATACCCAGGCAGGTGATGTTTCGCTCCAAGAATAGAGGTGGCCTCGCGACCCCGAATTTAAGACTTTATCTTAAGGCCGCACACTTGGCCCCTTTACCTAGAGCTCACTCTTCCAAAACACCATCCATCTTGGGTTTTTATGGAAAATTACCAAATGTCTCCACATATTTGGGATAAGTTGGTCTGGATTCCTGAAGACTCTGCCCCTTTCACATCTCACCAAAACCCCATGATTTCCGTAACACTTCAGGCCTGGAGATGGGCTAATTCTAGGCAACGACTCAGCACGGAATTATCACCTTTTCTGTCAGTTATGTCCTTTCCACAAATTTTAGCAGACTCAAGCTCTATGTCTAAATTTTGGTGGACCTCCAGACGCCTGGATCGTATAGGGAACTGGTTCGCCAATGACAAATTATTGACCTATGACCAATTTTGCACGACTCACGACTTGCCAACTACGGAACTCTATAATTACTTAAAAATTTGAAGTTGGGTTACCAAGATGGTTAAGGACTCCGGGCCCCCTAGAGCCTCCTGGCTATCAGTTATCTGTAAAAATCTCCCGCTTGCTAAAGGTAACTTGAGTTCTTTGTATAACACCTTTCTGGGCACTATGGGGAGCCAGAAACCCAAGTTTATGCTTCATTGGGAAAAGGACCTGGGGGTAGAGTGGGGCTGGGATAAATGGACTGAATCTTGCTCCAATCTTTCAAAAGGATCTCTTAATTCGGCTTTATTAGAAACATCAATCAAAGTTTTCCACAGGGCCTATTGTACTCCCGATAAAATGCAGAAGTTTAGGCCGCAGGAGAGTAATAAATGCTTTAGGGGATGCCAGGATGTGGGGGATCATATTCATATATGGTGGGCCTGTCCACGTGCCCAGAATCTCTGGGAACAATTGACCCGTTTAGCCTCCACACTCTTTCATGAAAAAGTAACTCCTTCGATAGAATCCTGTTTACTGGGGGTTCATATTAAAAATGTGTCGCATCCCCAGAACAAGCTGTTTCAAATAATGGCATTAGCTTCAAAGATTCACATAGCCAGTAGATGGAAGGACATGAATCTAAACTTCCAAGAGGTAACTAGGAAGATTAATTATTTACTAATTAATGAGAGGCTAACCCATATTGTTTCTGATAGGATGCCCCAATTCCAGATAGTTTGGGACCCTTGGATAACATCCTCCTTTAGCGTTCCCCAAGTATAATATCTGTAATTTTCTGTAGCGATTTGGATGAGTGGACTGGAGTGGGGGAGCTCTGGAGACCTATCGGTGGTACTAGATGGCAGGGAGGATCTGAGGTAAGAGGGAGAAATCAGCCGGGATTGCTCTGTGGCCACCTAAAGGGGTAAATTATTATTATTTTTACTTTTGTTCTTTTTTTTTTTTTTTTTTTTTCTTTTTATGTGATAGGGTATATGATAGCTTAGTAAAAATAGATAGGTAATAAATGTTATATTGTATACTCCTATCAACTGTATACTTTAGAATTTAATTAGTTCATTTTGCCTTGTATTCTCTATATGGTTGGAAAAACCAGTTTAGACACTAGAAAATTTTATCACTAAAAATTAAAAAACAAGAAGGTTTAGTCAGTTAAATGCTGCAATATGATAATTTTATGTTTAGATGACTTGATAAAACTGACATTTATGACTGTTAAGAATGTTTTATTTATGTGTGGATTTTGCATACCTTCTAATAAAAGAATATTTATTCAAAAAGTTTAACTGCTCTTGGGGGCTTGTTGTCGGTCAGCCAATCTACAGACTAAAGTATGGTCTCTACATTTCCTGTTAGTATCAATAAAACTTAAACAGATTTCAATTAAAATGTTTTCATGAAAAAAGAACTACTTTTGTAATGTTTAAAATATGCTTTTTTAAATGCTTGAAAAAAACAGTTGTGTTATATGTCACTTTAATTGTTATACTCATTTGCATTTCACCACCCAGAATCCTTAGCTACAGTGGAAGCAGCCTCTGTGGGAAAATAGGTCTGCTCCTGTGCTTGAGACATACAGATATACTCAAAATGCTTTACTTTTCCTATATTATTATTAATGGGGGGATTTTCTATCCATCACCAAACACTTTTATATCCATCACCAAACAATTTTATATCATTTTTCAACCGCTCGAAATTCACTTTTGAATAAAAACATCCTAAAGCAGCACGCTCCAGTTTTCAAGCTGGAGACACAGGATATCAGGTTTTATTGGTGCTCTAGGGCTCTTGGTTACCTGGTTGAGTAGTTTCAATATTAAACGTGTTGGGGTGACCTTCATTGCCATAAAGCTTGCCAACTAAAGGCTTCATCTTACTGACACTGGTAGCCTCATTTTCATATTGATACTGTAAAATTACTTCAATACTTATAACCAAGTGTTCACCTAGTACACAGCACAGAGGAAATCATAAAAGTTAGACATCTTCATTTATCATGACTTAACATGGCTTAACAACTCAAGTAAGCCCATTAATGTATTTGCCATTTCTTAAAAGACACAGGGACTCACCGTAACTTGATCGCAAATCACCAATTTCCTTCAATCAAGTTATGTCCTTGCGTTGCGTTACATTTATGCTGCTATTCAATTTCCTGGGCCCACAAGTTAGTCCTCCTTCCTGATAATCGCAAACCATGCTATCTGCAGTAAGCATTTGCGTGCTTGAACATGATCGCGGCCGCAAGCTCATAACTCATATTTCAAGCCTGCAAACTCGGAGCACTTAAAAAATTTGCAAATATGAAATCAATCCAGCACTGTAAAGCACTGTAAATTACGGGGAACATAATTGGCGACATGAGGATTTAAGGCACAACATTCTCTAGCTTGCACATCGCCAAAATACAATACTTAATTTTATGTTTGATTTCTGTCCAAAGTCCTACGTGCTTGAATGACCTCCAAGCCCGAAACTTGTTATTAAAGCCTGTAGGACTATAATGAAATATGGAGTTTGGATTCCAAAGTCATACAGGCTTGTAGGTTGAAGCCCGTAGGCCTTAATGCTAAAATTGAACATGAAATAAAGTATTGTATTGGGCCAATTTGCGAGCTTGAGAATGTTATGCTATTAATTTAAGACCTAACATCACTTTTACTTTTAATAAAAGTACAGGATTGCTTTTTTATTTGCTTTTAAAGTGCTACAATTTGTAGTAAGCCCTTTGCGACACCTCCTTGGGCCAAGTTCGAGTTTACGGGCTTGACGGAGGGTAAATCAGAGCAATGGAATAGCGAATCGGGATTTTTTGCGGTCGCAACTCTTGCGGCCATGAAATATCAAAGGTTTTGAGGGAAGTAAGTTGCTATTGAATAAATCACTAGGAATCGTAGGAGGGGAAGGGGGGAAGAGACACAGGGAAGGTGAGAGGGGGAAAGAGACACACGGGAGGGGAGAGGGGGGAAGAGACACAGGGAAGGGGAGAGGGGGAAAGAGACACATGGGAGGGGAGAGGGGGTACAGACAAAGGGGAGGGGGGAAGAGACACAGGGGAGAGGGAGAAAGAGACACAGGGGAGAGGGAGAAAGAGACACAGGGGAGGGGAAACGGAAAAAGAGACACAGGGGGGGGGAGAGGGAGAAAGAGACACAGGGTAGGGAAGGGGGAGAGACAAAGGGGAGGAAAGGGGAGAGACACAGGGGAGAGGGGAAGAGAGACACACAGGTGGGGAGAGGGGGTAAGAGACAGGGGAGGGTGGGGAAGAGATACAGGGGAGGGTGGAAGAGACACGGGAGGGAAGGAGGGGGAAGAGACACAGGGGAGAGGGAGAAAGAGACACAGGGGAGGGGAAGGGAGAAAGAGACACAGGGCAGAGGAGAGGGAGAAAGAGACACAGGGCAGAGGAGAGGGATAAAGAGACACAGGGGAGGGAAGTGGGGAGAGACAAAGGGGAGGGAAGGAGGGGAAGAGACACACAAGAGGAGGAAGAGACCTAGGGGAGGGGGAGACACGGGGGATGGAAGGGGGAAAGAGACACAGGGAAGGGGGGAAGAGAGAAAAAAAATTTGACGGGCAATTTACTAGTATAAAATCATTTGACAGACTGATACAAAAGGAGTTGACATCCCCGGCCCTTGAGCTACCAATCATACACGTGCCACTTTTATACAAAGTACCTTGCACGAAGAGAGAGTTTGCAAGTTTACAGATTAAAGGACTAATGAAACAAAACGTGAAGTAATTAAAAGGGAGAAACAAGGGCTTGGCACTTAATTGCAAAGAGAGTAGAGGGAGAACTGGTGATCAGGACTGTGGGTGTATCAGCTGTGAAAAATGAAGGTGACAGTGTAGAAACTTGCTCTATAAAGTAACGCAAACCATATGTGGGTGGGTGTTGAGAGGGTAGGAGGGAGGAAAAGAGTGCTGGTGTGTGAGACTCTAGATCTGGAGGTAAAAGAAACAAAGGTAAATGGAACTGGGAAAGATATAATTTATTCTTTGTCATTCTTGCTTCACGATGTTGTAAGATCAATATATAAGCTGTATACAATGAAAAAAACAATAGTATCATTAGAGATAACGGAAATAGAGACTTACATGGGAGGCACTCTCTGCATCCACCTGCACACATCATACAATTTCCTGTATCAGGATCCTCCACTTCACCTGTACAGACATACAGCATTAAGGTAATGTGTACATATTCATAGCTGGTTTCAATTATAAAAAGAACAAATATGAAGGAAATGGTATGTTTAAAAATATATAATTGCAATATAAACCAATGCAATGGGAACAGCAAAACAAGTCATTGCAACCCAGCAGCATCATTTCACCATCATTCACAGTTCACAGCATCAAATCTACCTACCCTGGTCCACCATGGCATCTCTTATGTTGTGGTCAAGCTTTCATGCTTTTAAAGTAGAAAAATATCAGTACTAACAGCTTTTCAATTTTTTGTGATTAAAAAACTCTCAATATAGGCTAGAGCTCCATCCATCTTTTTCAAGATGTAGTGCAGCACATTTTCTTAGGCTCTGCCAGTAAAGCTGTGTAATAAATAGGCAGCAGTGTCACAGTTTAAAAAACAGGAAACGCTCCAAATTTGTTCAGAAAAAAAATGTGTTTTAATCTCAATAAATTGAAAAAGTTGTTCATACTAATCTTTTACTACATAAACATTCTAAAAGCAGTACCGTGGTACGATATAATGAGACTTTTCAATAATTTAAAACAGTTCTTTTAATAAAGGCTGCACTCGTCAACTTCTCGGTATGAGTTAAGAAACTCTTTTTTTTATCTACCACAAACTCTTATACCATTTAGACCATTTGTTATAGCGGCGGATAAAGCAGCTTCTTTGGACTTGTTTACTTGAGTATTTTCACAGGATATATACTATTTAAGAAACATTGTAGTACTATATATATATATATATATATATATATATATATATATATATATATATACAGTAGACTCTCAGTTAACCAGAACTCAAGCAACCAAAACTCTCAAGCAGAAACAAATTAAATATTGTACTTTAAACAAAAATTTAATTTTACAGGGCTCAACAAATGCCGGGAGCCAGGTTGTCATGCCACAAAATGCTTACAGGCACCTATATTTCATCCACTGTATGTCTCTGCAATTCAGTTTTACCTGAAGCAGACAGGCATGAGGGACTGAGCCAGAGCAGTGTTGGCGTTACATTCCCTCGGTTCAGCACCGCACCCTCCAGCCAACCTGTGTGTAAGTGAGGAATGAAAGCTGCTGCTGCTGCTAGAACAGCCCTCACTGACAAATATACTTAGAAGAGCATCCTACGTGCAGCTAATCTAGGCCTCTTTTAATAGTAACTGTCAAGCAACCAGAAAATACATTTATCCGGCATCTACCATTCCCCATGGGTGCCGGATAACGGAGAGTCTACTGTATACATACATATATATATATATAATATACCACTTTGAAGAACTATACTTAAAAATAGGTAAATGTTTTTAGAATGAAATAAATAACAATAATACCTTTAATTTATTATCTTGTATAGGCAGTTATGCCACAGTGGAGTCAACAGTTTGGGTTCTGCTGATCAACTTTCTGAATTAGGAAGAGGCTTTGAATGCTGAGGAGATGTCTATCTGCCTCATTTAAAACTGCCAATTCTTTTAATATAGCTAATATAAAGCTTATTTGTACACTAGCGACTTGCCCGTCAAAAATGACGGCAATAAAATTTGAAGCCACGGCAATGGTGTTTGACACACAATGTAAGGCTTTTGGTCCTCTTAATACCTTTGGCACTCATTGTGAGCCTCGCGCTGAGCCCCTTTGGCGCTTATTGCAAGCCTCTCCCCTCGTGTACTTTTGGACGTCTGAGCCCCTTCGGCGCTCATTGTGAGCCTCTCCCCTCGTGTACTTTTGCTCCTCTAAACACCCTTGGTGCTCACTGTCAGCACCGCACTGAGCGCCTTCGGCACTCATTGTGAGCCTCTCCCCAGCTCTTGTTTTTTATTTATATATATATATATATTTTTTTTTTTTTTTTAAATAATATTTAAATAATAAATTAATATACCTATTTCTAATATATCCAGCAATCAATATCCTGAAGAGCTAACAATCTGTTTTGATTTTCCTGCAGCTTACAATGTACATTTGGACTGTTGCTGACCTGAGGTGTAAGTGTCAGCAATGTGCCATGGGTGCAGTATAAATAGGCTGTGTGTGCGAGGGCAAACCGTTTGTTTAGTTGTGTAAATCGCCATTTTAGAATGGTAATGTTATTAGTTGCAGGTTAGTGTTGTAAAATGGCTACGATTGTGTTTGTGTTACGCGGGTCTCGAGCATTTTCCGTCCTTCCTAATAGTGTATTTTGTACCTCTTACGTTCCTGGCCAAAAATCTTATGTGCCTGGCGGTGTTTTGCCTGGTCAGGGGTTCGTGTAGCCTTGTTTTCGTTTTTTTTCGTCAGCCATTTTTTTTGTCACTTAGTTGATTTTTGAGTGCCAAAACTCGGCAAATTGTGTTTAAATTCTTGTGCAACCTCACTGCCAGACGTCCTGGCTGTCCCCCCATGCTGTGCGTAATGTTTTTTTCTTTTTTCTTTTCTTTGTGTTGTTTTTGGATGTGTGCGGTTCGGGTAGTTATTTATTTATTTATTTTAAGTTCCGCTTTCCAGCCTTATATGCCTGGCGGTGTTTTGCATGGTTGTAGGTCGTGTAGCCTCTTTTTCGTTTTTTTTCGTTAACTTTGACTTAAATTTGCGTGCAACCTCAGTCCCAGACGTCCTGGCTGTCCCCCCATTCTGTGTGTGATGTTTTTTGTATGTTTTTTTTTTGTGTGTGTTTTTCGTGTTTTTTGAAGTGCACAGTTTGTCCGTTAACTTCATATTTTTTCGACCTTGTTTTTTTTTTTTTTTTTTAAGTCCCACGGGTTGTAATTTTTTTTCTAAGTCCCGCTTTCATTTGCAAAGTGTTACGGGCCGTAATTTTTGCAGGCGATTTTTTCAAGCTGCTACGGGTCTTGCACTGTGAATGGTATAATTGAGATTTCTGTTCATCTGTAGTCCCGTGGGTGGTCGGGATGATGTGTAAGTCGTGCGGGGTTGTAGGGATGAGCGCCTACAATGCTCATCTCCACCAGCGCAGTGAGCGCAACTCATATAGTGTCATAGGGATGAGCGTCTATGGCACTCATCTCCACCAGTGCAATGAGCGCCTTTGGCGCTCATTGCCTGGCCGCAACCACAGCCATTGCTTTGCGAGGGCCGCAGATGCGGCAGGCACGCTGTGTGAGTTTTAACTCACTGTCAGTTTTACCAACGTTTTTTGGCGCTGCTGAGAACTATATATGTGATACACCCCCGAGAAAGTAAGAGAGAATGAACCGAGCCACATGGTAAAGAATAATTGCATATAAATGTTATAAAGGTTGTTTTTATTGTTATTTATTTTTATTATCAAGTTTAGTTATTCAAAAATCAGATAGAGAAAATGTGTAAAAAAGTATTATTGGCTAATAACGGAATTTAATACCTAAAAAAATCCTGCTCGAACCATATAAAAACAAAACTGTAAAGTACAATTCCATGATAATTTGTCTTTTGTCCAAGACACATGAGATTTAGGCCAGGTGAAAAGATTTCCTCCACAGAGGTACTTAGCGTTAGATATAACTATAAAGATATAGAATTTATATTTCTACTGGCTCCTCAAACCCTGAAGTAGTTTGAGGCAAAATAAAAGGCATTTCTAATTTTATCACCTGACAGCAGGAAAAAATGCTTGTAGATGGTACAACAGATGTTCCTTTATGTGAGTGTCAGATCCCCTTTGCATACCTTCTGCGCACTGTAGCTCCTGGCAGATGCCATTGTCCAAGTAGAAGCCCTCGAAACATCTGACACATGTGGAGTCCATGCCGCACAGCGCACAGTTGTCTGGGCACTGCATACAGGTGCTCTGATCAGCATAGTAACCCTGGGGGCAGCCGTCCCTGCACTCTCCTTTGTAGAGGAAGCGCAATCTTCCATTGTTATCTTGGTAAAAAAAAGAGAGAATAAAAATAAAACAGTGATCTATCCTCTTTTAACTGTATGTAAGTGGCAAATGTAATTTCTAGATAAGCCCCTTAAGTTTGGTGTTAATAATGAAGGTATCACCCATGGTCATTTCAGGGCATATTTAGGTTTTGTGCTCCCCTATATAAAGGCACGAATGTATTGAATAATGTTAGTGCTTTGAAGTTGATGATTTTTTAATATGACACAGTATGGACCAGCACATGTCCCATATACATATGGTTCATAAAGGGACATGGAAATAATTTGTTCTGTTGCATCAGACAAGGAAGGGGTATATTTAGGCCTTATGCTGCCCTAGGCCCGTTCAGATTCGTGCTCTCACCAATGATCCTGTTACTCCTCCTGCCTTCCTGTTGCTATTTCCCAATCATGTTTACCACACACCTATACAATAAATCAAAAATGTATAAGGATAATATATAGGATAATACAGGAAGGACACTGATTATCCGGCATCCTCCGTTCCAGCACCTTGCCAAATTAACTTGGCTGGACCAGCTGTGGATCGGCAAAGCCACCCAATCCCTTCACTGCATACTTTAACCCTATGAGTTCTTGCAGCCACCCACAGGCATAATGAGAGGCATGAGGCTGTGTTTGGGACATGGACTGACAGCGGAAGTGGTGATCAGCTGTAAGTGCAAAGGGGAGGAGACTGCTGGATTATCCAGTGCCGGATAATTGGTGTCCTACCTGTAATAATAATAATAATATTCCATGGCATTACTCTAAAATGTGCTGCTCTAGGTCTGGGCCTAGTGAGCCTAGGCTGAAAAACATCCATTTGTTATCTGCCACTTTCAGTTCAAGCAAAGACACGCATGGCTATGCATAGTGCTAGGAATTATCACTAATATTCCTATTGAACTGGAAAATACTTCATTGTTCTTTTTTCTTCACAAATAGCACCATTTATGGAATCTGTAAATATGTCCCATGGGGACAGTCGGTTCCTACCGACAAAATTCAGCAATAACCATTTACCATAAATTTTCATGTTGTGTCATGTATTGACTTTCTCTTCTTGAGAACATATTGCAAGGCAGTGGATATGTTAAAACTAATAAATATGCCTGTGGGTGTGTTGCTTATTAGTATATATTATGAGAGTAGAAGTACAAAATCAGGCAATTTGAACCAACACCCACTCCATGTCACACTAACACACACATTCTTAAGCTAGTTCAATGTTGAACATTTTGCATTGCTTTAGTTAATATTATTAAAACATTTTCTGTTGAATTTCTGTGATTAGGAGATTTGAGGAAAAAAAATACCATTATGTATGTTCTAATTTTGTATACAAATTGCAAAGAAGGTTTTGCCTGCAAATATATTAGTTTATGTTTAGAACAAACATAAGCACACAAATTGTTCTGCATAGCTAGTTAAACTGTATATTTCCTTGTTCATAATAAAGGTCTCAGAGTACACAAACTTATAACTTGCTCTTGGGGGCTTACCTTTCGCCAGGCAGTAAGATCTACACACTAAAGTATGCTCTCTACATTTTATGTTAGTTTTGAACTTTAAAAAAATATTAAGAAAAAAACTGTTTAATCAAAAAAAAAAAAAGTCTTGTCAAGTTGTCATTGATTAATTAGTAAAGTTTGCGTAAAAATTGTGCAGAAAAATATTTTCTAATGCTAGAACATGCTCATTTAAATATTTGATAATGAATATTGTGTTCCAGTGTCCTATTAATTCAGTTATTTATTTCCCACAGTGAATTTTATAATATAACCCAGTAGAGTTAAAAAAAATTGTGTGGTCCTTTTTAGAACGTGGGTGTATTATGATAAAATAGCTCCCATTACTATTCTACTTTAATAAGCAGAACGTACATTCCCCATTTTACCCTCTAGATGGTAGCAGTGTAGCATGGCTTAGCAATGAGAAATGCTGCCTCCGAAACGTTTGATGTGTTTCCCATTCACTATACAGCCTCTGGCTTTAGCCTCCATTCCATGGTTCCCGTAATAATTGTACCAGCGGGTGAAGTTCACTCGTAATGACTACAGAGTTATTATATTTCACACTTAAATCTAGCCTCCAAAAAATGACAACCAAGTGCTTGAAATGAAACCCAGAGTGCCTAATCTATATCTACTTTAAAATTGATATGCCATGCTTCCCGTAATAAAATCTGATCTGGCTGAAGTTTACTCGGAAGTCTCTCCCAGTGCCAGATAGCCTACGGGTACTTTCAATGCAAAACAAAAGTGGATACCCAGCTCATAGGAGGTAGTGAGTCTAGGCCATGGGAAGGTGCTTATATAGATACTAGCGAATTGCCCGTCAAAAAATTACGTGCATAAAATTGTAAGGCAGGTAATGCTGTTTGCCGCACAAACTAAGGCTTTCGGTCCTCTGAGTACCTTCGGCGCTCATTGCGAGCCTCTCCCCTCGTGTACTTTTGGTCGTCTGCTCACCTTCTGCGCTCTTTGCAAGTCCCGCGCTGAGTGACTTTGGCGCTCAATGCGAGCCTCTCCCCTTGTGTACTTTTGCTCCTCTGAGCATCATCAGCGCTCATTGTGAACTCCACGCTGAGCGCCTTTGGTGCTCATTGCGATCCTCTCCCCTGGTCCTTTTTTTTTATATATATAAAGTTTTAATGATAATTAATGAATTATTAAAATAATAAATTAATATACTTTACCTATTTATAATTAATATATGTAGCAATCAATATCCCGAAGAGCTATCAATCTCTTTTTATTTTCCTGCAGCATATAATGTACATTTGGACTGTTGCTGACCTGAGGTGTAAGTGTCAGCAATGTGCCAAGGGTGCAGTATAAATAGGCTGCGTGCGCAAGGCCAAACCGTTTGTTTAGTTGTGTAACTAGGCATTTTAGCATGGTAATGTTATTAGTTGCAAGTTACTGTTGTGAAATGGTGTCGATTGTCTATGTGTTAGGCGGGTGTGGAGCATTTTCCGTCCTCCCTAATAGTCTATTTTATACCTCGTACATTCCTGTGTAAAAGTATTATGTGCCTGGCAGTGTTTTGCGTGGTTAGGGGTCGTATAGCCTCGTTTTCGTTTTTTTTTTCACACGATTCTTTCAAACTGCTACGGGTCTTGCATTGTGAATTGTGTAATTGAGATTTCTGTTGATGTGTTGTCTCGCGGGTCGTAGGGATGAGCGCCTACGGCACTCATTTCCATCAGCGCAATGACCGCCTTTGGCGGTCACTGCCTAAGTCGTGCGGGGTCGTAGGGATGAGCGCCTACGATGCTCATCTCCATCAGCGCAAGGAGCGCCTTTGGTGCTCCTTGTCAGCAACTGCGGCCCTCGCTTTGCAAGGGCTCCAGTAGTAGCGGGCTCGCTGTGCGAGCCCACAACTATATATGTAATGGAGGATGTTAGGTTGCTAACATTGCTATGGAGACTGCTGAGATTCAGATTGAGTCTCCTGCGAGCAGTCTGGGTGTGAGTCTTGAAGTTTTCTGGGATTGTTTTTTGTGGAAGCCATAGAATAGCTCCACAAATTTGCTTTTAAAACACCAATAGCTGCAAGTCTTAGCCTTCTTACACAAGTCATGAATTAGAGGCTATATTCCTTATAGATAAATGAAAGGCTATCTTACACCATCCACTCCATAAGATCGTTAATATTACAGAGATTTTACCAAGTCATTGTATTTACTTGATTTAACTTGAATAATCAAAGTATTGCAGTATAAAGTGATACCTATTTTACTGGACAAACATTTTATGATAAATGACAAGCTTTTGAGAGGTACCTCACATCATCAAGTCAGTAGCAATACTGGTTTAAGATATTATCTTCTCATTAGAATTAATACCAAAGGAATGCTGAGAAAGAACAAGTCAATGTGTGATAGAAGACAGATATAGTGAAGTAACGTATAATAATATTTACAATGCTAATCCTTTTTAAATAAAAAAACTTGAAAAAATGAAAATGCTGTTTTGTTGACTTATTCTTCCGGTTGCAGCTTGTGAGGTCTCAGAAGCTTCTGTACAGCTGTGTCTTGGAAGGGCTGTCATGTAAAGGTATCACAAGCTGAAACAAATCTGCAGTCCTTCATGACTAATGCAGTCTGTAGAATTTAGCTTTGCTGTAAATAATAGAAACAGTCTGTCCTGTCAAAATTCCACAGACCCAGACAATGCAAGTTGAATTTTGAAAGTAAAATCTATATTTCTGGTATTGAGGCAAATGAAAAAAAATGTTTACAGCGAAGTAAGAAAAAAACACAGACGCTATCAGCAACCCCTGCTTTGCTGAGATAGTTACTGAGCTATTTATTGGAGGTAAAGGTTTCTTTTTTGGAAAATGCTTCAAGCCGTGTCCAACGCATTTTGCTAATATTTTGCATAAACATGTTTTTATATCAAGACGGGAAAGTAATGCGTAATGTTTAATATGATACAGTGTACACCACATGTGGCTCATAAGATTTATTTTATGTTTCATCAAAAAGAGGGTATTTTACACCACATGTGGCTCATAAGATTTATTTTATGTTTCATTAAAAAGAGGGTATTTTATAATATGTCATAGTATTTTCTTTTTTCGAATGAAGGTGCCAGTGCTCAAAAACCTATTCAGACATTTAACTGCTTTTGGGGGCTTTCCGTCTGCAACTAAAGTATGCTATCTGCACTACTGTTAGTTTCAATGAATAAATGTAAATAGCTTTTGCTTAAAGTTTTTCCATGCCCCTTTAAGTTTGTCAATAAATGTGGGAGATTTGCTGACCAACAATAATGCAGGATTCCTGAAGCATGACCAATTAACAGCTACAAAGTGATTATGGTCTTTTGAACCATTTTTGTTTTTGCTCTGAATTCAAATCATTGGCAGTCTATTTTTATTTCTTTTGCATTCTCTACAACATATGCCATCCTGAACTTTTGCAAAGTAAGAACAGACATGTTCCATTAACTTTATGGCTTATGTTTTTGCACATAACAGCAAGAGACACATTATTGCCTCTTTATAAAAAGTATTACAATACAAATTGTAATAGTGCTATAGAAAAAAATCATGCTAATGCTATGTTTTAATCTTATATGAATATATTTTCTTCTCTACTCACGTTTTGCTCTGAAGTAGGATCCAGTTTGGTTCTGAGCCTACAGGCTGCAGACCCTAGTTATATTGTGGCAAGAGATTCAAATATAGGATTTTACAAACAAGAATGGACATGTAATAATGTGTGTAACTGATCATTCTAGTTTTAACCAGGTCCTCAGTTTGTCTCACATGTGATTTATTAAAAGCTAACACATCACCTGGTAGAGACCTGAATATTATATTAATATATCTGGAGACTGTAATATTGAACAATATGGAACTAAAGTTTATATCAATGTAGTAGTGACTTGTATTTACACAAGCATGTCCATTAGTTTCAACACTATATTAACAAGCCATAAAGTCGTTTTCATTTCTAGGAGTGGGAGTATCCACACATCTATTTTATTATTTATTTTAGGCAGTAGTAGAGAAGACCAAAGTGATTACAACAGCCCTAAATAAAGAGTTTTATTTATTTTAAAATAAAGTTCAGATTGTCATGAAAGTTGTCACTAGCCATCAGAAAATGAGTTATCCAAATTAGTTGTGTATCATTCCAGAACACCAAGAATCACGAAAGGAATTTTAAAATTGAGGTTTAACTGTGATGTACCCCATTACCTATGATATGATTGACCCTGTTTAACACTGTTTGGTTTAGCACTTGGTTTTATAGCAATTAATCTACAACGTTAAAAGGTGTATGTGTATATATGTGTATATATATATATATATATATATATATATATATATATATATATACACCTGTGTGTGGGGCTCTGGGTAATAAACAATAAGTGATGATGAAGGTAGTAATTATGATTTGAGGTGCGGCAGGTCATGATGTATGACGCTGAGGCCTGGTTAGGGGGTCACCGTTTAAGTGATATGGTTAAACTAATTGGAAAAGGGGGTCACTGCTTAAGTGATATGGTTATACTAATGGGAATTGGAGGGTCTGGTCAATTGGGCTTAGCCCAGGAAAAGGGACTTGGGGTTTAGATACCCTAAGTCTCATCCATAAATTCAGGCAAAGCTTTATACTTGTGCAGGACCCTGGGTAATAAACAACTTTGACTATGAAGGTAGTAATTATGATTTGAGGAGTAGCAGGTCATGAAATGTGACTGGCGGTCTGATGATATAAGTAGGGATGTTCTTTCTTAAAGGGGTTGTGGCTGAGCCAATCCTGAACAAATGGCCAGAATATTTGTGAGCTGGATATCTTAGTCTGGTCAATAGTATACAATTGTAAGAAATGAATGTCTTAGTTTGTAGTTGTTTTTGAATCTAGAGAGGGTTTTGTTTACAAGTTGTGAATTAGAGAGAATTTAATGATACCTCTGATGTAAAGCATAATTAACTTGGACTGTGACCTAAGTTTAGTAAGAGAAGTAAAAATAGACTGACTGTTTATTTCTAGGAGGACATTCTCGTTAAGCCACAAGCTACTTATTTTAATGGTAGGGGCCAAAAAATGCATAAAATTGCTTCCATTCGGAGAAGCCAGTAGACAGGGGGGTGTAGATGGGGAATGAGTCATGATAGTAGGCTTTGTTGAATGCCAATGGAAGGAGTTGGCATTGCATGATATGAGGAGATAGTTCTGAAATCCTGAGTCTGTAGCATAGAAGAGGCTGAAATCATTCCAGCTCTTGACACTGTTTTGATCAAGAGGGAGAAGTGATGAGTAATCTTTGAACTGCCTGAGATGTGAGAGCAAATGGCTGATGAATAATCTGCCTTGGGGAATGGTCCTGGAAACAAAATTCCAATAACCTAACAAACTATATAGTGTTGTTTTAAGCATAGAGGGAGAGAGAATACATCAGTTAAAATAGAGCTGATGATGGCAACTTTGTTCAATGGAATTTCAGCTCGAATGATAGTAGTGTCGAGGGTAATACCTAGAAATTATAGCCTGGTAGGGGGGCCTAAAGTTTTAGCCTTGGGCAGGGGCGTAGGAACTGATCCATAATTTGTAATATATATATATATATATATATATATATATATATATATATATATATATATATATAAAATGAGTTGGCATAAAGGCATACTTTATATATATATATAAATAAATATATATATATATATATATATATATATATATATATATATATATATATATACAGTATATAAAAAAAAATTTTTTGAGGGGCATTGCAGGAAGTCCTGCTGTGTCTATACAGGGGTGGTAAGGGTGAAGGTTTCGAGGGATCGCTGGGAGCTAGGGCGAGGTTCTGGGGGTGGGGACAAAAAACTATTGTATGAGAAGTTGGTTCGACATAGGGTGGCAAAGTGCCTGCATGATCTAACACGGCCTGATTAGCTTTAAAAATGAACTGATCTAAGGCTGCTGTCGCTTTTGTTGTGAATAATCAGTGGTATTGGGAAAAGTCTGACCCACCGTAACATTAGCTGAGGTCGACTATGTATAACATATGATTGACAAAGAGTTTCCATAACTATAGGGCTGATTTTTGAGCAGTATTTCTGAAATGCTGAAATAGGTTCAAAACCTAAATATGACTGCCCTCGATAAGAGACTGATTTAATTTATAGGTATCGCCTAAAAACGGGCGATACAGGTGAAATGCCTGATGATATGAATGAAATGGTCAGAGGACTGGAAATATTGGCTGCTGAATTACCTTCTGATGAGATGAAGAGGTGGTTGGGCTCTTGCTGGTGGTTGACTGGATAATTTGTTGATTTGATGGGTCTATTGAGGAAAGCCTGGTCTGTATGTTAGCTACCACTGTATATATGAGATGAGGGAGCTCAGTTGATGAAATTTTGATTTTTTTAGTGCTCCTAGTGGGAGGTGTCATAGAAGAAGGCAAGATGGAGGTTGACGGACTGTTAGTGGGGTCATGTGGAAAGAGTATAAGGTACAATTCTACTTTCCTTCGCAATTGCGGAGTAAGTAATATTGCATTTCATCAGCTCTGAGATAAGTTTAAGGATGGTCCAGATTCTGCAAGCACTAGGGTAGCCTCTAGTGACACTGATTCTGGTGATGATGATGGAGGGGCTGGTTGGAGACTTTCATTGTCTGAACTAGCCTGATTGGCCATCACCTAAGGATTGAAGTGATGCTTTGAAATGATTTGCCTTGAAATGGCTGATGTATGATGGATGTGAAATGAGTACATTTACAGCTAGATTAATCCAAGGCTTGAGAATGGAGACTACTGATATTGTGAAAATGACTTGTAGGAAGCGGTGGTAAGAGAGTCAGTAATTCTACAAAGGTCTATATGGAAGAGACTGATTCTCTGTACTTGATGGTCTCCTGATAGAAACTGATTCTATAATATTGAGAGAGAGAGAGAGAGAGAGAGAGTAAAAAGTATGTGGAATGACTCAAAGGTCTCTAGCAAAGAGATTGATTCTCTGTAGTGTGTCTGATAGTTTTGAGCTAATGGCCTGATGTCATCAGAGATTTTTTATTTTTTTTAACTTGAGTATCTGATGATGTGTGATATGATGATATGAGATTTTCATGCGGAGGGTAATAAGAAATTAATTAAATATTGCAATGATTGATATGTGAGACATGGAGTGGAATAGACTGGGGGGGGCTAAACGAGGCTGGTAGTTTTAATATTTGAGCTTGGGGAGGGAGGAAAGGGATGAAGGCTGTATGATAAATGCTGAGGCAAGGGAGGCTCAGGAAATAAAACCGATGCACATATATGTGTGTTTGAGAAAAGTAAAACATTTTTAGCTAGACTGAGAAGCAGGTACAGTATGTGTCATCATGGAAACGAGACACTGAGAGTTTTTTAATGGATTTTGCGCATTGATATGGCGCCGACAGGTTTAGGAGTTGCTGCAGAGCTCGAGGGCAGAGAGGGAGAATGAGAAATGAAATGTGCGTCAGGGAGAATGGAGGAGGAGTTGGAATGAGACAGTAGGAGAGGGACAGGTGGTTGCTAGGTTGGTTTGAAACAGTCTGAAAAATTATTTGTGGAAATGAGGGAGTAAGCAAAGAGGCCTGCATTTATAAAAGGTGCCTGAGGGTAACATGTGATGCAGTGACTGCAAATGTAATAGGCAATGCTGTGAAGTCGTGGGGAGAATGGAGAGCGGTGTGGAGGAGGAAAGAAGGGGATGTCTAAAAGTAAAGGGGCATTGAGAGAAAATAAATATGGCAAGGCCAGGTATGGAGAGAGATAAAAAGCCCTGAACATTGGGAAAGGAGGTGGGGGGGGGGGGGGCAGGTATTGTTGGGGGAAACTGCATGACGAGAATGGCAAAAATAACATATGGGAGACGAAGATAACCATAACTGTAGAGATGATTTGTGATTTTTGAGAGGTATTTGTAAGATAATGAAATAAGTTCAAATACTACTTATGATTGCCCTTGATAAGTGATTGGGAGTGATCAATATAGATATCTGATGTGCCAGAAAAAAGGCAATATAGGAGGAATGCATTTTGATATGAATGAAATTGGTTACTTATCTGGAGTACAGCTGACTTAGATTAGGTCAACCTGGATGTGCAAAGGTTGACTTTCTGGAAGGAGTGAGAGGTTAGGATGAGTGTAGCCCAGGGAAATGGACCGGGTGGTTTATATTCCCAAAATCTTGCCAACCAATTCAGGCAAAGACTTATACATATATACATAATAATATATCCACTTATAGACAAATAATATACGTATTTCCTGCACTTTGGAATATGTTGGCGCGTTACAAATAAACAATAATAAAAATAATAACAGTGATACTTCAAGATTTTGTTACTCAACTAACCTTTGACACAGCTTGTACACTTGTTGGGTTCACTGCCATTGCATTCATAGCAGGTATGATGGCAAAGGTGACACTGTCCATTAATTTCATATTTGCCATCAGGACATTTCAAAACACACTGCCCATTGTCAAAATACCTGAAAAAGAGAAGCAACAACTGATACATATGTGGATAGATAGATAGATAGATGTTATGTTCATTTTTAATAAATGTTATTTTCTTTTTCACCATTTCAATAAATACTCTGATCCTGAATCAAGGAGGGGGCAAGTGGCAGCGGGTGTTTGCTAGAGTTGTTTACTTCAGTAATGACTGAGAACCAATTCACTTTAGCTAATGAATTATAATACGGTAAGATATAAACAGCAAATGTTACAGTTATTCCCAAAACATAATGATTATAGATATTTCTAGACTCAACTGCCAAAATTATATTATTATAACCCACATTTAAACACCAAATTTCAGTGAGTTTGCTGATTTACAAATCTAAGAGTGTACTTTACAAGTGATTCAGTACCATTTACTGAGATTACAAGTAGGGTTTTATTTTATGATCTATGATAAGTGCCAACATTTTAATACCTCATGAGTTATAAATTATCTTATCTTGTGTGTAGATATTGTAACTAAGATGAGTAAACATAAGAAGGCTCAATTTTCTTTGGAATGTGACTGTATTTAATTGCACATTAACCCTACTTGGTGGTTATGTTATTGCAAATTGTGAATGTATCATGATACCTAAAATACTTGATACCTAAAATACATTACCTAAACACAGGATTTGTATCATTGTGTTTATATATATATATATATATATATATATATATATACATTTAATTTTACATGGCTCAACAAGTGCCAGAAGCCAGGTTGTCATGCCACAAAATGCTTAAAGGCACCTAGATTTCATCCACTGTATGTCTCTGCAATTCAGTTTTACCTGAAAGCAGACAGGCATGAGGGACTGAGCCAGAGCAGTGTTGGCATTGCATTCCCCAGGTTCAGCACCGCACCCAACAGCCAACCTGTGTGTAAGTGAGGAATGAAAGCTGCTGCTGCTAGAACAGCCCTCACTGACAAATATACTTAGAAGAGCATAATTTGTGCAGCTAATCTAGGCCTCTTTTATAAGTAACTCTGAAGCTACCAGAAACTATATTTATCCGGCATCTACCAATCCCCATGGGTCCTGGATAACTGAGAGTCTACTACAGGTCCTTGCAAAAGTATTCAGCCCCCTTGGCATTTTTCGTGTTTTGTTGCCTCACAACCTGGAATTAACATGGATTGTTTGAGGATTTGCATCATTTAATTTACAGAACATGCCCACAATTTTGAAGATTTTTTTTTGTTGTGAAGCAAACAACAAATAGGACAAAATAACAGAAAAAGTCAATGTGCATAACTATTCGCCCCCCTAAAGTCAATACTTTGTAGCCCACCCTTTGCGGCAGTCACAGCTCAAAGTTACTTTGGATAAGTTTCTATGAGCTTGCCACATCTTACCACTGGGATTTATTCCCAATCCTCCTTCCAAAACTGCTCCAGCTCCTTCAAGTTGGATGGTTTGCGCTTGTAAACAGCAATCTTTAAGTCTTACCACAGATGTTCTATTGGATTGAGGTCTGGGCTTTGACTAGGCCATTCCAACACATTTACATGATTCCCCATAAACCACTCAAGTGTTGCTTTAGCAGTGTGTTTGGGGTCATTGTCCTGCTGGAAGGTGAACCTCTGTCCTTGCCTCAAATCATGCACAGAGTGATACAGGTTTTTCTCAAGAATATCCCTGTATTTAGCACCATCCATCTTTCCCTCAACTCTGACCAGTTTCCCAGTCCCGGCTTCTGAAAACATCCCCACAGCATAATGCTGCCACCACCATGTTTCACTGTGGGGATGGTGTTCTTTGGGTGATGTGATGTGTTGGGTTTGCGCCAGACATAGCGTTTTCTTTGATTGACGAAAAGTTCCATTTTACTCTCATCAAGACCAGAGCACCTTCCTCCATACATTTTGGGAGTCTCCCACATGCCTTTTCACAAACTCAAAACGTGCCATTTTGTTTTTTGCTAAAAGTAATGGCTTTCTTCTGGCCACTCTGCCATTAAGCCCAACTCTATGGAGCGAACGTGTTATTGTCGTCCTATGTACAGATACTCCAGTCTCTGCTGTGGAACTCTGCAGCTCCTCCAGGGTTACCTTAGGTCTCTGTGCTGCCACACTGATTAATGCCCTCCTTGCCCAGTCCATGAGTTTTGGTGGGTGCCCGTCTCGTGGCAGGTGTGCTGTTGTTTGGAGAGTTCCTTGGTCTTCATGGCAGTGTTTGGTTAGTGGTGCCTCTTGCTTAGATGTTGCAGCCTCTGGGGCCTTTCAAAAAAGGTGTGTATATGTAATGACAGATCATGTGACGCTTAGTTTGCACACAGGTGGACATTATTTCACAAATTATGTGACTTCTGAAGGTAATTGGTTGCACTTTTTATGGGCTTCATACAAAGGGGGTGAATACATACGCACATTCCAATTTTCTGTTTTCTATTTCAAAAAAATAGTTTTATGTATATATTTTTCTCATTTCACTTCACCAACTTAGACTATTGTGTTCTGATCCATCACATAAAAATCAGATTAACCAAACATTGAACTTAAGGCTGTAATGTAACACAATAGGTAAAAAGTCAAGGGGGGGGTGAATACTTTTGCAAGTATTACACATCTCACGCTTGTTACAAACTATAAAGATTAGCAGCTCTATAAACATGGGCATAAAATTGTTTTAGGAAAAAATCTCCAATCTAGCAGACTCTGGGGCCTTTAATTTTGGCCTTCAAGGGCACTGACTGTTGGCCTATATTTTGTTTGTGGTTTCCCATTCTCAGAAGCAGACAGATTGCACAACAAAATGAAGATCATGCTTTCCCATCCTACTATACAATCAATGGGGTGGATAACAAACACCAGCAGAGTCTACTCATGGCTTACATAGATCCCATGTTGTTAGTTTGTAACACAGTGCTTATGAACACTATAGTGCATTTAAGAATTACACCAATTCTTTGTTTTTATGTTTAAGACAAGCCCTCTTATTTCCATGAGGTTGTTTATAGATCTTTGAGTTAAATCCCATGAAATACATGATTATTGTTTCTGTGTTTGGTATCACAAATATTGTATTTCACTTTTTAAGTCAGGAATACTGCAATAGGTGTTTGGATTATATATGCCTGTTACGTCATTATACATAACCTATACTGAGTTAGACTACTTTGTAATTACTACAGTGTACCATTTGTGTTTCATGTTCCTCTGACACCTATAATATTTACTCTGTGATATATGGTCCCATTGGATATTATTTTTTAAGTAGTTTAGCATTTTCAGTCCTTTTTTAGTAATCATTAATACAAGTTACATTTTAATTGGTCCTTGTGGAATGTTTGGTGACTTTATCTTATATATCACTTTGAAACATGAAGCCAATGTGTGCACATTTATCCTAATAGTCTCTTTTTTGGTGTAGTGTTGGGTCTGCATTAATTGCAATGGTTATGACCTTTTCATTTTGTATTAACATATAAGAGATTCATGCTAGAAATTCACAACTCATCACTGCTACCAGAAAATCCTATCATACTGAAAGCGTTAATACTCCACAGCCAATTAGGCACGTTCCCATCAAATCCTCAGCTACTTAGAAGAATATGTTTCCTGTTACATTCTACAAAGAAGTTATGAAAGTGAGCAAACAGTCTAGCAAACTTTCCACTTCCATTCCCCAGGCAACCCTTGTAAAATAAAAAAACAAAAAACAAAGAGTGCTTAATATAACAGAGAAGGCTGTTCAATTGATTCTTCCTAGCTGCTGGTAGCTACTGTTTTTCTGCGGTTGATCCTGAACTCCTAGCAGACTCTTGAAGTATTTGTAAAAGGCCAGGTTGTATATAGTCACATGGATTTGTTAGAAAAAATCTGGTTTGTAGGCACAGTCCGTTTGTTTGGCTCCACGGTGGCTGGGAAATCTGGAAGCAATGTTTCTGTGGTTATTGACTACGTTTGATCACAGCTGACTGGCACCTCTTTGTGAAGGCACGTGTGACATTGCTAAAATAAGGAGGCTTACTCAGGGTATGGAGTCAACATCAGTAAATTAGGGTGGCGGAAAATATTTTGAGCTAATACAGATGAGTGCATTTTGTCTGTAACTAATAAACTGTAGATAATTATTGAACCAATAAAAAAGCCTTTTTTAAATGAACACTTTATGAAAAAATGCTGTTAAAATATTAGCCTGAGAACTGATATACAATACATAATCCAAAATGTTAACCCTAAATATTACAAAAATAAAAATGAATTATTTTTATATGGTAAATGTGTGTTTTGCTTAAAGTGTGCTCTGGATTAATTTTATATTTAGTATCTCAGAGCATATTAAAATAATCACAAATCTGAATAGATGATAAATAAACATGTTTAGAACAGTTGTATAGCATATACAAAGCTGTCCATAAAGGAAACATCAGGAAAATCTGACTCTACCAACTTTCTTGAGCCTCCTGATGATGTCAAACCTGTCATCAGGAGCATAGCCTGATATTTTTATTAAATATAATAATGTTACATTCAGATACTATGGGCCTCATTCTATTATTAGCCGTAAATCGGCCGTAAGGCTGCGATTCCTTGCGGGGGTTCAGTTAACTCGCGATTCTATTATACGGCCCCGCAAGGATCTCATCTTACGGCCGGCCGCATATCTTGGAACCGGCCGTAAGCTGTGAAATATAAAAACGCAAAAATAAATTCAAGCCTGCACTGTACAGCTCTGTAAATGCTAGGGATCATATTGGGGGACATGAGGATTAAAAGAAACCCACTCTCAAGCTTGCACATCTGCCCAAACCTGAGTTCAAATTAACTGTTTATTTTCCGGCTGCGGCGTGGGTGTGTCTGAGGTGCTCCAAGCACTCTGGACTTTTTACATGGATATTTTACGGATATTAAAAATAAAATATTTTACGGATTTGAGTACAGGATAATTATGTGCTATTTTTTCTAACACCTAAAATCCCTTTATAGTCTTCTCAAAGTGCAGGATGGCTTTATTTGAGCTATTTTATGTGCTTAATTGGTGCTAGCGAGACCTCTTTCCTGCAAGTAAGCTGCGGCTCGCTTTTAGCCTTGCAGAGAGGTTTCCCGGAGGAATTGAATTGCAAATCTCTTGCGGCCGTTTTAGATCAAAGGCTTTCCTCCGGCGCGAGCGGCCGCAAGAGATAGCAAGGCACCGGCCGCAAGCCTGCCGGAATCCCCGGCCGTAAGGGAATAGAATAGCAGAATAGCTTGCGGCCGGTCCTTGCGGCCCCGCAACGGCTGCGGCCGCTAATAGAATGAGGCCCTATGAGCACAGGGACAATATCTGATAACAAACAAATTGTTTTCTTCTCCATATAATTACAAGATTTTGGTTTCTCCATGATTATTAACATGTCTTGAACATACCAAGATTTTGTTAAAATGCTGCTGTAGATTTTCCAATATTAAGTATATAAAAGTATAAATAATAGCATATGTTACAAAATCCTAGTGGCTTTAATTTCTGGAGAGAGCGTTTGATGATATATTTTTATTGAAAGCTTATTTTGGTATATATTTATCATTTTATTATTCAAAATTGAAGTAAATATAAAAAAAACTCTGGTCTATGCCATTTAAGTTAATACATTTTCCAAGATTCTCACAGAATTTATCTTTGAAGTCATTTTGTAAAACTGTATAACTTTAAAAAGTTAGCCCAGTTCTTCCATTCAGTTGGAAAGGTACAAATGGATATGGTTATGGAGTGAATAAAGTGCACATTCTCCTGGTGAAAATAAATAAATGAGGGACAGGTGGACACCCCCAATGGAGCAATATGTTTGCTAAAGTAGACTCTAATGTATGTATAGTATTATAAGAGTACAAGACCGTGGAACAGTGTTCAATTGGTAAGTTGCTTCTTTGTGTGTCTGTCATTTTCCCGTCTTGCCAAATATGGAATTGGTATAGGGGAAATAATAAAATAAGAGCCTCTAATTGGTGGTGTTGCTGGTCCTCCAATATGTAAAAAAAATATATATAAAAATTACCAGAGCTTCGAGACGTGGATGTATAGAATTTTTTATTCATAAAATGCTAAAGTTCAAATTTCCAAAGGTCCACCCTTTGGGTGAAAACAACCTTATGTTCTCAACATAAAATTACATATGGTGCTATCATTGGCACCATTAGAAAAAATGTGTGTACAATTCAAATGTGTACAAAACAAACGCGTTTCTCTGTTTTTGTACGGCTTCCTCAGTGATAACGATGTCCTGGAATAGATTCCTCAACCTGGGTATTAGCTGTCTGTTGCAGGGATCAGGTATGGTACAACAATTGACTAACTTCAATGCTTTAGAGCCTTATATTAGTGGACAAAGAGCCAAAATAATGTTGTACAATGGTGTACATGATAACAGGTTTGTAAAAATATGTAGTAGTGTAAACTATTCAGTGAATATAATTTGAGGGTTTTACTGCATTTGAAAACTTAAAATGTTTCTTACCTTTTAAACTGTCTGTTTCCCACTCAAGCAGAGCTATGTATCTCCTCTTACCTGTGTCATTAGGGCCATGGCCAACTGTTCCTGTGTGTTGGACTAAAAATAAAGTATGACCAGTGTAGGTCCATAAAGAGGCTGTGCGGCTATGATACCTCATGCACTGTCACTGGATAGGACTTTTTGGCAGCTGTAACCAGGTTACATTACAGCTGTTACCTCTTTGTAGGCACTAAGGACAGAGCTAATTATATCAAGGGGCAGTGACAGCACCCATGTCTGCTTTCAATATCTATCATTGTTCAGCACACAGGCAGAGATAGCCAAGCCCCTAATAGACATGGGTAGGAGGAGATAAACAGAACTGCTTGAGGAAAAAAAACAGACAGCTTAAAAGCTAAGATTTTTTTTAAACTTGAAGTTATTTTTAACTGCATACTGTTTTAACATCACAACAAACTAATACACAAGCCTTGCTTGTAAATATGCTACAGTGGTCCATTAATTATTCAGGGCTATGCAAGGATACTGTAATTTTTTGGACAAACATCTACAATATATCCAAGCCACTCTTAACAGGGTCCTCCTCTATGATAGATATAATGAGCAAATTATTATTCATATCTGCAGTTGCATTGATAAATTATCATCTTGATCAATAGCCTAAAAATCATTTAAGTCTGAGATTGAATGAATTTGGAACTTGTGCAGTCGAATCAGATGTGATTCATTTAAAGTGATGCTTTTTTCAACACTTACTGAATAAATAATATAAATAGTGTCAGTGATAAATATAATTACATAGAAACTATCCTTATTTCTCTTATAGGAAAGGTTACTCTGGTACTAAGAGGGTTAACTACAAATTTACCATGCCGTGCCTTGAGTTTAACAGTAAACAGAATGTATGTGTGTTTTTCCAGGTCTTTACCCTCATTTTGCTCTTACACGGTACAGCGCTAATACACAGTCTCTTATTTATTAACCCTGCTCCCAATTTCTAGTTAACATACAATCCAGAATCCTTAAAAGGCCTTTTTGTTGCACTGAAATCTATAAGGCAGACATTATATGTGAATTTTGCAACTGCTGAAAATGAAAAACAACTTATTTCTTTTAGATTGGAATTCGTGTTTATATTTTGCAACACTTCTAAAATATCAAGTATAAGAAGTAAAGCCATAGATATTATTTTTTGAACTGCTTACTTGATCATATCCAGATTTCACCATTTTTTACATTTATTTGATATGACCTATACCATCATTAAAGGACCACTGTAGTCATACATTAAAAAGATACTCTTTTTTTCTTCACTTGAAAATAAGCTACTTGCTTTTAGAATGTAAAAAATAATAATATTGCCACTAATGTATTACTTTTTTATGCAAATATGCTGTTGATGAACCTACCTTTCTAAATTCCAGTGGCCTACTGACTGAGGATGGAAGAGTATTTGAATGGAGAGAGTCACCTCTATCTGCAAACTAGGAATGTGGCAGTAACTACTGGCAGTACTCTCTTAGCACTAATTCAAAGCTCTTAGATTACAAGGACAGAATAATCAATTGATGCAGCTATGAATTTTTTAAACATGTGCATTTTTTTACTGAGATATCAAATAAATTAAATCTATGTTTATATGTGTCACTGACTCACAGCTACAGCTCTGTAGTGAGCAAAATAAAACAAAAAGTTAATCCTTAACAAATCCATCTGCACAGAGCATGGAATGATGGAATCACCTAAACAGGTCAGTTATGGGTTAACTTTTCAGTGCAGTCCTGAGTGCAGGGGAAAACTACTATCAATCACTGTCTTCACTGAGTGGATTGGCTGTCTGTTTTACTCAGGCAACAAAAAGTAAGCAGGATACACTGGGGCCTATTAAATTCGCCAAATTCTCCTCCTCCCCCTCACACTCCTCTTCCCCCTCTTTCCCCCTCACCTTCTCTTCCCCCCTCATCCTCCCACCTTATCCTCCTCATCTCCCCCCTCATCCTCCTTTACCCCTCTTCCTCCTCCTTTGCCCCTCATCCTCCTCTTCCCCCACATCCTCCTCTGCCTCCTCTCCCCTCTCATCCTCCTCTTCCCCTTTCCCCCCTCACCCTCCTCTTCCCCCTCTTTTCCCCGCACCCTCCTCTCCCCCCCTTTCCTCCTCATCCTCCTCTTCCCCCTCACACTCCTCTTCCCCCTCACACTCCTCTTCCCCCCTCTTTCCCCCTAACCTTCTCTTCCCCCTCATCCTCCTCTTCCCCCCTCATCCTCCTCTTCCCCCTCATCCCCTCTTATCCTCCTCCTCTTTCCTCCCTCCTTCCCCCCTATCTTCTCTCTTCTTATTAGCCTCCGATCATCTCCTGCTGCTGATCGGAGCCCGCAGCGCGTCTTATGTCTGTCTCTTGAACCGGCATATGCTAATGTGACGCGCTTGCTCCCCCCTAAAACATCTTCCCTGCAGTAACCCTGAGTGTGGCTCGGGGTTACCGATTTAGGAAGAGAAGATTAACCCCAAGTCACACTCGGGATTACCGCTAAGAAGGTTAACAGGCTTAAAACTTTAGATTTTTTAGCTATTATTAGTTTAATTAAAATAGATAATTTTAACATACAATCTTGTGCTCTTTCACACCATGAAGAGCACTTACAGTGAGGTAAATGACCCTTTAACTCTGGACAAAGCACATTCTAGTGTAGTTTGAATGAAAATAAAGAACTATATATAGTTTACTTGATAATGTGTGATAGATTGGGAGTGATAAAACGTAACCTTTAATATTAATTGGCTTAAAATAGACAAAATTTAAGAAAGCTGCACTCTGAATAAGAACCAAGGTTAGTTATAACCTCAATGAACAAAGCCCTGTTGGATGGATATCCCTTGAATGAGGAGTGACTCTGTGGTATGATTTGGGGAGGTCTGTTAGAGAGCAGGGCCAGTGTAAATAACTATTCTGTAGAGTTTGGACCCTAGAGGGCTTAATGCAGCTTAGATACTTATTGGTGTTAAGCACCAGGGTTTAAGATTTGATAATTATACTTCACTAGCGACTTGCCCGTCAAAAATTACGGCAATAAAATTGTAAGGCAGGTAATGCTGTTTGCCACGCAATGTAAGTCTTTTGGTCCTCTGAGTACCTTCAGCGCTCATTGCGAGCCTGTGTACTTTTGTCGTCTGAGCACCTTGGGAGTTGGAAGCCCCGTGCTGAGCGTCTTTGGCGCTCATCTCTAGCCTCTCCCCTCGTGTACTTTTACTCCTCTGAGCACCATCTTCTCTCATTGTGAGCCCCGCGATGAGCACCTTCGGCGCTCATTGCCATCCTCTCCCCTGCTTATTTTTTTTATATATATATTTTTAATGATAATGAATTAATTAACTAATAAATTAATATACTTTAACTATTTGTAATTATTATATCCAGCAATCAATATCCTGAAGAGCTAACAATATGTTTTCCTGCTGCTTACAAAGTTCATTTTAACTGTTGCTGACCTGAGGTGTTAGTGTCAGCAATGTGTCAAGTGTGAAGTGTAAATAGGCTGCGAGAGCAAGGGGAAAACGTTTGTTTAGTCGGGTAAATCGCCATTTTAGAATGATAATGTTATTAGTCGAAAGTTAGTGTTGTAAAATGGCGGCGATTGTCTATGTGTTCTGTGGGTGTGGATCACTTTCCATCCTTCCTAATAGTGTATTTTGTACCTCGTACGTTCCTGGGTAAAAGTGCTTGGCGTTATTTTGCGTGGTTAGGGGTCGTGTAGCCTCATTTAAATTTTTTCGGCTGCCATTTTTTTTCTGCTTAGCCGATTTTCAAGTGCCGAAAATGCTTAAATTAGACTTAAATTTGCGTGCAACCTCACTCCCAGATGTCCAGGCTGTCCCCCCGTGCTCTGTGTGAGTTTTTTTTTTTTAATGTTTTTTTGTTATTTTGCTGTGTTTCTTTTTTTTTTTTCAATGTACGTGTTTCGTCCGTTAACTTCATATTTTTGGGACCTCGTATTTTTTTTTTTAGTTTATGTCCCTCCCTGCAAATGCGGCCCCTTGCCTTCTGCTCATTGAAGCTAATGTTGGAGCCTCCACCTCCACAAATGCGGCCGAAATCGCAAAGCGTGACGACGACTCGCAGTTTGACAATTATAATATGTGATAGCTTACTTGAGCCACTTTATATTTGGTTCCAAGTTTGCGGCACTCATAATAGGCTTTTACTATTGTATGTTTTGATGTGAATAACTGACATAGATTTCCTCACTTAAGGCAGAGAGAGCAGAAATTCCCTATTGATTTTATATGTCTGAATGTATTCTTATTGTACATAGAGTCATATATGAGAGGAATAAAATACAAAATCATTACATGACATTATAAATGCATCATACATAAAAGCAACCAAATGGCTACATAGTACCTTCCCAGAAGAGCTTACAATCTAGTTATATCAGGGAAAGATCCAGACCGATACATTAGGATATATGGGTAAGTCAATATGGAAGGGAGGGCACTGCTAAGTGCCTGAAAGAGCATTCACTAAGGGAATTGTTGCAGTGAGGATAGTGATTTGTCCAATATTGTACAGTAATGTGAGGCTATCACTGAGAATTGTTATATTTGAGAATAATGCTAGTAGTGTATAGGATATTGAGGAGGACTTAAAGATCAGGATAAAGAAGACTAGCTGGAGTGTAGCTAAAGATATAAGGAGAAGAGGAGAACTGAATAGCCTCGAAGTAAAGAATGAGAGCTTAATACACTATTCTCAACTATTCATAATACTGTATATAAATGTGATATTATTTGTAGTGGGACATTATCATCTTTTATATTTGAATATTTAATAGTTAACACTGTGGGGTATCCAAACTTGTAGTTTGGAGGAACCAATTAAAATGACACTCTAATGTGTCTGTTTATATATAATTAATCTTGAATGATTAAACCTCTGGGAATTTATTTATAAAAGCTGTTTACTTCTTATTCATATGAAGGCACACTATCTAATATATGCATTCATGCAAAAAGAATTGCTATTTGTTTCTTGCTAGTTTATGCATGAAATGGTTATAGATAACTTTGCACAAAATAATTACATTTATGGTCATTTCCGTGTAATAGTTTAATAGCCAGTGGCTCAGTCATATTGATTGAGCCGTGTTTTGTGGCTTAGTCTAGTTGATTCAGCCGCATTTGTTTAGATCCCAAAATCCTGAAATGTTAGTGTGCCATCAAGACTAAAGTCAGGAACTCTGAGGTCTATAAACCATTACAAGCATGTGAGTGAGGGTGAGGAGGCTCTCCACTAGGGGTCACCCATTAATTAGTGTTCAAGAACCTGTTTTATACCTTTAAGGAGAGAAGGTATCAGAGAGACCATGGTAATGGGGAACTGATGTTAGTTATTCTAATTTTAAGTATACGGGATACATTATATAACAGTCCTCAGTACATTCTGAAATACATATGTTCATATAATGTACCATGTAATCAGTGTCACAAAAAATGGGATACATTATTTTATTATATATACCACATATATATATATATATATATATATATATATATATATATATATATATATATATACTGTATATATATATATATATATATATATATATATATATATATATTGTGCGTGGCAAATATGATAATTATATGCTGTTTTTTGCATACATTTGTTTGCTTTGCAGGAAATAAACTATTTTACCATGGATATTGCATTTTAGAACTAAAATGAAACCTTATAGTATTATAGGCTAAATGACATCCATTAAAATTAGTTATTGTTTTTTTTTTTTTATAATACAATTTCTACGTTTTCTTGGCGTCTATTTGTGTGACCTGAAAATACTTGTAATAAATAAATTTGAAATAGTTTATATATAATACATCTAGACACCCAATAAAAAAAGCTTGAACAGTAGGTACTATACATAGAAACACATATATAAGGGCAGATGGCAACCAATAGTCCAATCTACTATGACCCTTGCAATATCTATCTATCTATCTATCTATCTATCTATCTATGTATCTATCTATCTTGGTTGCTGATACAAATCAGCATTACTTAAGTCTTTCCATGTCATGCTTGTAAAAAAAAAAACATTTATAATCACTTAAAAGTTTTACAGATTTTAAAAAGAGTAAGATATCCTCATTACTATATGAGATAATAGTGACCATAAACATGCATGAGAAATTTTAAGCTTTCTTTAGTAAAAAAGACAAAGATGTAATTAAATAGTAAACTTCAGTTCATGCAACATATAAGAAATACTTTCCTAGTAACCACTCTTCCTCCCCCGACATTGTGCCTCAACTTTGAACAAGACAGACCACCTATGTTAATGTCATTCTAGTGTTTATTGTTTATTGTGATGATGATGTTGTGGGATATACTTCTAAATGATTAGGAAAGGACAAAGAGTACTAACTTGATTCACAAAGCTCTGGCAAAGTCTTTCAGATTGCAATGGATTATTGTCAAAACAGAACTCATTGTGAAGACAACCATTGACCAGAGGCACTTCCATCATTGTGTCAATCCAACGAGTCATGACATTTGGAGCAAAAAGGGTATATTAACAGAAAACCACTAGAGCACAGAAGAATGAGAAGTATAATTGGCTTAATGAGGAGGCTGAAACTAAAAATGCTTAGAAGAAATAATGTATTCACATTTTAAAGCAAATTCTTGGTTTATTTTTGGTTTATAGGGATATATATATAATGCTTTTATGGTTCACTGTATAACTTAATGGTGAAATAAATATTTATAAAATGTTTAGGCTTACATTTAGAAATCCTAATATATTATTTTTCTTCCATGATCAAAGGAACTTTCTCAGAACAACAAAAACTAGTAAGGCAGTGATGGTGGATAGGTCTCAGTTATAATTCTTCAAAATGTGTTATTCAAGGAGAGACTCAACAGACTGGACAAGATTTACCAAGATGTGAAGACTAAAAAAAATCATTATCCTAGTAACAGATTTTAAAGTATGGGGCATATTTATGCATTTTTCCAAGATCTTACATCTGATCCACTTTGTCAAATGCACATTAAGTTCCTTCATAAATATGGTTGTGTAAGTATTCATAAAGGTTTAATGATCAGCCCAAAAAATAATGATTGCAAAAGTTTGTGCACCCCTCAAAAAAGTTTTTTATTTGTAAACAGACTTTTGTATATAAATGAATATAGATCTTCTACAGTGAGTTCTCCCTCAATTCTCTGATACTAATTTGATTCACTATAGTAAATATCTCTTTTTAGAGTAGAGAAAAATCTGTTTCACTTCAATGGCCACATTTAAGTCTCCCAGGATACACACACCATTTTAAACCTTTTGTTGTTGCTACTGGATGTGTGATAACATTCCCTGTGGGGATGGAAAGAGGAATTTAAGGGTGGTTCAGGATGTGATGTGTGTTTTTGGCAAAATAGTGTTGGACTGTATTGTGATGAGAAAGAGATTTATCATGGGGGCATATTCTCAGATGCCCATTGAAGCAGTGGACTTCTTGCAGTGTAAGCCCCTGAGGATGGCTTGTTTCTTCTAGGACATTTGTCACCCACCACTGGTTTAAAGACCCATTAAGCATGAGAGTAGATAAAAAGGTTTGATGCAATTTCCAATGGTTATTCACACACAGAAACATGTGTACCCATGAGAAATATAAATCAATAGGCATATTTTTGCAGGACAAATACAATAACTTGATCTAAGATGGCCTAATATTTACATAAGGTTGTCTTATTGTTTTACTTCAAGCACCACTGTAGTCCTCCATTTAAAAAAAACTACATTTGATTATAGGCAAAATGTTTCTGGAATGTAAGACAACATAATAATACAATCGACCATTTGCGGTTCTGCTGCTCAATTTCCAGATGGTGGAGGAGACTTTGAATACAAAGTGAAAATATGGCAGCTAAAACTTCCAGTGCTTTCATTAAGACTAGTAAACAGTTAATTAGTTTATACTCTCTTGAGAGAAGAAGTAAACAGTTAATTAGTTTATACTCTCTTGAGAGAAGAATATGAAACACCACAGTAAATAATAATTGCATAGTAAAGTTACACATAGACATATAGGTCTGCTGCGTATTAGACAGATATGTGGCACATAGTTATTACTAAAACAGATTGTGGTCAATATTTTTCCTCTAAATTTAATGCATGTAAGTTTTCAGTAGGGAATCTTGATTCATAGATTATATATATAAAAATGAAGAACTCTGATTTTTTCTTTCATACAGGAGTCATGCAGTTCTCTACTGTGAATGTAAAAGGCACTTTCCACATTCCAGTAGAATCCATAGATTTCCTTTTCAGAAAACTGGTTTGTATTTCTGGTCATTTATGATGTCTACAATAATCATGCACCATTAATTGAAAGTGTAACTGCACAGAAGGAATATGATCATAAATAAAAATAAGGTCTGCAATTCTGTGAGGTTCAGCCTGTGGACAAATATCGAATACTCTGGAAATGTATGTGCAGAATTTTTTCAATGAAAAAAAAGATAGAATGAGCAGCAATCTGAAGAAGATGCTTTTAGACTGCTCGTACATATGTGTATTATTACATAGTAATGAATTTTAGAGAGAGGATCGATTTACCTTGTGATTGAACAGCCTATACAACTATTTCTCCCAGGGCCAGTGCACTTGGAGCAGGATGCGTCACAGAACCTACAGCGTCCAGATTCATCAATGTATTCCCCTGGGAGAGAAATGAGAGCATTGGAATTCAATATGGAACTCTCCGAGAAAGATGAAGACAAATAATGAATTTCAGTAGCATATTAAAAAAAACAAAAAACAAACACAGTTTTCATATTACTTCTGTCTTTGGCAGCAAGTAATTTTCAGGGACATTTGTAACTGTTCTACATCAGTATATCCATTAGTAAAGTTAGGGCTGATCCCAGGGCTCTTGAAGCTCTAAGCAATCTTCTTTGATTCCTCTTTTGATATAGTGAAAAATTAGGAAACCTTCATCTTTAATTAACTGGTAATAATAATGAAATATAATGAATGAATAATGAAATATAAAAAAATAAGCTTAGCTCTAAGCAGTTTATATTTATTTAACAATTTGTTAATTTTCTGAAAGCATGGAATTCAATGTTTCAATTACAAATTCCAAAAAATAGAGAACAATGACAGCAAATGTTCCAGAAAAAATAAAAGATAAACAGAATGAGAAGTAACATTAAATATATGTGGCATGACAATAGCAACATATTATATACAATATCTGATACTTTAAAGGGCCACAATATATATATATATATATATATATATATATATATATATATATATATATAATGTTAAACGTTTGAACCTAAGAGCATAATTAGGCAGATAAAATGCCATAAAGTTAGTACCCTAGAGGCATCCATAATACCTTTGTAAAGGTTACATTTGTGAGAGGGGCATTCACATTTTTGCAGGCCAGAGCTGGCATTCATTGATGCATTCTGCTTGCTTCTGAGCACGTGTGTGGGGTGGCGTCCAAAAGGACCAATGATTAAAAAAAGGCCACCTCTCCCTTTCTATCTCACTGTCAGCAGGAGATAAAATTGCCCTCAGGAATTAATCAAGTGAGCCTAGATGAAAGCATTTTGCAAGCAAACAGAACACAGCTGCTAATTCTGTTAATTACTTCACAAACATGTGAGTTTTTTCCTAAAACAGAATGGTGAATTTATCAAATAACATACATATCAAGTTAAAAAAAAAATCTTTACGCTTTGTTTTACGTAGTAAACCTAGACTGTCAGGCTCGTCCATCAAATACACAATTCTTTTGCACATTTATTTTTCCTAGGTTTAATTGAGATTTATTTAATGTATATATTATAATGTGTTCTTTTCCTGGCATGAAATATTGCCAAATGTCTGTTGTTTCCAGGCAATGAGCTCTTATGACAGGTTTTACCCCAGCATACTAAACACAAACACTCAATCATTTACAGCCAAATTAGAAGATGAAGACGTGTCTGTTCAGATACAACCGTCTTCTCAATTCACTATGAAGTGGCAGGGCTGTCTTCAGCAGGGTTTTGATGTATGGGGCCCATAAACAAGAGGGCCCTGAAGGCTCCGGACTTCTTGCACAAGTAACTACATTTGATTAATTGAATAATATTCCACATATTTAGACATTTTCATTTAGCTATCTAATTGAGGCTACTGTTATTTTATTATTATATGGTGCTTTTATTCCTGGAAATTGTTATTTTTTTAGCATTAATAATTAACTGATATAATATATAAAAAATATTGTGTGTGCGGTATACTTGTTTTAAGTTTTATAATGCATGACATATCATTCTCTGTATTTTTCCTGAACGTATAAAAGTATCATGCATCTGTGAGAGTGAGTTTGCTGATATTCATGTCACTGGTATGATATATTTGTGTTTAGGGGCCCTGGCGATTGCATGTGTACTGGGCTCCATGTTTTACAATGACAGCCCTCAGAAGTAGTATCTGATGTCAACAACCCAGCAATTATCAAAAACAAACCCACCAAAAAATAATTTCCAAAAGGATACTTCTGTAACTTAAAGAATAACCAGAAAATAAATAGAGCCACTATTGTCCTACACAGATCTGTCATGGAATTTCAGGTCGACCGTAGACGAAAACTTACTGTCATGCAAAATTGATTATATTAGTTTAAGAAAATTACCAATGAAGTATCACAAAAAAAAAATCTGTTTGATATTAGAAATGAATTGAGACGATGAGTAAACAAGGACTCATGGAGAGCCTTATCATTTCTTATCTGACCTATATTCTAATATATGGGTATACAGGTACAAGTTATAGCCGTACAGATATCCACAACCTTCTGTTTATTGTAACATGACAGGACAACAGGAAAAAATAATCTCATTGTGGCTCAGTTCAATGTAATTTTTCTACACTGTAGACCACTTATTATTCATACAAAAATGTAGCTTTCATAATGTTTAAGATATGATCTTTTAAATGCATGATAAACATTTTTGGAACACAGTGGCCCTTTGGGAAAATAGAAAACAGAAAGATGTGGGTGGTCACAGGAGATAGTTATGGTTTTGCATTCATGTCCTGATTTTCTCTTGGTAAAATAATACCTTAACAAAAGAAACCAATATCATGGAAACTCATTGACTTTTCTGTTATTCTCTATGAAATGCTAGCAGGAAAAGCAATAACGTAGAGCACTCAGATATTCAAAAAAACTCTCAGCAAAAGTGCCCCTATTCTTTTGTTTGAAATCTTTATGCGTCTTTGAATAGTTTCTTCTAAAATGACTGTTTTTGTTAAAATGAGCATAAAAGGTTTTGCCGAGAGATTTTGAATGTCTATTGCCTGATGCAAAGCATGATGAAGCTATGCACAAGCTTACTTTGGAAGGTTTTGTCAAAACATCAGCATATACTGTAGTACACTATATGAAAATACATCTTTCCTACTGTTCTCTTTCAGTATTAAACTTAGCAAATTGAATTCTATTACAGAAAAAGCATGTGTTCAATTTAGCCCATCAGCAATGACATACTACCAAGGATATAACCCTAATGTCAATTAGTTATAACAATTTCATGTTTTAATGTTATAGAAATTCCTGTGTATATAATTTACATAAATTAACGTAATGATTTCAAACCATTTCCTCAAAAAGTTCACTATTGCGTTTTATTCTAAATATCTTTCGCAATTACAACTATAAGTGTAAGTTGACATATTAAAAACTTTCCAAAATTTGACCTAGCCAATAAAAAACGTATATGGTAGAGTTGCCATCATTCAATACAATGAGCTAAAGATCGCCATTTTATAGAAACGCACCACATATGTACTGACAATCACACACATTCCTGGTTTCTCTCTTTCTCCTGGATTTTGACAAAGGAAACATGAGTTACATCAAAGCAGGATATTTTCAAGGTTGGGAGATTTTCCCTTAAATGTGGGACTTTACTTCAAAGGATACATTTGTAGTGCTAGGAGGGAAAGAGAGATTTATCTTTGATAGAGAGACTTGAGAAGGTATGGTATTAGACAGTTAACCACTACGAGAAGGAGGTCAATAGGGATTACAAGAGAGAGAAAGGGGTAAGAACACTTCAGAGGAGAGCAAGGATCAGTGAAGATCAGGTAGAAAATCATGGAGTAATAGTTAAAAATAATGTTAAAGGTATAAGACAACACTTTTGGAAGAGAATCATAATAGGGTTTAAAGAAATGAGAGCCACAGTGCTTGCTTGTCAAGTATTTACCAAATTGACAACCTTAGTAAATGTGTAAGCCACTGACATAAACATATTTTGGGGGGGGAATGTGAATTTTTGAAGACTCTGTTTGGAAGTATAGATATCAATTTATGTTTTTCACATTATTTTCTCAGTGCTGGATCATGAGGATGTCTTCTATCAATGGAAGGAGCAGTGGGAATGAGGGAACATTTGTTAAGAGATTTTGTAACGATAATAGGATAAGATTGATATTGGCACCATAACCTATCACTTTCATAGACCCAGGAAAAGGAACTTACATTTCTCAATAGAGCTATGTTTTCATCTATTGATGAGACACCCTTCTCATACATACACACACATAACATCCATCAAGTATCATGGATTCCTGCAGGATCCTGCAGAGGCATCAAAATGTATTTTTTAGATAATATCCTAGCTTTATGACTTTTTCTGCTTAATTATGCTTTTGAGTAAGACTCATAAGTTGCAAACATATATATGCTTTTTCATTGTAAAGCGGCCCTTTAAAGAAATATAAACGCAGGACAACATTCTTTAGGGATAATCAAGGTAAAGAATAGAGGAGGGTAATAGTTATACATTTGTTCTTGCTTCACACAAGATAGAGCTTTAGAGGACACTGTAATGGTCCAGCTTTCACAACATTTATATAGCAACAATCAGTGTACTTTTAGAATTGATGCTTATTTTTTGGGTGCATAACTTCAGTGATTAAAATAAAATTAGTAAAGGATAATATTAGAAAATGCCTTTACCCTCAGACTAAAATTTCCCAAACACTTACAAATGCCTAATATGGTGGACACTAGCTAATTATGAACCTCAAAGGCTTCCTCCTACAAAAAAACACAAAATAGTGGAAAGCTGCCCTATTGGGCAAATGTAGACTGAGAAGGCGTTTTCCACTATTGTGTGTCTTTTTGTTGCTTATATGCATTGTAACCACAATAAACTGATTTTTTTTTTTATATTGATGCTTTATTTGACCTAAAACCCAGGAAAGCTGGACTGTAACAGTGGCCATTTAATGCACCAGGGCTCTATTATACGTCTACAACTCTTGGATTTTAATTACATAGCATAGACAAAGGACCAAGAGGTCAGCACAGAATACATACAAAGTGTGGATTGTACAAAGAGCCATATTTGTTATCAGCTCGCCTCCTAGACTCCTCCAACCACAGCATACCAAGGTTTCCATAATAATATAGAGAACTGAGTTGTTATTAGACCCTTAGTTTATTTAAATATTCTGCCTAATAAAAATGTAAACCTCACAAGTCATACTGATAAATATAGACTTTACACAACTGTTGTGGCAGGAGGGGATTCACTTACTTTACTTTATTTTAATAACACTACAAAGTTTTGAGTTCTTTGTGATCATGCAGACTTGACACTATGTGATAATGCAATAAAGCAACAAGACATTACAGATATACATTGTATTTGTACAGTTGGCTTGGTGAATGGGATTCCCCCAAAAAACTGAACCTTTTCAATTCATTAGCTAAACAGAAAAGATCACACAGCAGGCCTGCTATTCTTGGATCTTGTTCACTCCTGTTTAATGTTTATTATTTACACTGACGGAGATTATATTTCTAATTCAACATTAAATTACAATATCTGAGGAAAGAATGTTGTTGGTCTACAGTTGCATTAATGAGATTAGGTTAGAAATGTCAAAGATACACGAAAAGGGGCCTACTTTGTGCATTAATACAAAATATTAAAATAAACATCTGACACACAACGTCTAGGTTCTTACTGTTTGCATGTTCTATAAAAACATACACAGGCAAATTTCTAAACCTCCATACTATTGTATCCTGTATTTTGCTTTATTTCTTACAATTAGTAATTTAGAACCACAGAAGCATAGATTTGACGGCTGATAAAAACCAAGAACCCCCATCTAGCATGCCCATTCTGTCTACCTAAATACAAAGCTTAAAGAAGCCTCAAGATTGCTTCATGCATATCCCATGCATGATTATATTCCTTACAGTTCACTATTTCTAACACAAGCTTTAATTTACTCACTTATATCCCACCTTGATTATTGTACCACGCTATTAGTTTGTCATTAAATATGTCATTGAATAAACATATAATTTGTGTGCCAAAACATTGTGTGGTGTATGGATCATAAGAGCTTGCAACTGCTGCTCTAAGTCTTCTCTGCATCTTCATCACAATCTGTGTATTTTTCCAATTTTCTATTTATAATTGCTGTATATGATACTTGTGATGAACTTTGAGTTAAACGTTCTATAAGGGTACACCATGGACAGCTTTGTAGGACATAGAGGGGAATTAGCAAAACAAGATAGGGAAGATATTTGTACACATGGTTTAGAAATCTGCAGAGGCAGTGCTAATACACAGGAAACCATTGTGGTATGGTAAGAGGTTTAGAGGTGTGGGCAATACAAGAAAAATTACGGCAATTAGAATTTGTGTGTGGGAATGTGTTGACAAGAAGAAGGAACATACCGTTGTCCAAATTGATAACAATTATGGAATAAATCAGGACTGCCCAGAGCTAAATGTTCTGTTGAGTTGGAAGTAAAAAAACAGTAAATAAATAATAAATGGTGAAAACCAAACTATATTATACATAATTTCCGCCCGTCAAAAATGACGGGAATACAATTGTAAGGTTGGCAATGCTGTTTGCCACACAATGCAAGGCTTTTGCTCCTCTGAGCACCATTTGAGTGGCGCTCGCTGACTGCCGTTGGTTTGTCTCAGTGTTACTGTCTTTGACGTTGTGTATTTTCTAAGTTCTGCCTTAGTTTGCATCCCGTTTCAGAATTTTTACGTTTTTTTTTACCTCGCTTAGCTGATTTTTGAGCGTTGAAAAATGACAAATATGGCTCCAATTCATTTGCAACCTCACTCCCAGGCTTCCTGGCTCTCCCCCCTCTGTGTTGTGTGTAAGTGTGTAATTTTTGTTCTTATTGTTTTGGTGGTGTTTTGGAGTTACGTGTTTGAACCAACTGCATACCTCACAAGGCATGAGCGCCTTTGGCAGCCTAAGTCCTGCGTGCCTCAACTGCTCGCCTCGATTTGCGAGGCTCACAGTACAATGAGCGCCTTTGGCGCTCATTGCAGCCTAAGTCATGTGCGAGGCTCGCAGTTGCGTCCCTCGCTGAGCAGAGGGCGCAAAAGCGTGACCAACATCGCAAACATTCTCAACAATGACAACTATATATGTGATTTAAAAATTTGAGTTTTACATTTTTTTTTATTTTCACAAAAAAAGCTTTATAGATTGAATGAAGTTTAGTCACTTCTAAAAACAATATTTATAGATTGTATCTTTAGCTTTTCAAGGGCATACTGAAAATATTTAACAGAATCAAAACTAAGAGCCCCATTCAACTGAGCAATTGTAAGTTACGGGCGTCCATAATGGGGCCTGTAAGCTAATTTGCTATTCAATTGGCGTCTTTTTGCGAGCCGCAAATGGTCTACGGTTTACGAGCTTGAAATCCTTGCGGTTGTTACAACCAGAACTTATGCCCCATCTAAGCTTTTGATCTTTCCTGTCTGCAAGAATTACACTTGCTAAAATCGCCAATCGATATAATTCGGCAAGCACGCAAATGTTTTCACACCCATAAACGGTAAAGGTAGAAGGAAATCCTACGAGTGCTAGAGAGGACTCGCTAAAAAAAATCAATACTGCACTGTAAATGACGTGTAAAGCAATGCAAGACATTAGAATTGATTGCACAACAGTCTCAAACTCGCAAATCGTCAATAAAAAATCTTTTTTTTTTTTACGTTTCAATTCGAGGTTATATCGATCTCGCGAATCAATGAGTTAAAATACATATCAGGACACCCATATGGACTAGAAGAGAATCGGAATTCATTTTTATTAGTTTGTATTGTACGGTTTTGCATCACATATCGGACCTCTAAACGCTAATTGATTGACGCGTAACCTCCATCTTATACTGCCGTAATGATGGCGGTCTAATTTTCTATTGTCTGTTTTGAAATGGGTAGTTAAGGCCTTGCTTAATTGATCATGTTCCTGCCCTGAACTGCTACGTACGGATGCTTGGTTTACGGTTTTGGCTTTCGGCCCCTAACTTGCGGGCTTGTTTAATTGAATAGCACCGGAATTGTAGGAGAGTGCGAGCCCGCAGCGAGCCTGCAGACATACAGCCTGCATACCGCGAGATGTGGGATTCTAATTGAATGAGGTTCCAAGTTTGTTACTATTAATCCTTATTTTTGAAGTGTTTCTTCAGTTCATCTTAATCATTGCAAAAAATATAAAAAGGAGTTCTACGTATCTTTTGAAAACTGGAGGTCCCTCGTATCATCTTTTAGTTTAAAGAATGAGTTCTTCAGATCTCTAGTATCGTACTTGGAGCCCAACTGTTGGTGCAGTAGTCTTTACTGCCCTTTGAAAACAGAAGGGCCTTGTGGGCTTCTAACATCCCGTTATTCCATGGGCTTAATTCTACTCTACCAATCATGAAGCTAAATCCCCAATACTATCTATTGTTGGTTGCATGTAGTTGGCAGGAACCTTTTGTAGATAAACACAGGCAAAAAGTGAAACTACCAATCTTCGAAAATATGTCAGTTTCCCAAACAGTAGGGTTTTTAAAGATCTTGTGACTGGTTCACAGCTTTACTGAACAAGGAAGCATTTACTACTTGACATTGCATAAGGAAAAAAGTTTAAGAAACATGATCTTGGCCCAAGTGCAGTAGCCATTGCTTCAACGTTTCAGTTTTTTGGGTGCACCGCAAATTGTAGTGTGAAACTAAGATATTTAGATCACTTTTCAGTTTTATCCTAATTTTGTTCTAATGTTTTTAATTTCTAACAGGAAATGTTTCAGTTCTTCAAATACAAAAAAAAAAAATCAAGAAATATGGGGTATTATAGACTCTGCAGTTGACGTGACATTAAGGTTGGTTCATCTCACAGGTCCCTTAGCTCCAAGGTGATTTGTTCTTCTTCCACAAGTCCAGGTATATCTGCATCCTTAATAGAAAGGTCAAGTTGTGATGAATGTGACTGCTCTCGAACATTTGACGTTGTGTCCCCTGGTAGTGGAGCATCTGCTGCAGTCTGCTGATGTCTGAGCTATAACTTGCTATGGGTGCCTGGAACTTTCTGCAGAACCATTTGTTTGTATAGTCATAGCGGATAGAGATAAAGAAAAGATAAGAGCAATGGAAGGAATTGTATAATGAATTATATATTGATTTTCATATTTAGAAAATATTTGCACATTAATACATAATTAAAAAATGCAGGAATGTAATTAATTTTTGTTCTGAAGCACAAATCAATAACAGCTTCAGGACAATTAATTCATATTATTGAAAGCAAATATTAAAAGGTCCATTTTATTCTAGTTCATCTAACAAGATTTGGAAAATTTAACACACACATTTGCTGTCAAAATATTCACCCACATATAAATGTTTGGAAAAGTTAGTCCCACTGATAATATTAGCGTTTTATCCTACCATTAATTGTTACAACATTGATATTTGTACGTTCCAGTCCACTAATCTAAACTAAAAAATTGATTAAAAAAAAACTTGCGATTTCTGTAAACGCTTGTTCTGCTCTATCATTTGCCAAACAAAATTACATTGCAGAGCACTGGAAACAGGAACAGGGAGAAAAACCCATTCTAAAGAGTAGTACTTAGCTTAAGAATAGAAGAAATGCAGAAAAGGTCATGATTCAGTTAGAAAAGTAAAATATAGATAATTGCTTTGTATTAAAAAATATATTTCTTAATACTTACATGCAATATAGGACTACCTGGCAGAAACTGGATGTCACAATGTATGAAATGCGTCAGACTGTCAGTCTTTGAGTGTCTAATGACATAGTATTGTCAGCAATTATTATTGGTCATATATAATTTTCTTCTTAGAGAGTTGAAATAAAGTTTTGGAGTTTTACCCAGTACAAGTATGAATGTATTACTTAATTTAAGAGTCCATTATTGTCAGCTCAACGTCAAACTCACTGACTCACCAGGGTATGATATTGCTACTCTTGGGAAACATTTATAATGCATATGCGTTGTTTCTGCTGGTGTACTATTCTTCATTGTTCTGAGTATGGTTAATTTCTCAAGTTAATAGTCTTATTTTTGCTAACTGATTAAGAAGATCTCTTTTGTTTCCTTTGACGTGAGAAGACTTTGGAGCATAACTTTGCAGACAATTTACATACAAGGGTATTAGATATTCAGAAACAAAACATCTAAATCCCCATTGATTCTCATTTGAATGTCACTACTTAACTAATAAATGCAGTATAATTTGAAAGTTAACATGGCTGCATCATAATATATATGGCTCTTTGTAAATGAATAACTGATACAGATATAGGTGCACCAATAACAATTTCAGTGGTACCTAATATGATCTGAGATCTTTAATCAATATTGGCAGTTTTGCTTTGCTTTACGATAGTGAAAGAGGACTAATTTTCCCACAATGCTGTGTGTGGATTGTTGTTTACCCAAAACGCTAGGCTATATCTGGTTATAAGGTATTAAAGCTGTCATCATCTCCACCCAATCAGATTGTTGCTCTCCCATGCCCAATTAGCCATCAAGCTTACATTAGCAAAAGCATTGAAAAATACTTTCCCTTTCCACTTGGACTCAAGTTGAATACTCAATATACCAAAATAGTGACTGGCAATATGCTACCGCAAAATGGTCTGGCATATTGACATGATATTCTGAATAAGAGATCATCCCAAGTAGACCCATGAAAAATAATCCAAACAGGTAACACTGATATTTCTGGCCCTTCAGAGACATTTCTCTAACTTCTTGTGCTTATTATATCTTATTAAGAACAACAACAACAACAAAAAAAATGATTATAGTACTTAATTTAGGTATCACTATGACAAAATGCAGCTCTAATGATATACATCACTGGAAAATTACTCTTTAAATAAATTGACATTTTCACATCTCAATAAAGGCATTTGTTGGTGAAGAGCAGGATCAGGAATCTGCTTAATAAACTGTGTGACATGGGCTTCAACCCACTCATTTATTTCCTCATTCTTACAAGAGATTTTGTCTAATTTTACCGATAAACATCATTTTCAACATAATGTGATTGAGATTACAACTGAACTGAGAACCTGAAGTTTCTTTTCTGAACAGCAATAAAATATAAAATCAATGACATTAAATCATTTTCAGGATACAGAGCAACCTTTGTAAGATTAATACGTACTTTGATGGATCTCTGAATAAAAAGACACAGAGTTGGCAAATTACAATCTAAGTTGGTAGTAGAACATAATGTAGAAATACAGAAAGTAAAGTTTGACTTGGGCACAATAGGCATACACAGTGTCATAAATTCTCAGAATATTGTATTTAACATTTATAGTATATGTCAAGAGTTTCAACTCTTTCTCTCTATTGAGAGCTTCTTTCTACAGAATCGTAAATCTGATCAAATAATTTAGTACTGGAAGTCCAATGAGTTCCTGAGGTTATGACAAATGTGAATGATTTATTGTAGACAAAACAGTATATATATATATATATATATATATATATATATACACACAGACATATATATATATCACATATTATATTTGTCAGACTGCGATTTGTCGTCACGCTTGCAAGGCCTTTGGCGCTCATTGCCCTGCGAGCCTCGGAAAGCAAGGCGAGCAGTTGGGGCATGGAAACACGTGGGACTTAGGCTGGATTAAGCAATAAATATATATATACAGTGCCTTGCAAAAGTATTCACCCCCCTTGGCATTTTGTGTGTTTTGTTGCCTCACAACCTGGAATTAACATGGATTGTTTGAGGATTTGCATCATTTAATTTACAGAAATGTCTCTTGGCAGGTTTGCTGTTGTGCCATGTTATTTCCACTTTGAAATTATTATTTTTTTACGATGCTTGAACAAAAATTAGCTGCATGGTCGAGTTGCCAGAAAGAAGCCTTTACTGTGCCAGTTCCACAAAAAAGCCTGGTTACAATATGCCCAACAACACCTTGACACGTTACACAGCTTCTGGGACACTGTAATTTGGAATGAAATAGAGCTTTATGATCACCGTAAACGCTATGTTTGGAGAGGGGTCAACAAGGCCTATAGTGAAAAGAATACCATCCCCACTTTGAAACAAGGTGGTAGCTCACTGATGTTTTAAAGACATGGAGAATCGTGTGAACATTCATGGCAAGATGAATGCAGCATGTTATCAAAAAATACTGACAGACAATTTGAATTCTTCTGCACGAAGGCTGCGCATGGGACGCTGTGGACTTTCCAGCATGACAATGACCCTAAGCACAAGGACAAGTTGACCCTCCAGTGGTTACAGCAGAAAAAAAGGTGAAGGTTATGGAGTGGCCATCACAGTCTCCTGACCTTCATATCATCAAGCCACTCAGGAGAGATCTCAAACGTACGGTTCATGCAAGACGACCAAATATTTTGCATGACCTGTAGGCATTTTGCCAAGACAAATGGGCAGCTATACGAACTGCAAGAATTAGGGGCCTCATAGACAGCTATTACAAAAGACTGCACGCTGTCATTGATGCTAAAGGGGGCAATACACAGTATTAGGAACTAAGGGTATGCAAACTTTTGAACATGGCCATTTAATTTTTTTCTTTGTTGCCATGTTTTGTTTTATAATTGTGCCACCACATATATACAGTGCTTTGCAAAAGTATTCACCCCCTTGGCATTTTTTTGCCTCACAACCTGGAATTAACATGGATTGTTTGAGGATTTGCATAATTTAATTTTCAGAACATGCCCACAACTTTGAAGATGTGTTTTTTTTTATTATGAAGCAAACAACAAATAGGACAAAATAACAGAAAAAGTCAATGTGCATAATTATTCACCCCCCTAAAGTCAATACTTTGTAGAGCCACATTTTGCGGCAATCACAGCTCCAATTTGCTTTGGATAATTCTCTTTGAGCTTGCCACATCTTACCACTGGGATTTTTGCCCATTCCTCCTTGCAAAACTGCTCCAGCTCCTTCAAGTTGGATGGTTTGCGCTTGTGAATAGCAATATTTAAGTCTGACCACAGATTTTCTATTGGATTGAGGTCTGGGCTTTGATTAGGCCATTCCAACACATATACATGATTCCCCTTAAACCACTCAAGTGTTGCTTTAGCAGTGTGTTTGGGGTCATTGTCCTGCTGGAAGGTGAACTTTCGTCCTAGCCTCAAATCACGCACAGAGTGGTACAGGTTTTGCTCAAGAATATCCCTGCTTTTAGCACTATCCTTCTTTCGCTCAACTCTGAACAGTTTCCCAGTTCTGGGTGCTGAAAAACATCCAAACAGCATGATGCTGCCACCACCACGTTTCACTGCGGGGATGGTGTTCTTTGGGTGATGTAATGTGTTGGGTTTGGGCCAGACATAGCGTTTTCTTTAATGGCCGAAAAGTTTAATTTTAGTCTCATCAGACCAGAGCACCTACCTCCATACATTTTGGGAGCCTCCCAAATGCCTTTTTGCAAACTCAAAACATGCCATTTTGTTTTTTTGATGAAAGTAATGGCTTTCTTCTGGCCACTCTGCCATAAAGTCCAACTCTATGGAGCGTACGGCTTATTGTCGTCCTATGTACAGATACTCCACTCTGCTGTGGAACTCTGCAGCTCCTTGCCCGGTCCGTGAGTTTTGGTGGGCGGGTTTGCTGTTGTGCCATATTCTTTCCATTTGGTTATGATAGATTTGATGGTGCTCCTGGGGATCATCAAAGATTTGAATATTTTTTTATAACCTAACCCTGACTTGTACTTCCCAACAACATTGTCCCTTACTTGTTTGGAGAGGTCCTTGGTCTTCATGGCAGTGTTTGGTTAGTGGTGCCTCTTGCTTAGGTGTTGCAGCCTCTGGGGCCTTTCAAAAAAGGTGTGTATTAGTGATGTTGCGAACATCAAATTTTCGGTTCGCGAACCTCGGATTCGAATTCCATCAAATGTTCGCGAACGGACGAACATAGGCGAACCGCCATAGACTTCAATGGGCAGGCGAATTTCAAAACCCACAGGGACTCTTTCTGGCCACAAAAGTGATGGGAAAGTTCTTTCAAGGGGACTAACAACTGGACTGTGGCATGCTGGAGGGGGATCCATGGCAAAACTCCCACAGAAAATTACATAGTTGATGCAGAGTCTGGTTTTAAGCCATAAAGGGCATAAATCACCTAACATTCCTAAATTGTTTGGAATAACATGCTTTAAAACATCAGGTATGATGTTGTATCGATCAGGTAGTGTAAGGGTTACACCTGCTTCACAGTAACAGACCAATCTCCCCGTTTAATGCACCGCAAACAACCGCAAACAGTCCCTTTGCACAACCGCAAACTCCCCATTTGCACAAGTTTGGATACCAAGCTAGCCATGTCCCGTTCCTTGTCCTCACTGATGTCATTGAAGGTCTCTTTCTCCACCCAGCCACCAAGGGTCCCCGAAAGCCCCCTGGGACGCCTGCTGTGTTTGGTCTTCCACCTCCTCAAAGCCACCTTCCTCCTCTGACTCCTCTTCTTCAGACTCCTCTCTCTGCGTTGCCTCTGTCTGCGTTATTATAAGGTGTGTACTGTTAAGTAGTACTATTCCTATCGGTTTAATCCCTGTTACGTCCACTATTAGGGGACGTGTATATGGCATGGATTTTTGGAACAGGGAGATGGAAAAAGATGCTTGGTCGGACCTCCTACTTCGAATTTGGGGCACTGTGCGTGCAATGTAATGTGCCACCAGATAAGAGTGGTGTATTAAGTTGTACTATTCATTCCTATCAGTTTAATACATGTTACGTCCACTATTAGGGGACGTGTATATGGCATGGATTTTTGGAACAGGGAGATGGAAAAAGATGCTTGGTCGGACCTCCTACTTCGAATTTGGGGCACTGTGCGTGCAATGTAATGTGCCACCAGATAAGAGTGGTGTATTAAGTTGTACTATTCATTCCTATCAGTTTAATACATGTTACGTCACCTATCAGGGGACGTGTAGATGGCATGGATTTTTGGAACAGGGAGATGGAAAAAGATGCTTGGTCGGACCTCCTACTTCGAATTTTGGGCACTACACATGCAATCTAAGGTGCCACCAGATAGGAGTGGTGTATTATGTTGTACTAGTCATTCCTACCAGTTTCATACCTGTTACGTTACCTATCAGGGGACGGGTATATGGCATGGATTTTTGGAACAGGGAGATGGAGAAAGATGCTTGGTCGGTCCTCCCACTTCGAATTTGGGGCACTGCGCGTGCAATCTAAGGTGCCACCAGATAGGAGTGGTGTTTTAAGTTATACTAGTCATTCCTACCAGTTTCATACCTGTTACGTTACCTATCAGGGGACGGGTATATGGCATGGATTTTTGGAACAGGGAGATGGAGAAAGATGCTTGGTCGGTCCTCCCACTTCGAATTTGGGGCACTGCGCGTGCAATCTAAGGTGCCACCAGATAGGAGTGGTGTATTAAGTTGTACTACTCATTCCTACCAGTTTCATACCTGTTACGTCCCCTATCAGGGAACGTGTATATGGCATGGATTTTTGGAACAGGGAGATGGAAAAAGATGCTTGGTCGGTCCTCCCACTTCGAATTTGGGGCACTGCGCGTGCAATCTAAGGTGCCACCAGATAGGAGTGGTGTATTAAGTTGCACTACTCATTCCTATCAGTTTAATACCTGTTACGTCACCTATCAGGGGACATGTATATGGCATGGATTTTTGGAACAGGGAGATGGAAAAAGATGCTTGGTCGGTCCTCCCACTTCGAATTTGGGGCACTGCGCGTGCAATCTAAGGTGCCACCAGATAGGAGTGGTGTATTAAGTTGTACTATTTATTCCTATCAGTTTAATACCTGTTCCGTCACCTATCTTTCCTCCCAATAGCACATTCTATATGTCATCAACCGGCCTGGGTGTATTTAGAGAACCACACTTTAAGGCCCTTAACCTGGGGCAAGGTGGCTTGGCTATCAGAATTGCCTCAGAGCCTTAAAAACTCACCAAACCCCCTAATCAGACACTCACTATCATACTGGAAATGGGCCAAGAAACACACAGGTTTGTTCCCTGGATCCACCCAAATGACCCCAATTCTTGACCACCCTCAGGTCCCGAAACACATGAGCACAACATCACAACACTGGTGGAGGTCAAGGAAACTAGATAGACTGGGAGACTGGTTAGTGAAGTGCCAGATGCTCACCTATGAGGAACTGAGGGACAAGCATGAGCTACCGCTGTCAGAACATTACAATTACTGTAGGCTGAGGCATTTCACACACTCCCTGACCCAGAAACAGGGGACACCAGCATTAAAAAATGCTTTATTTTTCATTACATGATGTACGCCCTTTGACAATAAAAAAATTTAAATGCAAAAATTAGGTATTGTTGCAGATACCAGAAAAATTGATGCTAGTTTGTGGACCATTATTAGCTCAAGGCAGCTCATCTATCAGGCCTTTTTTAATCGAATGTATCGCCCACTGTCAGTCCCTTCGGGATCCATCCCTCATTCATCTTAATAAAGGTGAGGTAATCTAGACTTTTTTGACCTACGCGACTTCTCTTATCAGTGACAAAACCTCCTGCTGCACTGAAGGTCCTTTCTGACAGGACACTTGAAGCAGGGCAGGACAGAAGATCTATGGCAAATTGGGATAGCTCAGGCCACAGGGCAAGCATGCACACCCCGTAGTCAAGGGGTTCATCGCTCCTCATATTGTCGATATCTGTAGTTATGGCAAGGTAGTCTGTTACCTGATGGTCGAGTTGTTCTCTGAGGGTGGACCCCGAAGGTCTGTGGCGATGCATAGGACTTAAAAAGCTCTGCATGTCCTCCACCAACAACACGTCTGTAAAGCGTCCTCTCCTTGCCGGCGTGGTCGTGGGAGGAGGGTGTTCACCTCTTCCGCTGTTAGATCGCCGTTGCGCTGTGACATCACCCTTAAATGCTGTGTAAAGCATACTTTTTAATTTATTTTGGTAATGCTGCATCCTTTCCGACTTGTGGTAATTCGGTAACATTTCAGGCACTTTCTGCTTATACCGGGGGTCCCGTTCCTCGTCCTCAGTGATCCAACTGAAGGTATGTTCTTCCCCCCAGCCACGTACAACACCACTGGTACCAGATAGGTGACAACGAGCACCCTGGGATGCCTGTTGTGGTTGGTCTTCCTCCTCCTCCTCAAAGCCACATTCGTCCTCTGACTCCTCTTCCTCACAATCATCTTCCAGCGTTGACGCAGGTCCAGCAAGCGATGCTGATAAGGCTGTTTCTGGCGGTGATAGTGACCACAACTCTTCCTCTTCCCGCTCATTTATGGCCTGATCCAGCACTCTTCGCAGGGCACCGTCCAGGAAGAAAACAAATGGTATGATGTCGCTGATGGTGCCCTGGGTGCGACTGACCAGGTTTGTCACCTCCTCAAAAGGACGCATAAGCCTACAGGCATTGCGCATGAGCGTCCAGTAACGTGGCAAAAAAATCCCCAGGCCCGCAGAGGCTGTCCTAGCACCCCGGTCATACAAATACTCGTTAACAGTCTTTTCTTGTTGGAGCAGGCGGACGAACATTAGGAGTGTTGAATTCCAACGTGTCGGGCTGTTTAAAATCAAGCGCCTCGCTGGCATGTTGTTTCGCCGCTGGATATCTGTAAAGTGCGCCATGGCCGTGTAGAAACGATTGAAATGGGCACACACCTTCCTGGCCTACTTCAGGACGTCCTGTAAGCCTGGGTGCTTATGCACAAAGTGTTGTACAACCAGATTACACACATGTGCCATGCACGGCACATGTGTCAACTTGCCCAAATTCAATGACTCCAACAAATTTCTTCCGTTGTCACAAACCACTTTGCCGATCTCCAGTTGGTGCGGAGTCAGCCACTGATCCACCTGTGCGCTCAGGGCGGACAGGAGTGCTGGTCCGGTGTGACTCTCTGCTTTCAGGGAAGTCAACCCCAAGACGGCGTGACACTGCCGTATCCGGGATGTGGAATAGTACCTGTGGAGCTGGGGGGGGGGGGTGCCGTTGATGTGGAGCAAGACATAGCAGCAGCAGAAGAGAACTCAGCCGAGGAGGTTATGGAAGAGGATTGAGTAGGAGGATTAGAGGAGGTGGCAGCAGGCCTGCCTGCAATTCGTGGCGGTGTCACCAACTCCTCTGCAGAGCCACGTATTCCATGCTTGGCAGCTGTCACCAGGTTTACCCAATGCGCAGTGTAGGTGATATACCTGCCCTGACCATGCTTTGCAGACCAGGTATCAGTGGTCAGATGGACCCTTGCCCCAACACTGTGTGCCAGAGATGCCATTACTTCCTTTTGCACAATCGAGTACAGGTTGGAGATTGCATTTTGTGCAAAGAAATTTCGTCCGGGTACCTTCCACTGCGGTGTCCCAATAGCTACACATTTTTTGAACGCCTCAGACTTCACCAGCTTGTATGGTAAAAGCTGGCGGGCTAAGAGTTCAGACAAGGCAGCTGTCAGTTGCCGGGCAAGGGGGTGACTTTGTGACATTGGCTTCTTACACTCAAACATGTCCTTGACAGACACCTGACTGTGGGCAGATGAGCAGGGACTGCTCAGGGCGAGACACCGAGTGGCGGATGGTTGAGAAGGGGCAAGCAGGGCAGCAATGGTTGATGTGGCTGAAGATGCTGGACCAGGAGGAGGATGGCATCTTTGACTTTGTGTGCTGCTTGTACTCATGTGTTGATCCGATAGGCGTTTGTGATGTGACATCATGTGCCTTTGCAAAGAAGTTGTACCTAGGTGGGTGTTGGACTTCCCACGACTCAGTTTCTTTTCGCACAGGTTGCAAATGGCATCACTGTTGTCACAGGCAGACACACGAAAAAATTGCCACACTGCTGAGCTCTGCAATGACGGCATTCTGGTGGTGGCAACAGAATGCGTTGACTGGCATGCTGTCTGGCTGACCCCGGGTGCCGATGCATGCTGTCTGACTGTGCCACTAGCTACTTTCGACGACCTCTCGCTGCTTCCAACTCGTCTCCTCCTCCTCTCTGTCTCCCCATCTGAACTTTCCTCCTGTTCTTCTTCTCTTATAGCGGGCACCCACGTGACATCCACGGGCGCATCATCATCATCAACCGCTTCACTTGTATCTGACAACTCAACAAAGGAAGCAGCACCGGGTACAACATCATCATCATCATCAGACTGTACGTCCATGTGTGTAATGCTGCCTGACTGGGACATATCCCTGTTATCTACATCCTCTGGAACTAATGTTTGTGCATCACTCATTTCTTCCAACGGATGTGTAAATAACTCTGCTGACGGATCAAGTAAAGCGGCTGTGGTGCTAGTGTTGGTGGTGGCGGCAGGCAGGCGAGTGGTAACTGGAGAGGTGACCGAAGCTAAGCTGGAGGAGGATGGTGCGTCTAGGTTCCGAGCGGAAGCTGTAGAAGATTGGGTGTCCTGTGTTAGCCAGTCAACCATGTCCTCAGTAATGTTCAAGTTCAGGGTACGTTGCCTCTGAAAACTGGGCATTATTCTATGGCCAAAGGGAATCACAGCACCAAGACCACGACGGCTCCTACGGGGTGGCCTGCCTCTGCCTGTCATTTTTTTTACGATTAGTGGTACTATTCGTGCAAGCTACTGTGACACCAGATATGAGTGTCACTGTGCACTGGCAAAAGTTGGCAGAGTAGATGCAATAGGCCTCACACACACACCTGTAGGCAGGCAACTGATATTTAATCGATTACAGTCAAAAAAGGGTTCTTTTATTTCACTGTACACTACGGTTGCACTAGATATGAGTGTCACTGTGCACTGGCAAAAGTTGGCAGAGTAGATGCAATAGGCTTCACACACACGCCTGTAGGCAGGCAACTGATATACAATCGATTACAGTCAAAAAAGGGTTGTTTTATGTCACTGTACACTACGGTTGCACTAGATATGAGTGTCACTGTGCACTGGCAAAAGTTGGCAGAGTAGATGCAATAGGCTTCACACACACGCCTGTAGGCAGGCAACTGATATTCAATCGATTACAGTCAAAAAAGGGTTGTTTTATGTCACTGTACACTACTGTTGCACTAGATATGAGTGTCACTGTGCACTGGCAAAAGTTGGCAGAGTAGATGCAATAGGCTTCACACACACGCCTGTAGACAGGCAACTGATATTCAATCGATTACAGTAAAAAAAGGGTTGTTTTCTTTCACTGTACACTACGGTTGCACTAGATATGAGTGTCACTGTGCACTGGCAAAAGTTGGCAGAGTAGATACAATAGGCTTCACACACACACCTGTAGGCAGGCAACTGATATTCGATCGATTACAGTCAAAAAAGGGTTGTTTTATGTCACTGTACACTATGGTTGCACTAGAAATGAGTGTCACTGCACTGGCAAAAGTTGGCAGAGTAGATGCAATAGGCTTCACACACATGCCTGTAGGCAGGCAACTGATATTCAATCGATTACAGTCAAAAAAGGGTTCTTTTATGTCACTGTACACTACGGTTGCACTAGATATGAGTGTCACTGTGCACTGGCAAAAGTTGGCAGAGTAGATGCAATAGGCCTCACTCACACGCCTGTAGGCAGGCAACTGATATTCAATCGATTACAGTCAAAAAAGGGTTGTTTTATGTTACTGCACACTACGGTTGCACTAGATATGAGTGTCACTGTGCACTGGCAAAAGTTGGCAGAGCAGATGCAATAGGCCTCACACACACGCCTGTAGGCAGGCAACTGATATTCAATCGATTACAGTCAAAAAAGGGTTCTTTTATGTCACTGTACACTACGGTTGCACTAGATATGAGTGTCACTGTGCACTGGCAAAAGTTGGCAGAGTAGATGCAATAGGCCTCACTCACACGCCTGTAGGCAGGCAACTGATATTCAATCGATTACAGTCAAAAAAGGGTTGTTTTATGTCACTGCACACTACGGTTGCACTAGATATGAGTGTCACTGTGCACTGGCAAAAGTTGGCAGAGCAGATGCAATAGGCCTCACACACATGCCTGTAGGCAGGCAACTGCTATTCAATCGATTACAGTCAAAAAAGGGTTGTTTTATGTCACTGTACACTACGGTTGCACTAGATATGAGTGTCACTGTGCACTGGCAAAAGTTGACAGAGTAGATGCAATAGGCTTCATACACACGCCTGTAGGCAGGCAACTGATATTCAATCGATTACAGTCAAAAAAGGGTTCTTTTTTTTCACTGTACACTACGGTTGCACTAGATATGAGTGTCACTGTGCACTGGCAAAAGTTGGCAGAGTAGATGCAATAGGCTTCACACACACGCCTTTAGGCAGGCTACTGATATTCAATCGATTACAGTCAAAAAAGGGGTCTTTTATTTCACTGTACACTACGGTTGCACTAGATATGAGGGTCACTGTGCACTGGCAAAAGTTGGCAGAGTAGATGCAATAGGCCTCACACACACGTCTGTAGGCAGGCAACTGATATTCAATCGATTACAGTCAAAAAATGGTTCTTTTATTTCACTGTACACTATGGTTGCACTAGATATGAGTGTCACTGTGCACTGGCAAAAGTTGGCAGAGTAGATGCAATAGGCTTCACACACACGCCTGTAGGCAGGCAACTGATATTCAATCGATTACAGTCAAAAAAGGGTTGTTTTATGTCACTGTACACTACGGTTGCACTAGATATGAGTGTCACTGTGCACTGGCAAAAGTTGGCAGAGTAGATGCAATAGGCTTCACACACACGCCTGTAGGCAGGCAACTGATATTCAATCGATTACAGTCAAAAAAGGGTTGTTTTATGTCACTGTACACTACTGTTGCACTAGATATGAGTGTCACTGAGTACTGGCAAAAGTTGGCAGAGTAGATGCAATAGGCTTCACACACACGCCTGTAGACAGGCAACTGATATTCAATCGATTACAGTCAAAAAAGGGTTGTTTTATTTCACTGTACACTACGGTTGCACTAGATATGAGTGTCACTGTGCACTGGCAAAAGTTGGCAGAGTAGATACAATAGGCTTCACACACACACCTGTAGGCAGGCAACTGATATTCGATCGATTACAGTCAAAAAAGGGTTGTTTTATGTCACTGTACACTATGGTTGCACTAGAAATGAGTGTCACTGCACTGGCAAAAGTTGGCAGAGTAGATGCAATAGGCTTCACACACATGCCTGTAGGCAGGCAACTGATATTCAATCGATTACAGTCAAAAAAGGGTTCTTTTATGTCACTGTACACTACGGTTGCACTAGATATGAGTGTCACTGTGCACTGGCAAAAGTTGGCAGAGTAGATGCAATAGGCCTCACTCACACGCCTGTAGGCAGGCAACTGATATTCAATCGATTACAGTCAAAAAAGGGTTGTTTTATGTTACTGCACACTACGGTTGCACTAGATATGATTGTCACTGTGCACTGGCAAAAGTTGGCAGAGCAGATGCAATAGGCCTCACACACACGCCTGTAGGCAGGCAACTGATATTCAATCGATTACAGTCAAAAAAGGGTTCTTTTATGTCACTGTACACTACGGTTGCACTAGATATGAGTGTCACTGTGCACTGGCAAAAGTTGGCAGAGTAGATGCAATAGGCCTCACTCACACGCCTGTAGGCAGGCAACTGATATTCAATCGATTACAGTCAAAAAAGGGTTGTTTTATGTCACTGCACACTACGGTTGCACTAGATATGAGTGCCACTGTGCACTGGCAAAAGTTGGCAGAGCAGATGCAATAGGCCTCACACACATGCCTGTAGGCAGGCAACTGCTATTCAATCGATTACAGTCAAAAAAGGGTTGTTTTATGTCACTGTACACTACGGTTGCACTAGATATGAGTGTCACTGTGCACTGGCAAAAGTTGACAGAGTAGATGCAATAGGCTTCATACACACGTCTGTAGGCAGGCAACTGATATTCAATCGATTACAGTCAAAAAAGGGTTCTTTTTTTTCACTGTACACTACGGTTGCACTAGATATGAGTGTCACTGTGCACTGGCAAAAGTTGGCAGAGTAGATGCAATAGGCTTCACACACACGCCTTTAGGCAGGCTACTGATATTCAATCGATTACAGTCAAAAAAGGGGTCTTTTATTTCACTGTACACTACGGTTGCACTAGATATGAGGGTCACTGTGCACTGGCAAAAGTTGGCAGAGTAGATGCAATAGGCCTCACACACACGTCTGTAGGCAGGCAACTGATATTCAATCGATTACAGTCAAAAAATGGTTCTTTTATTTCACTGTACACTATGGTTGCACTAGATATGAGTGTCACTGTGCACTGGCAAAAGTTGGCAGAGTAGATGCAATAGGCTTCACACACACGCCTGTAGGCAGGCAACTGATATTCAATCGATTACAGTCAAAAAAGGGTTGTTTTATGTCACTGTACACTACGGTTGCACTAGATATGAGTGTCACTGTGCACGGGCAAAAGTTGGCAGAGTAGATGCAATAGGCCTCACACACACGCTAGCAGGCAGGCATATGCAATTAGATTACACAGAAAAAAATAATAAAATAAATGATGTTCTAGCCCAGATATCAAATGCAGCAGATATCAAATGAGTCCTTCAGGTGTGTAGTGAAAGCTAAATACACAGCCTGGCTATCTATTTCCCTATTAAATCAGCAGAAAAAAATAATAAAATAAAATAAATAGTGTTCTAGCCCTAAAAAGGGCTTTTTGGGTTGCTGTCCTTGCAGCAGATATCAAATGAGTCCTTCAGGTGTGTAGTGAAAGCTAAATACACAGCCTGGCTATCTATTTCCCTATTAAATCAACAGCAGGTAGAATATATGTCCTCTCCTAACGAATGTAGCTTCAGAATGATTCTAAAATCGAGGCTGTCATTCAGATGGAAGGCTCTGGTAGGGAGTGTATGCTGCTGATTGGCTGGAATGTGTCTGCTGACTGTAAGGTGCAGGGTCAAAGTTTCCTCAATGATAAAGAATAGGGGGCGGACCGAAAAGCGCATGGGTCGCCGTTCGTTGCGAACGCGAACATGCGAAAATCGCCGCAAATAGTTCTCCGGCGAACTGTTCGGCATTACTAGTTCATTACTAGTGTGTATATGTAATGACAGATCATGTGACAGCTTCCAGGCAAAAACAGTTTTACCTTTAAACCACTTTGCTCAGTAAAACAACTTGGCTTTGCTCTGCAGACCGACTTGGCTCTGCTCTGTAGATCAATTTTGCTCTGCTCTGCAGACACACTTGGCTCTGCTCTGCTCTGGAGATTGACTTGGCTTTGCTCTGCAGACCTACTTGGCTCTTTACTGCTCTGCAGACTGACTTGGCTCTGCTCTGCAGACTGACTTGGCTCTGCTCTGCAATGTGACTTGGCTCTGCAAACTGACTTGGTTCTGCTCTGCTCTGCAGACGGACTTGGCTTTGCTCTGCAGACCGACTTGGCTCTGCTCTGCAATCCGACTTGGCTCTGCTCTGCAGACTGACTTTGCTTTGCTCTGAAGACCGACTTAACTTTTAGCTGCTAACAGCAGCCCACCAACAGGATCTCTTTCAGCAGATTTCACACACTGCTCACACTGCTTAGGCCGAAGCCTGAGTGAAACTCCACCCATCTCTCTGCTGTTGTCTTAAAGGCAATCCACAGCTGGGCTTCAATGAGCCTCTAATCAGTGCCCTGAGTTAACTCTTTCTCTCCCCAGAGAAATCTTCCAGCCTCTTTAATTAAACCCACCTCTAGGGGCACTCTTTGCTTGACTCTGTTACAATAGGCATATGCCAATTTTCTGTTTTCTATTTGTAAAAAATTGTTTTATGTCTATATTTTTCTTATTTCACTTCACCAACTTAGACTATTGTTTTAATAAAATAGGTAAAAAGTCAAGGGGGGTGAATACTTTAGCAAGGCACTGTATAAATGTACATACGGACACACACACACACATATATATATATATACATATATATATATATATGTGTGTACAATTATGTTTCTATTATGATTCAACAAATAATTATTATCTCAGTAACTAACATACTAATGTAATATTCTAAGAAGCTAATCTATGTCCACAATAGACACACAATTGTCTAAAATGTCTCATTCCATCTGAAGATTACTGTACTGAGAAATGCATCGGAAATGCCTCCTGGAGTGTCTCGAATGTGATAAAACTTTCACAATGACTATTCCTTCAAGCTATTGTTATATTGAACATCTCCGATGAACTGGGCTATGACAATATCATAGGGAAGCACGTTTTGTAAATATTGTATGTTTTAAAATATTCTTTTAGATATTTATTCCTCAAATCTTTATTGTCTATTCCCAGCACCTGCTACTTTCATTTTTTCACTTACGGGGGGATACAATTAGATGTAAAGTTTATGAAATAGTCCAATTCAGAGGAAAATAATCACAATGCCATTTTAGTGTGATATAACCCAGTCCTAAAACAAAGTCTTGTAACATACAGGGCACAAGATACACAGATGCAACCATTTTTGCTGATATAGTCCAAACATAACATATATATGATATAGGACAATATAAATTGTGCAATACTACTAAAATCAAATGCATTAACCTGATCAAAACAACTTAAATACACAAACATTCATAGCATGAAAGTGAAGAGATAGTATACAATAAGTGATGTCGAACATTATTGGAGAATCCACTGTTTAGCCAGCACAGATGTGCATGATTCAGATATTCAGATAAAAGACAATAGCCTTAAATAAGGAAAAGTTATACTAGTACATACATATAAAGAGTATATAATCATGCCAATAAAGCTGCAATCTAACCTGCACTTACACATGGAATGACCTTTGGTGGGGCATTTGCTATGCTGTTATAAAGAACTTTGCAACAAACAAGGAATCATGTACTAGTTATACTATTACATACACATAAAGGAAATTATATATGCAAGATTCTTTGTAAATATATATTTAATTGCCATATGGAGTGCTATTTTTGGATGCAAATACATCTCTTTGAAGCAAGAGCCTACACTTCTCATGAATATGAAGCAGGGGTGTAGGAGCCAGAATAATTCTGGGGGGTACAGCTCATTGTAAACACCGGCTGTAAAATAGCACATATATACATACATACAAACCATTTAAACAGGTGAACTCACCATTCACAACATGGGATGCTAGGAAATACACTATATAATCTGATTGTGTCAGATGCTAGTTTAAGGTCATATTTATAAGATTTTAAGCATATCCCTTATATGGCATCTTGAATTATATGAAAGTAAACATAAATATAAGAAAAAGGTGCCTATTTAGTATCGTGGTAGATATTGTGGCAAAGCAATTGTCTCCTTGTGGTCAATGATCTGTTTCTCACTCTTCTGATGGAGGAACACTGGAGGCCATTAAATGCTTTCCAAAACTTTTAATACTTTTTCTGCAGGGCCATAAAAAGGTAAGAAAATAAATAAAACAATAAATAAATAGGCCTAGCTCTTTCAGAGCACTACCTAACGCTCTGAGCACTTTCCTAACTATCACTATCCCCTCCCAACTAAGCCTTGGAGGGACCCCAATAAGCTATATACTTAGCTCATCGCTGTGAGCCTCGCAAAGTGAGGCGAGCTGTTAACACATAGCACTTAGGCGATGAGCGCCAAAGGCACTCATCGCCTGCGAGGTGAGCCGTTAAGGCATTACAACGCACTACAACAATCAGCACAAACACGAAGAGGCAATGAAACATGCGGGACTTAGCCACAAAACACTTCCTAAACCAGGGATCGCCTTGGCCTGGCATCAGTGACAAACGCGGGACATAGAACAAAAAAATTACTAGACGCAGGACTTAGAAAAAAAAAATGAGACGCGGGATACGAGACGAAAAATTTCGAGATTAACAGACGAACTGCGAATACGAAAAAACAATAAAAACACACTAAATACACAAAAAACATTTACAAAAACATCACAGACAGCACGGGGCAACAGCCAGGACATCTGGGAGTGAGGTGAAATGCAAATTTAACCCGATTTGCACGATTGTTGCCACTTGAAAATCGCCTAAGCGAAGAAAAAAATGGGCGGCGAAAAAAATTAAAACGGGGCTACACGACCCCGGACCGCGCAAAACACTGCCAAACGCGTAGCACTTTACACATCTAACTACAAACTACAAAATACACTATTACAAAAACCGGAAAATGCTGCATAACACATTAATAACATTACGAATATACAATGCCGTATAATAAATTAAAGATACCTTATGGGCACCTTTTTAAAAAAATATATATTTTCTCTATTTTCAGGTATAACTCTGGCAAAAAAAGCACAATTTTGAACATACATCCAAAGTGGTTCTTTAAATGATCCTCCTGTGTTTGGGCTTCACTCTTGTTTTTCCAAGTTTTAACAAATATTTTTCTGTAAGTCATATTGAAAACAGGGGACAATAACCTTTCCCACTGGTTTGAATTGGGCATTATAGGAAGATAATTGTTTCTTTTCACCTGTATCAACAGATATTACTCCCACAATGGTGCTTCTTTCAATACAATAATTATCTTGAATACAATAATTCTCCTGACACCTGGCTTTCAGTTTTTCCACTTGGTTATTCCCCTTGCCATATATTCTAACAATTTGAATCCTATTCATCCAATCCTTTATTGTCAATTGCCCTTTGGACGCTTTGCTGCCTACCTAACAAGGAGCTGTTGCTAAACAATTAAAATCCAAACAGTACAGTGGCTAAATCAATATGACTGTCTCAGTTGGTTGGTGGTTGTTACAGAGAAGAAGACTCATGGGGAAGGCACACACTTGTCATTAAATTCTATTAAAATTAGTATAAATTAATATGTCCTCTGTGGCGAAGGCAAGTTTTCACTGATTGAAAAAACTATCTATGAGAATAAAGAAGATATTTAGTGCCAAATAATAAACTAAACATGAAATGAATCCTGAACTTGTAGGTACAGACTCCAGGAAATCAAATCTTAAAAGATTGCAAAAATATCCACTAAAAAACACCCGCAAATTGTACCCATTGAGTTCTCCAAATGAGTCAAAATGGGTTTAATAAGTAAGGTCTGCAAGTCATATGTAGTTATAATCATGTCAATAAAACTACAATCTAACATGCATTTAACATGTTTGTCAAAAGTTCCTAATAGCAAGCAAAGGTGTATAATGAGCTTGAAGGGCACAAATACGGAGACTTGAACTTGTGCCGGAAAAAATTAAAAATGATGCTAGTACATACTCCGAATTCAAAGTAAAATAATGCAGGCAGTTTCTAATATTAATTTGTGGATGAAGTGTGACATTATATTGCATCTATACAGGTGACTTTTCTGTCTAGCTGGTCTACTCCAGGGATATAATTAGAGTTGAAAATAGCTTATATTTATGGACATTTGATCGACCCAATAAAATGACCCTGCAGGAGGGAGGGAGAATGGTTATTTGTTATATGACTGGAGCTGGGGTCAAGCCTGTAGTATTGAAGATCTATCCCCCTTGCCACACATGCGAAGAAGCAACAAGTTACAAGATGAGGGCAAACTCTGCTTCGGTCTCACATACAATTTTCACCAAAATATCATGGATGACTCTAGAGACCAGTAGAGGCACCGCAAGTTTTTTTCTGATGAATGATTACTTTACTTGATTACATTTCCCTGTCTAATTATGCTCTTTGTCACACTCAAATAAAAAAAAAATCACCTCATCATGTAGTCTTAGAACCACTCAAAGTTTTTTTCTCTAAATAATACTATAGCTTACCTTGAAGCAGTATAAATAAAATTACACATTTTCTATAAATTTCTGCTAACATAGTAATGTCTCCATACATTTATACTGTTCTGGTATGTCTACTGCTAACTTTTACTGCACATTAAAATCATTTTATTTTGTAATCATTTGGTTTCTTTCCTCTAACCAAAATACTGTATCTTGTTTGTTTATTCAGGTTCTCTTTAATACATCTCAGATCTTGCTTCTGATTATACTGATGCAAATATGTCTCTCTTTTTTTGTTTTGCTTTTTTAAACATCCATTTCCCTACATTTTCAATAATTCAATATATAAAACATCATATATTTTGTCAAAATCTACCTGTTCCTTCAATGCTTGTGCTTCAAGCACCTTCTTCCTCTTAATGGCATTATTTTGAAATCTGACCTGTTTAGTGATGCTTTGATCTAATTCTCAATATAGAAATAACCACATTGCACTATTATACACATTTTCTATTGTATTTACATTGACAAATATTTGCTGGTATTCTGCAGCCATTCTGAATCAAGTTCTTCATAGTAAGTTTTTTTATATAATTATTGTAAAGGTCGTATTTACAAAAAGTGTAATATGGTGTATGCTTATTGACTACAATAAAGCAAATTATTGGGGTTGACACCACTTATTGGATTTATGACACTACTGCATATATGAAGTAGGTTACAGCCTTATTAAATTGCAAATCTGCAAATCTAAAGGGCTCAAATTACACACAGAGCATATTTATTCACAGAAGTTTTTAGTTAGTGAAGACCTTGCTTTTGAATAGAAGTTCACTAACTAAAAACTTCTGTAAAATAAATATGCTCTGTGCTTATATAGAGCCCTTTAGATTTGCTGAATCGCAATTTAATAAGGTTGTTAGTATTCAATGCCCCAAGTGTTTCTTTTAGCAACACTACCTTTTCTCCAGACTAATAAGTACTTTACAAGTGTAGATACACACATACACACAACACTATGTAATGGATGTTCAAATTCGATCTTCTAAAGTATGCATTCCTTATGAATAATATTATAGTATCATAAAGGGTAAACTAGCATGTACACAACATCATAAAATGTATCATTTGTAGCTCATAATAGCAGTATTGCATGAGAAAAGGAAATGATGCACAGCAGTATGGGAGGCAATCATGCTTTCAATTCCACTCTCCATTACTGTTTGCTGGATTCAAAGGTGATGTCTTACGATTTCACATCATTATAAATCAACAATAAACTGATGATGGACATTGATGATTTTGTAAATGATATCTTAGTTTATAAAGCAACATACAACATATGGGATTCTTCTCATTCTGGAAATATATGTTTGTGAGAGCGAGGCACTTAGTAGAATATTGTGCATGAATAACTGTACATATGTCAACATTTAAAGGACCACAGTGGTAATCTTATTTTTTCTATACATTATTTTAAATAACTAAGCTTGATAATGGACACAATGATTTGAGTGCTGGCAGTTGTAGATTCTCTATTGAGCAGATAGACATTTCCTGTGAATTCTACTCTCATCTCAGGAAGTAGATCAATGGGGACCAAAATGGTTTTCCAATAAAAACATTGCCTATTTTCAAATGTAAAGGAAGATTATATTTTAAATATACGACTGCAGTGGTCCTTTATAAAAAGCCTCCATATTTTGTTTTGGAAAAACTGCTTATGATTTGTAAATTAAAGAACATGAAGATGTTTTACAAAATTACATTATTTATTACTTTTTTAAGAAAAAATAACATGGACCTGCCAAGTTTGCGCTACGTTGTTTAAACCTGTGTGATGCATTTTAATTAAATGTCTAATTTAGGCTTTAGAATAAACAAAATACAATTTATTTTCTGCTAAAAGGAGCTGTAAAGTAGGATCAGCATAGTTATTCCATGTCATCTTCGCAATTAACATACAGTAATGTTGCTTCATTATATCTTAATATTCATCAATTTCTCTTCCCATATTTAACTAAACCTGATCGTCTGGCTTGCATCTTCAATGCCTTGCAAAAGTATTCACCACCCTTTTTACCTATTTTGTTACATTACAGCTTAAGTTCAATGTTTTGTTAATCTGAATTTTATGTGATGGATAAGAACACAATAGTCTAAATTGGTGAAGTGAAATGAGAAAAATATATACATAAAACTATTTTTTAGAAAAAGAAAACAGAAAATTGGCATGTGCGTATGTATTCACCCCCTTTGTTATGAAGCCCATAAAAAGCTCTGGTGCAACCAATTACCTTCAGAAGTCACAAACTTAGTGAAATGATGTCCACCTGTGTGCAATTTAAGTGTCACATGATCTGTCATTACATATACACACCTTTTTTGAAAGGCCCCAGAGGCTGCAACACATAAGCAAGAGGCACCACTAACCAAACACTGCCATGAAGACCAAGGAACTCTCCAAACAAGTAAGGGACAATGTTGTTGAGAAGTACAAGTCAGGGTTAGGTTATAACAAAAATATCCAAATCTTTGATGATCCCCAGGAGCACCATCAAATCTATCATAACCAAACGGAAAGAACATGGCACAACAGCAAATCTGCCAAGAGACGGCCGCCGACCAAAACTCACGGACCGGGTAAGGAGGGCATTAATCAGAGAGGCAGCACAGAGACTTAAGGTAACCCTGGAGGAGCTTCAGAGTTCCACAGCAGAGACTGGAGTATCTGTACATAGGACCACAATAAGCCGTACGCTCCATAGAGTTGGGCTTTATGGCAGAGTGGCCCGAAGAAAGACATTACTTTCAGCAAAAAACAAAATGGCACGTTTTGAGTTTGCGAAAAGGCATGTGGGAGACTCCCAAAATGTATGGAGGAAGGTGCTCTGGTCTGATGAGACAAAAATGTAACTTTCCGGCGATCAAAGAAAACACTATGTCTGGTGCAAACCCAACACATCACATCACCCAAAGAACACCATCCCCACAGTGAAACATGATGGTGGCAGCATCATGCTATGGGGATGTTTTTCAGTAGCCGGGATTCGGAAATTGGTCAGAGTTGAGGGAAAGATGGATGGTGCTAAATACAGGGATATTCTTGAGCAAAACCTGTACCACTCTGTGCGTGATTTGAGGCTATGATGAAGGTTCACTTTCCAGCAGGAAACTGACCCCAAACACACTGCTAAAGCAACACTTGAGTGGTTTAAGGGGAAACATGTAAATGTGCTGGAATGGCCTAGTCAAAGCCCAGACCTCAATCCAATAGAAAATCTGTGGTCAGACCTAAAGATTGCTGTTCACAAGCACAAACCATCCAACTTAAAGGAGCTGGAGAAGTTTTGCAAGGAGGAATGGGCAAAAATCTCAGTGGTAAGATGTGGCAAGCTCATAGAGACTTATCCAAAGCGACTTGGAGCTGTGATTGCTGCAAAAGATGGCTCTACAAAGTTTTGACTTTAGGGGGGTGAATAGTTATGCACATTGACTTTTTCTGTTATTTTGTCCTATTTGTTGTTTGCTTCACAATAAAAAAAAAAAAAAAAACATCTTCAAGGTTGTAGGCATGTTCTGTAAATTAAGTGATGCAAATCGTCAAACAATCCATGGTAATTCCAGGTTATGAGGCAGCAAAACACAAAAAATGTCATGGGGGGTGAATACTTTTGCAAGGCACTGTACATAATGGCATCGCAAGCATGGTCACTTGACCAGAAAAGCAACATTTGATACATCTTATAAAACATTGGTGAGAAAAAAATAATTTCCTATCTCAAGCACGAAGGGATTGAAAGGGTATGCTCTATGACCACTAGTCTGCTCAGCATACTCCATTTCAAGTGAGTGCCGATCATGGTAAGGAAGAAAGAGGGAGGGAACTAACAGCTTGGGGCACTGAAAAACAGATAATGTAATCAAAATATTGTACCCCTGTTGACAACAAAAACAATATTTTGGGATGGAGGGTATTTAAATTAATCTTAAAAATGGTAAAGCACATTACATAATTACATAGTAATTAAGGTTGAAAAAATACTTAAGTCTATAAAGTTCAACCTTTTTAGATCTCCTCTGATCTGCAATATGCGGATTAGTTGTTAATTGAAATGTCTTTAACATAAAGTTGATGTCCTGTGCATTCATGTAAAAAAGCCCTTCACTCATGTTTGGTCTTGGGCAGTGATGTCTAACTTTTTTTTGTGTTTGGGGCCACATTTGTATCAGCCTGTGAGCTGGGGGGGGGGGGGGGCAGATTTATATTGGCTAGTGAGTTAGTGGGCCAGATTTAACATACACATTTTTAAAGATGCATCTCTAAATATGTACATTAATATATGTATATATTTTGTATGAAATAAGTAAACATTTGTGAATACATAGATTATATCCCAAGCATTTCATATGTTCCAAATGTTTTATTTTAATTACATTAGATGGTGAACAGATTTAGAATAATAAACAATTATGCAATCATGTGTAAAAGATATTTTTCTGTAGGTCGTTTTGCTGCTTTTCATTAATAGGTTAATAGAAGTAGACCAAGGAACAAAAATAACACTGATCATTGTTAATATGTTCTGTAAATTCAATTGGTGATTTTAAACTTATTTAATTATATGTCATAAGCATAAAAAACACTATAAATTGTGCACATTTCTTGAGACATTATTAGTCAAATGAGGGCCAGCTGGCCGATCTCGGTTATCATTTTCAGCTGTAGACATCCATAATATACACAGGATGTCAGGATATTATAAAGCATTGTTCTGTAAATAATCTGATTCATAATTAGTCATATTTGTAATTATTAGTTTCTGCTGTAACGCTGAAGTATAATAAATAATAAGATATTTTTTAGTGTACTGCATACAAAATTGCATTGCTTTGTTTCTTAATTTTGTCTTGCACTGGGATCAGGAGAGAGAACTTCTTTATGACAGGTATAATTAGTGTTTTATGAAGGGAAAGAAATGTTGTGGTGTGGAAGGATAAATAGACAATGGTGTTGGTCAGTTATCTTCTTAAAATATATGAGCCATATTCAATTCCAAGCCCGCAACTTGATCGCAGACGGCCAAATGTCTGTGGGTGTAATGCGGGCTACCATTCGTCTCCGATTGAGATGTTATTTAATTGCTGAAGCCTGCAAGTTACTGTCCCAAAACTGTAAACCATTGGTTTGGCGCAGTTCAGGGCGGGAACATCATCAATTAATTTCGAATCAGCCAATAGAAAATGAGACTGTCATTATTACGGCAGAAAAACATGGAGGTCACATGTCAATCAATTAGTTTCAGTGGCCTGCTATGCGATCAGACTTGAAACCCTCAAAATAAAGAATAATGATAATTAATGCCAATACTGTTCTAGTCCATATGGGTGGACTGATATATATTAACTCATTGATACCCAAGATCGATTTAACCCCAGAATTAAACATACAAATACTTTTAATTTCCTGACGATTTGCGAGCTTGAGACTGTTGTGCAATTCATTCTAATGTCTATCACCGCTTTCCCTGTTATTTACAGTGCAGTAGTGATTTTTTTTATTTGCATTTACAGTGCTATGAATAGGTGTTTAACCCCCTTGCGGGTCCTCTCTAGCACTTGTAGGATTTTCTCCTTCATTTGCCATTGGCGGGTGTGAAAACATTTCCGGGCTTGGGGAAATTGAGCAATTGAATATCGATTTGCGATTTTAGCCTTGCGAAAGTAAAAGATCAATGGCTTCTGGAGACTGTAAGTTACAAGTTTAACCATCGGAAGCCGTTAGCAGCCCGCAAAAAGATGCCAATTCAATAGCATATTAGCTTGCAACCTCACTTACAGGCTCCCGGGTCGCCGGAAAGCTAAATCTAATATGGCCCAAAGCGTGTTGACGGACGAGGTTAAATATATTTATTAGGACTGGGTGAGAACTTGGTGAAGGACAGATATTTCTTAATGTAAAGTCATAGAATCATAAAGGATCACTATTATGAAGAGCTAGTGTTTTAATTGTGTGTTATTAATTCTTATGTAATGATTTTATAACAGCAATATTGAATATTAATTTCAAAGATTAGCCTCCAGCTACACTATCTCCATCTAGATAAGGTCAAGGGAGAAATGGGGGTTGACTGATAGGCAAGTCTAAAGGGTTTTAAGAATATCTTTTTAGATAGCAAGACAAATAATCATTCCTATGCTGCCCCCACAGCCAAAGTTCACTGCAAAGTAAAATCCCTTTAACGTGGCACTTCTCCAGCCAATGAAGAGCATAGTGAATTTAATTAATGCCCAATGTCTAATTAAATAATATAGGGCCCTATGTAAATCAAGTGCTCTAAATTAGGGCAATGCCATAAATTGGCTTGGGAGATTTTTTCCCTCTAACGTCTACACTAACGTAAATATTTTACTCTCTCAGATTATAGCACTCCATGCACAACAGTAAATCCTGCTTTAGACGCAACAGATTTCTGTGCAGGGAGTAGCCAAACCAAGCTTTACGGATGAGACAGGGACCTAGGAGGCAATAGGAAATGCGAACGTCATGTATATTATAATGAGTGGGAAGTGCTGAAACAAGTGCCGTAACTAGGCTGCGGCAAGGAGACATTAGAAATATATACAGTGCCTTGCAAAATTATTCACCCCCTTGACTTTTTACATATTTTGTTACATTACAGCCTTAAATTCAATGTTTTGTTAATCTGAATTTATGTGATGGATCAGAACACAGTAGTCTAAGTTGGGGAAGTGAAATGCGAAAATATATACGTAAAACTATTTTTTTGAAAAAGAAAACTGGCATGTACGTATGTATTCACCCCCTTCACCCCATAAAAAGCTCTGGTGCGACCAATTACCTTCAGAAGTCACAGAATTAGTGAAATGATGTCCACCTGTGTGCAATCTAAGTGTCACATAATCTGTCATTACATACAGTGGTTATAAAAAGTTTATACACCCCTGTTAAAATGTCAGGTTTCTGTGCTGTAAAAAAATTAGACAAAGATAACTCATTTCAGAACTTTTTCCACCTTTAATGTGACCTATAAACTGTACAACTCAATTGAAAAACAAACTGAAATCTTTTAGGTGGAGGGAAGAAAAAGAAAAAAGAAAAATAATGTGGTTGGATAAGTCTGCACACCCTCTTAGAACTGGGGATGTAGCTGTGTTCAGAATGAAGCAATCACATTCCATGTTAAATAGGAGTCAGCATACACCTGCCATCATTTAAAGTGCCTCTGATTAACCCGAAATAAAGTTCAGCTGCTCTAGTTGGTCTTTCCTGAAATTTTCTTAGTTGCATCCCACAGCAAAACCCATGGTCCACAGAGAACTTCCAAAGCATCAGAGGGATCTCATTGTTAAAAGGTATCAGTCAGGAGAAGGGTACAAAAGAATTTCCAAGGCATTAGATATACCATGGAACACAGTGAAAACAATCATCATCAAGTGGAGAAAATATGGCACAGCAGTGACATTACCAAGAACTGGAGCTCCCTCCAAAATTGATGAAAAGACGAGAAGAAAACTGGTCTGGGAGGCTACCAAGAGACCTACAGCAACATTAAAGGAGCTGCAGGAATATCTGGCAAGTACTGGCTGTGTGGTACATGTGATAACAATCTCCCGTATTCTTCATATGTCTGGGCTATGGGGTAGAGTGGCAAGACGAAAGCCTTTGCTTACGAAGAAACATCCAAGCCAGGCTACATTTTGCAAAAACACATCTGAAGTCTCCCAAAAGCATGGGGGAAAGGTGTTATGGTCTGATGAAACCAAGGTTGAACTTTTTGGATATAATTCCAAAATATATATTTGGCGCAAAAACAAAACTGCACATCACCAAAAGAACACCATACCCACAGTGAAGCATGGTGGGCTGTTTTTCTTCAGCTGGAACTGGGGCCTTAGTTAAGATAGAGGGAATTATGAACAGTTCCAAATACCATTCAATATTGGCACAAAACCTTCAGGCTTCTGCTAGAAAGCTGAACATGAAGAGAAACTTCATCTTTCAGCATGACAATGACCCAAAGCATACATCCAAATCAACACAGGAATGGCTTCACCAGAAGAAGATTAAAGTTATGGAATGGCCCAGCCAGAGCCCAGACCTGAATCCGATTGAAAATCTGTGGAGTGTTCTGAAGTGGGCTGTGCACTGGAGATGCCCTCGCAATCTGACAGATTTGGAGTGTTTTTTCAAAGAAGAGTGGGCAAATCTTGCCAAGTCAAAATGTGCCATGCTCATAGACTCATACCTAAAAAGACTGAGGGCTGTAATAAAATCAAAAGATGCTTCAACAAAGTATTAGTTTAAGGGTGTGCATACTTATGCAACCATATTTTATTTTTATATTTTTTCGTCCCTCTACCTACAAGATTTCAGTTTGTTTTTCAATTGGGTTGTACAGTTTATAGGTCACATTAAAGGTGGAAAAAGTTCTGAAATGATTTATCTGTGTCTCATTTTTTTTACAGCACAGAAACCTGACATTCTAACAGGGGTGTGTAGACTTTTTATATCCACTGTATAGACACCTTTTTTGAAAGGCCCCAGAGGCTACAACACCTAAGCAAGAGGCACCACTAACCAAACACTGCCATGAAGACCGAGGAACTCTCCAAACAAGTAAGGGACAATGTTGTTGAGAAGTCAGGGTTAGGTTATAAAAAAATATCCAGATCTTTGATGATCCCCAGGAGCACCATCAAATCTATCATAACCAAATGGAAAGAACATGGCACAACAGCAAACCTGCCAAGAGACGGCCGTCCACGAAAACTCATGGATCGGGCAATGAGGGCATTAATAAGAGAGGCAGCACAGAGACCTAAGGTAAACCTGGAGGAGCTGCAGAGTTCCACAGCAGAGACTGGAGTATCTGTACATAGGACGACAATAAGCCGTACGCTCCATAGAGTTGGGCTTTTTGGCAGAGTGGACAGAAGAAAGCCATTACTTTCAGCAAAAAAACAAAATGGCACGGTTTGAGTTTGCGAAAAGGCATGTGGGAGACTCTCAAAATGTATGGAGGAAGGTGCTTTGGTCTGATGAGACTAAAATTGAACTTTTCAGCCATCAAAGAAAACACTATGTCTGGCGCAAACCCAAACAATTACATCGCCTAAAGAACACCATTCAGAAGCTAGGACTGGGAAACTGGTCAGAGTTGACTAAAAGATGGGTGGTGCTAAATACAGGAATATTCTTGAGCAAAACCTGTACCACTCTGTGCATGAGTTGAGGCTAGGACGAGGGTCACCTTCCAGCAGGAGAATGACCCCAAACACTGCTAAAGCAACACTTGAGTGGTTTAAGGGGAAACATGTAAATGTGTTGAAATGGCCTAGTCAAAGCCCAGACCTCAATCCAATAGAAAATCTGTGGTCAGATTGCTGTTCACAAGCGCAAACCATCCAACTTGCAGGAGCTGGAGCAGTTTTGCAAGGAGGAATGGGCAAACATCCCAGTGGTAAGATGTGGCAAGCTCATAGAGACTTATCCAAACTTGGGCTGTGATTGCCACAAAAGGTGGCTCTACAAAGTATTGACTTTAGGGGGGTGAATAGTTATGCACATTGACTTTTTCTGTTATTTTGTCCTATTTGTTGTTTGCTTCACAATAATAAAAAAAAAAAACATCTTTAAAGTTGTGGGCATGTTCTGTAAAATAAATGATGCAAATCCTCAAACAATTCCTGTTAATTCCAGGTTGTGAGGTAACAAAACCCGAAAAATGCCAAGGGGGGGGGGGGGGGGGGGTGTGTACTTTTGCAAGGCACTATGTAAAATAACATGTGTTTGTGTAAAAAAAATATAAAAATATATATTTTTATAGACAATGCATTAGAGTATTTGTTCCTAGGCAACGTGGTTTTGTGACATTTATTAACCCCGTAAGTACTGGGATGTGTGTTCCCCTGGATTTTGTGTAATAAAACTGGCTTAATACCAACATATCATATTTTTTAATTACACATATGTTGATATCGAACTGTTAAGTGTCAAATAATGTTGACATTTCATAATTTTGTAGTGAGTTTGTACTGTCACTTTAAATGCTTCTGGTTGACTTGGCAAGGGTTTGAAAACCACTTGCGAGTGGTCATTTGCACCCGTAATTCTTTCTTCTGCATGTCAAGGGTGTAACTCGTAATTTATTGTCAGTGCAAAAATTAATGGAGATTTTTGCCTTGCTTTTCGGCTTTGCTGTGAAGGTCACTGGTAGAAGTGACTTGTAGCAGTTCTCTCGTAACGTTTTAGAGATGGGGATTAACATAGCTAGGCAGAATTGTTTTGTGCCACTAAGGCACTCACTATTGTTTTTTCAGGGATTAGCATAGGGGTCACTAGGACACAAATGTGGTCCTGTAGCAGCGTGCACTATGCGCCCTTGCTGTATACTGCTAAATACTTACAGTTCACCTTTTATAACCTAAATAATAGAATTTTAGTGTAAAGTATGAAATAAAGCTGTAAAACAAGACTTCTCCTTTAGCGGTGCCATATTTAAGATACTCCACTGGCATAAGCATTTTCAGCAAAAGATACATTGACCTGTATAATTTTCCAGTGGTTAAGAAACCTACACATTATTTCCTCCACCTTTTCGACTAACATGGCCAATGTTGTATAAGAAAATGTTGTGTTTAAATCGTTTATTTGAGGCGTTAGCCTTTAATACTTACTGAAGCCTCGCACTCTAAGGAACCCACATTGAAAACAACTAGCATATGCTAACAAATAGTTAACAAATATGGGATCATTCCTTAATTTTTTACTCAACTGAAAATCGTATTTCTAGGTTTCCAATTCTTTGAAATATGCAAATCATCTTGAAGAGCAGAATGTAAAAATGTTGGAGAAGTCGAAAAGGTCAATGCATGGTGCAAAATACATTTTTAATGGCATGTACAAAATAGTATAAAAAATAAATTAGGGCCACCAATAAAATATTAAAAGGAAAGACAACTAAAATAAATTTGCAACTGGTCCTCTTGCAATAAAAAAAAGGTAAATTTACAACTTTTGCATATTGTGGTGGGATATATATATATATATATATATATATATATATATATATATATATATACACGAGACACGCAAATTCGCAAAGCAATCGATGTAAATACATGTTTTTCCCATGTTAATACATGTTTTTAACATAAACTTACACACAAAAAGAACAGCAATATAGTTTAATAGACAAAATAAAAATAAAGGTGGAATAACAATTTTGTCCATTATGTATTACAGCAAAGCTACATTATGTTACAAATTGGGATTGAACAGTTTACACATGTATTTTACCTTTCTCAATTAAACTATATTGTGAACATAATAGTACACATATGATATTACCTTAACTTCAATGTTTAGTTAGACATAATTAAAAATGTTTACAATCCATTATATCATCTTACAATTATAAATTTGAAATAGATACTTAGATACTTATGTGTGTGTATATATATATATATATATATATATATATATATATATATATATATAGTAATTTAGTAATTATTAATCTAGATATATATATATATATATATATATATATATAGATTAATAATGAGTATTGCAATATAATTTGATACCTTTTGTATTTGACAAACATCTTATTTATAATGACGAGCTTTCGAGAGGCTTACATTAACCTCTCTTTATCAAGTCTCTAGCAATACTAACATGAGATGAAACACTCAGTTTGAATAATAACAGAAGATGGAGATAGAGTGGAAACAGCATCTGACATCATCAGGTAAATACATATATGGGGAATAAACACAACATAGCAAAGGACTTGATAAAGAGAGGTTAAGCCTCTCGAAAGCTCGTCATAAATAGGATGTTTGTCCGATACAAAAGGTATCAAATTATATTGCAATACTCATTATTAATCTATATATATATATATATATATATATATATACATATATATATATATATATGGATTAATAATTACTAAATTACTAGAAATTCACGGCTACTTCACACTTCAATATATATATATATATATATATATATATATATATATATAGACACACACATAGGCTGGCACAATATGAATATGCATATATTTATATAGCATTAAATTAATATTTAACATACATTTATTTTTTTATCTTAAAATGATGTCAGCGAAAACACAGTACTTCTGGTAAACTAAGTGAATATGCAAATAAGTAAGAAAGACAAAAAATGGCTTCCTAACAAAAGGTACTCATACATATAACAGACCAAGTAAAATGAAATAATACTCTCTAGTGTTACACTTCATTCCTTTCTGGCTGGGACAAGATGTGTTGGTGGTGTGGACAGAACCACTATTTACTGCATTTGAAAGGAACCACTTATTTACTAGTTTTTCTATTTGGATGAGTTTGGATCACAATCTTCCCTTGTTCAATAGCATGGCAGCACTGTTTAGCTTCTAAATACTTTCAAGGGTAATAATATAGCTATAAGCTCTTAATCCTTCACTGTCTCCTTAAAAATAAACATTTGGCTTGATTTTCCTAACTCCTTAGTGGTATTACTCACCATTTTATATTATTAGAAAATGATTCTTAGGGAATGTTTCACAGCATCATTATCATAGTAATCTGTAATCTAGCTTTCAAGTCCAAATTTTGAAAATAGATGATTTAATCAAAATGTAAAACCAGTCAGTGATGTCTAGAAAGTGTTTGTCCATTTAAAGTGTTTGTTGCACAAAATGTTCCAGCGCACTCCTATTTGTGCAAAATTAAGGCTCAATAATTTCATTTTTTCAAGTTTGACGTTACAGTCGGTTGAATACTTTTGCATCTTCTGGGGAGGGATCAGACTCTGTGCCCCTCTCTCTCTCTCTCTCTATATATATATATACACACATACAAAAGACTCGCAAATTCGCAAACATTCCATATTTCTTTAGATTGTAAATTTGGGAGTTTTCAATCTTGATAGGTGCTATAGGGATAGCACTATTGATTTGTTTGATTTTAAACTCGAAGACAGGGCCCTCCATTCTTTTGCAATGTGTAACACTGTTGTTCACTTGTACTACTAGGGCTATGCCTCATTACAAATAAAGGATTATATATATATATATATATATATATATATATATATATATATATACATATATATACATACACAATATGGTGTAGTCATAACTTCAGTGTTTTGTAATTAAATTATTTTATCTTATTGACAGTTTGCGAAGCCTACAATAATTGTGCCATGCTTGGATCAATTACTAGCATGGTAGGAGGCTTATGTGTTGCCACTTGATTAAAATAATAATGACATTTTATATGCATACAGTCAGCAATTTTCTCCACTTGATATGTGCTAATTGCGACTAAAGGTCTGGGAAGCTGTCAAATGCTGTCTGTTAAAATATTTTGGTACCTAATAAAGTAGAATGTACCACTACTGATTAGTTACAAAAAATATTTTGCAGCACTTTCTTTTTTCTAATTAGAATACATTTTGAATTCTTTAACTCCTTTATTTTTAAAGCATTCAATACTATATCAGATATTCTCATTTTATAACACAGGAAAACATACCCCTTATATTATTCTAAGGAACTGTCTTATTAAACTGTTGTTATTTCAGATAATCTGACAAATCGGACAAAGATTACATAGTTTGATTAGTATAGGCTGATGTATACAGTTTTCTAAGAGGGAGCCAAACAGTTTTGGTAATGGTAATATATGGAAATATTTTTGTTTCTTTAAAACCAGAATAACACAATTTTGAAAGCCAATTTAGTCAGTGATGCAAGTGTTTCTGAAAGTATATCGCTTTATAAACAGAAATATTAATTTAATCCAAGTGCTGCCAGTAACAGCACTATAATGACACTTTTATGCCTAATTAACTAGATTCATTGGGAGTGTCATCATTTATTGAATAATCCCAAAGTCTCCACTGTATGCTGTGCTGAAGGCTGAAAACATAATATATTTGCTTGTATTCATTCTATACACGTACAGATTTATTTTATTTAAACATAAAACTTGTTTTCCACACCCCCAGAGCTGCTTACATAGGCACAGTGAACCTCCCAATAGAAACACTGCATTTGGCTATGGATTTTAACCCTTTACTAACCTTCACGCCAGCAGCAGCTCAATGCAAAGATCTACAGATCAGTATCTGGCTCCTCCTGCTACCTTCTACAAGGGGTCTACACATCCCATGATTCCTTCCTGCACAAACTGCCATCACTGATTGTTACAATGTATTAAAATATATTAGCTGCCTGTGATTGGTTAAAGCAAATTATGAATGTTATGTCAAATTTAGCAGAGATATCCAGGGTTGTTAACTAACAAAAGCTTCTGCTTGCAAACGCAAGAGATTTAGCAAACATCAGGGTGAGTTTGTTAATGTTTATTTTAGTATTTTTTCATGCTGAAATTTTTTTCCATACACTACTGATTCTCCTCTATCAGATGCATTCATAAACATAACTATGCCTTTAAGATCATAACAATCGTGCATTATATATAAGAAGCTCCCAGTTTCAGCATTAATACATTTGATTAGAGAGGAATTTGAAGACTAATATATTTAGATTTCAGTCTCTTTCTATGTGTCTACTTTATACAAGAAACACTGTAAACATATCGAGTGTAGCATAGACAGCAGCAAAGTGACTGACAAAGGTATAACAAAAGCAAATTATATTTTGATAAAAGTTTGAAGATTATTCACACAATACTAAGCATCTAAAAAGTTTAATCAATATATGAAAGCACAAGAAAGACTTCTATCTATCTGACAAAAGGTATCAATCTGCTCCACTACTTATGTGGTAGACCCTTCACATTCATGACTACTTAGTTTTATTAACTTTGTAAATAAAATCTCAAAATCACACTATGGATCTGATTTATGCTGTGCCTGTAATATTACTAAAATAGCCAATAAAATTGCTTTGCAATATATCTCTAACAAAGTTTCCTGAGCCAAGGGACAAACCACATACTTTCCTGAGAAATACATAAAAAAAGCAGCAGTTAGAGAGCCAAAAGAAAAGCTAAATATGAGTAAATACATTAGAAATTAAAGTTTACATCAATGACTGACAACCTATTTGCTTAAAATAACACACATATGTGGCCCCTAACTTCTTAAGAGAGCCTCATCTTGTGTAGTTATCTTGCCACAAACAAGGAAAAAACGTCTTCCATTCATAGATCAATGGGGTAGCGCACCCAGCTCCAGTTCCTTTGTTTGTTCCAAGTGGCTTTCTTATTCAAAGTAATACGCTTGTAAAAGCATATAATAATTTTCCATACAAATATTATCAGAATGTAACGCAGAACGAACAAACTATGAGGATATTTTCACTCATATTAGAAAATGAAATATTTAAAAATTGATTGCATACCAGTAAGATCATCTACATACCAGTGACTTCTAATTCAACCAGTGTCTAAAAGGATTCAAGACCAGATGCAAGGGTATAGGAGCCAAAGAGAATCTGGGGGGATACCGCATATAGTATAAAAATACCACACAACTGCTTCGCTACACACATCTGGGGGGGATTTGCCCCCCTCAACCCCCCAGTTCCTATACCCATGACCAGATGTTATATTTACAATTATTATTATTTCCAATTTATCAATTAGTTGAAAGGGTGCTAAATAATAGATAACATGTTCTTAGGTTTATAAAGCAGAACATATTGCCAACTAAAGATGAAGGGAAGTTGGTTATTCATAAGATATAGAGTTTATTTTGACACCTTCTTCAAAACTACAATGAACATGGAGAGAACACACTGGCAGAAAGTCAATTTTAACATTAAAAGACAAACATTGATCTTAAGTATTTGTTTAATAGAAATAAAAAAAAACGCATTCCAATAAGAGCACCGATTGATGATCAATCATAACAAAAAAGACTATTCAGAATACATCAATAGTAATTGTTAACATTCTTGTTATTGCTAGTGACATTTTGTTTATTTTTTTTAGCTATTCCTTCGTACTCACACCCTAGAGTATGGAGGAAATATCTAGTTATTTTCTCAGAATTTGAAGATTTATGAATGTTAGCTTCATTTACAGTGATATTCCAGTTGCAGCAAATTTTCAGAATGATTATGTTGTTATACTCATCATATAACACTATGGAAATGTTTATAGAGAGAGGGTAATGAAGACATGTGTTACAGTTGTGTATCCCAGAAGCATGTAATACATATTATCCATACCTTGCAGGTCTCTGCACAGATATAAAGCTAACTAATCCTATCTCATTTATGCTACGTGGACCACCTAGTCTGTTTTTTGTCTAATGTATCTGGGTGCAGTTGATGTTTTTACTTTGATAAATAAGGGGACTTTTTTTGTTCCATCTCAGCTTTCCAGCTTCCTAAATGTGTTAATTACTAATGTCTTTCAGCTGCAAAAGCAGTCATTTTGTTTTTTTTATATATTTTAATTAAGCTGATGCAATTATTTTGCTGTTGGAGAACTTTAGGAAATATCCATCTGATGTCCTGAGGGTGGATACTTTTAGCATGCACAATATACATCATTTTACAACACTGTACATGTATAATTACATTTGAACAAATTGTTCTCTTGCTACATTTAGTGTGAGACATTAATATTAGTGTTTACAATGCATAGATGGTAAACAGCTACTATATGTTTGATTTAAGGCTGAAAAAAACAAACCCTTTAAGCATTACTTAATAAAAAAATAGTTTCATAGGTATATTATATTCCTAGTAACACCATGTCCCTTTAATTCCAGGATCCTTAGAGTTCAGTCCTTGCCTAAAGAATAGCTCATGACTGTCTTGGTGTGAGGACATAAAAGTGTGATGGATGAATGCAGCCATTCTATTATCTAGGTACATTTAGGTACTATTCTTGAAAATGTTATTGCTAATGTAAGGGGAACAACTGTTGCGAAATGTGCATTTTATAATACTTATTTTTTGTGGATTACATGATTTATGCTAGCAGAAATAGAACTGACTGGAACAGTGGTAATGGCAGTATTCGTGTATACAGCAGAAAAAAAATAAAGCATTTTAATAAAAGTAAATGAATAAACAATATGGCACATAGATACTATATATAATTGATTGTATTAGTGCCAGTGTAATATTTATTTCTCTTGCTTCTATGATGACGATGTACATGTATCTTCCTAACGCGTACCAATCTATGATTATTTAGTTAAAGGGACTCTGCAGTCAAAATTATTTTGTTTTGTATGAATTTTTAACTAGATGACACTCTTCCTCAATGTGATATCAAATATACTCTCACGGTTGGGACTTCACGCTGTCCTTTCCTCATACTGGTAACACTCAGAGACATGCTATGTATCTTGAGTCTCTGTGAAGCCTCTCTCCTTTAGGCATGGCTTTAGGTCACAGCTGTTCAATATGGCAGCATTGAGAAGGAACAGAAAGAAAGAGGGAGGCTCCAGAAGGTAAGAAACTGTTACTCTGGGGGCTTCTTAGAAGCAAGTTAAGCGCCATTTTCCCATTTCTATCACAATTACATTGAAGAGAACACAATTAATTAACTCAGCTATTAAACATTTATATAAAACAGTGTTCCTCTTTAACCTACCCCTAAGAATTTATTAAAATTGTGAACACTGCGAAATAATTTGAGACACTGCAAGACCCATTCTACAGTTTGTCGAATATAGATTCACATTGTACAACTGGCTCCAGAATATGGAAAACATGTACTATGTTGACTTAATAACAAAACTAAACATTTTAAAATGTAATTGGTGCAATTAATCCATAAATAAAACGTCTAAGCCCTTGCACAATGTTCATTGGTTTGTAATGCTTCACATATTTTTGTAGATGTACTTCAAATAAAAGGCTGCTCTATTAAAGGCCCATGTGGTTAGCAGCATTTGACCTTTCAGTGTAGGAGTGAATGATGGAAACTAACCCCAGAACATTTCTGGCCAACCACAGTTATAATATTTTAAAGTACATGAAAAGTAACTTTTTTGTCACATTTGAAAGATTACTAAATTGAAGCAGAATACTGGAGCAGAAAAGGCCACTTTGAACATGTTTTTCTACAGAATAGTATACATCTTAATTATGCATCACAAACTCTGTCCCAGTTCCTAATAATGGCATTGACAATGTATGATGAAGGTGGGGCAATTGTTATAAACAGAATGGCATGAAAGTGACCAAAATCTTTGCCAGTATGACCCAAAATACGAAAAGGCAAGATGTATTGACTACTGAACTGAAATCTGCAAACTTGAACTGTATTGAATAAATACATATCAGGGGCGTCAACAGAGCAATATGTCAATTTACATTGAAACAATGTTGTGCATTATTTATTTGTGTCACTTAAGTGTTTTAAGACTTACCTGTTTCACGTTCGAACGAAACGTGCAAAAACATCTTTCTCTATTGCCTCATACTAATTCTTACGTAAAACTTGTGACAGTTTTTACCTCTTGTCTGTATGTAACAAATATAACAAGCATATAACAAAAATGGAATTGTGTCAAAATATAGCCAACCAAGCAAAATATGGAAAGTGGTGATATTCCATGCCATTAGATATAGTCCTCACTCGGACATGTCTAATTATTCTTGTGAAAGGTTACAACCATGGTTGCAGGCCCATTTGGGCCTGAGATCTTTGCAGTATCAACCTGTAAGGCACCAAACAAAGACCAGTGCCCTTTATTCTTTATCAGTCACCCAGATCAAAGTGTCTTAAAAGGCATATTTAATTAAATATAATATTCTCTAAAAAATAATGCTGATTAGTAAAGGCTGTTTTTTTCAAGAGATAACAGTGTTCCATTATTATAATTTTTCTAACACAAAGACAAAGTGCCTGGACACACCACATTGATTTTTGAATGTACTCTTATCCAAAGCAGCGCCTAGGCCTTCGCTTTAGTTTATACTTGGAACTCTATGCAGAGGGACAGTGCTATGGCAGAAAATAAAAGTGCCATTCTGTTGAATAGGAAGGCGGAATTCTGTTAACAAAATAAGCATTATCTAAATTACATATGAAACTTGTTTTTATTAATGACACACTGCGAAACCACAATCTACTCATTAACATTGGCTGAAGAATTCCTTTTAGAGCAACCCGGTTCATATTGTTACATTTTCTTAAATTCTTCTATATCTGTACTTGATTCTGTTTGTGAATTTATATTTACAACTCACACTTTTAAGGCTTAATTTAGTTTTAATACCATGTAATATATTGCAATGATTAACTACATCTTTTCCTCAGATTTTTATGAATGCCTTAGTAATGAAAAAAGATAACATAGTGAAATATAATATGTACATTTACTGAACAAAACCCAGAATATAAGGAGCTACAAACATAAAAAATACATAGGATGTGCCAAAAGTGACATTTAAATACTTTTATGAAATATATTTTTTTTTACAGAATCAATGCCTCTGACTTCTCCAGAACAGATTACTTCAACCTCTACAATACTACCAGGATTGAATTTTTCTTGTATGAGGGACTTGGTTGAACAGTAACAGTGACAGGGACCTTGCAACTCTCTAAATCTCTGGAGACTCTACAGGTGACCATATCATTTCTCTTCTTACTGTAAGCTATTAAGGCTTGCTGAGCACCTGTGAGTGGTCACTGTGACATTTACAAATCACACATCTATTAATAAGGTAATATATGAAATACATATTGATTCACTTTTGTTCACTTAGTTCAATTGGATAATTGGCTTTTTCCATGTCTATGCTTTTACAAAGCTTTTTGAGATAAGTGTATGAATTTGCTTATAGTATACTACCCAATCATTAGCAAATTCTCCTCAAAATTAAAAACTCAGGGATAATTAGACATATTACAAAAAATGCATACAGCTTACCCCTTTCTTTATATAGCAGGCCTCCTCAACAGTGAGGTGGGTAAATAATTGTCCAGGAGAGACCAAAAACGAACAAGAAAAGGCAATACCTTTATCTGATATCACATCATTAGCTGAACCTTTATTTTGGCATCAATGCTTTGGTCACACAATACTGACTGTGGATCCAGTTATTTTACTGTAAACACCCAGTTATACAAGGTAGGTCTGTTGTAGTTTTTTGTTTGTTTGTTTCTCTGAAGTTCCAACCAAACAGTTCACCATTTCCCACAATGGGGGAAGGCTGAGGGGCAAAAAAGAGTGAGAAAAAGAGGTGGATTTTTATTATTAATATGAAAAATCTAGAAGTCTAAAGGAAGAAGGAACTTCTGCAACAGCCCATTCACCCCTTGAGTGTACATGTTCTGCAGCAAAGTTGCTGAAGTACTTTCCTTTGGCAGAGATTGTTCTTTTTTACTAGCATACAGAAGCCTCCCTCCGCCCACGCTTCTTCCGTTGCTTTCCAGAGGTTTACAGTAGGAAGTATGAAAATGTTGAAGAGTATGAAGATTTTGAAGAAAACGTGCATATGGAGGAAGTTTTGATTGGTAAGAACAGGCAGATTTGATGGAAGAGACCATTTGGCCACAGGAAACAAGGAAATTTGGTCCATCAGAGGGAAATTTCATTCATTTTTTTTTCAACAGGAAGGGATATAGTGGTCCGACAGTAAATGATTTGTATCCATTGATGTAAAAGAGAGACAGAATGAGAAAAAAAAAAAGAAAAACAGTAGAAAGTTAGAATATATCATTAAGGAATTATGATAAACATAGCAACAAATTTTGGATCAAGGTATAATCATACAGAACTGAAAAAGGGATTTTGTAGATGGATAGAAAAAATAATCATTAAATATATAAATATATAATAATCATTAAATAAATATATATATATATATATATATATATATATATATATATATATATAAATAATGTATACATAACTGCATATTAAAGAATGGCCAGCATTAAAGAGAATTCTGAAGCGTCAGCCAATCACATAATGCACTAAGTGATGTCCTTCTTTTTGTAGTTCCTACCACAGGAGCCATGTCTGTAACACTATCAGACAAGGAAAGGCATCAGCTCTTTTATAATGCTTTCTGGGGATCCTGCAAAATAATGTTTTATAAACTCTAGTCATTTTTTTAATATACCGTATATTTTAATGCTGCCCATACATGAATATGCTTTTATGCTCTTTCAACATTTTTATTTTTTTTAAAACAAGACCCATCTTCGGTAGTCATTACTTAGTATGTTTGCCAATAGACAAGAACACAACATATTCCAACAACAGTGTGTATAATGTGAAATTCATGAATACAAGACCAAACATTATTACTTTACCTTTTCCTAGAAGAATTGCCATATAACGAAAGGGTTAGCTAAACAACTAAATTTGTTAGGAGAAATAAAAATCTTCTAAGCAAACAGCTTTGACAATTACTTCTAACACTACAAAGACAAATGTGTTTTTCTACACTCTATAAATAAGGCTGGTGTGAAGATGGTTATGCCCCGAAATGCAGTCCTTGTTCTGCATTCAAAATATTGAAACATTTCAAAGAAAGGGTGTCATTGGGATGCAAAGAATAAAAATCACAAGTTACACTGATATGAATCGTTTCCTCACTGGGATAAACTGAAAGAAAAGGAATCTAAGCTAAACTATCACAGAATATTTCATGAGATAAGAATAAAAATATATTGAAGTGACACTAATCCAGAAACCCATGAATACTACAGCCTTGCATGCACAGAAAAACAGACAAATGACCTTCATAAATGTCTTTTTCCAAAGACTTAGGCTTCAAAGAACTATGTTTTTGGGGTTATTGTGATATACTCTTGAATTTTGCAATTCTGTTTAGCAATTAAAAATATTTCTTATTTTACAGCTTCTTACATGTGTTCATTTTTGCTTTACCTTGAGGAATGATCTATTTTTAGATAATGACTAGTACAGCGGGTGAATATATTGTTGTTGCACCACAATGCATACACTCACTGGGCTAGTTACATGGGGACAGCATTATCTCACCAACAATACATTACGCCTCATTTGTCTAGGAAGCTCCCCATTAGAAAATAGCTCAGTTGTGAACTCTCTTAAAGCAAGTTTTTCTGTATTAATGTATTAATACTGCTGCATTTGATGAATTTGCTCCATGTTAAAAATGATATGTTTAAATTTCCTTTTGTTATAACTTCATTAAACACACAGTGACATATTAGATTGCTCAATAAAAAGCAGAGAATTTACTCGCTGTTATTAAATTTACAAATAACAAGAAAAGGCAGGTTTATGTGTATTAAAGATGACATTATTTAAAAGATTTATTAAACATGACTATCATATTTATCACTTTTATGATTATCATGCAAAGGCATTTGATTTTTTTATCTCATGTCTTTACTTGCTTTACAAAAATGACACATCTTGATGCAATGAATCATATTAGCATAAATTAAAACACCACATGACTCGATATATGACCTACATTAAAAGATGAAGAGAAGAACTTTGCAGAAAATTTACCATTACACATTATCTGTAAAGAATATCATATTTTTGAGGTTGACACCAACAATTGTTTGTGCGAAGAATGATGAGCTTTTTTATCACAATTTTTAATATTCTCTCTTTCTCAATAGAGATTAACAGTTGTATTTTAGGTTACAAAATGAAAACCTTTTGCGCGTAAACCCCCCCAAAACAGAACGATTCCATATACAGGCAAAGATCCATGTAGCCTAATGACTTTAAAAAACGCAAATAGCTTGAATTAAAAAAAATTTCAGTCGAGCTTGATGTTCTGCTTTTGAAATAAAGAGTGCCAAGACTTTGCGAAGGACACAATGTATATAAAAGTTTGCTTTTCATAGATAAACAATACCCAGTATTCATAATACAAACTGGAAATACAACTGGGCAATGGCTGACTTCTAATGCAATTAATTGTAAATGTAATTCTAATCCATACACTATTTTTGTTGTCTATACATCTCTAGAATTATTATATTTCAAAAGTTCCTTATCACCATTATAACCAACATTGGAACATAGACTCTGTTAAATGCAATATTTGGCTTCCATTGACTACTTACCATCTTTACAGACAGTGCCCACTACACAGATACTGCCTTCTAGTACATAGCCTTCCGGACAACTTGTACAATTTCTGTCTCCAGGGCCGGAGCATGCTAAGCAGCTGGCGTCACATCTATGAGACATCATAAAAATGTTACAAGCAACCCAAATTAAGCATGTTGTCCACCATCATCTGATAAGTCTGATAAGCACCAATATAAACATTACATAAGTCCACATGCAACTTGGATTTAAGAATGATAGTAAGTTCCCTACTTATACTATTAACTGTTCTTAAAGGTGTCAGTGTAAGTTGCAAAAACAGTGTAAGATGAAGAGTGATTAAATGCAATGTATAAATAGGCATGCATGAACAGAAAATATTTAATAAAATACAATGTAAAAAAACTTACTATATTTAATTGTTTATGGTTCATATTTTGCATATATTTATAACAATATATCTTTATATTTGAATTTATAGAAAAATAATTGTACATTATTCTATACTTGGAATTAATCAGATTAAGTATAAAGCCAAGAAAGATGACACCACGCAAGTAGGCAGGGGTGTAGTTTCATGGTGGTTAACCTCCCTAGATTACATGATGAAGGACATAGGGGTAGCACCATTTATGTTTGTGTGCTCTGGAACAGGCTGTGGGAGAGAGCTCTACAGGACGGTATATTATTTTACCTTCCTGTTTCCCCCACTTCCTGCTTCAGACATTTTCCCCTGCATCTAGCAGAAGCTGTTGATCAGTTGTCTACCTCTGCACTGTAAGTTGTGGAGCTAGCTAGACCCATCCAATTATCAGCTTCACAGGAGCAGCCATGTGAGGCAAGATACACATCTTTGCATTTTTCTATCTGTTTTTATTTTTATCTGTTATTCTGCCTTCTTTTCTCCCTCTACCTCCTTTCTCTCTCACTCTCCAGTTTATCTATCCTTTGTTCTCTCCCTCCCTTATGTCTCCTTCTATCTGTCTCCTCCATATCCCCCCTCACTTCTCTTGCTCCCCATATTGTCTTTCTCCTTACTTTCAATCTGTCCCTTCTCTCTTCTGTCTTACCCTCTTCTTTCTCTCTTCCCCTCCTTTTCCCTTCAGTATAATACAATCATTCTTTCCCTTCACTATCTCTCTCTTTCCCTTATTTCTCTCATTCCTTGTGTGTCTCTCCTTAGATATTCCCCTTCTTTTTCCTACCCCCACCATCTCTTTTGTCTTCCCATTCTCATGTCTCCTTTTTTTTGATCCCCCCTTATGTTTCTCCCCTGCAACAGCTTCCCCTTTCCTATTTCTCCTTCTCTCTGCTCATCTTTCTCCCTCTCTCTTCTTTTTCTTCCCTATTCTCTCTTTCTCCCTCCATTCTCTCTCACCTCACTCTCTTTCACCCTCTCTCCTTCCTTTCTGTCCCCATTCTATCTCTCTTTCTTTATCATCCTCCCTTCACTCTCCCTTTACCCTCCACTCTGTGTCTCTCTCGCCCTTGTATCTCTCCCTACAAATCTCCCAACAGTATACTGTCTGTGCTGCCTAGAAGATGTAAATGAAAATGTAATACTTACTTTTCAATGTTTTACCCTTTTATACTACATTTTAATGTACAGTATCCACGTGAGAAATTCGGATAAAATGTATTTACTTTGCTTTATGTAAAATGTTAAAATGTTTTTTTTTTAATGTAGGTAAATCTTCCAGCCATATATTGTCAACAGATTGGAACAATTGAGTTGAATACCAACATAAACTTTTCTTAAGCGTTTATAATAAAAACAAACTTTAAGCTCTAAAAAGTCCTTGTGGTATGATGTAGATTTTTTTGGAGCATTTAAAAGCACACACCCAATCTGAAGGGGGTATACATTCTTATGAAAGCACATCTCTGTACAGAAAATAACAAACACATCTACTACAATGTTCGGCATTTCATGGTTTGTGTTTGCAGGCATGTTGAACAGATAAATTATTCTGCATTTGACCTTTGCTGAGCTCCCTGCAAATAACAAAGTGAAGGCTGATAAGTGAGGAAATGTGAGTCTATTTAGCTGAACACATTTCAGTATTAACAGATATATTCTCTATTCTAAAATTATGTTGAGGTTATATTATTTCTTTAAAGGGAAAAGAAACACAATTATTTTCATTAATTTAAAAGATAATGTGTTAAACATTATCAAAGATGTGTTTTGCATGAAAAAATACTCAGTAAAACCTACATATGTAGGTGTCATTGGCAGACAAATATACGTCATACATCTACATTACTGCTCACTGGCTGACAGGGGCAAGCCCCCAGATCAGTTAAACATTTGAATCAGATTTTTTCTGCTGTGAAAATACCCTTTTTGAGATGCAACAAATAAAAAATGCTTTCAATGTCTTTATGTTAAACATCTGGACATACATGCTGTGCAAGTACCATATGTAATAGGCATTTATATGTGTAACTGAAAGCAGACATCACCGCAGTCTGACTGACAGAATTGGATATGACAACCTCTCTGTGAATGGGGCTGAAGGTTTCATTAGATGCAGAGTTTGAGTTAATTAGCACACTTTACATTCAAAATGCAATGTGCTTCCTCACAGAGATGCCTGTTGTGCTGTTTACTTATTTTCATTCTGCAAGATTTGTTACATTATCACCATTCTGTCTTAATTGCTTCATCCAAAAGTTATATTTTTGTTTTGTTTTCCCTTCATATGTTTATCTATAGAAATATTGATTTTGTTTAAATATCTATAATACATAGTAATATGTACACCATATTAATAAAAGTAAGTGAGGTGGGTTATGAATGCACCCTGAAGAATGCATCATAACCCACCTACCAAAAAATGTTTGCATGAAAAAATGCAAACACCCCCAGCAATGGCACTGTGCATATTGGGTACTTCATAAAAAAAATGTACTTGATATAAAAGCTGCTGATTGGCTAAAGGAAAGGAAAGTGTCTGAAATCATGTGAATTCCCACAGTAGGGAAGACTTCAAGTGCTAACTGACCATGCCTGCACAATCCCCACGCCAAAGCGATACAATGTATTAATTGCTAATATTCCATGGGAATTTCAGGGTGTGTCAACATTGAGAGAAAACAGTTTGCAAATTCAAAAAATTCAGCAAACTTCAGGCCAACGGTTTAACTGTTTACTTTGTGATTTTTTCATGCAAACTATTTTTTTCAGAAACTATAAATTCTCCTCTATCAGATGCATTAATAACCCAGCTCTCTTTCATATACCTTTAACACTGAAAAGCACTGCAGAGCATAGAAATTTCACTTAAACTTCATATAAAAGTAATAGTTACAAATGTTTCCTTGTTTTTTAAATATCTAAATGAAATGATTAGTTATAATAACAGCAACACTCTTGAAAACTAAACACATAATACTTGAAACCTAGTGTTTACTTTTGTTCACAGTTTCCTTGGGAATTTCTAATTACATGTAATTTAACTATCCTGTTATATTTTTTACATTTGAGACAGCTAGAGCAGTAATTATTAACGCACACTGAGAAGCGCTGATAATGAAATCCTGCAATTACTAAGGCATGCCAATGTACTAAAGGAGTCACAGTGCTTGTTTTCTATGGGGATGTGATGTTCAGTCAAGTCTGACTCTCTGTGACCCTATGGACCACAGCACGCCAGGCACATCTTGTATCTGGTTGTGCTCATACATAAGGTTTTCCTGGAAAATATACTGGAATGGGTTGTCATTTCCTTCTCTGGTGGACTGTAATTTGTCTGACCTCTCTGCAATTACCTGCCCATCTTGGATGACCCTACATTATATAGCTTACAGCTTCACTGAGGTACACAAGGCCCTTCACCACAACAAGATAGTGATCTGGAAGGGGTATGGGCATGTGAGCTTATCTGTATTTGCTCCTCAACAGAGTATTGCTAGTATGGCCTGTTTGCTGCTTTGATGGACCTAGTGAATCCAGCCCAACGATTTAAACATGAAAATATGAAATCATCCTAAATTTCTGAAGTAAAAAGTGAATATTGCAAGAGATTTCCACACAATCTCATCGAAGAAATGGCAAAAAGAACTAAAGTTTTGCTATGCCATATTTTAAGAAAAAAAAGCTCTTTTTCTCCTTGATCTCAATATAATATAGTAATTTCACATTTCTAGAAACAAGCTCATTTGAGCCTTGTTTTCTATAACTTTCCATCCAACTCATTCTTTTTTGAGAAAACAAGCTCTGAGGCAGGCACTGCCTGAGGCTCTGCAATCATCTCAAAAAGCTGTTAATGTTTGTAGTAGAATTCTTCATAAATACAACACATTTTGCTCTGGTTTTCAACATGCAATCAAAAGGTAACCATTCTGGATTTTTATATATCTATTTTTATATACCTACCTTTTGCACGTTTTATATCCATTTGTTTTGGACTGAGCAAAATAATACCCAGAACTACATGCTGCCACACACCTTCCATCTTCAAATGTATTTTCTTCTGTACAGTTTATACAGTTATCTATTCCAGGGCCTGGAATAAAATAGAAATATTGTGGTTTAGATGGTAAATGCAGCTGCTGAATATTGAAGAAGACTATGTGACTAATGCAATAAATCTAAAATATTTCACAGCTACTTAAAATGTGAAATATATTATGTGAATTATTTACGGTTACTGGCCGAAATATAAAAATACCATAACAATTATATTACAGTGTGAAAGTATAAAGAATGGATTATGAAAAAAGCAACTCAATCCTGACAAATCCATGTAGAAATGGATTCACAAAACATCATGATTCATACAATTTAATTTGTTATCTCCTAAAAATAATTGTTTTCCGGTTAACTATAATTTTATCCAGTCTATGTATGCATGGCAAGTAATCTAATTTGTCTCTCTGCACACTACCAGGTCTCATTATGTCACTGGCATAACTGTTTCTGTGGGTAATATGACTCAACAACCTATTCTGATAAGCTTATCCATTATACTTATCATATGAACATGATGTAGAGTAATAGGAAAACAAGTGTTAGTTATAAATGAAGCCTGGTGGATATGTATGTTTTATTGTATATGTTTTTTGTTTTGTTGGAAGCTTTACAGATATAACATAGCAATTTTGTAACAGCGATTATCAGACATAATATATTGTGTACTTTGACCATATAAATACACACACAGATGTTTTATATCCCTACTAGACATGCGAAAAAAACACAACTGCATATTTTCAAGTTTTAAAAAAAAGAGATGTAAGAAAAGGACTACAAAACAAATGCTAATGTTTCATCACAACAAGCAACAATGTCTGGTCATTTATCAAAATGTCCTTAGAATGAGAGAAATATTTTTGGGCTTACATGTATACAACTGTGATTAGCCCATACATAGCTGGGTTATTATACCCAAGAGCTAATGTATATTCCAGATGGCTTCATGGTTCGACTTGAGTTGGTATTACTGGTATTTTTAAGTTTTAACTCTTGCATTTTCCATGACAATAGTGTAACTTTATGTAATGTAAAGTGTATGATGTTCCTAAACCTTTTAAAAGGTGGACATCTTACTGAACAGCCCCTACTAACCAGATTTCCTTGAAGAAGTCATTCATACGGACTGGGGATCTGCACTGAACATCACAAGATATGAAACCCTGGGAAGTGGCATGATCCAACACAACTGAATAGAACTCTACACCACATTTCATACCAATTTCTCCATAGATATAACAGACGAGAGACACTGTGAAGCTTTCACTTTTCCTTTGAACGTTGTTCTAACTGCCTTATATGACTATTCATACACTTGCTCTAACATAATTAAGCTTAAGTAAACCTCACTTGTATACATATACTGTTGTAAATTGTTCTACAGGAAGATCTTCACAATAATCTGAAACTTGGTTTATATGTTCTACTTTGAGCAAATTACTTATTATGTAATCTGAGTATTAAGGAGGGAAGGAGATTCACTAAGATTTACTATCACCAGGGCTGCAATCGCCACTTTCCCCATAGGAAATAAAGTGCGTTGAAGTACTGAGAAGCACACTGCAGCACCCTGTACATCCAATGAGGTCAGGCCTTAATCTAATCCTGGTGATAATATTTAGGTGGGGCTGAGTAGGTTATCACCAGATAACAACACTGTAACATAACAGGCTGCCCCTGCCCACTTGGAAACCCCGCACATCTGATGACCTCAGTCTCCTAATCTCAGCCTGGTGATTGTATTAACAATAACCAATTGTTGTAATCTTGAAGTGTGTGTACAAGGATTATCTATGAGACTACGGTCTTGGTACGTTTGGCGGATGCAATAGCCTGCAGAATAGCTAATATGTTTTTTATTTACAAAAAATCCTATAATATGAAACATAATACATAAACCAACATTCATACAGTATAACAGTGTAATCATATTTTAACCATAAGCACTAAGAAATACATAACCATACTAATAAAAACAAAGTAACTGGCCAGTCAGGCCCAGGCCATAGCGTAAAACAGTCCAGTCAGGCCCTGGGCATGACATATGGTAATTAGAACCAAAACAAGAAGTCCAACGTCACAAACTGCTACACATGTTTCCACTGCACCTCACTTTTTCATCTACAAGAGCTTGAATCAACCCTCTAAAGGCTTTGAGTTCCTGGTGTCACATATGTAATAATATGTTAAAAAACATCTCCAATAGCTCTGTATATAGCCATTTCATTTACATGTAACTCATAAAAATGTGGCACAGCCTATGAAAAATATGTGTAAAGTAAGACCACCTTGGCTACAAGAATTGTAAATGACATTATGCTGCATTAAACCATGTGTATGTTTAAGCTACAGTTTAGTAAACTAGGTCTGTTGCAAAGGCGCTTTTCTTGTTAATTTCCCATTAGAATAGGTGTGTATTTAATATGTGTCACAGGGTGGGATTAGTGGTCCCAGCTGCACTGATGAGATTAAGAAATTGTGAGAAATTAGGCTAAGGTATTTGAGGAAATGAGTTACTTATAAATGTTATTATAGCCTAATTACCAAACCCAAAGTACAAACACTGGATTTCCTCTGGATACATAAATATATTGCACATGACTATTAGCTTATTTTCCTCACACCATACCTGTACATGTGGCACAGGATCGGTGGCATGGCTCACACTCTTTCTTGTAAGCACTGTAATATTTTCCATCTTCACAGCTGAGAGCACATCTGGATCCTTGTAAACTATGAAACAAAAGAAACTAGCTAAGAAGTGTGTTTTATAGACATTGCCATTCCTGAACATATATATTGTGTCCAATTATGGGAGAGGGGAGGTGTGCTCTTTCACAATTGAAGGGGTTAATACAGAAAACAGAAAAGACTTGAGCAAGAATCAAAGCCATTAAAAAGACTCATACATATGTATTATTCATCTCCGTTGTCCTCTGTGATCCCACCTCTGAAACAGCCTTGAAGAGAAAAGCTGAATATAATAATGGATTTCTGTTTATGTAAATGACTAGAGCTAGAGATGGCAATGAGCTTTAATGCAGATGTGCATTTTTAAAATGATTGCCCTGTGCTATGAAGCTAAAGTCATATCTCTAAGCACAAGCATTAGAATATATTGAACATCATGTAAAGTGCCCAAGCAAACGTCAGTTTACTAAAGGTCAACAAGTTACAGAAATGCAAAACTGAAACAATTTGTTCCATTTTTAAACTGAATGAAACTATGTGTGATAGCAGTCTATATCACACAAACAAATAAAAAAAAATATTTTTTGTATAGAGAAACAGAAGTAACATATATATAATTGTTCTTCCGATAGAATGTTAATTATGTGTGTCTCAAAAATTTTAATGAAAAATATTGAAAGTCTATAAAACTGGACTTTCAAATTCAATGGAGTGAATATTGTAGATATTTTTATTGTACATACTGCAAACCCAAATTATATTCAGTGGAATCATGGGCTACAGCTGCATAAAATGTATATGCAAGAAGAGTACAATACAGTAAAACCCCTGTTATCCGGCACCTAAGGGGACTCCCTATTGCCGGATAACTGTAGTTTCCGGTTAATCGTGAGTCCCAGAATGTAAGGGTCTAAACCCCCCAAAATGCATTTAAAAAGCAATCTGCTCCTAAACCGGGCCATTTAGCACCCAAAAAAAACAATTAGGAAAAAATTCAGCTTTTTTTTTTTTTTTGCAGTCTCAAACTCCGGATATTGCCGGATATGCCGGTTTAGCGGGAGTAAATTAAAAACGGGGAATTGATGGCGGTGCCGGTTTCTTGAGAGTCACGGTAAGCTGAGTCCCGGTTAACCGGGATTCTACTGTATATTCATCCTATATGTACGATAGCTTGGGATTTTTTAAAGGATGCTCAAGTGGCTCACTTATGGAAAATCCTTGACATAAACTGGGGTTGTGTTTATTGCTGTTCAAGATTTATTGATTAAGATGCAAAATGAAAGGTATGATGCACTATGAACACCAAAAACATTAAGAAAATGTTGAAATTTCTGCATACAGCAGATGGATAGCAAGAACTTTGATACATTTTGGATAAGTAGCAAACAGATGAAAAAGGTTCAGAGCACAGAGATATTATAAAGTCTTTATGAAACCGAACAGCATCTTACCATTCAGTAGCATTCAGCCAAGCATACTCCATGAAAAGTTGTGAGTTGGAACATAAATACTTCATTGGCCATTTATAATACTGTTTTTATGTTTTTTTTTCATTTTGCAATAAGTGTAATGTAGCAAGCTGGACCAAATGGCAATATGAATCAACAAAGGTGGGATAAATGAACTCAGCGTCTTTGTATTCCATGATTACCCCAGGCCACTGCTACATTAGAACATCAATTTCTCACCTTCTATTTGACAGAATGTTTTTCAAACCCTCCATAGCAAAACATTTTGCAAAAAAACTTTCAACAACACTGAGCCAAATTGCAAATATTATTCCCCACTAATATTCCTTTGACATATGTCCCTAAGTCAAGAAACCTAGGGTAATTCATCAACTTCTTACCTTAGGCCATGTCTGCACTCTATACACATCTGCTCTGAAGTGCATGTCTTACATGTTTCATGGCATTTTCGACAGAGGTTCTTATCTGAAAATGCACAAGAAGGCATACATCACTCATGCAAGTTATGACATTTTAATTAAATTCAAGAACAATAAATACAAAAATGACAAAAAATAAGTAAAAACAGAAATTAACTTGAATCTAGTTCACCTCACATACTACTTAATGAGATTTGTTTGATTTTTAAATCTATATTGATTTACAGTTACTGTCATTAATTTTACTACTGCATAATTTGCAGGTTTACTCGACCATGGTAGTGCTCCTACAAAAGTAATTCATTCGTTTATTTAGTAACTGGTTATCAATAAAAATCAGCATTGAAGAAAACAAAATCAATATAGCTTTAAGGTTAGTGCACTTGACTTCAGCAGATCTGCTTCTCCCCACCTATCAGGTGTCCAAATTTCCAAAGGTGGGAAAAGATCTAGCCAGAGGAACTGGACTAACAGAAGCCTTTAACTGCTGTCCCGATAACAGTCTATCTGCCCCCTTCCCTGCAGTGTCTATTGCATGCAAACCTACACCGGTCAGAAAGAAAAACAGTACAGCCTTCTAGATAGATTGTTTTTACCCCCTGAACACCTAATAGGGAGTGAAGAGAAGCAAGAAACAAAATGTTAAACTCAAATGCAAGTCTTAAATGTTACATTGGATTTATTTTCTACAAATATGGATGGTATTGCTAAGAAATTACTAAATAAAAAACAGAGACATAATATTTATCTGGATGGTTTTATAGATATTTACATGTACACCTGCTGAATATATAAACATTTTAATGTATTTGCATGCCTATATTTGATTACATTTGGGGATTTGAAAGTTTAACATTCCTCTATGGAGAAAATATTTCTGATATGAGTCAAGCTTTGGGTGAAAAAATGCTATTTATTAAATACATTTTTTGTTGACTGGACAACAATTCTGCCGTTTTTAAAAAGAAAGGGGCAATTACTTATGACAGCTAAATAGTTTTACATACATGTGTAGTAAACAGTCTACCCTCCAGTAGCAAAATGGATCTGCACACCAGTAATTCACATCAAATTGAAGAAACCTACTTTCATTCAAGTAAAAACCATCTTGACAGCTAGAACCACAGCTGTTATTTTCTTCATTAAGGTAGTAGCCAGATTTGCAAGATGTGCATTGGTCACTACGACTGCCAACACACGATTCACAGTGAGAATAACATTTCTTGCATCTTTTCTTGTCTGCAAAGTAGTGTCCAGGAGGACATTCAGACACACAAATCCTGAAATGACAAATTCACTTATTTAATTCAAGAAAATAACCTGACATAACAAGACAAATTATAAAAAATGCAACACAGACTCTGCTGTGCTTCAGGGGTTAAAAGGCACCACCTTACCACACTTCTATAACTTGCAGTACATGACAGATAATGTTCATTATGCTTTACTTTTTTATTGTACAGCATTGAAAAGACTCCAATCAACAAAATCCAGTTGTTTCTTAAAAGTTATTTTTGAGAGCGTAAAAAAAATGACACATGCATTGAATAACACTCTTCTGAAATTCACAAAGATATGGGATTGTTGGAGTAACTCCACTCATTCCATTTCAATTAATTAAATGAATGAAATCCTGAATTACATATGCCAAAGTCGCAAGAGGAGAAATAATCTTAGGCCGCAGAGCCGATTCTCAAACCCAAATCTTCTGGGACAAAATTATAACATCATAGTTGATATAAAGAAAAATCAGAAACAAAACTAATGGTACATATAGTTTGTTTTATATCATTTTAAAATATTATAATTTATTATTTAGTTAGAATGTTCTTATATAAATACAATAAATAAAATAACACTTGTTTATCCTAGTTACATTATAGTTACAAGGTCTAAATACAATATAGAAAGTATAAAGAAAAGAAAGACCTTAGTAACTAACAATATATTACATTATAAATGGAAAACAGAAAAAGATGTTGAAGGAATCACAATGTTGTTTGTGCTTTAGACTAGGCCAAAGTAATTGTTTCACTCAGTAGATTGTACTGTTTTGACCTGCAAGTCATACTTTATTTCTTAACTTAAATGTAATTGACATTGATGATAATAAAAACGATTGAAAAAAAAAAAAAGGGAAAAATTCATACCAGTCTTTTTTCTATATGAAATCATCTTTGAGATATACACTGTTGTTTCTGTGGCCCCAATATACCTGTGTATGTGTTCAGGGTATGAATTTATGACAAAGTGTGGCAATTTGCATTTGTGCTGGCAAACAAATAACTAAACAATTACCATAAATTAGCATTTTGCAGCTGCATAGACAAGAGCATAAACCTCAAGAATGATTTGCTATGAAGTAAAATGACTCGTACTGTGTATGAACAATCATTATTTTGTATTATCTATCATATCATTCAAGGAATGGGTTTCTTACCGTGTATTATTTTTTGCTTTGTAATAAAAATGAAGACAGTCACTGCAGTGGTGGGGTCCTGGTCCATCACATCCCACATTGCTGCACTCTGCATCACAAGGGCCTTTGAATTCACAATAAAATATATCAGTTAGAAACATTTGCTTTTATTAGCACAGTGTAAGTCATTGTCAAAAGCACTGAGTATGTTTTAAATATCAATTCATATAATGTATTGTAGTCTTACCTGTATAGTCATCCATGCTGTAATCATCTGATGGTTCCTCCACCGGACTTGACCGTACCCTCTCCACTTTAGGCACATTATTCCTAGGTGAGTTTGGTTGAACAGATGTGCCATAAAGAACTAAAGACCATTCTTTCAATTTGCCTAGAAAAAAGAACAAAATGCATAAGATACAAAAATGTATGTTTTGGGGGTCACTTTTTTGGAAATTCTTATGAATACTATTTGTGTGCAGTCTAAATGCATGTGTTTTATGTTTGTTGAGAGGGCATCAGAAAATACTGAATATATAAACAAATAAAAAATAAACAGATTTATTAAAAAGTAAAATTTACAATCTGTAGCAGCGAAGGCATTAGGATATAACTCCCCAAGCACTGTTTTCAGCACTTGAAACATTTGGAAGGGCAAAGGCCACGTCTGCTGAGGTTAATGATCAAACTAGTACTCTGAACACTCTCTCTGGAGATGAGTTACTTTTTACAGGACTAGACAGCCATTAAAATTACTCATAAAGAATCATAACACTTGGAAGACACAGCATTAGAGTGAACAGTGGCCATAGCTCCTGGAAATTGCAGTTGCTTCACATATGTAATCATTCTAGATCAACAAGCTTCCCTACAATGGATCAGGCTAGATGTACTAATGCGAGAGGATTGTAGAATTCTTAGATAATATTTATAGCTACATGTTATTTTTTTTGGTACAAAGCCTGCAAAATGTGTTCACTATGACACTATCATTCAATAAAGTTATTTCTGGACTACAAGTTTGGATCCTCTCAGAAATTAAAAGGCTGTGGAGAATATACCCCAAAATGTTGCATGGGCTGTGAAGTGCTTTTCTGAGACTGCAGTGGCAGCCTTCTAAACAGTCCCTGCAAAAGGTCAGAAACCTGTAACTCATACAATGTTTCTATAGTACTAGACGTACTAGCCAGTCATAGATTATGGGCCCCATTCCATATCTATCTATCTATCCAAACCACTGCTGAATAGGCTAAAACAACAGACCTATCGAGTTACAGTGACCGGTCCCATTCAAATTTCCTTCCAAGCCACTCCAAATCACTTTACCGTGGCTATCCGCAATTAACATAACATGCATAAGCCATTTTTTCCTACCTTAAAAAAAGCTTAAAATTGCCTCAAAGGACCCCCATGGAATATTATGTCAACCCCTACAATGGGGGTCTCTATAGATCCCCATGGTATTGCAATTTAACCCACCAATACAGTTAAATGACCCCCATGGTAACCTAAATTAAGTAACATGGGGGTTAAATAGCAATACCCTAAGTACCACGAGGCTCTTCACAAGATAAGGAATGGAAACCACTATTGCTCAAAGAAAATGAATGAATAATATTTAGGCAAGTAAGATTCAGCAAATTATTCAACTAATAGTTTAATAAGAATCAAAAGCTGTTCCTACTCTAATGCTTAAAAATAACTTTGAATGAAGGTACTTCCTTTAGAACGTCAAATTGAAAATATCAACTACAAGATGTAAAAGTTACTGGTTGTTATCAATAATGGGCAACAATTTGCTTCATGAATTGACGAATTACAGTTTAATCATTTTAAGGATACTTTTATAATCCTGTACATATATGGCATAAATAAAATGTTACATGAAATTCTATTGTGGATGCTTTTCTAGGTATAAATAGTAAAATACATTATAATTAATTTATCTTATGAATTAGGTTATTGTTGCATCTGCTTGTATGGCGGGGTTAATCATAAACACTTGGGGCCCTATTAAAAATTAGTCAAATTGTAGTTACTGAAGCCCATAAAGGAGCCCACAAAAGTTATGGCTATTAAATTGGCTCTTTGGCCGACCCATCTAAGCCTTTGATCTTTCAAGCCTGCAAATATTACAAATTGCTATTAAATTGCCACAATTCCTCAAGCCCGCAAATGTTTTCACACCTGTAAATGGCAAATGTAGCCATAAATCCTACGGGTACCAGATAAGACCCACAAGGGGGTTAAATACCTGTTCATAGCACTGTAAAAGCAAATAACAAAACAATACTGCACTTTAAAATATGGGGAAAGCGATGAGACATTAGAATTAATTGCTCAACAGTCTAAAACTTTAAAATCGGTAATAAAAAATATTTTTTTTTACAATTATTTTCATGTTATATCAATTTCGGGAATCAAGGGGTTAATACATATCAGGCCACCCACATGAACTAGACCGGTTTCTTAATTTATTTTTATTGATGTTCACACTGCTGGACTGCGAGTCCGATCGCATATCGGACTTCGAAACACTAGTTGATTGATGTTTAAACCACACCTTTGACTATTGGCTGTTTCTACATCGGTAGTTACAGCTTTACTTAATTGATAATGATCTTGCCCTGAAATGCTACTTAAGAAAGCATGGTTTACGGTTTTGGATTTCTGCCATGTAATTGCGGGCTTTATTAATTTAATCGCTCTGTAGCTGCAGCAAATTTCAAGCCCACAGACTTACAGGCTGTATGAAGGTACCTGCAGGCTTGTGGCCTCATTCTATTATCGGCCGCAGCCGCTGCGGGGCCGCAAGGACCGGCCACATGCTTTCCGGCTATTCTATTCCCCTCCGGCCGGGGACTCCGGCAGGCTTGCGGCCGGCGCCTTGCTATCTCTTGCGGCCGCAAGCGCCGGAGGAAAGCCTTTGATCTAAAACGGCCGCAAGGAAATCGGCCGTAAGAAAAGCCTGGTTGCGATTCTATTGCTCCGGGAAACCTGTCTGCAAAGCTAAAAACGAGCCGCAGCTTACTTGCAGCAAACAGGTCCCGCTAGCACCAATTAAGCACATAAAATAGCTCAAATAAAGCCATCCTGCACTTTGAGAAGACTATAAAGGGATTTTAGGTGTTAGAAAAAATAGCACAACATTCCCCTACACTCAAATCCGTAAAATAATATTTTTTAATATACGTAAAATATCCATGTAAAAAGTCCATAGGGCTTGGAGCACCTCAGACACACCCACGCCGCAGCCGGAGAATAAACAGTTAATTTGAACTCGGGTTTGGGCTGATGTGCAAGCTTGAGAGTGGGTTACTATTAATCCTCATGTCCCCCAATATGTTCCCTAGCATTTACAGAGCTGTACAGTGCAGGCTTGAATTTTTTTTTGAGTTTTTATATTTCACAGCTTACGGCCGGTTCCAAGATATGCGGCCGGCCGTAAGAGGAGATCCTTGCGGGGCCGTATAATAGAATCGCGAGCAAACAGAACCCCCGCAAGGAATCGCAGCCTTACGGCCGATTTACGGCCGATAATAGAATGAGGGCCTTGGAATTTAATAGGGCCCATGGTTTTTTGATCAATAATTTATCCCGCTAAACTGTTTTTCTTTTGACTGTTTTTAACTTTTTTAATTTAATATATAAATGTTTTCATAATATGACCATATAACAAATGAAAGTAAAAGGAGCTTATGCATATAATTAGCTTTGATATTTAGATTCATTTTGGTTATCACTGCAAAACCTACCCTGAATTTATGGAGTTAGACGAATATACATCTAGATTTATTTTATCTTTGCCAATTAACAGTGGCTAATCTGGTCAGGATATAATCACTGAATGTTATGATGGTCTAGCAGAAATAAAATAAGTTCTGGTAGTACTTTAATTGATTAAAAAAGGTTATTCACTGTTATTACTTGTTTAATTGTTCTATGGTGGAGTTATACAACATGGAATCAGAAGAGCAGCAATGAGCTTATATAGGTTGTTGGGTCCATTTAACATGCTACATTCTTACACACAAAATAATGTAACACAATGGATTTCATTGCCTGGAGACTTGCTTTTTTTAAAGTGATTTTTAAAAGTAGTTTCGCTTGGCAACAAGTTTTTGCTGTAGGGAGCCGTCTATTAACGATTATTTGGAATCTTATCTAACTAGATTGTTATTGAAACCCTTTAGAAGTGTATTCACCCAAACCTGCCACTTACTTGTTTACCTTATTAGAGTGGACACACTAAATCCAACTGGAGTTCGACACTACAATTTATATTGAATATTGCTATTATACATCACTAACCAGAAATGTGCTTAATGATCAATGAATAATTAAGACAACTAGGTAACTCCTAGTGGTCCTTTAAGCTTGTTACATTTAGCTACAAATCCAAGATACTCTTCCACAGAATACATGGACAAGAAACATTTCGGGTTTTGAAAGTCTTACATCCCATTAAAGTATAAAAAACAACATCTGCTGGTCCCCTAACAATATATCACTTACATTATAAGCATATACAAACTTAAAAACAAAAAGGCAAACAGTCCAATACATTAAGAATAAGCAAACTTAAAGACTGACCTAATTTAAAAACAAAAATAAAGGTTATCCAAACCAAATACATAGTAAATCAAAGCCGTTTCTGCTACGGGCACAAATGCACTCGGAATATATTTAATTTGCAGATAAAATCTGGCCCAGCTACGGTTGTCTAAATATAACATGTACCACATAGGTTATATGACTAATGTGCTCGTTTTTAAGGGGCTACAATATTATAATGCAGCCCAATGTGGATTCATATAGCAATATCTGAGAATTCATTTTATAAGAGTGATTCTTTTGGTACACAAAACATAGACAGAATAAAACAGAATAAGCAAACATTAAAGATAATACATCAATGCAATGATTTATGCATGGAAAGGGTATCATAGCATGAAGCAATTTACCTGTCACTATAGGTTTGAGAATGAAATAAAATGTCAGTTTCCAAAGAACAACAACACAGATACTATTTAAAAAGCTAAATCATAACATAGAATAAAATATATATATATAGAATAAAAGAAAAAAGTGGCACCATATGCTGTGTTATCTAGGCACTTAATGATTGCATGGATTTGAAGCTGCTCTTTATGTGAACAAAGCCTTTGTTTATTTGCAAGTAAGATTAACACCCATGTACCAGCCATGTTTATTTTACTCATACATATGGTGACAAAATACAGCTGTTGTGCTGATATAATGGCTCAGGTCTGTACTCCATGGCAAAATAAGCATTTAGCCTAAACCTAATATTCCATGAATTTAATGTTAATATGTTTGCTTTATCTGGCAATGTGCAATATCTATCTAGAAATGACTTAGCAGAATTTAAACTCAGATTCATCAAGTGCTTGTTTCCACACTAAGCATCTCAAATGGCTGAGTTGTATTTTCTATGAACTATTTCCTATGGGGAAAGATTGAGATCATAGCCCATCCCACCTCATTTACTCAAAATGCTTAGTGTTGTAAAAAAAAATAGAGACAGGAAATTCCATTGAGTCAAAAAACAGGGCAACATCTCCTAACTTGATATTAAGCATAGTACCCATCACATCATAAATCAAATGGGTAACATCTGGTAATAAAATATGGCTCATATCCATACCATGCAACATCTAAATATGATAAATATATTTCAATTGCCATGGGCAGTTACTTTTCCTGCTTTCTTACACTTGATAGAAGACTACTTTATTTTTTCACCTAACCATTGTTGGCAGAGAGCGTACATAATAACAAATCTGAAGACCCAAATTTAGCACCATATGTAAGACTAATTGCTTCATGGATAAAATAACTATTTTACAGCACTATAAAAATTCCAATAAAGTGACAGTGTAGTCATTGAAAAATATTTACCTGGTGTCTTAAAGTTTCTCAGCTGGGATGGTGTATCATAAATCTCTAGAATCCAGTCACCTGAGGCTTTCTCTCCCCAGCAATGAGTAGTCATAAACTCCCAGTTCTTAAATCCTTCCATGGAATGGTCAAAAAGTCTATAAAATGTGCAAAAAAAAAAAAAGATTGAATTATTAGATTTAAAACAATACACAGAACAAAATGTTATGTATTCATAAAATAATATCTAATTTATGTATGTATGGCCACATTTTTAATAGTTAACAATAACCAAACAGCAGTGCAATAAGATTGCAAACAAAATGGAAAAGGTGGAGGTAAAAAGTTGGAGTGAAATATCACCAATTCTTTAGGCTCAGGATAACAGGGAGCCATTTATCAACCTAACATATTGTCCATATTTTTCTACATAATTTTCTATCAAAAAAAGTTATATTACTCAAGCAGGGATGCAAGGTGGGCTAAGTGAGGTTAAATGGGGTTAAACATAAACAGCCTTATAAATTGTAATTCGGCCAATTGAATAGGGCTCTATATAAGCACACAGCATATTTTTTTTACAGACGTTGTTAGGTAGTGAAGACCTTGCTTTTGGATAGAAGTTCACTAACTAACAACGTCTGTAAAAAAATATGCCATGTGCTTAAATAGAGCCATATTCAATTGGCCGAATTGCAATTTAATAAAGATGAAAATATCTCCTCTTCTTATATTTTCTGTGGGAGCGTTTATCAAGCTGTGGATCAACTTAAATTCTGTTTTATAAATAGCTCATATATATCCCCTCTTGATACCCAATAGCGTCAAAACATTGTTGTCGACATAATTAAGTCACAAAATTGCTTTGTTTAAAACTACATTAAATGACGTATAAAATAAATTATGTTTGCTCAGAGAATATTAACAAAAATGAATCTAGACCAAAAAAAGTGTATAACACATCTGGGTTTGTTAAAAGAATGATGTCACAAAGCCATTATGCTGAGTAATCATTAAAACATGTGACAAAATCCAATTAGATACATATGCTGATTATCTCCCTCTCATTTCTTCTCTTCTAGCTATACTAGGTAAACGTACCTAGTATGATGCCAGTATAGCAGTGTCAGTAAAATGGTGGCTTACCAGGTATTTGTTACAGCCCTAACCATACAAGCACATCTCTTAACAGATTACTTCTCTAAAATCCAATACAAACATTACGTTTAACTATATATTGCACTAGTCATGTTTTAATGAAAGAAAACTCTTCTTGATATGTACAGCTCCGTAAGCTAATTAGTGATGCAATATACGAATTTGCAATATAATGTGTTAAGCTTCTGTGGTGATCAGAAACGATCTACCCCTGAATTATGATTCAGATCATGTAGTTAGCTGCCCTCCCATAGTATAATGAAGCGCATAATGGTGCAAATGAGTATCATGTGTCATCCAGAATAAAGAGTATATCTTTGTAATGGTTTAGTGGAAAAAGGGCTGGTACCACATATAGCTAGAAAAGAATCATGTTTCGGGTTGACAAGTCCACTTTAAAGGAAGTTTGGTGGATTTGGTCAGAAATATAATATACCTTTGTATCTGTTTACTTTAGTGTACTTTATTATATGAAGAAGTGCTTACAAGATCTGTTTTGTCTGACTAACATTTTATAAATAATGCCTAAGAGGGTATGCCATGTAGTAACCAATCAGTGGCAACAGGCTACTTGAGAGAGGTTACGGATTGGCCAATTTGAAACCTATTCATTAGCTACAGACGCCAGACCCAAACATGTACAAATTGATAGATTTTAGGCAGAGCAGCATTTAAGCACTTCTTGATAAAATAAAGTACATAAAAGTAAATAGACACATAGGTATATTATATCCCTAGTGAGATCCAGACAATCCCACTTTCCTTTTATTGTAACATTGTATAAATAAGAACTTCTGATGAATACATCTCCTAAAAATTCACATGTGGGGAGAGGAAACAGAACCATGCAATTGGTTATTTAAAATGGCATGCCCTCTCCTCTGTACCATAACGTAGCATGCCAATAAATTACATAATTCAATTACTCCTGTCCTAACAGTTACTTAGCTATTGACTTTTTTCCTATTCCCGCTGCTTATAAGCTTTCCATTGAACATACATAGCTTGAGGATATTTGCACACAAATAAAGAATATAGAATTATTGTTCTAAGGGAACTTAAGGTAACTTGTACGTACAGCCAATAAAGAGCTTTTATAGAAGTTACAATGTGCCTTTTGGTTGAGCTCCAAATAATGTTATCGTGTGTGGAAATGTTAAAGTAAACACAAAACATTCCCACAGAGGATACAAGCAATCTTTTCATTACCAGAATAACTCAAAATGAGAAACTAAATTACACATCAGATGAAAGCAAATTAAGACTGATTGGCTGCAATTTAAGTTTGTTTCAGTCTCTGCTGCATTCATTCATGCGTAGCTTACATTTCTATGTGAATATTTGTATTTGTCCATTAAATTCTAGTCTAAGAATATAGCAATATATTATTTTCTGACCTGTTAAGTGCTACTTTGTCTATTAAGAAACATAGAGGGCAAAAGGTTAATACATTTATATTTACAAGTAGACTGATAGAGTTTGGAGCAAAGCTAAGTCTTTTCAGGTCACACTAATCAGTATTAAAGTATGCTCATATTGTTTTAAATGTTTTTTTACAGATTTTGTTGTAATATCGCAACATGCAGCTATATTTACTGCAAACTGAGAGATGAAAATACTATTAAATCAAAGATAGTTTTATGCCAAAAATAAAATATGTACATCTCTGAATTCACAATTTTACAAACATGTTCATAGAAATGACTAAGATTTACCATCATTTTGATAGTATTAGCTGTATATATTTTGACATTTCATCTAATAATGCACTTTATTGACTAAAGCATTTTGATCAGTAATAGGAACAACTTTGTAATTTTTTGAAAACAGAGTTTAATAGGATGTTTTCAATGAGATTATAAACAATCACAATATGTAAAAGAAAACACTATGATATTCTACTACTCTTGTGATCATAAACTCTAAATTATAGCAAAATAAAAATACCACAAATTCTCTAAAATTATTTGCTTAAAAATATTTTGGAAATATTTTTTGCAAAAAGGCTTCTCTGGAAAGGGAGCAAGGCCGAACTATTATATAAGTAAATTGAGTAGTCATGTTTGTAGTCATTTTGATTTGTATTATAAAAAATGCTTCTCAACCTAGATGTTTGTAGTATAAATAAATTAATACAGTAATACATCTAAGTAAATCAGTAGAAGCTATAGAATCTAGTTTTTCTCTATTTTATTAACGCTTGACATTTTTTCGCAATTTAAATAAGTTTCCGCCCTCAGGATATTCACTTTAATGAATACATGGTATATTTGCAAGTTGTTCTAGTGTATCATTGATACAAAATACGTTTATAATTATTTAGATAACAGCAATACATTCAGCCACAGGACAGCCCACTTGTTTTCCTCCCAATTTCTGCACATCACAAATGATGCACCAGAGACATAGCAGCTTGATCCAAACACATGTTTATTCAAGTTTGCTATCCATGAGAATTGTATTTTTGCTGACAAAACTTATCTTGATGATAAACTTTTTTATTTGTATTTATTTATTTTTATTTTAGCTTCCAACATTATTGGATAATTTTAGTGCTGAAGAATTCCATTTTCAGGTGCTGTGTTTGGACGTGACTATAGCAGTTGAATGGAGAAGGAATATATTCTAAAAAAAGTGGGAAGATAAGATAATAGAAAGGGAAGATACAAAATCTAATTTCAAATACAACAGGGCAGATGTTCTGATTGTGTCTTGTGGGCCATCAGTGGTCCATGAGCTTCACTCAGGTCATCCACAAAGGGTGATTACAAAAAAAAAATACTAAATGAAAACAATTACAATATGTATAAATAGGTAGTGCAAAAGTTTCTGGATACCATGTTGCATATCTATAAATACATAGAACATAATCCAACATACTTAAATACTTAAATTGTTAAACATCAGGCAGAAAAATCATAAGTTGTCATATAAGAACTTTAGTAATAGATAGAGGCAACGTGAAAACCTAAATTATCTGGCTAAATGGCAATTTAAAACAGAAAAAGAAAAGATACAGTAGATACAGACGTCCATTTAAATGTATTGAAGAAATGATTACAATAGTTATAAATAATAACAATAAATTAATGAATTCCTTATAAAAAGTATACAGGTGAGTACCTTGCTAAAATTTAGACAACAGGCACATTTAGATTGATATTTCTCTTACTGAATCACTCTCTCCCAACAATGATTTCCAGTCCACAAAAAATAGTGTCTCAGTAGGCAAGTGGTCCTGACAAAACGGGTTAATAATCCTGTGAGTCGGTGACATTAGCGTCATTTGCACCTGTGTTTATTGGATAATCTTGCTTTTTTTCTCCCTAGCAGCTGTACTCCACAGGGGCTATACAAAGCTGTCTAATAGTTTCTGAGGAATGTCAGGCAAACTCACCACTCTCTGATGCAACTTTGATTCACTACAAATGGACCATGTTCAGCTTTCTAGTCAAGAATATAGTAAATATCCTCTACTGAAAAACAGACATTCCCAATTATATGTTATTTATTCGGAAAAAATAAATAAATAATCTGCACAAAGCTGTGAAATCCCTTATCTGGTTTGCCAGTACTTCTCCATTCTAGACAGGCATTAAGCTACATTGTCCAGTTGAGGTATTTTCTTTATTGGTATGATGTTGATTCTTGTTGCTCCTCTTTGTTATATGTTAAATACTAAAAACTTAACATAGAACAATGTAATGAAGAAAAAAAGCTATTTAAAGTTTAAGCAAAGGAAAATATTGATGACAATAATTTATAAATGAAAATACTTTCTAGGTGCTTTCTTATATTTTGAGATAGCGTACTGGGAATGTCTGACAGATAAAGTAGTTCAGCACATGCAAGAGTGTTGGCTTCTTTGCCTCTTTATTACTGAAGATACTATTTATTTGTTGTATTTATTATATAAAACACTTTTTTGTTTGTTTACCAGATGTTACTTTTTGAAGACATGGCAATATACTGACTGGAATAGAATCCAATGAGCTGATGTTCTCTGGAAGACTTCCTGAGGTTAAAAGCAATTTACTTGCATGATGTATAGAAGCCAGCTTCAACTCAGATGTACCACTCAGATGTACCACTAATAATCAAACAAGTTGTTTCTTGAAGTACAGAACAAAAGCTGTGACTGAAATTGCTATTTCTAATAATACCCTATTGCATTTAGAAGGAACGAGGTCTTCCTTAAGTACATGTTGTAGTGTCAGTGTATGGCCCACAGATACATCTGGTGATCACACAACTTAATGAAGAACAGATCTCCAGCCACACTCTGCTTGACATATCACATAAGAATGTACTGATCCTGTCACATCTCGGATCTTTGTCTTGAGAGCCACAGATAGTTCATATGAAGAAATGAATTGCAGATGGAAATCTGAAAATGCTATATAACATCACAAGACATTACAGAGCACAAAGACTTAGCTAAAACAAAAAGGTTGCATAACTGAACTCCCTTCTTAAAGAGGTTTAGGTTATTAATTATGTTTTAGAAATTATGAAATTAGTTGAACACAGCTAAAATGTTATGCACAACACGCTTATTCCTATGTATTTGCAGTTTTCTAGCTGAGAAAATATCACACGCACGATTGTAAAAAGGAAGGAGATCAGTCCCCTGTTCTTTTTGTTTTGGAACAACTGTTTCTCCTCAAATATAAATGAGCATTTTCTACTTTGTATGTTTGAGGCCGTGCAAGTCTGATGTTAAAACCCCTATTCACTCAGAAAGGGTAAAATGTTAAGAATATATTTGTCCTCACTAAAAATAACAGTTCATGCACATTTAGGAGAATCAAATAAAACTAGGAATAGAGGAATAGAAATAAAGCAATAGAGTTAAACATAATTTAACAAAAAAACATCTTCTGTACATGGTATAGAAGAATAATGACATTTTAATGCATTTTTATGTAAAAATATGCTTCCTCATTTATGATAAAATATTTCTGTTTTTAAAACAAAGTATAATCCTGGGGAAAGTGGTATGTTAGTCATAGGGCTCATAGTTCAAAAACATCACAGAGAATGGAGATCAATTTATATTGCTATCAGTTATCAGGACTAATACATTGTAGTCAAACAGTAAACAATAAGTGCAATAGAAACCTAAATATTCCCTTGCAAGAATATGTTCATGTTTCCAGACTTGTCACCATTATGTGTATTAGCAAACTTTAAGCTCTGTCTATTTGCAAATCCATCTTTATGCAAACAGTAGATCACCAAAAATACTTAATTTGTAGAAATAGGCTCAGCAGCAAATAAGATAAGAGCATTTTAATGTCCAACTTCTCTGCATGCCAATAACTACCCTGGGTAAACTGAGCAGGACATGGTGCTTTTACTAAGGTGTCATTGGCTCAGACTGGATCTGCTGTATGTTTGAAACATAACAGTAAATGCTATAACTGAGGATTTATTTTTCACTATAAGTGAATGGAGTTTGATTCTAAATAAAGAAATGCACATGGCATCACTGCTTCAGCATAAGGGGAAATTATATTTAAAATATAGACTATACTGAATGTTTTTTACTGTGCTGTATCCAACTCTCCGTGATCTCATGGACCATAACACACCCAGCACATCTTTATGTCCATGGTCATGCTGATCCACTTGGTTTTTATGGCAGAGATTCTGGAGTGGGTTGCCAGTTCCTTCTCCAATGGGCTACAGCATACAGCTCCTGGTATTCCTAGGTGGTCTCCAATCCAAGTACTGACCAGACGAAACCCTGCTTGGTTTCAGCATCGTGTGACCTCTTCCTTCCCTGACTGTAATCAAACCCAGGTCGCAGCAAATCCTAACCACTGGACCACCAGGGAAAATATTAATCACCCTGGAGAACCAGCAAGCTAGATCTGAGAGCCCAGAACAAACCTCCTGGTCTAGACGTTGCCAGGAGGTTTGTATGTATTGATATGAGTGGTTAGAAGATAAGCCAGTAAGCTTGAAACAGCTGTACATGGATAGGATTCTCAGCTTGTGTAAAATCCAGCTTTGGCTTTGCATTCAAGCTGTGTAATACAGCAGGCATAAATGGCTATGGATTGAAGAGCGAGGCATTTGTGTGCACATTTGTGTGTCCCAGCTCAACTTCCCAGAATGCAGTGTAATAACTGTTTTTCTGGGAATTCTGAGCTGGAGGCAGGTTTTTTTTAACTTGTTTTAGACATTCAAATGTGAACACAGATGTACTTTTTATTTACTGTAATACTGTACGGTGGAGGGCTTCTATCACTCTTTTGCCCACCATATTATAAATGATTGTTGTGGTGAACTATATATATATATATATATATATATATATATATATACACACATATACATATATATATATATATATATATATATATATATACATATATACACATATATATATACATATCTATATATATATATTTGTATTTGCATCAGAACCCTTGCACTGTAAAATAGCTTATACACATTTAATAAGCATGTTTATTTAGAAAATCCATATAAAAATCAATTGTTTTTTTTAATTATATGTATATAGTATTGTATAGTATATTATTTGCAAACAGATTTTATTGCTCTTTTTTTCTTTAGATTTTCAGGATTTAGAGGTAGTGTCAGAACAGTTTGTTTTATAAAGATAGAAATATATCAATACCAGTATTTTGAACATGCATGTTGTACAGAACGGAAACAATTCAATGTCCATTATATAGCATCATTAAATTATAATTAAAAGAACACATTTAATATAGTTACTTAGCCCTCCATACAGGGTCTACTGCATCTGCAGAAAACCTTATCATCTATACAAAAACAAAACGAAAGGACAATTCAAATCTGTAAATAAAACTATGTTATAGCTTTATAACTACACTATAGTTTCCTTTTCCCATTAACTAAAGTCATTATCCTAACCTGTGTTTATCATAGCTTCTCACTGTAGTAATGTCCCAGCACACCATAATTGGAGGTCTGATTCTTGTTTTACTACCCAAAGCTGATAATGAATGAGTTGAAGCCAGGTGACCAAGGCTGGGTAAGTCTCACCTGTTAGCCAGCAGCTGTGATTTGGTGCCTGAAGGAGAGGTTAGGTAAATAGCTAGGTCTCCTCGTCTTGGGTGTGTGATTGTGATACGGACAATAACATGCTCCAAATAAATCACATGATGGTTAGTGTTGTCCACACAGCCAGTAGCTTTATATACAGAACGCACAACGTTGTCTGGCCGAATTGTCCTGTGGAAAATGAATAGTTAGTTAGTCGGTTTTATTCTTAATGTTGTAGTAAATGATGCTTTGTATTAAACCAAAATTAGAGTTTCTCAAACAAAGCTTTCAAAATATATTGCATTATATCACTTTGTTACTTAAAAAAATCTACAGAGTATAACCATTGCATGAAGACTAATCCTTACAAGAAGGCTTTTTTAAATTGTACAGACTTTTGAAAACTATATTGCCATTTTGTTTCTTTATTATTTGGTTTATACACGGTTGCATCGATGAAAGGTAAATAATGTTTTTGCCATTAAACAGCACAATTAGCACAACTTGCCTTGGCAGCTCATTTTTAGGATCTTACAATACTGATTGGATCTCAGTACAAATCTAATTCATGAATATTACTTTGTCATAAACAAGTGGTCTACAGAATGAAAAGTCATAAAAACATACAATTTTTTTTTTTTAATAATCATGTTTTTATAATATGTACATTAGAGGAAAAAAAAATAAAAAGAATTTTAGCCATGATGTTGTGACAAAAAATACACTGATGTTGTAGCTTGACAATTTTTTAGGGAAAAATTAGCTGTTAGCACAAAAATCTGAAAAAAAAGCCCTTTTAAGTCATTAGGATACCAACCTAAATTAATCTGTGATAAATACAACTGAAGTCAAAACATAAATGCACTTTTTATATATTATTCTCACATAAATTAAATTGTGGATTCATTGTTGTGAATCACAAAGTTTATGATTTTCTCACAAAGATGACAGATTTGTGAATATCAGCTTGTTTTAATTCAATGTCACACAGGCACGAATGCCCAACTTTTATGGATAAGTTGTTTGTATTTGGGGTTGGCTTAGTTTAAAATTATTTATTTACATTTGAACATTAGAAAATGTCACACTGAGATACCTGATCTGTCTGTCCGTGTTCTCCACACATATGTGCTGTGCAGGGACAGTTATCCATTTCTCTGCTTCTATCACCATGGCTTCTGCGTCCATCAAACCGAACCCATACAAATGACTCACTAGAAAACAAACATAATACAGGCATGAAGAATACAACATATTAAATAGCAGATAACTCGAAATAACATGACAATTAACTCATCTTGGACATGTTATTGTTCTGACACTATTGACAGTAATACAAATTCGAACTTGGATACTATAAATTACCCAATGAAGCAAAAAGTAGCACACAGAATATTCCGGACTAGGCCGCCAGAGCTAAAAATTAATAATAGTTAAATATAATATTAAAATGAGTATAAGGTAGTGGCCCCGCTACCTTAAAAGGATGGTTTTAGTCTGATCACATAGGATTCTTGCCCTTTCTTGTCTCACCCTCTAAACTTAATCTACATTAAAGGACAACTGTAATGATACAGATTACACAATATGACTTAAGTAGTTAAAGTTAGTATAAACAACTTTTCATTTTTTTTTTGTATTAACTTGTCCTGTAAATTGCTGTTTTCCATTGATATTTATTTCCTTCCAACTTTTTCATACTTAAACAGTGTGCAGCTCATTCCCATAGTCTCTGTTGCAGAAGGTGTGCAGTAATTGGCAGCAGCTAGGATTTGTACTGCACACTCTGCAACAGTTTGGAAAAAATAGGAGACTCTCAAACTGACAGCTAGGTTCATTTTTTTTTTTTCAAAAAAGGTTAACTTTTTAAATTACATTAATTTGGAAAAGTTATTTATACTGATCTCTATTGCTTCAAACTTATGACAGCAGGACCATTGCAACAACGCTTTAAGGGTGTGGTGTATAATTGGTCTATTTTGGCAAAACTTGTACGGTAGGTAGGGAAAGAAGATTAATCTGAGAATTTTTTCATATTAAAAACAATCTTTAACAAAATAAGGAGCTCTTATATGACATGCTGTACTAAGAAGTAGTTAACATTAGCAATTGTTTCAGATCCTGCAACAGTTCACACCTCTGAGAATAACAATGTATGATATTTTAATGAAGAAGCATAATAGCTTTTCAAATGTGTGAGTTGAAGTGAGAAGTAATCTCACCTATAGCTGAAAAAGGATCATGTTTTACTTATTATGGGTCTAAAACTGTTCTGCTATTTCTAAATTTAGACCTGTAGACAAGAGTGAGTGGGAAACACCAGGATTTTAGAAGGCAGTACTATTAAACAAACCAAATGCTTATGAATTGAGTATGGGCATCCACAAAAAATTTTTTACGGATGGGCAAAGCAAGAATAAAATATAGCATGTGAATATAGGCAATCAGATGTAGAGGGGCACACACATATACCCACAAAAACCTCTAAATCTTGACAAAGATACCATGGCATAAACACACACCGATGCACTACTTCCCGTTCTTTATTGCTACCTTGTCATGATGAAAGGGTTTGTGTACTTCAATGAAGCTGGGATCTATACCAAGTAGGGTCACCCAAGATGGGCAGGTCATAGCAGTGAGGTCAGACAAACTAAACTGCAGTCCACTGGAGAAGGAATTGGTAACCCACTCCAGTGTAATTGCCAAGATAACCTTATGGATAAGTACGGCCAGAGACATAACAATAGATGTACCTGGCATGCAGTGGTCCAAAGGGACACAGAGAATTGGACATGACTGAACAACAAATGCACTATTTAGCAGTGAAATATATTTAAATATATTATTTAAATAATAATAATAATTTATATTATTAAAATAGAGTTGTGATGAATTATGAGGGGTTGTAAACACTTAGATGGGACACCACCTAGCAATACCAGGAGCTTTATGCTGTGGCCCACTGGAGAAGGAACTGGCAACCCACTCCAGTATCTCTGCCATGAATACGAAGTGGTATTTTATTACCATGCTGAATGGTGTGTTTTCATGAATATCTAAACACAAATAATCTTCCTAAAAGTTCAAATTCCAGAGTAACACTGCATGCTAAAAAAACACTACCTGGAGCATAACTCAAAGTCATATTCAACTTGAACTTGGAAATTATATGTTAACTGGTTTAGAGTTACAGTGCCTCCAAGGCTGTAAAATGGAAAAATAAGGTCAGAAGTCACTAAGGGCAGAAATCACAAATCTAAACAATATTTGCAAATAAAATTTCAATATTCTAAACCAAAAAAAGCTAATAAAATGTCTATAATTGTTTCAGTTATATGTATGAATGGATATTTACGTTATAAAACAACTTAAATATAAACCGATTCAGTTTACAATTTATTTTCACAAATATATTTTAATGCTTTATTAGTGCCCAAACTTTTGAAAAAAATCGGCATACAGGCATTTACTCTTCTTAAGGAGTCACATACTTGGTGTAAGTTTTAGTTGTCTAAAGATATATTTTATTTGGAGCAATACTCATGAGAAATTATTTTAGACCCCTTCCTTCTACAGTTCAACTTACAACTTTAAAACTGTCATAAAAGAGATAAAGTGTCAGATTTGAGTCCTGTTATCTTGCTAGTATGCTGTTAGGTCCTGGCACGTTTAGTCCCCCTTCTAGTTCAAGCTACTTTTTTTCCATCTCCTCAGGCAATTCATTTTTGAAGCTGTAGCCTCGAAACACAAAAGAACATTTTTCCTGGAAAGTACAAGTTATGTTAATCAACTTTTCAAGTAGTTGATTGGCACACTAAAATCTTGGTCTGACCAGGTTTTGTAAGTAGAACTGATAAGTACAGATGCCACGATCCTACCTGGCACAGTGAATATACAAGTCTAGTTGGCTTTTCACTAATATATAACTTGTTTAATTGCAGCTGCCACAAAGTTACAACAACTAAAAACACCATTCATTAATTATGTCTATTTATTTGATTGCTGGAAATGATTGTGTAAAAAAATTGCCTATTTTCACAGAACTATGAGCTCAGTGCTGGTACCATTTTAATATTTTTTTCATACATTAAGCATTCCTTGAAATGTTATTTTCACAGCCATAAGCGCTGACAATGAGTTTGTTCTACGAGGAGCTTATAAATGAATATGCGTCTCAGCGAAGGAGACCACTGGACAACTACATTCAATACCCAATATGGACATTATGAATATGCCGTAATACCCTTTGGTATTACACACAGACTGCGAGTCAGTAAGGTATCGCAACGTCTATGAGAGAAGAGCCTCTATGCAAAACTGGAGAAATGCTGTTTTGAGGTATCCACTGGGGGATATCCTGTCTTCTGGTGGCATCAAAATCAATCCAGCTAAAGTAACAGCAATGTTATAGTGGCCTCTACCAACCAATCTCAATAGCATACCGAGGTTCATTGGTTTTCATTATAGACTTTCATATGTGAAATCTCAAATATTTTAGCACCCATCTCTGCTCCTGTAAAGGTGGTAATCCACGATTTTGGAGAGCAGAAGCTTGAGGAGCTGTCAGCAAACTCAAATCAGTGCTCATGTCTGCTCCAATCCTGAGCCTGCTAAGTCAAACGTGTGGAAGCAGGTGCCTTCAAAATTGTAGCTGGAACAATATTGTGACAAAGTATAACCCGTCGGAGACGACTCTAAGCCTTTGTGTCTAAAACATTCTTGTAACCAGAAAGGACTTATGATGTCGGTAACCAAGAATTATTGGCCACTAAATGGAGGCATTTGCTGGAAGGAGCTTCAATACTAACTCTAAATCTCACAGAACACAAAAATTCCTAGAGTCTGCTCAATAATTTAAATGTTCAACAAGCCTATTCTTTCTGAGGTTTAACTTAGTAACCGCCCTGGTTCAAAGAAATTTGAAGCAGAAGCGCTTTCTTCGGCTCCTGAACCTGTCAGTACTTATCCCATCGAAGAAAAGATCTTGCCTCTTACAAAATTTTGAGCCCCTCTGCATCAGCAAGCTATATCACCCAGAGAAAAATGAATATGCAGGGAATTTATGACCCATCCGCCAAAGAACTGTAGGTGCCATAGGAGTCCATAGGGATCCCATGGTTATAGTTTAGTATACCATGGGGGTCTGTGGGGAACCCTATAATATATGGGTGAATTTTAGGTGGCATTGGGTTCAATTAGGCACCTTATAGTTATACTTTAGATTACCCCCCAAGGTAACAGATTCATCTTCGGTGCCATAAGGGTCCATAGGGACCCCCATGGTTATGGTTGGAAGATTCATAGAGTTTAATGGACCCCTTACCCAACAGCTCAAGGGGTGGAAATAACTAGGCTTTATAGAGCCCATGTATTGTGGGGGAATCTGGGGCATACCCAGGCTCACATGAGGTAGCAGGTTTTGATGTTTGAAGCCTGGGGTGTACCCAGGCTCATAGAGAGTAGCAGATATTGAGGGGGAATTCCAAAAGATATCCAGGCTCTTAGAGGGTAGTGTTAGTAGCTCTTTAATTGTGTCTGATTTGAGCAATCAAATGATAGATTTTAGGCATCCAGGCTTCTCAGAGGCATTTTTGTGCCTTAATGTGGTGTTGATGGTACCTGTAAGCTTTTTAAAAAATTTGGGTACACAGAGTGACTTTAGAGTAAAATTTAGCAAACTCGGATATCATTCCGGTAGGCATGTGATAGGGATTTAGAAAGTAGTTATGGGTCAATTACTAAGGGCTTATAATATTGCGGACATTTCGAGCACTCAGATGGCATTTTTTGAAGCTTACATTTATGTCTGATGTGATAGCTCGGTAGTGTTTTACGAGTGAACTTTACCCATTTTTTTGCTTAACAGTGGCATATAATAGAGGCACTTATATTTACAAGTATGCTTTTACCAGCTTGGCTTGAAAGTGAATGGGGCACATGGTTGGTTAAAGTGAGCTCACAATACTATAATGAGAAAGATTACTTAATACTATTGTGAGATTTACCCTTCTTATTCAAATCGTGAATCTAGGCCAGCCTGTTAGCGTGGTGAACTCAGAGTCAACTGTGAATGTAATGACATTTGGAAAGCCACATCTAAATATTAAGTTTAATTATTTCCATAAAAATGCTTCCTTTTTCATGATGTAGCATAACTAAGGTACCCAGTTGGCCTGGACACTGATTTTTCTTGTTTAAGTAGCATTAAACCTGCAATTATGACCAAAACTAAAAGAGCTAACAAATTCCAAGTATATCATTTTTCTAGTAGAAAATAAAACAGATATTAAAAGGTTACAGAGAAATGGTTCATGAAACGTACAGAAGACATTTGCAATTAGTTAGTGGACACCTTTGTGCTATCTCTCAATTCCCTTCAAAATGCATTACTTTAAATGTATTAAGCATAATCATGCTATAATCAGAAATACATATACTTTGAATTGCAAATGTATGTGTGTTTTAAGATCATTTAAAAAGCTGAAAGATATGATATGAGCATTATGTAAATTAATTTACATTGATTTTATTAGTCTTTAACTTGTATCTTAGCATTCAACCATATAAAGTCTGTGTTGGGTGATATTAGAAGGTCATGTCCAATTAAAGCTTGAGTATATTGCCATCTACTAGAAAATAATTACATTGGGTAAACTAAAACTCATCTACAAGTAGATTTACAGCTCATCCTCAGAAAAATAGGTTTCTTGTGCCTACCTTTTTGTGTATTCTCTACATAAAAAAGCTTATTCCAGCTTTTATTGTTGCTTTATGGAGGTGGGAGATCTCCTCTGAACCAGCGCCATAAAATATTATTTTGTTTGTGGTATGAACATAGTATGTTTAAAACTACAATGCAAAGAGGGACATTTAAAACATAAAGAACTTGAAATTCATATTATGAAGCAAATATATTATTATACTAGTAGACTGACAGAGTGGGTATAGAAAACCCCAGTTTAATGTAAACTGTGCTTATATTTCAGTCCAGGGACAGTAACTGTTTAACAGCTGTATGATACTTAGATGTATTAAACTGCATCCAATAAAATAGATTAACAGTACATTAGAAGCCATGCCTTCATTTCTTTACAGGATCCAAGAAAAAATAATGTGGAAATACAAGTGACCAAACTAAAAAAATGTAAGAGGAAACCACAATGAAAGCAATATTGATCTCCAATTTATAATAATTTAATACATTTTACTTAGCTACTGAAATTCTGAAAGGGAAACTCACATACATAATATTCTGCAATGGGAGTTAGTAATACAATTTAATTGGACAGATCAGTTCACAGCACATGGTACATATATTAATGGTACACGGGATTCAAGTTGCAACCAGACTAAATGTAGATTGTAGTGTAATTGTGAACTGTAAAATGAGAAAGAGATGGCGGGCGTGTTCGTCATGAAACCTTGACAAAAAAAGGAATCTTTAAAGCTTTTGTCTCTGAAACAAATACAATTATATCAGGTGGTTGTTATATATATATACTAGCGTATTGCCGTCAAAAAATTACGGGTATGAAAGTGTAAGCCAGGCAATGCTGTTAGCCACACAATGTGAGGCTTTTGGTTCGCTGAACACCTTCGGCGGTCATTGGGTGCCTTAGGCGCTTATTATGTGGCTTGCAATAAACGATGAAGACCTTTCCTCCCGCCTACTGTATGGGCCACTCATTGTAGGGTTCATTAACCTGCAACTTTTGTGCTTTGTAATGGCATGTGTCTCTTTCCAGCATCTCCCCCCTGTTCATTTCCTTGTGTGTTTCTCCTCTATGTGTCTGCTGAATGTTTGCGGGGCTTTGGTTTTATTTTCAAAGTCCCGCTTGTCTGGCGTTGTACTGTTTTTGGTGTTGTGTATTTTCTAAGTCCAGCGTTTTTGGCATTGTGTATTTTCTAAGTCCTGTGTGCCTGGCTTTGCTCAGCCTCATTTTCATCCAGTTTCAGATTTATTTTGCGTTTTTCGTCTGCCATTTTTTTTCTTGCTTAGCCGATTTTCGAGTGACGAAGCACAGTAAATTCTGCTCAAATTCGCTTTTCTAAGTCCCGCGTTCCTCAACTGCTTGCAGCCTAAGTCCAGCGTGCCTCAACTGCTCGCCTCACTTCAGCCTAAGTCCTGCGTGCTTTAATGCCTCAACTGCTCTCCTTGCTTCGTGAGGTTCGAAGGAGCGCCTTTGGCGCTCATTTCAGCCTAAGTCCCGTGTGCTTCAATGCCTCAACTGCACACCTCGCTTTGCAAGGCTCACGGGCAATGAGCACTTTCGGCAATGAGCGCATTGAAACACACAGGACAAAATTAGAGCAGAAGGCGCTCCTGCGATCCTCACAAGGCGAGCAGTTTAGGCATTGAAGCACGCGAGGGCTTAGTCTGCAAGCAGTTAAGAAAATCAGGACTTACTTAGGTTGCAAGCAGTTGCGGAACGCAGGACTTTAAAAAAAAATTCCGACCTCGGAATATCGTGGGGGAAAAATTACGACCTCGCAAAAATACGACTTTAACAACCGAACCACAGAAATCGAAAGACAAGAAAAAAACAAATAAATAATTAAAAAACACACACAAAGTTTTTCTTATATTTAAACAGAATCTCAATTCATGTATACATCGCAGATGACAGCACATGTGCCCTGGCATAACATGAAAGACAGCAATCCAGTTTTTCAAACAATTTTCACATCTAAATGATCTTGTTATTATGTGAATACTGGTCATTACAACAAAAAATGATTGAAATATTAACTGAACCCATAACAACAATTATGGATAACAAGCACTACTGTCAGGATCACAATCATCAATAAAAATGAATACTTAAGTCATTACCTTTGTGTCCTGCAGCATTTGTTTTCCAGTCAGGAGCATTCAAGTGTCCTTGGCGAGAGGTTCGAACAATAATATGTTGTACATCTCTCCACGTTAAAAAGGGACTGCAGAGGAAAACACTGCATTAGACAAGTAATAGACATGTTTCACCATTGCTAAGTTTAAATGCAGGTTATATACCTTGGATGTGTCACCCTGTCTCTCCTTACTGACTCATATACACAAGCAGGATTGACACCTGTCATTCAGTGATACCTTTCTGTTTTACAGTTTTCTCAAGACGAACACTTCAACCAATACAGTGTAATACCCCGAATGTTTCACACATTGTATAGGCACTCATATGTTAAAACTGTAATACATTATTTGTACATGCATTATGGATGGCTCTGAAGCAGAACGCCATGCTAGTGAGTATTTAAAGGACTACTATAGTTGCACACACCTGTGAAGTATGCTCCAAACTAAGTACATTAGCAGATATGTACTACATGATATGTACTACATGAGCATAAAAACATTTTTATAGAAAATCAGCAGACTGTGCATGTGCATGTGTATGTAGACTCTCAAGGTGTAGACTGTTTGTTGACCTACTGTGAGTTGCACTTTTGTTTAATTCAGGAGATTAAGAAATTATTCCCTATTTAATAATCATTTTCTTATTCTTATTTTAAATGTAAATGTCTCATTCTCTGAATATACATTAATACAGATTCTGAACAAGAATAACACTTACATTAGTCCTGAACACTTAAGTCTAGTGTGATTAGTTATTTCTCTTGAAGCAGGTAGTGTGGTTGAAGTGGCCACATTGTTTCTGACCCTGTTTGTAGCTCAAGTGCAGCAGCCATATTTGTTACTGGCAGAACGTGGCAGCACTTAGATTGCTAGCTATAGTTTAAAGTTAGTCATTTTAAAGGGACATGGAACACAAATCCGTTTTTAATGCATTTAAAACAGCATTTGACTTGTTAACGTGATTATTTAAAGAAATGCCTATACTTATTTATTATGTGAGTAATTTGATAAACACATTTAAATGAATAAAGTGTTGGAAAATATAGCTTTTGTTATTTTTCAGTGATTCTTTAACCGTCAGAATATAGCTGCATCCTTTCAATAGATCTTATGTGCATTCAGGGTCGCTCTCAGATGATTGTCTATGCTAGGACAAAAATATAATGATTCTTTACATCAAAGCAAAATTAACTATACACTTAGGTAAATATAACAGTGCTAAAGTATACTTGTCAGATGCAACAGTTCTGGCTCATCTAAAGTCTTGTACAGAAGAAATACTTATTTTACGCACCACCAGAACTTCTAATAAAACAGTTAATACATTACAATGTGCTTCCAATAACATTTTGTATTGGTTAATTAATCAGGTGGCGACAGTGATTTATATGTTTGGAAATGGAAACCATTCCAAATACACCTTATACATGTCTATGCATAACTACAAATGGCTCACACAGAAATGATTAACTAGTGCTTGACAAATTCCTATAAAAAAACAAAACAGGAAAGCTAAAAAGTTTAGTTCTGAAAAGATTAATAGATTGCCACTGCATTAGGAAAGACATGCCATTAATCTTCTGATAAATACTCTACTAATTCTAAATATTACAAGAAACAAAACAACTATTTAACAAAAGCTAAATAAATAATTTCCACATGTAAAACTGGGTGGTTTAATGTTATAAATACAACCTGGTTCAAATTGTGAGTTAAGCCTTGAGCATTAGGTGCAAACAGAGGTTTTCAATCAATCTACCTTCATAAAGCTCTAGAGACTGTTAAAAGTACAATGTCTGATGAAAATGGACATTCATCAGTTAATCTATTGCATTTGTGTGTACTTAATCATAATGTGCACTTGGACCAGTGATTTTTGTTTACTATTGATTCCTCCCTTTACGCCCTTCTTGCAAAATAAGAATCTTCACACAATCATTTGCTTTGAACAGATAAAGCTTAATTTGAAAGTCATTTGCAAAAGAAATAAAAGTGGTTTGACTTTCAAACACAGCCCTGCTATAGTTTAAATTATAGTAAATTCTATTTTAAAAAAAGCACATGGGCCACATAGTGACTCAGATGAGGCAAGATTCAGCAAGTGCCCCTCTTTTGCTCTCTAGCCATAGGGCAGCACATGCTGCTGGTTACTGTAGTGTAGTATGTTGGCGCGTTATAAATAAAGGATAATAATAATAATAATAATAGTACAGTGCCAGATTTACCCCATGTCAAGTCACTTAGAGAGCATCTTGAAGGTTTACCTGACTCAAAGACTCTCCTCACACCCCCAAACCTACTACCTGGGTTCAGATGTGGTACAGGTTCTGTCACTAAATAAATCCTGCTAGGGCAAAACCATCACTATTAATCACAATTACTTCATACAACGCTGTACTTCTGCTGCTCCATTCAGCCCCCGTAGAAGACATTTTCTTATCTCCACCTATACAACTGATATTACCAATAGACCCCACTCTATCTCTGCCATTGTCTCTGTTCTTTACTCAGCTTTCCATAGGATTTACCCTCTACATGCAAGACTATTCTCCTAGACTAGAACATCTATTTGGTTGATTTCTCTGTATAGTTAGGTCAGACATCACCTATAGCTTTAAAACGTATAAGTTACAAAAAGCTCCTGCTCACCCAGTTCATAATATATAGTCACGTTCTCGAGTAGCCAGCGTATAACAACTGGATAACATGCTCTAATCATATTCCTCATCATTTAACCAGCTATTTCTGGTAATAAATGTGACATTCCTTAGCATAATTGCTAAGGCATTTAATTGATGCCAATTAACCATTCACTTCGTATTATCACAATATTAATATAAATAGTCACACACGTAATTCAAGTCAGTTGAAATGACTGAATAAACACGCAATGTTTCTATGAGATGGAACTTTAGATTTGCCTTGATAGGTCTTCTAAACACGAGGTACTACAAACTATTACATGTTAATATTTATTTTAATTTGTTGATATGATAGAAACTTTCTAAATTCCACATACTTTTATTATTTTTGCAAAATATGAATTTCACTGTTCTTTCAAAACAAAACCTTTTTGACATAGTCCAGACCATTTTTTTATTAAAATGTTATAAGTGTATTACAAAAACAGTGTATTGCTTTCTAAACTTAACCAAACAAATTTAAAACTAGTTTACCTTTCCAAAATAACAGTGTTCAAAAGAACACACATTGAAAAAATAAAGTAAAATAAACAAAAAACAGAAGACACATGTTTTTTTTCTTTTGCCTGTACTATGTGTTATCCTGTACTTACTTGAATCAGAATAAAATATTTTCACTAATGATACTATACATACCTTAAAATGAGACTAAATTAAAGAAAATTATGACAACCTGTGCCAGTATAACCTTCCTGTGATCGGACAGAATATTTCCTTATGCAGTTTTACCATATAAAGATGCCCACATTCCTCATGGATATTATTATATCTTAATTATGTACTTGCTTAAAACATGCAAAATCCATGGGCGCTTACACAAAACAATAGCGTGCTACAATTGGTCTCTTTCAAAAAATGGGTTATACATAGCTAGCTCTTCAAGGAAATCAATCAGAATATCTGGGTGCACTTAAAGCTCATATCAACCTTACTACAACCAGTAGAAAAGTGTGGATATGTCAGAATCAACTCACATAAAGCAAAACTTCACATTCAAAAACACCTCTTGTTCTGTATAATTACTTAGTATAATTACCAGGAGAGGTTCCCCTTAATAATGTAGTAAGTGCCTGTTGGAGGGGACATGCAAAAGCATGTCTGACCAAAGCAGTAGACTGGATTCTAGATGGCAATGGCAAGTGTATTTAAAGGACAATAGCAATAACATTATTTTCTATAAGGTTCAGTATGGTAAATAGGCAACATTTCTAGAAAGTAAATGCCATCCTTAGACATTTCACTTTTATATGCGATTGCATGATTGTATTTCCTTCTTGTAGCCTCTGTCTCAGGGTCGTATGTCCATCTAAACTAATACAATTTCAACTAGTCCTAATGAAATGGCAGTTTTCTGCTGAGAATATATAAGCTTTCTCAGCATGTCCTCGGAAAGTAAATGACAGCTTTTACTGCAGAATTATTGCAAATAAACTGTAATAAATTGATAGCTACAATATATTTTTAAAATTTACAAATATTTTACCATTTTCAACTATACATCTACAATAGGGGAAACTCAAGTATATAAATATATGACCACAGTGTCTCTTTAATTAATTCATTTTAAACATTTATTTGCAAAGTGTCTTCGACTGAAAATTGAAGAATCATAGGAAAAGAGAAATCCATGTTTGCTATATATAGTCTGCTCAACAATCACAATAGACAATTTTTTGAATGCTAAATTCTTTTAACTTTTGAAATCAAGCAGGAAATGGGAAGGGGAGTAAGCAAAGATAGCAACTAGAGACAATGATATATATGTAGTGAGCCAGACAGATTATACTTCATCATGGTTCAATTGGAGAGATCAATTGCTAGTTTTTGTAGAAGAGAACAATGTTTTATCATATAACAGCTATTCATAATTATGCAAACACAACCTTGTACAATCTTGTAGGTAACTAACATAGCTGGAGTTACGATATTTTAATCAAACAACACAGTGCTAATGCAATCCAATCACTAAATTATATAGAATAATCCCTTAAGAATTATTAAAAGATGTTTTTATTTGTAAAATAGACAAGAATTTACACTCGCATAGAAGTCGGAATGACTTAGGTTGATATAATGCAATTGCAATGACAATAATGTATCTTTTATGTCTCCCTTGAACCAGAAGCTTAAATGTCATGTATAAACATAAAAAAAGATCTGTAATACATTAAAGTCTGTAAGCAATGAAGTCTAAACAGTACTAAAAGACATAATATGAAAATTTACACATCCTAAGTGGAAAATCAATTCCACCCTCTGTAATGGACTGCTGGGTAATGAAATCCTCTCCGGGAATCATCACTTAAAGGGACAGTGACAGATGACATTTGCTAGTGCCCCTTTAATTGCCAATATGCCTAGGGAATATAAAATAGGTTTACTGTTTATGCTGCACACTTCCAACTCAAATCGTCAACATCGGGATGCAAGTTAACTAGAAATGTGTATATCATTTTAGATTTATTAAAAGGATGAGTTTAAAGGCACACACATTCAACTATTCACAGTGTGTGAACCATCACCAATTATGATAATGCATGCACAGGCCAGTATTTTGCAATTTATGCAATGCGCCGGATCAACATCACAGAGTGGGCTGATCATTATTCAGACTATAACTGGATGCTCCAAGTGATCATGTTTAATTAAAGGATTACCATAGTTTTGGATGTTAGTGACTGCTTGATGTTCTGTGGCCTGGGAATAGGCCTATCCTACTGTGAGATGCACTTTCATTTAATACTATGTGCCACAACAATGAGGCAACTTTTCAATGGATCTTATCTGCATCTAAGGTCCCTCCACGTATGTCACGAAAAAAAACAAATGGCCCTCACATTAAAGGATAATTGGATATACTATTTAAAAACGAAACTATGTGTTTTTTTATATTTCTTAAAACATATAGCACATTATCAAGTCAAGTTCTTCAATAGATTATGTTTAAGTATGACACTTCAGTGGTCATCAAAATCTATCATTAGTATCAAGTATATTGTTATTTATTTATTATTTATTCTGGATCCCTTCCTTGACATGGTGAAGGGGCTTGTGTACTTCGATGAAGCAGTGAGCTATACCACGTAGGGTCAGCTAAGATGGGTAGGTCATGGCAGAGAGGTCAGACAAATCTCCGTCCACTGGAGAAGGAACTGGCAACCCACTCCAGTACCTTTGCTAAGAAAACTTTATGGACATGCACAACCAGAGACATAACGATATGGCACCGGAGGAAGGGCAGAGGGTAAGTACAAGTAACAAGAAGGAACACCCAGCTGTGGATGTGTCTGAAGGGGAAAGGAAAGTCTGCTGCTGCAAAGACCAATTCAAAATAGGAACCTGAAATGTTAGAACTATGAACCAAGGCAAACTAGATGTGATCAAGAATGAAATGACCAGGTCAAGCATTGATATCCTGGGAATGGGTGAACTTAAATGGACTGGAATAGGACATTTCACATCAGAAAACAACCAGATCTTCTACTATGGTCAAGAATCATTCAGAAGAAATGGAGTAGCTATCCTAGTAAATCAAAGAGTGGCCAAAGCAGTGCTCGGTTACAACCCAATAAATTACAGAATGATTTCAGTTTGAATTCAAGGCAACCCATTTAATATCACAGTGATCAAAGTCTATGCTCCAACCACGGATGCTGAAGAGGCTCAAGTTGTCCAGTTCTACAAAGACATTCAACACATCCTAGATATAACACCAAGAAAAGATATTACTAACATCATAGGAGATTGGAATGCTAAAGTAGGCATCCAAAAGATATCTGGAGTAACTGGCAAGTTTGGCCTTGAAATACAAAATGAAGCAGGTCAGAGATTAGTAGAATTTTGTGAAGATAATTCTCTGGTCATAGCAAACACCCTCTTCCAACAGCCTCCAAGACGACTCTACACATGGACATCACCAGATGGACAACATAGAAATTAGATTGACTATATATTTTGCAGCCAAAGATGAAGGAGCTCTATACAGTCTGCATAAACAAGACCTGGATCTGACTGCGGCTCAGACCATGAGCTTCTTATTGCAAAATTGTAAATTAAACTGAAGAAAAGAGGGAAAACCATCAGAACAAGTAGATACAAAATAAATAATATCCCTTGTGAATATATGGAAGCAAAGAATAGATTTAGGGGACTTTGGATGATAGAAGGCCTGAAGAACTTTGGACTGAAGTTTGCAACATTAACCAGGAAACAGCAACACAGCATATCCCTAAAAGAAAGAAAAGTAAGAAGTCAAGCTGGCTGTCTGATGAGGCTTTGAAAGTAGCCCAGGAAAGAAGGAAAGTGAAAGGTAGTGGAGATAGGGAAAGATTTGTCCAACTGAATGCAGAATTCCAGAGGATAGCAAGAAGAGACAATGAGACATCCTACAATGAGCGATGTAAAGGGATTGAAGAAGATAACCGAATGGATAAATCAAGAGATCTCTTCAAGAAAAGTGGGAACCGAAAAGGCACCTTTCAAGCCAAAGTGGGCATAATAATAAGACAAAAATGGTAGGGACTTAACAGAAGAAGATCAGATAAAGAAGAGGTGGCAAGAATACACTGAATATCTGTACAGGAAGTATCTTAACAGTAGTAATAACCTCAATAATTTGTCCAATGAGCTGGAGCCAGATATCTTGGAGAGCGTAGTGAGATGGGCCCTAGGATGTCTTGCTGATAATAAGGCTGCAGGACATGATGGAATTCCAATTGAAAGTGTTACTTGCCTGATGCCAACTTATTTGGAAAACCCAACAATGGCCAATAGACTGGAAAAGGTCAGTCTACATCCCAAACCCAAAAAAGGCAGTGCCAAAGATTCTCGAATGCCAGCAAGATAATGCTTAACATTCTACAAGCTCGACTCCAACAATATATGGACCAGTAACTACCAGATGTGCAAGCTGGGTTCCGCGGAGGAAGAGGCACAAGAGATCAAATTGCCAATGTCCGCTGGATAATAGAGAAAGCAAGAGTTCCAGAAAAACATTTACTTCTGCTTCATAGACTAGTCTAAAGCCTCTGACTTTGTGGATCACAACAAAATGTGGCATGTCCTTAAAGAGATGGGAGTACTAGATCATCTAATCCTCCTCCTAAGGAATCTGTATGTCGAGGAAGCCAAGGTCAGAAGCCAAGGTCAGAAACGAACATGGGACAACAATTTTTGTTTTTGGGAATATGTGCATTTTACACTGAAAAATTCAGAAATTAAATCTCTGTTTACATGTGTCACTGACAGTGCTCCCAGACAGACCCACAACAGCAGCTCCGTGCAGAGAGAAGAACAGAAAGAGAGTTAACCATGCCCAAATTCTTCTGTGCAGAGAAATGACTGCTGGAAAAAGCTACATAGGGCAGCTGGGGATTAACGTGTGCTGTTGCATTGCTAAGTTCAGGGAAAAACTATAAATCTTTGTGTTCACTGTGCCATCACCTTAAGGCAGATTTTGTTAATCATGGAACAATAAGTACGCAGGAGACAGTGTGTTTGTAAACAAACCTAATACTGTAAATTGTTTAGGTGTTATTAGTGTAATAAAAAAAAGCCAATTTTAACATACAATCTCTTCACATCAAGAAGAGCATGAATAGTGAGGTAAATGTCCCTTTAAGACTCACTGCTGGATAGAAGCCCTACAGTGAAAATGATCAGAACTTACTTTGCTTCCAGAGCAAGAGCAATAATTCCTGCAGCCATAGGTGCCGATGCTGATGTTCCTGTGTGACTGTCGGTGCAACGCTGCCGGAGATCTGTAGTGATCTGAAACAAGAAATGCCATTTCCATTAGTTACTGCTCTATGAGCGTGGATCAGTCTTGCTAGGACATGGGCTAGCAGTGGTGTAAACAAGCACAATCTGTATGAAATTTCTGAAGAAATCAGAGTCTAAATGCAATCAAGTCATTTTTTTGGATGTTAGATTTATGATGATTGTCTTATGGTTATGTTTTATGAATCATGTTAGACACTGGCTTCTTGTCCCAAGGAGAGGGACACGAGAAGAGTATACTGAAAATACTGTTATACTGGTATTACAAACACTTCAGTAACCAGAGCTGTAGTTAGTAGAATTTATATTTACTACCACATTCACTTTCCATGTCAATAAGGCTGCAGTGAATTTCCGTAACAAGAAGGCTCCAAAGTGATGAGATGATTAAATAATCTGTACTCCAGAGGCCATAGTTATAAAGTGCTGCTTCCACTTAAGGAGGTCGATAGTTTAAGGTGGCTCAAACACATTGTTTTTTTATCTGCTTCTCTGTTCATTTAGAAATAATTACATGAAAACAACTTTTGTAATGTATAAAACATGCTATTTAAACGTATTATAGAAATTCTTGAACTAATGTGTCCGTTTAATTGTTGTATATAGATATTTAGTTTTTTTTTTTAAGTGTCTAAATCAGGCCCCAGACATATTAAAGGTTAAAGTGTAAGCTCTTTTTTATATAGATTTATAAATTCTGATTAATAAAAGAAATGTAAAACCAGTATTTCTCAACAGGCAGAGATGAATAATATTATCTTTTCATAACAGTGGCCTAATGCTTTGATTACTTGGAATTCTGAGGAAATATTCTTTTTTCCAAGACAGATGAAATCTAATAAATTATTACTTAACTTCTTGAGGGGAAAAAAAAACTAAATCTGTTGCCACGTGATGGCAGCTGGTGTTGTAACAATCCTGCTATGTTTACAAAAAGAAAAATATAATTATGTTCCAAAATGGACTCAGGAAGAATTGTTACAAAAACAATAATATTGGATTCATACTAAGCTTTCTGTGATTTGAATACAGATGTTCTGGCGCTGCAAGAGAAGCTAAATGTACCGGAATAACATTTTTAAATAAAGCATTTAATCCTCAAGAAGCCAATACAACCACATTTCTAAAGGATATATTGGATCTAAATCAAGCATATTACTACAGGAGGAAAAACTGCTCTCACAGCTTCATTGCAATGCTGAAATGTTGTGACGTTTCATTTACTGTGAATTAAATAACTAAATATAATTTAATTTTAAGGGGAATGGCGGTTGTGGGAATTGCACAAAGTATGTGCACAGCATGAGACTATTTGACTCTATAACATATTTTTAAGCAAGACGCTTACTACAGTAGCAATCTCTCAAACTCTGACACAACTTAATTAAAGAGTATGTGGTGGAAAATTTCCAATGGAAAAAAAAAAAAACTTTACTACGATTACTGTAGCAATCTAATCCATGATTTGTGCTTCTTCACCACAGTAATTGTGTCCCATGCCTACATTTAAAACAGCAATTTGCCCTGCACCATTTTTTAATGTTGTTTCAGTTATATGGTTGCAGGAGTTGATGTGCAGGACTCGCGTCTCTGGGGAGCCTTCTCATATGATACATTACACTGTATATCTACTGGATGAGAGCAATATAGTCAGTGGGCATTGCCTCTCTATGGAAACTGTGTACCGTGGTCATGTTATTACTCATGAGCTCATAACACCCACTATCCTAGGGTTAGATGTTAAAAGGCCCACTGTGGTCATTCATTTCTTTATGAGGTTTTCAATAACTAAAATTGATAATGTGCAAAATGAAACCCAACCTTTTCATTTTCACTTCTATATATAATTATTATTTGCCATAGGCTTTCATTTCTTTACTGAGCCTGCTCCTGCCAAGTTGTGCGCTAACAAAGTGTGTCCTTGCAAACTAATTATCTTTGCATGAGTGCTAATGAGAGCATTGACAGTTGCTACTGCCACATTCCTGGAATTTAAATTGATATGTCCCACAGTGGTATAACTGTATAAAAAAGCAATAGCATTAGGGATTGTATTGATATTTTTTACATTCTAATAACATGTTTCCTATTCACTAGTGAGGCTCTTCAAATGAGTATATTTAAAATTTATCACAACCGTGGTTTTGTAATAAAATCATGAAGATCATGGCAATCTCAGTTCCTGGCAAATAGATGGGGAAGAATTGGAGGCGGGGACAGATGTTATTTTCCTGGGCGCCAAGATGTTTGCAGATGGTACTGTAGCCATGAAATTAAAAGATGTTTGCTTCTGGGGAGGGAAGCTATGGCTATAAGGCTGGACAAGCTATTCAAAAGCAAATATTACACTATCAGCAAAGGTCTGCATGGTTAAAACCTTGGTAGTCCCAGTAGTAATATATAAATGTGCGACAGAATATGTTGTCGCTTTACAAATAAATGATAATAATAATATTATTATAATAATAATAATTTGAGAGCTGAACCATAAAGAAGGCTGAGCACTGTAGATCCAATGAATCAGTACTACAGGAAATCAAGCAAAAGTGTTCACTGGAAGGTTTGATCATTAGTCTGCAGCTCAAATATTTTGGCCATATCACAAGAAGACATGATTCCTAGAGAAGACTCTGATGCTGGAAAAGATTGAAGGTACATGAAGAAAGAGACGGCAGAGGAGGATATGGATAGATGAGGTTGATGAAGCAAGGAACATGAGCTTGAAAGGGCTCAGAGGGGCAGTGGCTGTCAGGTATGCTTGGTGTGCTGCGGTCCATATGGTCATGGGCAGTTGGACACAACTGAATGACTAACAATAATTAAATAAACATGGAGATACTTAAAAAAACAATGAAAGGAAAAATTGTTGTGATAACATTTGCCACACAAACCAAACAAAAATATCCACTGAAACATTTTTATGGAAAAACTATCTATAGCAGTGGTGGCGAACCTATGGCACGCGTGCCACAGGTGGCACGCCGTGCCCCTTCTGTGGGCACGCGGCCATAGGTCGCTGGCAGCATGCTGGGTCTGCTCATCGCACGCGCACGGCGCCTGAGCGCTCTCCCGTCACTTAAAAAAGGAAGGGCTGTGCTAGTGTGCGTGCGCGGCGCGGGCGAACAGACTCTCCTCGAGATCCGCAGGGGGAGAGGCAAGGGGAAGGTAAGAGTTATGGGGCATGGGAAAGACAAGCGGTAGGGGAGAGACAAGGGAGAGGGGGAGAGAGAAGAGGATTGAGACAAGGGGGAGGGAGAAGGGGAGAGACAATAGAGAAGGGGGAGACAAGGGGAAGTGGAGAGACAAGAGGGGAAAGAGAAGGGTGGGGGAGACAAGGGAGAAGGGGAGAGAGAAGGGGGAAGACAGTGGAGAATGGGAAAGAGAAGTGTGGGAGAGAGATAGAAGGGTGTGGGAGACAAGGGAGAATGGGAGAGACAAGGTTGGGTGAAACAAGGGGGTAGAGAGAGCAGGGTGGGAGAGACCAGGGGGAGAGACAAGGGTAATGGGAGACACAAGGGGAAGGGGAGAGACAAGGGGGGAGACAATGGGGAGGGGAGAGACAAGGGGGAGAGAGAGTGAATGGTGGGAGAGACAATAGTGAAGTACAAGGAGAGACAAGGGTGGGGGTAGAGACAAGAGTGAAGGAGATACAAGGGTGGGGGAGAGATAAGCAGAGCAAGAGGGAGGGAGGGAGGAAGAAAGGAGAGCAGAGAGAAGGGAGGATGGAGAGAAAGAAAATAGGGAGAGGCAGAAGGGAAAGGAAGAAGTAAGAGAGTGAGATGGGAGAGAAGGTAGAGGCACATGAGAGGAAGGGAGAGGAGAGAGAAAGGAAGAGGGAGATGCAAAAGGGAGAGGTAGAGAAGGGAGAGTGAGAGAAGGGAGGAGTGAGAGAGAGGGGAGAGGCAAAAGGGAGAGGTAGATAATGGAAAGAAAGGAGGAGGGAGAGACACAAGGGGGGGTGGTAGAGGCAAGGGAGAAAACAGAGACAATTGTGAGCGGTACAAGAGAGGAGAAATAAGGGTGGGAGAGAGAGAAGGATGGAGGGAAGAGACAAGGGAGAAGGGGAGATACAGGGGTGGTGGGAGACAAGGAGGAAGGGGAGAGACAAGGGGAGGGGAGAGAGAAGGGTGTATGATCCAAGGGGGGGGGGGGGGGGGGAGAGACAAGGGAGAAAGGAAGATACAAGGCTGGAGGGAGAGACAAGGGGGAGGGGAGAGACAAGAGGTGAGAGAGGAGGGTGGGGGGAGAGGGAAAAATAGGGGGAAGAGACAAGGGGGAAGGGGAGATACAAGGGTGGGGGAGAGACAAGGGGGAAGGGGAGACATAAGGGGCAGGGGAGAGACAAGGGAGAATGGGAGAGAGAGAAGGGTGTAAGAGACAAGGGGGAGTGAGAAAGTGAGAGACAAGAGTGGAGGGAGAGACAATGATGTGGGGAGACAAGAGGGAGTGGTAGTCAAGAGAGAAGGGGAGAGACAAGGGAGAAGGGGGCGACAAGGGGAAGCGGGCATATGCATTAAGGGAGCAATGTATAAATTTGCTATTTTTGGATTGAAAGAGTGAGGTGCATTGTATTCTCATTTGCATGGCCCTGCCTTTTAGACATGTGAATGGGCTTATTAATGTAATATTAATTTCCTCTCTCTAAAAATGTATATTCAGGTTTAATTGCCGTGTTGGCACTTAGAGGAAAAAAAAGTTGGCATGTATTGCGGTTTGGGCACTCGGGCTCAAAAAGGTTCGCCATCACTGATCTATAGCAATGTGAGATAGATATTAACAAGGGATTGATGGTGGAACGGCTGTTTATTCAGACAAATCAACTGCCTGTTTTCAATAAATAGATAACTAAATAAAAAAAGCTGTGTGTCGTATCAAATGGTAGCACAGCCAGAGCTATCCACACCATTGACCCTCTGCTTCTTTCCTGCCCTACTGCTAATGATGATAATATATTTTTATTTAACATTAGCATTTACAATGCGTTAGTCAACTACCATAAAATATACAGAATCAGTATCACTAATATACTCTCTAGCTATGGCCCACAATCAAGAATTTTAAAAGTAACCTATTTCCAGTGATTGTTTTAAATGCTGTTGAACTGTTTGGTGATACTTTGGGGGCACCATTGCAAAATAGAAGATCCACAAAGGATATTTATTTATGTATATAATAATATACCTTCAACTGCTTTCAAACAACTTAAAAGCTGGGCTTCTTAAGAAACACCCTAGCAAAGTTTTTCTATTCTTACAGTTCTGATCTTTAGTCAATAAGCTCATACACTTAAATGTGTTTTTATATCTTCAGGCTAGGCCAAAATTATATTTACTGGCGAGAACCAAAGCTTTCAAAATGTCCAAAGTTTTCTTTACAAAATGTTACTGATCTTGTGCAAATAAATTGGTCGTTTTTCTTAAGGAGTCAGCACTTTTACATTATTTTCTTAGCTACATTGCTATTTAGAGTTAGGTAATATAAGTCTTAGTAAAAAACGCATTTGATTTCTCCTACTGTAATTCAGAATGGTGTTCAATGCAGTTAAATGAACACGTAGAAAATATGGAGTACCACATTGCTTTCCAATTCTAATTATATAGAATTGGAAAATATAGAATAATATAATATATACTCTATAAAATGGAAAATGTCAACAATAAAGTCAAAATGACTTTCTTTATTGATTACATCGTTATATTTAAACACACTCATTATTCTTACTACGTTCACAGGGAAAGAAGGAAAAAGCTCTTTGTTTCGAGTATCAGGGCAATCTCTACAGCTTTAGCACGTTCCAGTAGGATACTCTCAGCATAACCATCTGTAGCTTGATTTATATTTTCTTTACTTGGCTACCAGAGAGCAAGCGGATAATACCTTTAGAAAGCTCCCTGACTAGAAAATCCATCAGGACTCTTTCAAAAGGAAGTTGTTGACAGGCGTTGGGGGTGTTTAAGCATAATTACCACTGAGATCTGAGAGAAGGCTTTCAGCTATAAAGCATTCACTTTCACAGAGGTCCTGCATCTATCTTAAGAAGGAAATAAGAAGGGCATAAGACCACCAACAGGCAGGAAAACTTCAATAGCTAACATGATGTTCCAAACTCACGACCATGCTGCGACAAGCTCATTAATCACAACATGCTAGGGAGGGCTGTCAGTATTAGGAAGTCAACATGTGCAGAGGAGTAATATGTGTTAGTTCTTGTCAAACACAGATATTTATTTTAAATTGAAAGTACAATCCCTGAATATGTACCAATGTGATCCTTTAAGCTCTCCTTTAACAAAAAACATAAACATTATATATTAGAGGAGGAGCAGATGGCAGTGTGTTATATCGCAATTGTCCTTATGATATAAACATAACCTCAAAAAACTCCATAATGTTTATTTAGTATTAGTTATGTTAAATATTAGTCTGCTGGATTTGATGTGGAAAGGAATTATTTCAATTTGTGCTTGTTTCATTTTTAAAAGACCCTTTAAAGACCTTATACAAACAATTAATGCTAAAGACGACATTTTAATGATTTTAAATTAAGATATAAAGAGAACATAAAGTATTATCCTTATTTTGTGTATATATATATATATATATATATATATATATATATATATATATATATGTGCATAGCTTACTGGTGCTATTTAATCAGAAGCTTAACTATAAGGTGCACATCATCTTTATTATACATATTGTGTGCAGTTTGTGCAAGTGTTTCTATGGGCTAGCGAGACAAATATAGTATGCACAGGAATGTGCGGGACCTAGCCTGAGTATCATTGATGTTGAAAATGTGCAAACATCCCTCCAAATGGTAACTATCCAACAGAGGTCACAGGCACCATAGACTTATAGTACAGGATAAGAAAAAGGAAACCTCAATGTATTTTAGGAAAGGTTTAATGTGTTCCTTCAATCAAACCCTTAAAATTAATATTCACAAAAATTAAAAACAAAAAATCACAATCTTGCATGTATATACATTGGAAAGTATTGTAGAAAGAAAGTCCATATTTTGAAGTGAATTATGAGCATTAGCAAAATAACTATTGCCTGCTGGTATATATCCTTCAACTGGCCTTGAGTGAGCAAAGGCCGGGCCATCTTCAGGTCCAATTCTATTGTCTGTAGATAAGAGGTGTCATGCTGCATTTGCCTTAATGACATGGGATGACTTCAAGAGACTTTCTAGTGTCTATGCAATATTTTTTTCCAGTTTATTCAAGTGGATTCAAAGGTAAAAAAGTGCAAATTATAAATAAAACATAATACCTAAAGTAATAAAAATATATAATTTTGTGGAAGCTTAACTAATATTATGCAACAAGGACACCCATTATAACGTTATTTGAATGATTTTAGAGCATCAATCCAAAATGTTATACCTTTTATTTTACACATATAATTTTAAGTGTGGAATTCTTCTTTAGTACAATATATTTCTCACCTACTTTATTACTGAACATATAATAGCTTAGATGCCTTGTATCTAGATTGTTATAAACCCTTATGTTCCAGGAAATCTACTGATTTCTAATGTGGCTTGGTAAAACTAATACTGCATGAGAAATACCAATTCTGAAAAAAACATTGCAGAGAATATAATACATTATTTTGGAATATGTCCTCATCTTACACTATAAATTATATAGCACAGTGAGAAGGTCATAGTATACAAAATACTATAAAGCAGGAGTGATTTGTTTTTCTCACAAATACTATTGTTTTATCCCATGGAAACATGTTCACACTAAGACATCAGGGCTATATTGCTGTCGCTAATGGATACACTTTGACTCCATTTTAGTTGTTTGTTGTAAACAATAACACATACCACTTTCCTGTCGTATGATTCTCCACTGCTGTAAGTGGTTGCCAGTGTCGATGCACACTCTTCCAAATACCAGGGCTTCTTGCCACTTTCTGTTGTACTACTGATAGAGATTGTGTAGATGCTGTTGGTGTAACCATCACAAGAACAGTGATCTCGGCTTCTACCTCCATTGCCAGATGCCCAAACATAAATAGAGCCAAATCCTCTTCTTCCCTGAAAAGAACCAAATAAGTGAGTTACTGGGAACAGAAAATACACGCATGCAATGTCCATCTGTGGTGAACACATTTTTTATCTTATTTCTAGACAGTGAGGTCACATTTTATTTTACAACATGTCTAATGTAAGGCGGCAATGGAAGGGCAGTGAGTTATACTAAGAAAATCTAAAATAGAATAAAGATAATAACATATGTAGTAAAAAAGGTGAGATGGGATTTATAAGATCGCAATTTCATGTTATTCTCTTTCCCGTTGCTGAATTTCAAACAGAATAAGAAAGGAATACTGGGTTTTAGAGTTGACTATTTTTAATGTAGTGGTCTGATGTGCTAAGGATAAAAGCCAGGTTGCCCAAGTTCAGTTCCGTTTTTAAGAACGGAGTTCATGTGTTTTAATTTGGGACCAAAGTAAAGTTATAGGGTACTATATACTATAGGCCAAAGCATAAGAAAGATTCTTTCAAATAAGTGTGATTAGAGTTTAAAGGAAAGTGAGAACTTGTTATTTGTATGTGACAAGAAATTGAGAGTAATCCAAGGAGACAATAAATATGTTTAAACATATACAGAGTCGGAAGAGAACAGACGGTGTGAATTTCACTAAACTAGAATCAAAAATCCTCTATGTGTGTGCTTCTTAATGCCCCACTATTCTGTATAAATTAGTATGTCTTACTGTACACATATGCATTCGGAAATAAGAAATAAGTCTCAACTGCTTTTTTGTCATTACTTTCAAGACTTCTCCTGTGGTGTAACCTCTATCTCTAACTGAAGACATCATCTCTCTACAAACAAAACCCTTATAAAATATACTTGCTCACAATCCAGTAAATGATAAGTTAACCCAGTTTTCATTTACTACCTAATAAGTGTACTTCAATATTATCCTTTCTGTTTCTATTGATCTCCCTATACACCTAATTAGCTTTTAAGTTCTAGAAGACAGGGATTTAGGTCTCCCAAATATTATTAAATTTGAATTCACCCACAATTTAAAGCTCTTTTTTATCCAAACATTCAGCATATTTCAGAACTTTTTCACAATCTATATGGAAATACATACAGTATGAAATGTTTTTGTGTGCACAGTCATTTCTATTGCTAGAGAACATACAATTAAATCATTAACCTTGCTTGATAAAATGCAATTACAGGCATCTATGTCTCTGTAATTACAAAATTGTGTGATATAAGTAACATATCCTAAACATAAATCGATTGGATCTTAATAATTGAAATAAAAGAAATTTCCAAATAAACAAAAATCTAGCTATAGTAAGTTATATATATATATATATATCTTGCTTTAGACATTCAAATGTCAACACAGATGTACTATATATATATATATATATATATATATATATATATATATATACACATACACACATATATACATGCACAAACAAAGTACATGGCCACCGTTTCTAATTAGGGGCTTTAGATATTTAAGGCACACCTATACAAGTTTACAGACATGCCATCTCCATAGCCTAGCCAATCATTGGCAGTAGGATGGGTTGTATTGAAGAGCTCAGTGACTTTCACCGTGGCACTATCATTGGATGACGCCTTTTCAAAAAGTCAGTGTGCCAAACTTCTGCCCTGCTGTATGTGCTGTTATTGTGAAGTGGAAACATCTAGAAGCAACAACAGCTCAGCTACGAAGCAGTAATCCACACAAGCTCACAGAAAGAGACAGCCGAGTGCTGAAGCTCATACCACGTAAAAAGTCATCTGCTTTCGGTTGAAAAACTGACTACTGAGATCTGTTCGTTTGGAGATTCATGAAATGGCTTTCAATGTCCAGGCAGCTGCACCCAAGCCTATGATTTACATGAACAATGTCAAGAGTTTACTGTAGAGATGTAAAACACTCTACCATTGGACTCTGAAGAGGTTGAATTCTGTTGTCTAGAAATTGCACGCTTCCAACTTTGTGGCCAGGCCCTTTCCTGTTTCAGTATGACAATGACCCCATGTATAAAGACATATTTTGCTGAAGTTAGTGTGGAAGAACTTAACTGCACTGCAGAGAGCCCTGACCATGACCTTATTTAACTCTTTTTAGATTAATTGGAACATCAACTGCAAGCCTGGCATCAGTGCCCAACCTCACCAATGCTCTTGTGGCTGAATGGGAGATAATCTCTACATCTATGTTCCAAACACTATCAGAAAGCCTTCCCAGAAGAGTTGAGACAGTTATAGCTCCAAAGGGGGGACCAACTCCATAATAAAGGCCATGATTTCGGAATGAAATGTCCAAAAGGCACATATGGCTGTGACAGTCGAATGTCAACATACTTTTGGCTATGCAGTGTATACATATATGTGTGGGTGTGTATGTATGTATATATATATATATATATATATATATATTTATATATATATATATATATATATATATATGTACAATGTCAACTTTATGGAGCAAATCAAAATAGGACTTAAATATGATTACCGTATATACTCGAGTATAAGCCGACCCGAGTATAAGCCGAGGCACCTATTTTAACACAAAATACTGGGTAAAAGGAGTGACTCGAGTAAAAGCCGGCACCCAGTATATGCTAATGAGGCAGCGCGCATGTGCTGTCACATCGGCGCCGGGTCAAGGAGCGGAGGCCGGAGCAGAAAGCAGAAGCAGGTAAGTGAGGGGAGAGGGGGAGGTATTTAGGGGGGGTTAGAATGAGGAGAGGGGTTTAGGTTGAGGAGGGAGAATGAGGAGGGGGGTTTATAATGAGGAGGGGGGGTTGAGGATGAGGAGGGGGAGGGAAAGAAACACGGGGGGGTTAGAGAGACACAGGGGGTAGAGAGACACGGGGGGGTTAGAGAGACACAGGGGGGGTTAGAGAGACACGGGGGGGAGAGTGACTAGAGTATAAGTTGAGGGGGCCCTTTTTAGCCTTAAAAAAAGGGCTGAAAAACTTGGCTTTACCTCGAGTATATATGGTAAGTTTGTTACAGGGTTAGCAGAGACTTAAAACATAACATTGACTTTAAAATTGCTTTATGACTGTGCTTTGGTACTGCAAAGTATATTTATTATTTTCCAGAGACCTTTGTTTCAAATAGAATTAAATTAAAACAAAGATAAATACATTTATAAAAAGCAAAATACTATCAGTGATCTATAATCAAATAAACTAAATCTTAAAAAGGACCCACAAACCAGGACAAAAAGAAAAAACAATAATTCAATTATAATATAAATATGACACTGAATGTAAACTGCCATAAAATGATATTCAGTATTCATAGCTGTGCATCAAATGTTGAAGATTCATAAATAAAGGCGAATAAGAAATATAATTTAAGAAACTGACTACCTGTTATAGACCTGTATTAGTACTTTTATGATCATAAGCCATGGAAGGGCAATCTAGAAAATACTGGAGAGAGAAGTATTATGCATGGATAGAGGGTATGTGAATGCCCATGCCATTACAAGGACCATAGAAAGCAATAACCCATACAACATCTACTCAGCCACTGACATTACTCCAGCAATTAACATAATCACTGACCAACGTCACCACTGTATATTACATTGAATCAAAGTCCCCTTCTCAATTAGGACTCTACTCAAAGAAGACCAGGGCTGATGTTGGCATCCACCAGTCTAACCAACTACTGGAGACTATATTTACACATCATTATTTATTACATTTAGACTAGATATCCTTATTCTCATTATAGTATTTTAATAAATCTTGAAAAAACTATTCAACAAGGATAAAATAAAGACAAACTATACTTATACATTATTTTATTACAATGTACTGAACATTTTAAATACTCCTAAGTGAAGTGTGTACTGCTCTATGAGGTTAACACCAAAACGGGAAAAAGAAGCCTCTACAAAATGATGTAAATATCATATTTTGTATTTAATTGGACCAGCATGTTTTAGTCTTTTCAATTATGTTTTGTTTTTGAGACATTTGTCACAGAAAATATTTGTGTAGCTTCACTTTTTAATTGCAGTCAAAATGTTCTACATTGTGTCACCTGTTGACTGTAACTGTCATTTTCTTCATGACAAAAATAAGGGAAACACAATGTAATGTTGTCTGTAAAGCACTATATTGATACTGAACAGATATCTCTTTGTGTATAGATGTAGTGCACATTAAATGATGCTCACGGGCACATTTTAGCACAGCTGCAGGAGCGCATTTCGATATCTTTTGTACGCAGATGCCTTCATTTTAATGTGACAACTACTGTTCCGAGCAGGAGTACATAAATGTAATAAAGTTTAAAAATTCTGCAAAGCAATAAAGAATTTTATGCTTATTGTTGTGGTCTATGAAGATAAACAAAAGATATACATTTTTGTATTCGTTGAATCCTAATAAACTAATTTTAGCAGATAAGACAATTATTTTAATATTCCTGCTCAATGGTGTTTTGTTGTGAGCTGCAATATACATATAAAAATGTCAAGAAATTACTCAAATAATAAAGAAAATTGCAAGTGCACAGATTTTTAATAACTCTCTCTAATGAAAGCAGACCAGTTTCATGGTTTCTGTAATGGAGAAGACTTGATATATGAGATGTTATTTTTTTACAGCAGATGAGCAAACATGGCTCATAGTAAGTATAGAGTTCTGCTATGACAACATGCCATAAACCTGTATAAACATGCAAACTAGGTATTTGTATTGATTGCTTTTGAACATCTTGTCCTAAAACGTTTGGCTGCTTGCAACAGTAAACTCACGTTACTTAAATTAGGAAAAGATCTTGATTAAATGTCGCTTTGTTAATTCAGACAAGCCAACTACAGATCTTCCTGACATCTGTCCAAACACTGACATCAAGCTTTGCTCAGGGTTAGCTTTAACACCAGTCTATGTACTGTAAACAGGTAAACATTTCATAAACACCTTAAGCAACAAAACCATATCAACATACTTAAAATGTTGGCTCTTGTTTCCCCCCCAGAGAGTAGCAAATGATTTTTGATGTTGAATGAATAGCAATAGTGGCAGCCAAAGTTGCTGAAGCGAGAGATGAAAAGGGGTTGCATTGATGAGAAGGGAAGCTTCAAGAAAAGATTGCAGACATCCTATCTGATCATTAATGCCCATTAAATGCATTGGGAGACATCTAATGCTTTAAATACAATCGCTTAGTGGGAACAAGATGAAGTCCATCGTGCAGCAAATAAAGGTGCTGATATCAAGGGCTGAGATCGGAAAGTGATCTCACCGCCAGAATGTACTGGGGTATTATAAAAGTATTAGAAAAACAGTGTGGGTTACATGGTCATTTTAAAGCCCATGTATGCTGTAGATGAGTTGTTCTCAACCTTTTTAATTTGGGCACTGGCTGGTTACTTTCCAACGCTCACGGGGACCACCTTTGAGATCCAGAACAGTTTTAGCATGTGACACACTCAAGCTCCTCTAGCTTTGCCGTGATTTAAACTGCACATACATTCTTCAGTAATCTGTCTATAACTATGACTAATGATAGTGTTTAAAATGTTAGGCTCTTCTGGTCCCCCTTTGTTCCTGAGGACTGTCCGACAAGTATTTAGGGACCAGCACAGGCTTTAGGACCAGCTGCTGAGAACCACTGATATAGAGCACTGATTTTATTAACAACATTTAAAGCAGTCTGTGTTAAACAAAATGGAACTACATAGAAGAAAAGTCTTAAACCTAAAAATCTAGTAACCTCTTAATCTACAGTACTTGAGCAAGCACTGATCCCTCCTTCTAATCTTCTGTACTATAGGTGCTGAAAGCTATGTTATGCCCCATAACATAAGAATAGAGAGATTCTACAAGACCTCTCCAATACGCCCATCTTTAGAACATGTGGCCCTTTTTTGGCTTAAAGGGTCATTGAAGTTCCACAGTTTAGTTTCTTTTGAATAACTAGAATTTAAAAGAAGCATAACATTTAAGAAAGTAAAAAATGGAAAATCAGGCTTTAATGAATTACCTATTATATGCAGCTTAGAACAACTTAAAAGGGAGCTGTTTGTGTATAATACATAGAGTAGGGGGGTTTGGAACAACATATGTTATTAAAGGGGGCCTGGTTAACTTACAGCCACATTAAATTTGGACTACGTTTTAAAACGTAGCTCGTAAATCCAATTTTACGGGTTTGGGCTATTAAATTTGCCTTGTAACGCAGCCAGCAGACGACTTGCGGTTTAAAACGCAGCAAGGCAGAGAAAAGCCTACATGTTGAGCAACGTTGAACTTCAAGCCCTTAAATCTTTTGATCCGTCAAGCCCGCAACCACTACTTGTTCAATTCAGCTTTTAAATTGCAAAGAAGTCACACGCTAGCAAGCCCATAACACTCAAATGGATCCCAACGTGTGCTTGAGAGGACCCACGAAGGGGTAAAGTCCAATTTGTAGCACTTGTAATTCAAATAAAAACTCACTACTGTACTTTTATTAAAAATGAAAGTGATGCTAGGTCTTAGAATTCATAGCACAACATTCTCAAGCCCGCAAATCTGCTCAGAAAAATACTTTCATGTATATATTTTGTGTTATATCGATCCCGGCAATCATTGTGTTAATACATATACTGTAACTCGCATGAAATAGAATATCATATTTGCGGCTTTATGAATATTGCATTATAACTGGAATGTGGGTTTGATCGTATCTCGTAATTGAACTTTCTATTTTCTTGTGACACGATGCTGACAATCTCTGTTTCCATTGGCTCCATCTAAACCCGTAACTACGGGTTTGCTTAATTGATTACGTTCTAGCCTGCAAATCCGACGGCCGACAGATGGTTTACAGTTTTGCGTCTTCACATCGTAGCTTGAAGTCTTTCTAATTTAATTGCAGCCAAACTCGTATACATTTCAAGCCCGCAGCCGTTACGAGCTTCACCTTGGAGTTACTGGCTTGGAATTTAATATGGTCTTTAGTCTTATCGACAATTTTTTTGATAAACAAAAATAAACATTGAAAAATAAAACTGTCAATTAGCTGCATTGTAACACTCTGAAAAGATAGAAAGTGTTACAATACAGCCAACTCACTCAGTTTAAAATATGGTACAAGAAAGATAAACAGATTGGGGATGTCTTATAAGACAGTAAAAGTGTTTCCAAGACTTCAAATAATAGGTAATAATTTAACTTTTTTAATAAAGTTTGTTCAATAGAAATTCTAGTTCTTCGAAACAGCATAAATTTTAAAAATAGGACTTCAATATTATAAAAAACATTTATTTGCCATAATGTGGTATTTGTATATGTTCATTTTCTGACTAGTACCCTGTATAGCGCTCTGGAATATGTTGGTGCATTACAAATAAAGGATAATAATTACAGTTTATTATATTGAATAGGCCCTCCCGCTACTCCTACAGATAGGAAGAGTTAAAGGTCGATTGTTGAAATTAGACGTAAGTTGACATTATATATAACGTTTTTCTTAAATTCAATCTTCCCTTGCTATATTTTCAGACAAAATCTAATTTTCAGAAAATTTTCGTTTTTCACCAACACAACTTTTAAATCATTACATTTCTAATATACTATTATGTCAATGCAGATACTACATTTAAAGAACTATTATTTATCTGTGGCAAAGTTGATTCTGGACTCGTGATCTACACCTGTGGTTTTCCCCATCAGTCTGGGGACCGGTGCTGGTCTTTGAGACCTTATCTGCTGGTCCTCAGGAACACGGAGATGAGGAAAGTCTCACAATTTAAGCATACCACTACCATAGTTATAGTCAGTGGACGTTATTAAGGAACTTATCTTCTGTATTTCAAAGGGTCCCAAGTCGGATAACATTCAGAGCCACTGATCTACACAACATTTATTTTGTTTTATAACTTAATGTGGTAACAAATAACAAAGCAGAACAATATTTAGTGACATCACAATTCTAGAAAAAAACAAGCATTGAGAATGATGCATTTTAAAACAAATATCCACATCAAGAATATGTCTTAATAAAAACAGATACTAAAAGACGGTGTGTCAGGAAGCATTTCCTTCTACTGGATTAATAATATGTGGCATAATATCGGCTCCCAGATTTACCTCTTCAATGAACATCACTGAACTAGGATATATCTAGGGCAGTTAAAAAAAACAGATGTACTGAAGAGAGAATCACATTTAAAAAAAATATGAAACTTTTTTTTCCTGGGAAGCTGGACAGCAGAAAATTGAGTTGAACTTCCTAAAGCTGTAAGGCTATTCTAGTGCTTGGGTTTTTCAAGTTATTTTCATTTAAAAATGTATTTATATTCATTGCATTCATTATGAACGAAGAATAGCTTATCTAAGTTAACAAGCTTTAAGATGACAGCTATCTAAGGGCACCACTTATTGATGTTCTTGGCACTATGTCTGATAAAGGTCTGTAGAGATGTACGTTTGATGAAGCACCAAATATTTTGGTAGTGCAAGGTGGTGCATCACTTAATCTTCTATACTTTTTACTTGACCTAAAAGAAGGTACCGATTTTCAAATGTCATAAAGCATGTTGCTAATTTCTGATTGTTATGTTTGAAGACAATTCACAGCAGTTGGTGTTGACTAAGGCAAGTGGTATATTAAAGCTAGATTATGTGATTCTAAGATATGAGACAGGACCATGTCATACCCTGCTAGGTGAACCACACAATTTGTTGTTCTGATTAAGCAATCATATACATTACCAACATGAAAAATAATCAAATCAACGATCACACCCCATGATTTGGATAGTGCACCTCTACTTCACAGGACACATGTTATATGACTCCAACAGCCCCATTCAATTTGGGCTATGTGGAATATCATAGCTCGTAACGTAGCTCGCAAGACTTAAGGCTATTAAATTAGCCTCTTAAAGCAACCTGCAGACAACTTGCTGGATAAGACGTGGCCTATGGAACGTGGAACTTCTTGGCCGTAAATCCTTTGATTTGTCAAGCCAGTAATCACTACTTTTCCAATCATGCTATTAAATTGCAACAAAGTCACTCGTGAGCAAGCCCGTAACACGCAAATGAAACCCAAAGCCCAACGAGTGCTTGAGTGGACCCACAAGGGGGGTAAAGTCCAATACGTAGCACTTTAACTGCAAATAAAAACACACTACTGTACTAATATTAAAAGGGAAAGTGATGTTAGGTCTTAGAATTAATAGCACAACTTTCTCAAGCCTGCAAATCGGCCCAAAAAAATACTTTACTCATGAATATTTTTTGTGTTATATCAATCGCAGCAATTAATACATATACTGTAAGTCACATGGACTAGAATATCATATTTACAGGTTTATCATCTGGAATGTGGGCTCAATCGTAACTCATAATTGAAACCCGTAAGACTTCCCCCCTCCATTTGTCAGTGACGTAATTCTGACGATCTCTTTTGCCATTGGCTCCATCCCAACTCGTAACTGCGAGTTAGACTAATTGATCACCTTCAAGGACGCACATCCGACGAGTGAAAAATGCTTCACGGGTTTGTCTTTCAAGCCTGTAACTCGCAGCATGTTCTAATTTACTAGCACTGTAAATCCACAACTCTTCACGCTTGCAGCTGTTGCGGGTCTCACGTTGCACATACGAGCTTCCAAATTAATGTGGCTGCAGGTATTCTTTCTACCTAGCCACAATAATGAAAATATACTGTGTTGGATCTTGTAGTTTTATAAATGTCATCAATTATATAATTTAATTAAAATTATGCTACTGAAATGCAGGACCATTCAATATATTAATCCAAGCACCGTATTTTCTTACATTGTCATTACTTTCTCTTTTATTGGTTCTCCCACTGTTGGCTATAAATACCCAAACACCAGATTCAGCCAGCTTTGAAAGGTTAAAGTAGAGGTAAATTATGGCAATACATTTTGCAGAATTTGTAAATATTTAAATTGTCATTCCCACTGCAATCAATTAATACTTGTATATCACTATGACTTCAGTACAACAGCGGTTGCTGCATCATTATCATCATAGAGCAGAATGTCAAAAACTGAATTATTTTTTTTACTTTAGCAGAAGTCAGAAAATATATGTTGTTTCTCTTTTTACTGCTTTAGTCAGAAGACATATTCACTGTGCTATTTAGATTTTATTATGCCTTGTCACTTTGAATGTATGGCTTTGTGTGCAATATACTAGAAACTGCGAGAAGAAATAAATAATGCTATTGTTTTTCTGTTTACTTATTTTCTGTCTAAAATTTTATAAAATGTGTTCTTTTATTATTGATACATTTTCACATTAAATGGTACATAATGTCTAATTGATTTTCCGACTTCTACTTCTATGTTGAAATAACATAATATTTTCCTGGCTGCTCATTTTTTCCTCATAAAAGCATTTGCAATGGCAGTATTAAATTAAGCTAATTAATGTGATATAATATAATGCACTGGCTGTTGTAGCTGTCAAATTGTCCATTCAAAGTCTTCTCTTCATTGAAGAAGATAATCAGTAGAAAAAAAATGTACCTTTTCCAAAAGCATAATTGCATCTAAAATGTAATACATTAGAGGCTGTATTATTGTTTCTCAAACATTTTGACTATGTTCAAGTAGAAATAAAACAATATAACTACAGTGGTCCCTTAACGGTTCCTTTACATGTAACAAGTCTTAGAAGGCTGAGATCTTCATTGTGTTCTATATATAAAATCATGAATCCCAGTTTTTACCAATGAATGCTCTTCCGTAGTACAGAACAGCGGTTCTCAAGCTTTTTTGGTCTAGGTTCCTGCTCCTTACCATCCTGATGCAGAACGGCTGTGAGATCCAGAACATTAAAAGGTTGATACTTCATGTGGTATTTGAATAGAGTACATTCTAACTGTGGCTTGTCTACACCTATAACTCATGGTGATGGTTTAAAAAATGTGTTAGGCTCTCTTCAACCCTGCAGACCAGCAGAAAAGATCTAAGGGACCAGCACCAGTTCTAGTACTGGCTGTGGAGATCCACTGCTATAGAAGGCCCAACATGAGCAGTACAGATAAACCTCATTTTAATGTAAAATAAGAGGTCCATGTACTATTTTAGGTTCATCCCGAACATCGCATTCACAAAATGCACATGTTGGTAAAGGTATGCCCAGTTACAACCAAATGTCTGCTAAGGGATTGCTGAAGGATAGTGATGTAATTAAAAGAATTAATTATTTAAAACATCATTCTTTCTATCCATTTTGATACATACTGGGTAGGAATTACATAACGGCATGTCTCTATTGGTATCCAAAACATACCCTGAAGCGGATTGATACTGTGGCCCAACCAGTCTGCAAACCATAACAATCAAATTATATGTGTTTAGTACACCTTATAGAAAAGCACTTCTGACAAAATTTCGTTTAGCATTTCAGTCATATTTATTCTAGATGCATTTGATCATACCTGGTACATCCGATTAACATCTGGATGAATATTAAATTAGATGTTTTCAGTACTGTAAGCATCATACCAATTTAAATATTTATAAAATAAAGAATTCCATATTTAGCTTGTATTTTTAAAACACAGAAATTAATACAGCATGACTAGAAAATATGATAAGCCTGGGATATCTACGCCAGGCCATTGCAATTTTAAGTGCACGAAATAAGATTTTAAGGATATGAGTCTTGAAAATGCTGACAATCAAGAGTTGTCCTGCCTTGACCAGTAACCAGTGAATGCCAATATTGACCATTATGTCCATCTGACCTTTGCCTCTAAGATGAAACACATCAATCAATATCAATTCTGCATCATCAGACCCTAATGAGACATAGGACCATTAGTTTGGCAATCTGACACAGAAAACTCTTGTATAGAGTCCATGTGTTCCCACACATCCAAGCCAAAAGTGGATAATGCATAGTCCTTTCCTATTGTGTCAGCTCAGATCATCAAGGCATACACCGATCACAACATGTACATGTGAACTAAAGTGAACCATAAATAAAGGGTCATCAATATGTTCAGTAAGACTGCAAAAAATAATAACTCTTCCATCACAATCTTCATCCTTATAATACATTTTGGAAACAGGCTACGTATTTGTTAACTCACAATTCCCTGGAGAGGTTGGTACTGGAGTACATAGTAAAAGCTTCATATTATATTTATAGGTATTACATATATCATGTTGCTCATTGTTACAGCTCTTCCTACTTACTGTTCTGATGCCATTCTCAAAGGCCTCACGAGCAAGCGATGCAGGCCCATCTACAGTTTTGCCGTCATCATCAGGGCCCCAGCTTGCACTGTAGATGTGAACATGTTGTGGGTTCAAGCTGAGAGATTTTGCTTCCACCATGTCCGTTACATCCCCATCAAGCATGCGTACTCCTAAAAAACAGGAAAATTATAACTCTCAGATAAAATGTGCAAAATCAAAATTCCAACATAGCGTTATGAACAATTTATAAGCTATCGAGGAGAAAAAGAGGAAAAACTCCCTTTGCAGAGAAATGTCTAAAAATATTCATAACTTGCTGGATATTACTATTAAGGTTCTGGGGAGCTCTTCCTCTACATACTAAAGTATTCATACATACAAATATGGCTATGAAAAAATACTAAAGATTTAATATATATTCAGTAAATGCATTTGTCTCCTAGGGCAATAAAGAAGTAAATAAAAGAAGCTGAAATATTTAGTTTTAGGGAAAATCCTATGGATAGGATGAACTGAAGGTCGATCTGGTGGTAAGCAAAGGATCTTCAACACTTGCTGCTCTTTGCTGCCCTATTTTTACCGAAAGTCATAAGACTTTTCTCATTAAGACTGGAGCTGTCTTGAAAGCACTGATCTACAGCAAACCCTGAAGCCACGATTGTATGTGATAATACATGGCAATATTCAATATATAATACAATGCAAATTACAGTAAAAATAGTATTTCTTGTTACCTATAGCTTTAAATTATACCATATTTGAAACATTTGCTGTGTCACTTTATATTAATTCATTCAGCAGGTACTACCATAATAACTTTGTTTTGGCTCTGCCCCTCTGAGGGAAAGTTGGTAGAGTACACTCCTGATACCATAAAAGTTTATTACATTCAACAAAAGGGATCACTGGATATGAACAGACCCACTAACACACAATCCTTGACATTTTTGGCAATCCAGAGGGCAACGATCAGTCAATAATACCCATTTGCCACCATATTGACCTTCAGTACATCCAGCTTTATGTGTATTTTTTTCTTACCTCCAATCTTTGCATTAAAAGCAATGCCTACTGTACAGTGTGAGTTATTTGCAGTAGCCGCCACTTCCCCAGCACAACGCGTTCCATGCCTAGAAATAGTAAACAAAAAATAATGATATAAACATAAAAAGGGAAAAAGAAGCAGTTTGTTCTTACAGCTAAACAGTTCAACAGCAGCACACAGAAGTACATTTACTGTGATGTTTTATTCTGTAATAAGATCATGACATGGAAAGAAACAAGTAGCCTTCTCAATTATTGGGGCTTCATGATAGTTTATGGATCTGACTTAAGAATGTATCTGACTAAGCTCACACCATAAGATAACATTGAATTAAAGGATGTCTCCAGTGTCCAACCACTCTACAATTAGGATAAACACCCATGAACTTGTGACACAGTGCAATAAATATAAGGGGATCTAATAGGCAATTACTCTAAAAAATCTCCAGTAATAGCATTTCAGTTTAAAACAAGGAGAGACAATCAAAAGCTTGTTAGAAAAAAATGTTGTGCAAGTCTAACCTAATAGATCCTCCAGTGATTTTATGGGTGCCAATAATAATGAAAGCTAAAATGCTGGAGAGGAAACACATATTTGATCAAACTGGAAACTATTTTAAAAAGCACCCCACAGTATTCATACTGAGCACAATACAAGAGACATAGCAACAAAGAGGTGATACTACAAACCGGAAAATTGTACAGCAGTCTAGAAAGCCTTTCACCCAAAGCTGTATCATCAGCAGCAAATAGATTTAACTTGGTTTGCAACTAGTGTTAGAATTAGACTGTTCTGGATTTTCCCAATAACAGTCTTTTGTTAGATGAAAAAGGATCACCAGTTTAAAAATGGAGATGATTTTACTTTTGGGAAGAATGGCATCAGTCAATCTAGACACTGTATATTCAATTCAAGTAATTGAGAATCATCCATTGAAGGAGACACATAAGAATCTTGGCCCATGGTATTGATAGAACAGAAGATGTCGTCAGGCTAATATGACATTGCAAAGCAAACTGAAAATTGATTAGAAGTTCAAGACTTTGAATACTTGTACACTTGAAAAACATGATGATTTACATTTTTGAATAAAACCGTTGTGAATAACCAATAGTGTACTACAATATTTGTTAGTCTTAAAAAAACTTCTATAAAAATCATAACTTTTATAGATGTTCTGGGAGGTACTAAATTAATTCCATATGAATAGCCATTCTGAGAAATTGGTAATGACCTTCGTATATAGGGAAGTGTAAATTAAAGGCTCAAAAGTATACTGAAACAATCCAATATTGCTTTTAATGCAAATGAATAGTTGAAAAAAATTAAATGTTTTTATCTTAGATTGCTATATTCTTATTGATTTCCTCATCCATTTAAGGCTCATGGCTTTAAACCTCCCAAGGACATAGGAATTACAAATAAAGAGGAAGGGACTGCTTGAAACAGTTAATAACTCATCAGTGTGTGCCCATCAATGCCTTTCATTCTCAAAATGAAATTGGAACACAAGTTTGCTCAGTGGTTACTGGTATATTTGATTTTATTATGTCCAAAACTAAACAATCTGTAATATATTTTGCTATTGGGTTAAAATAGGTGTAACGGGAGGCACTGCTGGATATTCAAGCAGTATGAAATTCATTTTTAAATATGTCCCATTTTTTCCCCTTTAAATCCCTCTTTTCTCTTAATGATAAAGTAAACAGAGATGCAAAAAATCTTGAATTCTTCTGAGATCTATGAAAGGAATTCCAATTTAGATCACTAATAAAATATTTTTATAGGAACCTCTAAAACAAGCAAATTTCTATTAAATTTTAACACCATCCTATCATGTAGAAGTTTAGCCTTGTCTTTAGATTTTCAATTAAATTATCAAGTTCCATTAAAAACAAAAATTATGATCTTCACCAGAGAACAGTATAATTGTATTTGTTTTTTAATTCGGCATCCATCATCCACAATTTCTAAGAATATGTTGCAAAAAATTTAAACACAAACCCTTCTAAATGCTGTGAAACTTTTTAAATACGTCCTCTAGAAGTTTTATAAATTATAGCCTAATTAGCATGACCAAGCCAATGTCCCGTTAATTGTGCTACAAATGTTGTTACTATTGATAATTTCATTTGAACCTCCTGAAGTTGGAAGGCCCTTCTTTTAGAAACAGTCAATTTATCATACATTGGATCCTTAAGTCTATAATTTTGAATCTAGAATTTTTGTAAATCTTTTAGCCAAGCATGCTATGAGAACATCTACTATTTGTGGCGTATTCTAATGAGCTGAATCTTTCTATTGCACGGTTAAAAATAATGCAGTTTTAAGGCCCAATCAAGCTCTTTCCTAAGCAGTTTGAAGTTCTCTTTCTTCTTCAAACTTCAAGACCAACCTAACCTCCCAAATCAAAACTGGTAAACTCCCATTACTCAGAAGTAACTGATAATTATGAAGCTGGTTAGTTGGCATCTTTATACTGAATTTAATCTAAAAAGTCTCAGAAACATTTTGAAAATTTGAAACTCTTGGAATAGACAACAACAATCTGAGAACGGACAATACCTGAAGTAGTTTTGTTCTATAGGTCTGTTACCTACTCAGAGAGCAGCCTCTTTTAGCTCACGTGTGCCCTTCACAGGGAGAAATATCCTGTGGTATATCAGTCTGGTCTCACTTAAAAGAGTGACCCAGCCCCAAAATACCAGGCAATTCTACCCTGAACAGGAGAAACAGCAAACCCCAGACGTGTTTCAGCCTCTATGGGCCTCGTCAGTGAGGTGCAGCTTTACTCTATAACGCACAGTGAGCAAGGGGTCCACGTCTGGTTCCCTCTGTCACCCTTTGGGTGAGAAAACCCCCTAAGGGTCATTTGCATACGCAACAACAAAATTAGAGATGCTCTTGGAATAGAAGCTGAAGAATAAAGTTGTTGGGAAGAGTGCACTGTATTAACATTATGATGAGTATATAGCAAAGCTGCTTGAAACTAGCCCTACAAATTTACATCAGCAGTGCCTAATGAATTCCCAGTGGAAACTGCTGCAGATAGTATACATCAGAACTGTACAGAAGAGCTGTATCCAACTCAGCTTTAACACATTGTTGGCCAAACTATTTTGCTACAACCTGCTTCCAATTTCTTATCACATAAAAGACAGCTTGATGATTTAATGTTTGCTTTGTCAGACTTAGAAGATGAATTAGTAGAGAATGAATAGATACTAAATCATCTTTAGTAAGAGGTATATCAGGTAGCTTATATTTAATTACTGAACTACCGTATTTATCGGCGTAAAACACGCACTTTTTCTCCCTGAAAATAGGGGGCAAATGATGTGTGCGTGTTATACGCCGATATAATGTTAAGGACCGTGTCTCTTTCCCTCCCCCCTCCTTATCCTCAACCCCCCCATCTCATTCTAAACCCAACCAAAATACCGCCCCGGAGGCCGGAGCAGAAGCAGGTAAGTGAGGGGAAAGGGAGAGAGGGAGGTATTTAGGGGGGGTTTAGGTTTAGGAGGGGGGTTGAGGATGAGGAGGGAGGTTGAGGATGAGGAGGGGGTTGAGGATGGGGGGGTTGAGGAGGGTGTTGAGGATAGGGGGGTTGAGGAAGGAGGATGAGGATGGGGGGTTGAGGAGGGGGTTTGAGGTTTAGGTTGAGGATGGGGGGGTTGAGGAGGAGCAGTGATTTCTGAGTAAACTTTTGTAAAAACATATAATATCCAAGTTTCTTTGTTAAAACAGTTGCTTTTACTGTCATTTTACGTTATTTACCTTATAAGTGTTAATTATATTAATAAAAAAAAAGTTCTGAGCTACCCTTATTTTGCTTCAAAGTTCTTTATTTGAAATTTAAGTTTTTTTCCCTGAAAAATGAGGTGCGTGTTATACGCCGGTGCGTGTTATACGCCGATAAATACGGTATTCAGAATTTTTTTACAATATTTTTCTTGCGTGACAAAATCCTTATATTAAAGTAGATTGGTTTGGATAAGGAATCCTATCTGTTGTAGGACAGAAAAAAACACTGAAGTAAAGTTGCAAAGGGAGTTCTGTTTAAAGATCTGTATAGAACCATTTTGCTACAATTGAAGGGGAAAAAAACTAAAGTTTTTTTTAATTTTTAACCTTACTAAAAAAATTGTTCATTATCAATATTAGCTCTTTAAAATCTTGTATTATAAATATATGAGCTAGTGTCCCTTTATCATGTGATACTATACACTTACAAAATGTGCTTGAATAATAAAGTTCTGATTTGTCTGTGCTACATAATAGTCCAGTAACACTAAACACTCGTTTTGATGAATCTGACAAAACGGCCTTGGTTTTTCACAGTTGTAATAATAGGACCTACATTTCCTGTTATAGACAGTTCTACAGTACATAAGCCTTCTGGTATTTTTGACTGGAGACATTAACAGAAAAATGCCAGCTATAAAAAGATATTATAAAGTGGACTTCCCAACGTCACTCAGGAGTCCTGCAGCTTTTAACTCTGCAGGAGCCATGACATTTTGAGTAGGCTGTTATTCTTAAATGTCATAGGTCTTTACAGATATTTGGTAAATGTTTAGTGAGTTACTGTTAACACCGGGGCTGTTGGGGGAGTAGGGCATTAAAAGGATTAACCCTGAAATGACCCCAACTTTATATATTATTTTATACATCCAGGCAGCTGTAAATCCTTTTAGGAATATTATATATACTCTACTATGAAATCTGTTTTAAGCTTGCCATAAATACTGCTACATTTTTTTTTTGCATAAATATACATAAAAATCAATAAAATGTTTTTCATATATATGTTAAATATATAAGGCATATAAATAATACAAAACCTGGCATAATTTCCAATATGAATTGATTTAAAGGCATATCTAAGTTTCCTGGATTATGAATTTATCTACTAGAGGAGAATCAGTAGTGTATGTAAACATTTTTATCATGAAAAAATACCAGAATAGACATCAGCAAACTCATCCTGATGATTGCCAAATCTCTTCTGTTTTCAAGCAGTTGCTTTTGTTAGTTAACACCCCTGGATATGCTAAAATCAGCATAAAATTCATAATTTGTTTTGGCCAATCACAGGCAGCGAATACATTTTTTATTGGTAGGTACACTGTGCCTATATAAGCAGCTTAGCTCCGGGTGTGTGGAAAACAAGTTTTATTTTTAAATAAAATAAATGTGTATATGTATAGTATGAAACAATGTAATGTGTGTTTCTGATATAAGCAGCAAAAAAGTAAAAAAGGGGATTTAACATGAGTAACTAAAATGCCATGTTCATGGGAAAATGGGCATACAAAATAACATATCTGATACTCTATTTGACGACCTCTCTCTTAGAAATTTGAAAATATGTTTATCATTCTTTTGCTTGTATCAAGTCATATAAGTGCCAATGTTAATTATATACAGATCAGCTAAATTACACGAAACAAAGTTACTAAAGTTTAAGTAGGCCACAATACAGATTACGATTTTGAAGTAAATTATTTTCCAAATAAATATCAGTGAAGAATATGCACTTTTTTAATAGAATTCAAAATCAACCAACTAATTTAAGGCTAAAATGGAGAGATAATAAACAAAACAATACTTGCAAGTATTAACTATATTGACAGCAAAGCTGTGTAATTCTGTTACATTAGTTAGTTATGACAGTAGCACTTTTTTATTTTATACATTTGTATGCTGCATTTTTCTCTACTTCTTTATGAGTTCATATTTTATGACTTATTCCCTTTTAATAAACTAAGCCATATCAGTTCAATTTTACCAATTGCTATTGTTAAAAAAGATGGTGGTTTGTTGCAAATAAGCACTTCAAATGATTGGTTATATTGTTTTAGATAAAAGGAAAAAATAGTATAAAGCTGATAATTCAACACACACACACACACTCATGTGTGCATCTGGGGAGCTATGTCAGTTAAAAGGTATATATGCCCTATTCAATTGTCCAGATCGCAATTACATGAGCCTGTAAATGTTCCTGATATTAAATTGGCTACTTTTAGCTACTTGCATTCCAGTTGCAAGTTACCGGCTCAAAATCCCTGTGGTTATCAAAAATGTAACTCGGTCCTATCTCCTCCTTTGATGTTTCAAGCCCGTAAATGTTACTAGCGCTAAAGACGCAAAGTCCATATTCAATTACAACAATTCAACAAACCTGCAATTGCCTTCAAACCTGTAAATGGCAAATTAATCAAAAAAATATACGAGTACTAGGGCCTTATTCAAATGTGATTTGGCCAATTGATTAGGGCTCTATATAAGCACACAGCATATTTTTTTACAGAAGTTTTTAGTTAGTGAACTTCTATCCAAAAGCAAGGACTTCACTAACTAAAAACTTCTGTAAAAAAATATGCTGTGTGCTTATATAGAGCCCTATTCAATTGCCCAAATTGCATTTGAATGAGGCCCCTAGATAGGACTCGCAAGTGGGTTAAACACCTGATCGTAATACTGCAAAAGCAAATAAACACACACTACTGTACTTAAAAATACTGGGGAAGCAATGAAAGGCATTATAATTAATTGCACAACAGTCTCAAGCTCGCAAATCTGCAATATTTATTTATTTTATGTTTTATTTTCGTGTTATATCGATCTCGGGAATCAAGGAGTTAATACATATCATGGAACCCGCATGGACTAGAACAGTTGCTTTATTGATTTTTATTGATTTACACATTTATGAATTGCGAGTCCGATTGCAAATTGAACTTCTAATCACGAATTGATTGTAGTTTAAACTCCATGTTTTACGGACACCATGATTACGGTCTCATTTACTATTGGCTCTGTCTAAAATGTAACTTACGGGCTTGCTTACTTGATCATGACAATGCCCTGAAATGATACTTAGGGGTTCATGGTTTGCTTGTTGGGACTGTGAGCCTGTACTTGCAGACTTGAGTCAATTGAATACATCTATAAATGTAAAAAACACAGTAACCAAAATGCAGCCAAAATGTCGGGTTTACATGTAACTACGGGCTTGGATTTAAATAGGGGCCTATGTTTATATAAAGACAGACTGTTACATGCATGTGACATAACCTTAGTAACTTCTAATGTACTTGCAAGCTGAATACAACACCATCGTTTTCAGTACAAATCGTCAGTGATAAAGCTCCTTTAAATAGTTAATTTTAAAAATATGCGTTTGAGCTTCTGTGTGACATCTGAAATGGTCCCAGGACAAAGATTACAAAAACTAACTGGACTGTGCTTATTTATTGTTACATATCAGGATGTACAATATTATACCACTGTAGTGTTGCATCTATAAATTCTGGGTGCGTTAGTCTGTGCCCAACTAGTGGTGCAATCTGACATTTCCATGTAAACTTAATTCACCTATGGCATGTTACAAATATTGCCCACAGCAACTCTAAGATGGCAAAGTAAAATATGTTTAAACAACATAAAGAGCTTTTGCCTGAGAAACTCAGAATCAGAGAGCGTGTGCTTCATTTCACTGAAGTTCTTTTATTGTTTATAATGGAGAGGAACAAGTTCCCAGGCTTTTTAAATTACACTCTAAAGAGACACAGGGCTAAAAGGTTGTGAATTTGCTCTTTGTGTTACTGTCAGGATGATGAAGTAGGCTGAAGGACTGCAGGAAACCTTGGTTACACAAAATGTTGCATTATTAAGCAAAGCTGGAGTACCTACCTGGGACAAACAATTCTGGAAAAGTGCATGCTTGCTCGTAAACAAACACAGACTGCAAGTGCTCTAAATATATAGATACATTATGGCCATAGCCGGGCGCAGCACAATGTACAGTGCTGACATTCCAACATCAAGTTATAAGAATGTGCTGCATAGTTTGGTGGTGGAAAGAAGGACCACGAATGTATTTGTATGTTACGTTCACTTATAAGTGGTTGATATATATTGATGCTTGGAGGTTAGGAATATGAACATTTCAGTACTATGTCAGGACCATTGTAATAGTCCAGGTTTCCTAAGTTTTAAGTAGCAACATTAAGTAAAAAAACTAAACAGATTTTAAATAAACAGTGATGAATAAAAGTTCATCTTTTGTGAGAAAACTCACAATGAACATAGTTGGATTTTCTCTTCATCTTCAGACTTGATCTCCTCACATCTTTTAGCAACTTGTTAGCATTGTGGCAAAGTGTAGTACAGCTTTCCTGCAGCTGCCTTATTGCTGCACACTCAGAGTATATATAATTTACTTTTACGCCTCTGGCTTGGCCAAAAGACAGAAACAAATCAGTCTGATTGGTACAATTACCTCTGTTCGAGTGCTGCCCTCTGACTGAACAATAATCAAATAAAAATTGTTATTGGCCTCCAAGATTCAATCTGTGTGCAGTTTTAAGGTTGTTAATATCCACAATTTTCCAAAAACACTATTAAGATATGTGTACAAGCAATGATATTTGAGCTTGTTATCCTTCTTGAGGCCTTTAGCAGCTTCATTGGTTCTCACTACATCCTAGCTATGCAAACATGCGGGTATTGCAGAGGTGTGTTTCTGCAGGCTGATACCGATACCAGTATCATATGCAAATAAATTTCTATATATAGTGATATTTCTGTCTGTGAGTGCTCCTGACACTTCCTGGCATATTAAATGTATACATAAACACATAAACAAACACTTATCTTTAGGATGTGGGGGGCAAACAAATCAAAAAAATATACCCTTGGGGTTTTGTGGCACTGCACCTGACCAGCACCCATGGGTGATCTGCCACATAGCTAAAATTCTGACAAGGACCGACAACAGCCTGGGTGATTGCGGCTGCCAAATGGGTGAACTCCTTAAAGGCATTTTAGTTGATTAGCTAATTAGAAGATGGGTTAGTAACTACCGACCTTGAAACTCCAGAGATATTGTATAAATAAAGATATAATACAACTGGTTGTTATTACAAAATATAAATCTAACAAATAGTATATTTTAAATATATGAAAACCTCTGAGATTATATGTATTAACAATTCAAATATTCAACATACTGAACATACTTGTCCTGCTAATGTACCCCACTGTGGGTGTCTAGTCTTTGTGTGTCCTTTTTGCAGGACAGGGCTTGCATTTGTTGAGACAAGTGGTCTACTATTAAACATAAGGACCAGGTATCAAACTCCAAATCATCTAATGGTTTAACAAATCCCACACACTCAAACGCTCACACACACACACACTCACAGACACACACACTCGCACAGACACACACACTCGCACAGACACACACACTCACACAGACAAACACACACGCATGCACGGGCGGCATCATCAGCAGCTGACGGTGTTCTCACCACATCTGGTACATCCGCCAAGAAGGTGGTGCCTGGGGCGGTCTTTCCCCCGTGCCCCTCCTTTCCTACACCAGTGAGTGACATTGTTTCTCCAACATGTAGTTGATTTAATTTCAAAGAGCATTCCTATTTGGCTACACTATGTACAAGCAGTTTTTCTCTACAGTAAATAATTTCTGAAATATTTGTATCTGATTTTGTGGCTCCTGAATGTGAATGTGCAGCTCAGAGTACTTGATATGGAGGGGGAGAACGGTTTAATGGCTAGCTAACATTGTAGGTATTTATTTTGACTGGTACAGAGACAGATAAGCAGACTGTAATTCTAATTAGCACATTAAAGCAGATAATTAATATGTGTTAGCTGCTCATTTGCATATAAATGCAGCAACCATAACCTGGAATTTTCAAGGACTGATTCACTTTAGAATAAATTGGATAACACACCATATAGCCATTTCTCATGCACTTTAAGGACACCCTAAAAAACATTTGCATGTGGGGTCAGAGTCCTTTTAAATAACTAATTGTGCACAGAATGTGCATAGAAATGAAACCTAACCATTTCTAGCCATGCTTTTAACATAATATTTTTAGCTGAACTTCTTGAACACGTAAGGCCTGTTAAAAAACTACTCAGGCATACCAAAAGTGGTTAATAAGATGAACTTCAAATTGAGTAAATGTATTATTTTATAACATACTATTGTATGGTCGAATTGTGAAAGAACAGCCTCTATATGTAAAGACACATGAAACCAGTAGACATTATCAGAACAATCCCAGCATCTTAATAAAAAAGGACCTTATACTGTATTCTTTGAAGAAGACTCATAAGCTTCAATGGAAATTATTGGGGGATAAAAGTTAAATGAGCACTGACATTTCATATTTAGACAATGCTATTTTGAAAAACTTTTTTACACAGTTTAAAATAATTACAGTCTATGATTTTTACCTATTGTATACGATTCCGATTATATGATGACATACATTTTGTATTTGCTTTTAAAATGTTATAAACCTAGGAACAGTGGGTTCAGATAATATCTGTATTCACTTTCGTTAAAACCACCTCTCCAAATCCCACACTTAGCAACAGAACTCTACGGCAGAAAAAAGCCCCATAGGACAACCCTTCTCCTCAAGATACAGACAGACAAGCAGTCGGAGAATGACACAAACAATTATTATTTTCTAAAAATGTTTATATGTTTCTGTCTATGGGTTGCATTGACGCTAATGTTATTTTGTTACATACTTCACAAACATGTGATTTTTACTAAACTACAGTGTTCCGTTAGCAAGTGATTAATAGGCAAAAAATAATTCATATATACTAAGCACACACACTCATTTTTAGCACACAAATACACAGAGACACTTAAAAGGGACATAGAATGGAATTATTTTTTGTTGCATTTAAAAGAGCATGCCAAAGTTATGTTTTGCATGGAAAAAAACAGTTAATATGTTATTAAAAGTAACAGGAAGTGCACACACAGCCCTATTAAATTCCCTCAACGTGTAAAACCGTAGCCCATAACGTAGCCCGCAAGACTTGCGGCTAATAAATTGGCCCTGTAAAGCAACCTGCCAACAACTTGCGGGGTAAGAGCGAAAAAACCCAACGGGACGTGGGAATTTGAACTCTGCTCCCGCAAATCCTTTGATCTGTCAAGTCCGTAACTGTTACGTTCCAATCACGCTATTAAATTACAACAAATTCACTGGCGTTCAAGCTCGTAACCCGCAAATGGAGTTCATGTAGTCTACACCGATGTTATTAATCATGGAACAGTCAGCAGTGTATTTGTATCAGACCTAAGACCTTAGATTTTTAGCTGTTATTTGTGTAATTTAAAAGAAAACAATAGATCATTTTAACATAGAATCTTGTGCTCTTTTACATCATGAAGAGCACGTATAGCGAGGTAAATGGCCCTTTAACCTGCAGCTCTCGCCTAACCTCAGAAGATTTTAGTAATCTCCCACATGTAAGGAAGCATTTGAATTGATCTTACTTTGATTTTCCACTCAGAAAGGATTTTTTCTCATTTACAACTATGTTCAGTCTACATGTGTTTTGCTCTACCATTTTAATGTACAACACTGCAAATATATATGTATATATAACATACCTATTGATCATCCTTAAAAAATATATATATATTTTTTTTGATTTAAAAATGTTGACTCCACTTTTACATATCAATAACTAAGTTCTGATTTAAATATCCAATTGTTTAGATACCTTCTCATTTTATATCTTTATGCTCTTGTCATATGCTGGAAATCACTTTCAGAGTAAAACCAGACGACACAAGCTTTATCTGTAGAATTGCCATTATATGCAAGATATTTCCCACTTCTAATTCCCATGGCATATAATTCTTAAAATACATTTCTTAAAAAGAAAATAGATATGCAAAAGGAGTGAATCTAATTTATCAAGATCACCCCAAGCTAGCTATAATTTAGGCATTATTCTCATTTTTTGATAATTTGGCATAGTTGAGTTTTTTTCGATCTCGGTTATTCTGTCTCCTAGTTTACTTGAGAGCCTAAAGCACTTTTATTCTTTGATCTCATGCAGCACTTCAGCTGTCCTTCCCAATCCCACCTTGTATTCAGTCAAGACAATTACAATGTGAAAAATCAGGGAGCCAGCAGGCTTAAAGGCCATTGCTTTTTATGTCAATAACACTAGAGACCAGTTCACTTCAACGTGGCATTACAGAAGATGAAGATCAAGATAAATGAATTATTGACCAACTCTAGATACATCTTCATAAATATAGCACATCGCAAAACTATTTTAGCCCAGAGGTCTAAGTGCTACCATGTGAAAAAAAAAATAATAAAGTATACAAACAATATCTAATTATTTGTGTAGACCTGAATTAGTATATTAAAATAAGTTATATGTCTTTGTGTTTTCCACTTGAAGGTAAGACGTTGTGATAACTATATCACAGTGAAAATATCAAAGAAAATCCTAACAAATATCATGTTGTAGAGAAACACAAATAAGTATTTTCTGTACAGTTTTCACATATTTGTTATCATATGTAAAAGGACTACTTTAGTGGTCTTATTAAGGGTCTCTATAAATAATAGGTAGCGCTTGATAACATTTATTAAACTTTTACTGTGCATTTACACAATTAATTCATTTTTAAAAACATGCCCAGGATGTATAAGCTCCAGATCACTTCACTCTCTGAATTATGTATTGTCCCTGAAGTGGGAGCCGCCCAAGGGGAAGTACCAAAATTGAAAATCTTTTGAGACCACTCTGTAAAACACACATTAAGTCGCAGGCAGTAGTGATACATGAGCTGCTAGCAATGTACACAAATACACCTTCCAGTCACCTTCCACTACCATACTGCAAGTACAGTATGACTGTATGACTCCCACTTCAAAAGCAATACATTCATCAGGGGTGGAGATAAAAAGAGCTCATTCTGCCTGGGTTGCATGGTTAAAAATTAGTAAGTCATTGTTTAAATGCAAAGTAAAATTGAGTTATTTTTCTTATTAGGCTCTACCTAATTATTTTAAAGCTCTTTGTAAGAACACTAAAGTGACCTTTTAAGCAAAAACAGGAAATGCCTTTCCCAGATTTCATTAAATGACCACTGTACTATAAAAATAATGTCTGTTAAAGTGACAGTACATGCATAAGTGCACTTAATTTATAAAATAAAATAAAAAACATCATACAAATACAATTTCCATTCAGTACACAATTTAGAAATATCATTTCAATTATGAAAATACAAAGGCTTTACCCAACCAAAATACATGTATGAGTAGAGAATTAAATTATGTAAAATTGATTATTATTATTATTGATAATAAATATCCTATAAATATATATTTTTTTGTCTCCAAGGATTAAAATTCTTTTTCTAGTTCCTTTTTTTTAATTTCATTCCAAGATGGTAGGTAATTATGTTTCCAGATTTAGATACTTGTAATATGTGGGAAATTAAGTATTTAATTGAAAATGTAGTTCCTCCTGGAATTTTTTTTTATAATATTAAATCTAGGGTTTTAACATATATGTTCTTACTAATATCCGAGATCTTTCTCAGATACATATCCCAGAAATCTTGGATTTTGGCACATTTCCACCAAACATGCAGATAAGTACTTTTTGACATCACAGTCACTCTGTCATTTGTCTGAATGCTTTAAGTTAATTTTAGCTAATCTGGCTGGGACATAATGCCATTTTTATACTATTTTAAAATATATTACTCTTTATGAAGAACAGTTTGTGGAAGCACATATGACAGAAAAATCATCAAACCACTGAGATACATTGCAATTTTGACCCAAATCTATTTCTTAACTTTTCATCTTATTTGTTTTCTTTAATTCAAATTCAATTCGGTTCTTGTCCACTATAATAGTTGTCAGATGTGAGTAATGCCTGCAAGATGATTCTGCACAGGCGTTACTCACATGCTGACTGTGGGGAAACTGAGGGGAATTACGTAACTGCGCATGAGCTGCCCGGTGGAGGGGAAACAAGGGAGGGGGGGGGGAGGCAGAGGGAGGGCGAGAGAGAGGGAGGGAGGCAGAGAGAGGAAGGGAGAGAGAGAATTGGAGGGGAGGGAGAGAGAGAAAGGGAGGGGACAGAGGGAGAGAGAGAGGAGGCAGAGAGATATGGAGAAAGAGAGGGACGCAGAGAGGGGGAAGAGAGAGAAAGGGGGAGGGAGACAGACAGAGAGCACACATAGGGCCTCATTTAATTGCAATTTGGACAATTGAATAGGGCTCTATATAAGCACATAGCATATTTTTTTGACTGATGTTTTTAGTTAGTGAAGACCTTGCTTTTGGATAGAAGTTCAGTAACTAAAAAGTTCTGTCAAAAAAATATGCTATGTGCTTATATAGAGAGCTATTCAATTGGCAAAATCGCAATTGAATGAGGCCCATAGTGCAGAGAGAGGACAGAGAGAGAGACAGAGGGCACAGAGAGAGATTGCGCACACACCAAGGGTGCACTGAGAGACGGAGCACAGAGAGAGAGACGGCGCACAGAGAGAGAGAGACAATGGGCTCACAGAGAGAGAGGGTGCATAACGGGTGACAGCACAGAGAGAGACAGAACAGACAATTAAACATAACATATGATACTGTCATTTATGACGGGCAAGTGATTCTGTAAACAGATTTGTTAAAATTTTGTAATTTGAGATTACCGTAAATTTCGATAATTAGCTGGATCAATTACAACTTTCATAGAATTATAATTTAACCAATATTTGTCCAGTACATTACCTTTTTTAATTCTCAAATGATTTATAATATTTAAACTTTGTAATGCTAGTAGTTATAGTTTAAAGCTCTTACTTTTATAGGTTTCTGACCAAAAAGCTGTGCATGTTAGCTCCACCCCTTTTGCATAATTAGGGGTGGGCATCTGTAACAGATTTCCTGCTGTGTGCTCTGGTGTCAGACCGGTGTAGATCTGGGGTCTGGTCTATATATAAAAGTAAGAGCTTTGAGGTATATATACTAGCATTACAAAATGTAAACATTATAAATCAAGTATAGATATGCATGTACTGTCATTTTAACAGCCATTATTTACGCAGTACATTGGTCCTTTAAAGGAAGGTGGCAGAGTTGTCCTTACAAAGGACACAGAGGCAATTAATAAAGAAGAGTAATCACCATGAACTAAAAATGTATCTAGCATAATTGTCATTTATACTAGGACCATGTTAATATTTGCAGTTGTAAATGTATCGGCTGTTACTAGGCAATGATTTATTCATACAAAAATGGCAGTGCCTTAGATGCAATTATGTATCTCACAGGCCTCTGTTGTCATGTAAATATAAGGCAACCTCAAAGTCAATTACCAAAAATAAATCCAAGCTTGACTAAAAGTATCAATTCACCTATTAATTTCAGCTGCAATAAGGCCACTGAAACCATTAACATTGTGTTAGCCAATTAGAGTTGACAGCAATGATGAGTTATTTAGCCTTGTACATGTGACTACGGTTAATTACCAGCTACAATGAGTCTTGTAACAAGAATATGATTTATAACAACATATTCATGAATGGATTAGGCTACAGTGAAGATGTATAGTTTGCATTTTTTTACTCTTCTTTAAAAAGAGAGTCACAGACAGTAAGAACATAACAAAATGATACCATAGTGTTAGAAAGTACCACCAAATAACGTGTTTTTTTCAGTAAAACTTACTTTAGGACATACACATCATGGTTAGACTTTTTTTGGTGCACTGTTGTATTGTGTATATGTAAACTACTGTTTTATAAAACCAATATATGTGTATTACAATTTATACCGTAAAAATACACAGGAGCTAGGGCTGTCAAGCTTTGTGGACTACAAACCTGATTGCAAAGCATATCTCTTTTATCAGAGGAAAGCATATTTCTACTGAAAGCAAAGGAAGCTGACATTAGATAAATCTAGCACTGCACAAATCAAATCAATGTGAGACTGATGCAGAGTAAAACTATTGCAAATGACAGAACATTTCTTACAGCAATTGAGTTTGTAGTCTGCCCTTCCCTGTTTATCCAACACATTCTTGCACAGACACAATGTTCTGGACAGCACAACTACAAGAGCTAAACTTAGTGTTTTGTGCTCTGGAATCAAACTCACCTCATATTAGCTTTAACCTATAGCCAAACCCTTATGATCCCAAGAGGATAACAAAAAATGCTTGACACGAGAATGTTTCTTGACAGTTCATTTAAAACAAACAAATCAAACAAAAATGTTGTGTTCTTGCAGAGTTTCTGGAAATGTATTTTTTTCTGAAAGAATGTAGAGTGTATTTAAAAAAAAAAGAAAAATAATTTACATAGTTGTGGGAATTAGACTAGACAGAAAAAATGCTGTATTGTTGTTAGAAAGTCATAGGTCATAGTAACTATGATGCCAGCTTAGAAATGGCCCTTCCATATTATTAATTCACTGACATGGTACAGGCAGATGATGTGTTCTCAGTAGGGCCAATGGTTCCTTTCTTCTGAATAACACAGCATCTGAGTCATTCACATCTTGTAAAATCCAGTTGTGGCTACGTGTAATGAATGAGGATAGCAAAAAGGTAGTAGCCACCATTTAGTTCAGTTTCTAAAATAGACCGTCTCTTCTGGACAATGCTGGCATTTAAAACTTACCACAAAGTATACGCAATACTTTCACCATGTCTACAGGAATGTGATAACTGCGATCCTCATACAGCTTCATTGAAGTGAGGGATTCTTCACTATTCCACAATTCCTATGTTATTCTGTAGTATCTATGAAGGCCATGTGAAACGATTGCTACAAATTGAACTAGAGGCTGAATGAGATAGCACAGGGACTGATTAGGTCTCACAACTGACAAAGCTCTCATCCTAAAAGGATCATTGTAGCTTGATTTTAATGAATGGAGATAACTAATGTCACTTAAAGGTAATACACAAAAGCAAATGTTGCCAGTTACTCCTCCATGTTTGTATAGAGGGGAAGCTTACATATTGACACACAGAAAGCTAAGCTAATTCAAGAGAGTTCAAAAATCTGAGGTAGTTTCATTTAGCAGCTCACACCATCTACAGTCACTGTAGTATTTAAGTTTTATGCCGCCCTTGGCCCATTCAGAATTGTGCATCCTCCAATGACTTGCTTACTACTCCTCCTTTCCTCTTGCTGTATCCCAGTCATACGTTTACCACACACCTATATAGAAAATCATAAGTATATATGCGTTTATGTAAGAATATGTCAGAAAGTGCCAGGAACACGTAAAGACAGAATATTATTTGCATATTGACTTATTTCATGGCATTGTATTGCTGACTTTAGAAGCCTGCTTCCCCTCTGAAATGTATGCAGCCGTATACCCGGGCCTCGTAGACCTAGACTGAGACACACCCAGGCATACATATGTATTTTCCATAGATATTTGAAGCAAACTCTTTCATATAAGAACAACAAGCACAGCACACAAAGAGTTCCAGACAACTGGGGAATCTTTAAGAGTGAAATATTATACTTAAATAATCCAAAATGCCAGACCAGATCCAAAATGCCATGACTTTTTGAATGGGAGAATAAACGTATCCAAGACACTTCAATCATAACTGGCTTTCATCAGTGAGATGATATACATCTCCCTAGGAATGGTGAGCAAGGAGCCAATACCAGAGGCCAATGCCAGAATTTGCATTTTCAAAAAAGAAAGAGTAAGACATAAACCTTCCCAATTGAACCATATGTTCCCATGCTTTTCCCACACTTTGTGTTCTTTACTAAGTTAGTGCTACAGGAAGTAGAAACACTTCCCTTTGTACTACTTTCTATCATTTTAATGTATGTTTTCTTATCTTCGGTTAATTCATTCTTATGTAAAGTAAACAAAACAAAAGTTTTGTAATATTTAAAGCATACATTTTTTAAATCCTCGGTTGAGATTTTGGGATTATACAATATACAACAACACTAAATGAAAAACAATTCAATTAAAAGATGCCTCTTTACATGTGCCCCAAAAGACTTCATAATACTAAATTAAATTCTTGCCTTGCTTGTTAAAGAAAGTAAATGTAAATCCCTCAATACAGTCTTATAGTGTAACAATACTAAATGTAATCAATTAATTCCCAAGGATCATAGATACTGTTCATAATTTTGCATTTAGATTCAAGTTATCTAAACTGTCAAAGAAGTTAATATGACAAAAGCTAGTGACTAGTTTTATGATACAGTTAATTCACAGCAATATATAACTGAAGGACATTTGAAAAAAAAAATACATCAACAAGCAAACTTGCTAACACCACAAATATTGCAATTGGTCACCTTTTCCCACAACCGTTAATATATTTAAAGCGGATGTATAAAACGATGTTATTATTTTGATGAAATAACTTGAGCACTATGGTGCCCTCTTTACATTTCATACTCTGGCGGCTGTCAAACAATATGGTTTCATTTCAATTTATTTATTTAGAAACCGATTACAAATAAAACAGTATTTGAAGAAAATAAATTAATTGTAGCTCTTAACACACGCCTTTCAATTTAGCTGTTTAGCTTCCAGCATACCTGCTTCATCCCCTGTTAGGTGCCTAGAGTGTGAAAAAGGATGTGCCAAAAGGCTGTCAAAATCTTTGTTTCTGACCATTGTAGTCAGGGAAGGAATAGAAAGAGTGTTATCAGGACAACAGATAAAGACACCCCCTGGGTAGATCGTCTTAAGTCTTTCAGCAAACAAAAATGCATATTAATAAAATTAACTTGGATGATACTAGAAAAAAAAATTATACTAAAGAAAAAACAATTTTTGCGACAAGATAAAACATAAGATTGCGGATTTTCAAATCCATCATTTTTCACACAATTAAAAAATGAGCTTTTTTATAATTTATACCTCTTGCCCTTTTAAATGAGTTGAGTTACAGAAAATTATAGTCGGTATTGTCCCTTTAGGTTCAAAGTGAATTAATCAACAAACAGGAGAGAAAGAGACACTTTTTACTGAATATATTAAAATAACTTTTCTGTTAAAGTGCCACAGTATAGTGTGGAGCAAAGGAACTTCTCATGTGCTGTTCTTCAACTCTTTGACTTCATCACAGGTAATCAGAACCCATTCCACTGTGCTCTTATATTAAATATAATTATACAGTATTACAAATTCTAAAACATTACAAATAGTGGGATATACAAAAATGTAAAGGCTTCTGCTAGATATCTTATGAAGTCTGATGCCAATTTTAAATATGTTTTTAAACATGTGCAGGGAGGATCATCTATGATTGGCAAAGAATGACATAAAGCTGGTAAATTCCAAAAGGTACACAACATAGCTAGGTAATCATCTGTTATTGAGCACCATAATGTGGCTTGTCTCTGGGATCACCAAGTCAGCAATGTTCATTTAACAGGGTTAGCACTAAAGGAGTTCATATCTAGCCACTTTCCAGCTCTACATTCCATTAATCATAATGGGGAAATGGACCTTCAAACAGAAGGAGAAAATTACAATTTATAATCCCAACTTTCTATATATATTTATATTTCATTTACAATGGAAGAACAAAATAAGCAAACTAACTGTATATGAAATAGAGAAGAACGGATGGTTATAATTATTGTGTTTAAAAACAGCAGCAAAGTGTTTTCTGTGGCAGACTATATATTGGACGTCCTTAAATTAACAAATTCTCATCAGTAAGCAATTTTTGTTATGTGTGGATGTACTATGATGAAAGATAAAACACAGTAGAATGTTTAGTAACTCATTCAGTGCCATAATATATACAATCTTATCTCTTTTATATGCCAAAGCAGGTCCATCTTGTGCCTTTAAGACTTGGGTGGCAATTCTATCATTGTAAAGGGACACAGAGGAAAATTAGCTATGTGCTACAGAAGAGGCAGTCTTCTATTCCAGAGAACAGGTGTGTGTTGCAAGAGAAGCCTCTGAGGAACATGTGTCTGGGCCTCAGGTTGTCCACCAATAGCATTCATGGTAGAACTGTCTAAAAAAGCTTGTAAGTGTGGTTTAGTAATACATAATTATGAATCAATGAAGCAATAGTTTTCCCTCTCTTTTTTCACAGTGAGGTATGTGGTTCCTCTCCTTACCCTTCCATTGTTACTTCCAACAGAAGAGAAGAAAAATGCTTTGTTAAAAATAATTCTTCTTTAACACTGCAAAGTAGTTTGGGAGGCGTCTGGATATCAATCCTGACAGAACGGAGTACAGGGATGCAACAATAATTGTAGTGTTTGGCCATCTGCCCAACAATCCAAGGGACTCATCCATCAGGCAGGAACACTATCCCCAAAGTACAACACATAAATCTCTCCTGAGCTGCTACAAATGTTACAAGTCCAAAGGAAAGCAGAGTGAGAAAAAACATTGTTTGTCCCTCACGTAAACATTTTTATAATCATTTGTATTATACCGACATACTAAAACATACCTATGACCTATGTGTATTTAAGTAATTAAATAATAGTTGTCCAAATATGTACATTTTTGGGTTACAATTACAAAAAGTCAAACTAGGGTTCTTTAAATTCAGACAAGGTTAAAAAGCATGCTATGATATTTACTCAATACGTTACTGAACATTAGCACAGAATCTTAACATTTATTGTGGCAATTTAGCTAAGATATATGTAAGATTCATGGATTATGAATGCAAGCATTTTGTGCATTAAAAAAAAAACAAAATAAATATTAATAAACTTACAATAGAGTTTGCAAAATATAGTCAGTTTTCGGTTGATTTTGAATGCCCCTGAAAATCCAAACTAAAATAACATAAAATTCATGATTTGTTGTGGCCAAGCAAAGTTTGCTACAACATTGTAGAAATATGGGGAGATCAGTCTCTGCAGCAAAGCATCATGGGATTTGTGGTATTTTGTTCCCACCAAACACCTCTCTCTCCTCCCTTGAATGATGCAACAGGCAGTGATGCTGTTGATCTCTGCACTGTGCTGCTTCTGCCTGGAAGGTTAGTATAGGGTTAAAAACCATACTTGAATGCAGTTTGTTCTATTGGTTAGTACAGGGTGACTATGTAGGCAGCTATAGATGTGAGGAAACCATTCAAATAATCTGTGTGTATATAGAAAGACGCAATGTAATGTGTGTTTCTGATATAAGCAGCATGTGATAGATTAGAAAAAAAGGAAAAACAGGGAAACTTCCATATACCGTTAACATCCACAAAAAAAGGTACATAAATCAGAGATAACAAATATTCTCAGTTTTGTGAAACTGAAGTGTTTGTGGTTTGGAGGGGTAACCACATGAAAAAAATCAGCAAGCTCATCTGGGGTCAATTCCAGCACAGCTCTGTCTTCCATATGTGTACGGTAATATTATAAGTAATGAGATCCAGAAGTTGCGGAAGAAAACATTTACTGGTTATGCCAGAAAACCCTATAAGGGATTACTAGAAATGGTCAACATTACACAAAACATTACACTAAGACTAGATGCCTGACATAGCAGGAATGACTTCATCCACAGCTGACTTCTGTCTTCGGTAGAGCAGAGTAAAATTCCAGTATATGCTTGTACCATTGACAAGATCTGTATCCTGGTGCCAAGTTGTAAGAAACAAGAGTAACCTTTTGGCAGGAGAGCCAAATACCATAGTAGTTAAAAAATTGTTGTCACACCCAGGATTATAGCATATGTACCAAAGTGAAATAGGATGCTTGTGGCCATTTCTTCTTAAAATGCACATTTTAAAAGGGTGATATATCCAAATACAGTGACATTACCCCTATTGCAGGAGATGACCGGTCAATGCTTCTAATGTGGTAAGTAATGCTTCAGTTGAAATGAATATTTGAAACTTGCAAGCAGTTCATGAAGTTTACCAGCTGTGTATGAGTCAGTCAGTCCTGGGACACCTGCTTACATCTGCAGGGTATTTCTATAGTTGCCTTTTCTATACTGTCATTAAGAATACATTTTGAAGCTTTACGCTAAGTAACCTCGTTTAACCTGCCACTGGAGCCTATATTCCTCGGTCTTTCTCACCTTACGGCTAACTTTGGGTGATTTATTGGGAGGATGTCTAACTGGAATTTGGAATGGATACAAGTATCATATTAGCTATGCAGCTCATTTCAACCTGTTTTATTGCCCAGATGTTCTGGGAACAGTTCACTAATGTCCCACATCATCACACAAACACAGCACTCAATATGCAACTAAACTCTAAATTAGCAGGTTCACGCTGCCAAAAACCATTTCCAGCAATGTAGCGCGGTGCAATGACTAGTGATAAATGATATATTCTTTATGGTTACGGATTGGTATAATATTAGCAGAATTCAGGTTTGCTTTTAAATCACATCTACCAATGGTCAATCAATCTGTAAATCTCTCGTACCAGAAAATCAATTTGGAAAGAATTACAGCTGAACTTGAAAAGAATAGTAGAAAAGGATTTTTAGCACCACTACCAAAAGTTAACATGAAGTTCAAATAATTAAAAGACCTGTTTTCCAGTCAAGTCAATCATTTTGTGGCTGCTGCAGTAGATTACCTGTGGGTTTCAATTCCTCTACACTAAACACAAAATCAATTCAAATTGCAGAAACTAAAATTATTTAGGCTGCTCACAATGTAGAGTATTGAGCTGTAAAGAGGATTGATTTGGTCTCAGCTAAATTACAACTTACAGCTTTTTGAATTTATTTACTTAGCATTAACTTTTTTTTATTATTTCCAATGCCAAGGTTTTCTAAAATGAAATGAATGATTTAATTTAAACTTTTTCAAACTGTAAACAGAATCCACCAAAGTTGCAAGACAGATTATTTTGACTCCATAATAATCATACAGCAAGTATGAAGTACTGTAACATGCACTTAGCATATGGCACTTCAAAGATGCTTGAAATTATTATTGTGGTTTAATTGTCAAGTAATATTTCGATTAAAAAAAAGAAAGCGTATGTGTATCAAAGTGAAAAAAAAAAAAACTGTTCACAATAGATGAATTCTACACACATATGTACCATGTCTAAATATTATTAGCAAATAGTGTGGAGCTAAATTATAAGGCAACTCAACCCCCTTAACCAGGGGTGAGCCATTCATTTCCCAAAGGGGCCACATGAGAAACTCGGACTGTTGTGGAGGGCCGAACCATATGCTGAACTTAATTCTGCTCAATATTAATGTTATAGCTTTATTTTATTTTATTTTCTCAGTGCCAGGAGCAGTATCTACAGAATGCTATCCATCCCAGTTAGTCACAACACTGTTGCTCACAATTGGCCCCTTTTACAATTGGCAGTGTTTTTTTGTCCAGGACACAAATTTGTATCCCACTGTAACGGGCCGGACAGGGACAGCCAAAGGGCCGGATGTGGCCCGCGGGTCGTACAATGCCCAGGTCTCCCCTAAACTAATGATCAGAAATTCACAAACAAAGCATCAGGGAGAAGTGTTTGCTCTTCCTTTCATGATCTGTTAAATAAATAAAACCTGGAGGAAATGGTGGTCATAAAACAATCAGCTGTGTTTGTTTTACCAGTTCAATTCAATAGGATAGGATTTTTTTTTTTTTTGTCAATTTAATAGGATGTCAATAAACCAAACCAAATGTAAGATCACTTTTAATTGGTTCCTAAACCTTTTTAATATTAACTGGGTCTGGGCAAATGCAAACACTTCAACCTGCACCTTTTGCTAATCTTCAGACTTTCTTACATTTCTTGCAAACTAAAAGGAAAAAAACAGCTCATCCCCCAAAAATAGGATAATAACATTTATAAAGTTTAACATTTTCTTCTTTATGTACATGGTCCCTTGAAATGATTACCTGCAAATATAATTAGCTACAAATAGCTGATGCCTATTTGCTTAAATCCGGAATATATCTAGTTTGAATTTCATATGTTCTTATACACCTAAAACATATTTTAATTACTTACCAATTAAGTAACTTATTTATAGAAATAATAAAGATGTACTGTATATTTATTTACCTGCATAGATCACCATTTATAATTAGAATATTTTAGCCCCATGTTTTTTATTTCCACATTTTTCTTAATGCATTAACAAGTCAAATTAAGCATTTAGTACTGTGTGGTTTACCAATAATGAAAATGTTTCCTATGATTGGTCATTTAATTTCAAACGTATTCTAAAGATATACAATTTTTTCTTTACATTTGTGCCTTACTTGTTTTCATTGCTTGCGTCATATCGAGGCATGGGGTCAAAGTCATTGCCATTGATGTCAGTGCTGGCCTGGGCATCCTACACCCAAAAAAGAGAAAGTATAAATAAGTCATAGCTTTATTACATAGCCATCAGCTCGTGTGGCTCATACATAAAGAAAGTGGATCCCCTAGAATTGGAATAGAGGATGTTCCTGTGCATTAATTATGACCCCATGTCTTGGAGATTCTCCTTTTCTTCTGAATAATGTACTATTGTGTTAAATGAAACATACATACACACCTGTTTATGAACAATTTTATGTATACAATCTGCATAATTTGTTAAATTAACTTATGTTAAACAACGTTGCTGACTGAGATGTTGAAAACAGTTTATTACATTAAAGGGACATGGAAAAAAATAGTTTATTTGTTGAATCAGAAAGACGGTATGTGTTAATGTGTCAAAGGGTGTTTTCAAATTTTTCAAATGAAGGTGTCTGAGCTCAAAAACAGAAGTTGAACTGCTCTTGGGGGCTTGCCCTCTTTCAGCCAATGAAATCTACAGACTGCATTTTCTGTTAGCTTGAATAAAGTTTAAACAGGTTTTGCTTAACATTTTCATTAAAAATAAAACATTTTGTTATGTTTAAAACTTGTTATTCAAATGATTGGAAAAAACCCAGTTGTGTTCCATGTCCCTTTAAGAATAATAATGTCTGAGAATAATGTCTGCCATTCTGATGAAGGGCATAGGAGTTGGTATGTATTTCAATTGCTTTTTGTATTTTAGCTTTATTTGACTAAAACACTAATGGACACATTAACAATAAAATAGCAGATTTTGAATAGTGCATTTTAAACTGCATTAAGAAAGGTTGTTTAAGGCCACTGGATGATTGTTATTTAACCTCTCTCAAGAAAAAGCCTGTTCTGACAAAGCCCTCTTGAAGTGTTAAAGTATGTGAGGTACTGCAACCCTACACAGTGTCAACACCATGGCAATGTTATATAAAAAAAGTAATGGATATGTAACACAGTCAAAAATTAATATGAGCCACAGAAGATTAAATAAAATAAAAACACAACAAACCATTTTTGTGAATGTAATGTATTGGTCAACTTAAGGAGTCTAAATTTGCCATCTTTGGAGATGGTCACGCTACTAGAATAAAATCTTTGCAGCACAGTGCTTCCCTAACTCTTTTCTTAAGGACCACTATAATTTTTTGGAGAGCCCTATGGACAAATTGATCATTTTTGATGGTGTTAGCAGACGACTTAATGATTTTTCTTTCTGTTTTTTTTTCTATCACACAGAATATGTGGTACTATATGAATACACATTTATGAACAATTCAATGTCATGGTTACACTTTTGCACTCCATATTTATTAATTTTATTATTTACGTTTCATACTATTTTGTAATACTAGATTTTTTTGCATCATCTAATGATGAACCTTTACTTACATTTAAGCCCCTATGCCTCAGTTATTCCTGATTGTTGACAATGCTATGACCATGCCTTTTACTGTCATATTCAGCTACCTCACTCCATGTCTTTTGTCTATTATTATCTTTATTTATATCGCGCCAACATATTCCATAGAGCTGTACCGGGGTACATAGCAAAAAACAAACTTAACACCTTATAAAGAATGGAGGGCCCTGTTTTTGAGCTTATAATCAACTGTACATGGAGCTTGTTTCCAAGGCACTGACACAAGATTGAAAACTTGTCTACAGTACTGCTTTATGCGTAACTCCACTTTCCGATAGCCTCCAGAAGAAAGTTTAAAGATACACACCTCTAAAAATATATACATACACACACAGTATATAGATATATGTGGCTTTTTCTCCATAAAATTCCCCTAAGTGTCAGAATCTGTGTTTCTTATTCACATTCCCCCAGGATTTTTCTTGAGCTATGCCTACTGTGTGTGTTCATTACATTGTTCCTCTATCATAACTTCAAACGTTTTCTAAAAATAATATTTTCAACCTGTAAATTAGACCGTGAACCTATGCACCTAACTACTGGCTCCAACTCCATAACACATATGCCACTTCCAGTTAAAGCAGAGTTATACAAAACTATTGGTCTGGGCCTGCATTTTCCATTCATAAAAGTTGTTGGTTCCCACTGTGGCATCCCTGGCCTTATGGATTATTCTCTCTCTCTCTCCTACTCCCTCTCATTTACATGTGTCTCCTTTCCCTTCTCATCTCAACTATAACTGTAGCAGTGTTGCTTGTTCACACTTTCAGGGACCTTGTTCCAAGCTTTTCATACTGGTCCTCAAAGTGTCCAGGCACCTAGTTTACACCTCAGCACCCCATGTGCTAGAGTATGTATTCCAGTAGGGTACTAAACCTCTCTATATCAATATATAATTCTACTATGCTGTAATGACTCATGTTTTCTATGTACAGTTTATAATGTGCTTGCTCAAGTATACATTTTAATTTACTGTATCCTTGTACATAGATATACAGGAAATACCTATGCTTTATGTATAAAAAATATGTTTTATAAATAACTTTCAATTACAAAAAATATTTGTATCCTACTCTCATACATGCACAGTACTTAGAGCCTGCTAATAAAGGGTCACCATCGTTGTTTGCAACAGCAGCCAAGACCTTCTCATAATTGCTCACAATTTTCACTTCCCCACACTATTCCCACATGTATACACACTAGAATGAAATCATTTTTCTCTCATGCAATAAAGCAGCATTCTCAATTACAAGGCAACTTTTTAGCTGAATTCTTTGAAAGAACATACTGTGAGCGGATATATTTTCTGAAGCCAACAGCTGCATATGTTTCTCTGAACCTCATGTTGACAATGGTTCCTAGAATCCATTAATTGTAAACTTATCTGGGCAGGGGCTTGCTTAAGGTGATTTTCCAAGTATTTCTAATTATTGCATTATGTAATTTCTAATGGTCCTTTCCCAAACTGGCTGTTGGCCCTTGATAGAATTATTAAACAAACAATACTACATGAGGCACTATCATCTATTGTGGGCCTGCAAACTATTTTGCAGGGACCTTGAACTGCAAGAAGATTTTGGGAGGAGGAGGAATACCTACAACTTTGCATAGTAGGAAGGGATGGGCTCTTACACATTGTATAAGACGTATGGCGGATTGTAGCACAGGGCATTACTTGTAGCCTACAGTAGACGGCAATTTTGATTGCCAATACCTTACTGCTGTCCTTCTAAAAATAACCTGGCTACTGAGATCAAACCCAAATTAGTGGTTTCAATTCCATATTTTGATGATATCTCCACTTCTTGCTCTGCTTTCCTCCCTCTCTCCCATGACATGGTCTCGTCTCTCACATCCACCCTTCATCTCACCCACCCTCACTATTTTCATATTCACTTTGCACAACTACAAATACAAAATTAAACGAATAATTCAGTATCACCTGATTTGGATGTAAATACCCTCAAATTAAAGCTGAAAGTCTGCAGTTAAAGTACATCTTGTTAGTTTCATTTCAAATCCATTGTGGTGGTGTATAGAGCCAAAAAGGTTAGAATTGTGTCCATGTCCCAATATTTATGGACCTGACTGTATGTCTTTTGTTTGTACAAGTGACTTTTACTTTTGATTGAACATGGTATTAATTTCATAACCCAGGGCTTGACAAATTTATATGAATGTTAGGAGCCAGACAGCTTATTTCTTAGGAGCCAAGTTATAGAAATATGTAGCTCAAGAGTTAGGAGCCAGCAGTAAAATTTTAGGAGATGTGGCTCCCTGGCTCATGGATTTGGCAAGCCCTGTCATTACTGACCACTATATTTAAAATAATATATCAATTTTAAATATTTGGTAACTGAATGCACCATCACAATTTAAAGTAACACTCAAGAGTTTTCTGCAAAAAAAAAATGTTTGTTAGCAATAACTAAGGAATTATATGCTAAAGCAAATTTTTTTATAGAATTATTGTAGTCAATTTGCTTATAAAGGGTTAATAACCTAAGTACTTCTGTGAGATATCATAAAACCATTTCATTAAAATTAACCCGATTACATGATAAAAACTGTCATAAGTCTTGTAATACATTTTTTTTTCTTTCTAACAAACTCCTACAACCTCGATCTCAGCCTCCTCTAAACCTCTAAAAATAACCTAGAAAATCCCACTGCAATGCACCTTGGGAGTATTGTGTTCAAAACTTACATAATTCTGCATCAAGTCTGGGTGGTTCCGTTCAATGCCGTCATCCAGGATGGTAACTACAACGTTCTTCCCAGTGTATCCTCTTTTCCAGGCGCCTACGATGTTCATGTCAGACTGACAGTGATGGGCATTGTCACTGCAGTGCTGCAGCAAAGAGAAACACACTTTAAACTAATTGAAGCTGAATATTTGTCTTTTAACAATTTAAATGCTAAGCAATGTTAAAGGTCAAACACATGTATTACTCCTCAGAAAACATATTAAAATGTATTCGTTCTCAGAAAACAAGAAATTTAGGGCATGTAGGTTCCATAAGCATTATCATTCCTTCAAAAGAGTAGATTTTTTTTTTTTTAAATTGGTTTTTATGCATAAAAAGGTGTTATCTAAAGCCTATTCATTTTACTTGCTGCAGTTTCAGGTAAGCAGTGCTCTTAAAGGGGCTCTGTATATCTTATATTTTCTGGAAGGTAAAGTACGCTTTTATAATACATTATAACATTCATGAAAAATAAAGGACATTATGTTAAGAAAACTATAACAGCATAGCATCAATGCTAAGGCAAAGTGTTTCATCATTCTGAGGCACGTTTATAAATTGAAACAAATGTCAGAAGAGGTCTTATCCACAGATTATTAAACCATACATCTGTATTTGGTAGCTAGATGTACAAGCAAAACAGAAATAAATCAGATTTCAAGATAAATGCATATATATTTTAGACTGCTAATTTTCTGTTTCAAAAGGTCTTGATAAGTATTTTCCTGCTTTAGTACACTTGGATTAATACATGCCTATGTTATTTTGATTGAGTCACCTGTGCTTAGGAAGAAATATTCTAAAATAATGGGATTCCTTAACAAAATGGAATTTGAAACAGGACCTTTAATGACCATATCAGAAAGAGCGTAATTACAGTTAATCAGATGCTTTTAAACAACATAACAATACCAACATAATATATGTAACAACTTATTTTTGGGCAACATGTAGTCCTAGGCAATAGTTGGCCCTTTGACACTTGCATTTAAAGTGCCAATGTAAAAGCATAATAAGGCCAGGAAAAAGTTTTTTGTATGTTTTTAATCAGCTAAATAATGTCTGGAGGCTCTGCTGAACCCGGGAGGCATCTGTGATACTTTGGCTATTACATTTCTGGAGAGCTGAGAATGCATCTACTGATGTTGAGACCCTGGTTCTGAGCTTGGAGGCAATTTCATTCTGTTCCAACTATCTAACAAAGCCCTATTACTTCTTCCAGCTCCCCCTTTCCCCACCCCATTGATATATAAGTTGTGATCCAGTTCTGATGCAGATCCTGAATGTTATTAATAGTCCAAACACACCTGTGTCTGACCAGCACTAGAACAAGTTTGTATATACATACACTTTGGCATAATGTAACACAATTACTTCATGCCGCCATGTATTTTCATACAACAAATATGTTATAGAGTGTCAAATTTAGCAGAAGCTATTATCATCTCATTACCATACTATGCTATTCTCTTCTGTGATTGCTTCATTCATATGCATATGTTATTAAACGGGAAAAATGGAGCTCATTTACTTTAGCTAGTGTTGTAGGTGAAAATGGAAAATACTACAAATACAATACAATGATTTTACATGTTTAGCTATTACATACCATATTGTACTGTCAATTTTAATATATGCACAAACTGTGTTTTAACATTTATGTTAACAGAGAAGGGTCTCCTTCGTTTTAGTGACAAAATAATGACTGGTCCCATTGCCTGTTTTACTGTCCAATAATAGAAGGCATACCATAATACAACATTGTGAGCAACTGAGATCTGTCAGTAATATTACATTAACTTTCTCAATAAAACATTTTCCAATTGTTAACTGACTGGACATTCTTATTTTACATTTCTGATTCTTAATATATCAATAACATAATTAGAAATTCAATTTAAATTAAAAAAAATGTGCAGAGGTAAAAACAGAAGGAAAAGAAAGATGACCACTTTAACTTTACTCTTCCCTCTACTCCAGGTTAGCTGTAAAATTGTTTAGCTAACAAGTTTGTTCTTCTTTCTTTTCCTTCTGTTTTTCTTCTGCACCATTTTTTTTTATTATTTTTTTACTTAAATTGAATTTCTAGTTATGTTATAGATATATTAATAATCAAAAATGTAAAATAAGAAGGTCCAGTCAATTAATAATTGGAAAATGTTTTATTGAGAAACTCAGTTGTTCACAATATTGTATTATGGTATGCCTTCTAATAAAAGACTATTAAACAAATAGATTAGTAAAAAAATATTAAAATCTACAGCAATTATACCATTATAAGCCTATGGCAGCTTTCAGTATATATTAACTTTCAGTGATTCTAGACCACTTATACACATATATATATATATTTTCTTTACTGGCAATCACTACAGAGGTACACTGTAACTGAGACAATTATTCTGTTCTACAGTCAACCTGGGAAGGGACAGAAGAAATTTTGATGAGATCAGAAAAGGCGAAAGACCGTTGAAAGAGAGGCAGATGGAGGAAAGGATGGACAGAGTCACAGATTTGGTGGCAGCCATAAGATGACAGAGTTAGATGCCGCCATAAGAAGACAGAGTTAGATGCCGCCATAAGAAGACAGAGTTAGATGCCGCCATAAGATGACAGAGTTAGATGCCGCCATAAGAAGACAGAGTTAGATGCCGCCATAAGAAGACAGAGTTAGATGCCGCCATAAGAAGACAGAGTTAGATGCCGCCATAAGAAGAAGGGACTTTTTTTTTACACCAGGGTCTTCCATTCTCTAGCTCAGCCACTGCTGCTGATGTTCAACAGTTAGGCATATGCAACAGCAGTATTTCCCACTTATACATTGCCTCATATTTTTTCTTTGCTTTCAGGTTAAGAAGATACTTAGAAACATAGCTAAGGCTAAACTGTCCTACAAGGGATCAAGCTATAAGTATCTTACCTCAGTATTTCAGAATCTGCCCATGCTAACATGTTGCAAGACTTCAAAAGGACTAAGGAAACTGGGAGTGTGAGCTCCGAACACACACAGGACTATTCATCAATACATAACCACTGAATTGTTAAGTCGTGGAAGGGGAAAGTGAAAGACACACTTGAAGGTTAGAGGATAGAGTACTTCTGTTGAGAAGCTTAAATAAAGCCTATAATATCCCAATTTACTGGCATGAAAGTGAAGCAAATACATTTTTGTTTTCATATTCGATAATAACAGGCATGCTCTTGTTTTTGCTTCGTTTTATCTATATAAAGGCCATATATTGATGATTACGTCAAGTTAGCCTTTCTTTATGTCCAATAAAAAAAAAAACAAGATAGACATAAGCCAGATAATTTAAACAGAGTGATTGAATTCATTATTGCTGAGACAACATTCAATTAAGCAAATTACATGATAGTAATAAAACATTTAGGGTAAATTTTTACATAAATGAAGCTACAAAATCAGAATTGAACATATCTGCTGATTTAGATTTCCTGCACTGGTATGAAAAATCAATGAGTATTCTGACTATTGGCCCAGACTGAAAATAAAACTCAGATTAGCGATGTTTAGTTCATTTTAACAAACTAAGTGTGAATTTATACAATGGAAAATCAAATATACATTCACACTCCAATCAGATGTCTTAATGGCTCTACACTAACAACATGAAAAACCTTATTTTTAAAAAATACAATATCATAGGCAGCATTTTGTTGTTTAGTCTTCAGTCGTGTCTGACTCTCCATAACCCTATAGACCACAGCATGCCAGGCACATTTGTAAGACCCTGCTCTTCTGAGCTTTGTCAAGCTCATGTTCATTGCTTCAATTACTTCATCTATCCATCTCCTCCTCTTCTGTCCCCTTCTTTGTGTGCCTTGAATCTTTAACCAGAATAAGAGCCTCTAGGGAATAATGTCTTCTCATGATATGGGCAAAATATTTAGTCTTGTGATCATACCTTCCAGTGAACAGTTTGTCTTGATTTCCTGAAGTACAGATTTACTGAATCTTCATGCAGTACAAGGAACTCTAAGTAGTTTTCTCCAACGCTACAATTCACAGGCACTTAGGCCCTCATTCAATTGCGATTTGGCCAATTGAATAAGGCTCTAAATAAGCACAAAACATATATTTTTTAAAGAAGTTTTTAGTTAGTAAACATCTATCAAAAAGCAAGGTTTTCACTAACTAAAAACTTAAAAAAAATATATATATTCTGTGCTTATTTAGAGCCTTATTCAATTGGCCAAATCACAATTGAATGAGGGCCTTAGTCTTTATATTTCAGCTCTCAAACCTGTATGTTACTTCTGAGAACACCATAGTTCTATCTATGCAGTCTTTTGTTGCTAGTGTATTATCTTCAGTTTTTAATAGCTTATCCACGCATGCCATTGTTTTCCTCCCAGTAGCAAACATCTTAATTTCATGGCTGCTGTCACCATCTGCAGAGATCTTGGAGTCCAGGAAAATCAAATCTATTAATGCCTACACTTCTTCCCCATCTATTTGCCAGGTACTGAAATTGCGGTTTGCCATGATTTTCGTGTTTTTAACATTGAGCAGCAGGCTAGCTTTTGCACTCTCTTCTTTTACCCTCATTAATAGATTCTTTAGTACCTCCACACTTTCAGCCATCAGAGTAGTATCATCGGCGTATCAGAGGTTATTCATATTTCTTTCGGCAATATTAATTCTGGTTTTGGATTAATTCAGCCCGGACTTATGATGTATTTCACATATAAACTGAATAAATAAGGTGACAATAGCTTGTTTCACTCCTTTCACAATCTTGAGCTATTCAGTTGTTCCATGTTTGGTTCTGACCGTGGCTTCTTGTTCCACATACAAATTCCTTCTGTTACGTCTCTACCATTTTTATCTTTTATCATACCCACTTTGGCATGAATGGTTCCTTTGAGATTCCACAATTTTCTTAAAGAGGTCTCTTGATTTTCTCATTCTCTTATATCTCTTTACATCGCTCATTGTAGTATGTCTCCAAGTCTCTTTGTGCTATCCTCTGGAATTCTGAATTAAATTGGACACATCTTTTCCTTGCTTTCCTTCTTTTCTGGGCTACTTTTAATGCTTCATCAGATAGCCAGTTCAGACAATTGCCTTCTTAGTTTTCTTTCTTTTGGGGATATTCTTAGTCAACTCAAGGTATTTTTTTTGTTCACTGCATACTGCTCCTCCATCTTTGGCTGCAAAGTATATAGTCTGATTTCTATATTGTCCAACTGGTGATGTCCATGTGAGTTGACTCTGTGGCTGTTGAATATTGTTGTTGAATATCCTCATAAAACTTCAGCCACTTCAGCATCCATGGTTGGAGCATAAACTTGGATCACTGTGATATTAAATTACTTGCCTTGAACCCAAATTGAAGTCATTCTGGCATTTAGTGGATTGTAACCAAGCACTGCTTTAGCCACCCTTTGATTGATTATGAGGACTGCTCCATTTCTTATGCGGGGTACTTGATCGCAGTAGAAGATCTGTCTGATTCAATATTTCCCATTCCAGTTCATTTGAGCTCACAAATTCTCAGAATGTTTAATCTTGCCATCTCCTGTATGATCATATCCAGTTTGTCTTTGTTCAATGTTCTAATGTTCCTATGCTGAATTGTTCTTGGCATCAGTGGACTTTCCTTTCCCCTACAGACACATCCGCAACATGGCGTCCTCTCGGCTTTACCGAACAACTTCATAAGATCTGGTGCTACTTTAGGGCATCATTTACTAATGTCATATTGTTATGTATTTGGTTGTGCTTATCAATAAGGTTATCTTGGAAAATATACTGAAGTGGGTAGACAGTTCCTTCTCCTGTGGACCATGATTTCTCTGGCATCTCTGCTATGACCTAACCATCTTAGGTGACCCTGCATGGTTCACAGCTTCAGTGAAGTACACAAGCCCCTTCACCACGACAAGGTAGCGATCCAGAAGGGGAATTGGTGACATTGCAGCATACAATTGTCATTGCGTGGGAACCTATTGCAAATGGACATTTTATCAGCATGTAAATATGTCTGTCCTGTACTTAGTTTAAAATAGTGTTATTAGTGCAAAAAATGTTATGCCATTTTAGATTAGACATTGCTTAGTTTCCTAACAGATCATCCCTGAGGATGTATGTACAACACTTGATATACACAAGAACAAGCTGGGATATGTAACATTCCAAGTAAGTTTCACTAGAAAATTGCATTTCTAAAAAGTGTATTGCAAAGTGAGCATTACAGCTGCACCTTGCTGTTTGCCTACTTTTCCATTTTAATATGTAACTTCTAAATGTATTCGACTTAGTCCCTAAAAGACTGGTATAATTAAATAAAAAATGATGAGCACATTACAAAACAAAGGTTACCTTTGGGTACAGTTGAAAGCTTGCAATATGTCAAGGTTCTGCAAGTTTTTTATAATTAACAAGCCAATCTGCATAAAAACTTTAGAGGAAAAAAAGGAGCTGATGTAGAAGACCATCTGCACAATGCAGAAAATCATAAAACATCACACTGACACATGGTGAAATCGCATTGATATTGCCTTTTAATAAACAGTGAAGCCAACACTCATTTTACTTCACTGTTAGCAATTATTTAAACTCATGTTGATGAATTTGGGCTGAAAGAACAGAGTCATAGGAGGTTGCTGACCCCTAAAATAAGCAAACACATCATGACAGGCCAATGACATAATTGTGAAATGTGTATGTAAGCCAAGACACATTGAAATTGTGTATGAAATGCTATTAACCATATTTATTCAATTATTATGTTGGGATACAGTGTAATCATATAACTTTTCAGGGTAACTATACCTCTTCATATGTTGTTTACAGTCCAGTTGTAGTTACCCAAAAAGTTGGGTGATTTCACTGCAAGTCAGGGTAATAATTGATCAAATATGGACAAATAGATATTCAATCATAATTCCAGTGTGCTTTGGATTGAAACTACGCAGGTAGGAAGAGATTAACTAGAGTGACACCTGGGCAACAGAAATAAGCTGCGGTTAAAGGTAACTCTGCATGTAGAATAAATATGGGTTTACATGACAAAGATGATACAACAATTTGTTTCACTGACATAATGCAATGTGGTTCATGCCAAGTACAGTTTTACAAATTAGGGAATGTGTTGTGGGCTTTAATCCATTTGTTACCATACTAGTCCAGGCTACTATGATTCCTAATCTCTAAAGGAAAAACATATTGATTGCCAAAGTAAGCCTGTGCTCACTGAACTAAACAAAAATTGAAAAACACCTTTTAGTATACAGCTAAGACAGGCAACCTGTTTCACTTGAAGGGTCATATATATGGCATCATCATGAGTCCTTAAAAGGGTCACATAGTTCTTGTTTTACATGTAGCAAATACAATAAAATCCCTGCAAGAAAGTGGTAAAGGTAGATTAATTGGTAATAGCAGTATAGATAATGAGGATATGTGTTTTGGCATGCAAGAGAGAGTGATTTCCTAGGCGTGAAGAGAGCAAAAGAACTCTGTTGTAGAGAGGTACTCACTCCCATTGTAAGGAACAGATTGGGAGCTGCATGGGAAGTTTCCACTGGGCCACCTGTTTCCCACCATTGGTACACAAAAAATCAATCTGGTATACAAATAATAAACCAATCACATTTCCAGTAGTGTTTGTGCCAAAAGCTGAAAATTCCACACAAACATTTTTGTCGTAAGTAATTTACTACATTTTTAGCATCTGAAAGCTATCGTTTTGGCTATAAATCTTATAATTCTACAAACAGATATGGTGCAATACTAAGCTTTTAAGAATATCCTCTAAATCCACGAGAAAGAAATGCACAACAACGTTATCTGGTTGCATTTGACAAAACATAAAAGAAAGATAGAACCAGACAAACAAAAAAAAATAAACACATCTGTTAATCATATGAGCATGGACTTTAGATATCTGTAAATCATTAGCTTATAGGGAAAAAGATTGTAAGAGAGATCACACCAGTTCTGTTGAAAGCGGCTATTTTTTGCCTGTATGTCCGTTTTAATTCTTGCACAGTGAATTGAGCTTTAGTTGGGATATAAAATGAAGCAAATCTAGAGGCTTTGTTAGATAATATTACTAAATCAATGCTTCTCTGAAACGGGTAAATTGATTTGGTGATTTCTTGGCATTACATGAGAACATACCCTGAGTATCTGAAACCAGCGCGGACTATAGCTGTCAGTACGAAAGTCTAATTGCTCTATGACTGCAAGGGTTAAATGTGCCGAGTTAAAGATAGTTCCTGTGTTTTACCGATCAATGTATAGAAGGCGTTCAAGTAAGCTTTCAGCTCCTGTGCTTTTGTTTCACAACATCCTGCTGGGTCAAAGAAAAGCCTCCCAGATGAAACACTAACTGTGCTCCTTGCTGTCACCAAGAGCTCTAGAGGCCAACTGATCTAAGACGACTGAGATCTAATCATGCGGCCATTTGTTTGCATACACACAAAACTCCATTAGGACAACAGCAGCAGATCTTAACTCATCTCAAAACTATATTCTAAGTTATGGGAAACATGCTTACAAATAAAACATATGCTTTTTGATAATTAATAGGAACATTAGATAGAAAACAACATTTCTAGTAAAATATTAGAAGTGAACCTTTTCGGATTTTCAAAAATATTTCTTAAATATTGTTTATATCACTAAATGGTTCAAATGTTGAAAAGTTTAAAATTGATTTATAGACATTTTACAGCCCTATTAAATTAGAAGCGACTAACGGCATCGGGAAGCTCACAAGGGCTGCGGGCTTGAAATTTAGCAGAGTTACATAGCTATTAAATTAGAACAGGCTGAGAGTTACGAGCTTGAGACGCAAACCCGTAAACCATTTGTCTACCGTTGGATGTGCGGCCGTGATCAATTAGTCAAACACGTAGTTAGGGGTTTAGATGGAGTCAATGGAAACAGAGATCGTTGCGTCACAGAAAAATGGTGGTTGGATTTCAAAGTCTTACGGGGTTCAATTATGAATTATGATCGGATTCACATTCCAGATAGAATGTAATATTGATAAAGCCGTAAATATGATATTCTATTACATGCGAGTTCCATTATATGCATTAACACATCCATTGCCGGGATCGATATAACACGGAAATTACACATGAAATAAAGTATTTTATTGGACCGATTTGCGAGCTTGAGAATGTTGTGCTATTATTTCTAAGACCTAACATCTCTTAGTAGTGTGCGTATATTTGCATTTAAAGTGCTACGGATTGGACTTTACCTCCCTTGCGAGTCCTCTCTAGCACTCTTGGCTTCTTGGCTCCATTTGCGTGTTACGGGGTTGATGGCAAGTGAAAATGTTGCAATTTAATAGCTAAATTGGAAACGTATCTGTTACGGGATTGAGAGAACAAAGGACTAGCGGCCGCAAAGTTCCATGTTCCATGTCCCGTAGGCTTTCTGCGCTCCAAATCCGCAGATCATCAGCGGCTTGCTTTACAGGGCCAATTTAATAGCAGTAAGTCTTACTGGCTACATTAAGGGCTACGGTTTTAACGTTAGGGGAATTTAATAGGGCTGTTAGTTACTGGTATAAAGCTCAATAATACCTCCCACAAGCAACAATGAGGACAGAGGCTTGGCCAAGCAACCAATGAGCTGCTTCATTTGGCCATTTAGTCAACTGAATGGAGCTGTTTAGGAGGGAAGCTGGAGAGTCCAATAATCAGGGCTTCCTCAGGCTGTGATAAAGACACTTTACATGGTTTTTCCTGTGCCAGCTTTGTAGGTGGAAGTGATAGAAAGGGTGATACTCTGTAGACATTAGGAAGGGGAATGAGAAATTGTCACTTCACTTCAAAGCTCAAAGTTGTCATACAGTTTATACCTATTTGTTTGTTTGTTTTATCCACCAGAGTCAATACAGAATTATTAAACCAAAACAAAAGAACCAAAATAATACAGAAAATAAACACCTGAAATTGTTACAATGTGGTGAGGATAGCACGCAGATAGCATGCTGGTATAAATTAAATAGTAACAAATGCAGCCCCTTTTTATTTACAGCAGCTAAGAAAGGCATGCAAGCGCATCTCAGCACCAAACTAAAACACCTATAATGCACCATCACTCTAAAAAACAGTTAATTATTTTGAAAGAACATTAAGACTGGTCATTAGATTAGCTTTTTTTCCTAAATTTAAATCAGTTTTGAGATACTGTATGCTCTTTTGTTTTTGTGTAACTCTATATACTAATTTATGTTGGTGGCAGCAATAATCATCTTCTCCAGTGTTATTATGTAGTTAGTTCCTGGAATCATGGAGCTACGTCTTTTAAACTTTTACTGCTGGTTCCTAACTTTTGATTATATATATATATATATATATAGACACATACACATACAAGAGTATTGCAGTAAATAGTGATACGCTTTACGCTTTTATATATATATATATATATATATATATATATATATATATATATATATATTCAATTACCATTGTCCAAACTCAAGCTTGGCTGGCTCCTCACTAACCTAACCGCCTCACAAGTTTTAAATGTGGTGAAAAACAATTATTTTCAATTTAATGTTTCACACAAACAATCAGCTTAAGGAGTTAATATTAATCTTAGGAAGGCTCAACTATTATAGTGGCTCTTTATGTAGCTGGCATGGCATGTGCCATAAATATTTAATGCATTTATTTTGATTGTCTGACTGAGAAAACTAGCGATGATAGAAGCTTTGTTCTAGGAATATAACATATAACCACACACGCATTGAAACACAGACTTGATGGTATCTGATGCTCTCTCTACCTCTCAAATCACTTTCTTGGATGGAGCGAATGCAATCTTGCATATAGAGCAAACAATGATAATGACTAACTGTAGGCACAACTTCTACCACATTTCATTTCACTGAAATAACTGAATCATATGTTCACCATGCTTTATAATAAATATCAGCAAAGGTATAGTACATTATTATATTCACTGTTCCCCACATGATTTGTATTTTGACTTTTTAACTTGTATTATAATAAAAATCACAGTGAATGTTATATACTATACAGCTAAAATATGAGTTAAAGAAGCACTTAATTTAGCACAATTTGGACAGCATCAAAGAAAAGATCTCTTAAAAACATGTTGAAATACGTTTTCAAAATTTTTGAAATACGTTCTTTTTCACAGAGAAATGTATAAATGAAATCTATGTTTACATGTGTAACTGGCAGTGCCCCCATTTAGACCCACAGCAACAGCTCCGTGCAGGGAGCATAAGCAGAAAGAGTTAACCCTTTCAAACTGTGCAGAGAAAGGACTGCTGGACAGTTGGGAGTTAACATCTCCTGCTGCATTCCTGAAGATCAGAGAAAATTATAAATCTTTTTTTCTACACAGAGCCTTCACCGCTCGGTTTCAGCAGAAATTGTTAATCATGGAACAATCATGAGTGTGTTTGTAAACAGACCTAAAACTTTCGTTTTTTAGGTGTTGTTAGTGTAATAAATAAAAAAACATTTTAAAATAGAATCTTGTGCTCTTTCACACCATGAAGAGCACTTATAGTGAGGTAAATGGCTGCTTAACTATAGGTATAGGCACTTTACCAACTTTCTCATGGAGATGTTTCCTTAGCACCTTAGTTGTGAATTTAGAGTAGAGTGAATTTAGAGTAGGACAATTTTTGGTGACCACTGTTACTGTTTTACATACAACATGCACCGATTGTAAAGACTAGGGATAAGAAGCTATCAAGAAAAATATCCTAGTGAAGTATAAACATACTGTTTTCCCTAGTATTATCAATATATATTTTTGTTTGGAATCAATGATTCAAGATTTAAAATGTGTTTTTTCCCACATATTTTGTTTGTATTATAACTAAAACTTTGGCGTTACAATATCTAAGTATAAAAATGATTATGATTATTATAAAACACTAGTCCATATAACAAAACTGGCAGCTTTCCAAAACATACCAGAAGCTACAGCGCTATTTAATTAATTGAGGTTGTTTAGCAAAGTTTATATTTAACATTAATTAGTGTAGTGGCTTTCCACTCTGTCCTCGAGAGACCCTAAAACACACCATGTTTTGTTGATAGCAAACAAATATCCCATTCATTTGTAAGGTTAAGTGCAGTCACTACACTCTTTATTCACTGATTACTCTTGGGTGGCTGGGGCAATTAAATCCATCCTTCACATTTATTGATAACATATCACACAGAACCATAAAAGGATAATCATCAAATCCAACGGGACAGAAGAAGGGTGACAGCAAAACATTATCATAGTGTTACAAAGTCATATTAATAATTAAGCTAATACTCATCATAAAGAAGGGATGTATGGAAATCAGCCAGAATATCACTGAACCCACACTCACTAAACTATTATTACTTGTACTACAGCTAATGCATAATTGTTCTAGTTATGCAGAATATGATGCCATTAAATGGGAACAAAAAATAACACTGCTTTGCAATCTTTGTTTAGTTTATTATATTTCAAGACGAGACAGTTCCAATAAGAAACTGGTTTACAGTCCTAAGGATTATGATATAAAGTCTTTGCAGTGAAGTCACTGGTGCACAGTCTAGTAGTGTCAGATCACTGCAGTATTCTGCTACTGGCTCTTTCTCGGTCATTAACTTTACAAGCATCTTCCAGACTGACATAAGTCAGATCACAAAGGTATAAGCTCAGTGCAAGCAGCAACTAGGTCACATTAGGTGCACTTCTTTTTTTCATGTCCTGTTTATATGGACATTATGAAATAAAGTTGTTAACCTACAGTGCATGATTAACAAGTAGAAGTACCTAACACACTTTATATTATTGTAATTAAAAAACCTTTTTTCCTGTATGTTAGAGGTTTTGCTCACTTTAGTTTGTGCATCCTTCTCCTAAAGTGATTTCTTATAGTACTACTAAGAGTCATATTGTCTTGGTTACTACATACCTAGGAACTGAGATCAAGGATAAAGCTGTGAATGCATATGCTCCAGATGGAAATCATCTGCCCTTTTCAAATAATATATCACATAAATAAAACTGGATACAATCTAAACTTATTTCAGCAGGATATTTTAATGCACTACTAGACTTCTCTGTGAAGTCTGGGCTCCTGGAGAAAATCCCATCAACAGCGACCAGTATCTCAACGCTCTCCGCTGAGAACATAAGATAGATTCATGGCGCTCTCTATACCTTAGTGCCATAGATTACACCTACTATTCGACAATACATAGTTCAAACTCAAGAATAGACCTAATTATTGTGTGCCAGTGTTTGATCCCTATCCTGGGGATCCTTGTCATTTCTACTATGGTGTGTAATCCCTAATGGGGATCCCCTGCAATATCTATGTTAGGGATCAGGCACTGGCACACAAGAATTAGATGACAAAAAATGTAATAAAAATGTAACTTATATACTGTGTGTCACAATCTGCTTCTTCAAGGGGGCTTAATATGAACCTAGTTCAAACCTACCCCAGCAGAATTGTGTAGTTATTCTTCTTAGTGGCAGAAAAGATGGCCTCAGAGGAGGAGGTACAGGAAGAGAATACTATGGCAAGACCACTACCCAATTCAGGATACAAACACAAAAACAGCCTCACACTGTGGATATGTGAGACTAGAACTGAACCTTTATTGAATCATGAAACCAACATATTTATACATACCACACCCTTGTGTACCTTTGTGTATGTGTGTGATGAAACACATCTGCCTTGCAATCTTGGTTGCTATAGAAGCACTTGAGATAAAACTCACCAGATGTCTAAACTACATGACAGGTGTCTATAGCTAGCTAGGGCAAAGAACCTTGATGTTAATCTCAAGTGTTTGCTCAGGACTCCTAAGGAGCAGTCATCTGCCTTGAATCAATGCCTGTATGTGTGCAGATGCAATGTTCTGCAGTTAAAATTCTGTGCAGAGCATTTTTACCATTTCCACATACATGCTCCTGCTCTATATACATTTTCCTCTATAATATATTATAATTAGTATACATGATAACAATGTACAGACAACATGTAACCACACACAATAATACATAATCAGAATGCAACAATGTCAAGCTCCCTTGGCCATATCTATAATTACTGGTAATATTACAGTCACTAACGAATGTAATCATGACACTGTGACCTAAAGATATTAACTAAAATGTTGGCCAATAGCCGTAACAAATAATTTTATAACTTATCCTTTCTGACGAGGCATACTATACCACACAAACAGAAGTCACAGACCACATAAGAAGAAACAAATACCTTATAATAACACATCACAACATCCCAGCAATAATATTAATGTTAAATGCCAAAACAAATGGTTGCACTTTATCCCCACTGATCTACACCCTCTGCATCGAAACCACTGGAAAAGCATATTAGACAAAATGGAGACAATAAGGTAATAACAGTAAACAAGGAGAAATCTAAAACCAATCTGTCAGCAATATGATATATGTTTCTCAATATTTCAGTGATCATAAAAAATATTAAAACTGAAATATTGCAATGGCCTTAAATTACCCAACACAGGAGAGTACTCAAGTGAAGATGTTGGACCATTCAAATAAAGATAAATATTAAAAAAAAACAAAAAAAACTTAAAGGGCAATTTACGGCACTGTAAGTGCTTCTCATTGTGTGAAAGAGCATAAGATTGCATGTTAAAATTATCTATTGTTTTTAATTACACTAATAACATCTAAGACATCTAAAGTTTTACATCTGTTTAGAAACACAGTGTATCCTGACTTCTGACTGTTCCATGATTATTTCCAGATGCTGATGAGAGGTGAGAACACTAATTTATAGCAGGTTTTCCCTTAACTTAGGAATGACGTCCAATGTTAACCTATTACCTATTTAGGTAACTCTAGCATCACATACTCTGCACAGGGTTTTTCTTTTGCTCACAGAGCTGAAGCGTGTGTCTGGCTGAGGGTAGTCAGCGACTCATGTAAACATAGATTTCATTTACCGGTATTTGGTTTCTTAGTGAAAAATGCACCTATTTAAAAAATCCCTCTCTCTCTCCCGTCTCTCCTCTGTCTCTACATCTCTCTCTCCTGTCTCTCCCTTTCTCTATCTCCCGTCTCTCCTTTCTCACTCCCTCTCTCTCCCATCTCTCTCTTTCTCTCCCATCTCGCTCTTTCTCTCCCATCTCTCTTTCTCTCCCATCTGTCTTTCTCTCCCATCTGTCTTTCTCTCCCATCTGTCTTTCTCTCCCATCTCTCTTTCTCCTATCTCTCTCCCATCTCTCTTTCTCCTATCTCTCTCCCATCTCTCTTTCTCCTATCTCTCACTCTCTCCTGTCTCTCACTCTCTCCTGTCTCTCCCGCATTCTCTCGGTCCTGTGTCTGTCCCTCTCCCTCTCTTTTCTCTCCCTCCTCTCTCTACCGTCTCTCCCTCCCGTCTCTCTCTCTACCGTCTCTCCCTCCCGTCTCTCTCCCTCCCGTGTCTTTCTCCCTCCCGTGTCTTTCTCCCTCCCGTCTCTCTCTCCCTCCCGTGTCTCTCTCCCTCCCGTCTCTCCCGTCTCTCTCTTTCTCTCCCGACTCTCTCTTTCTCTCCCGACTCTCTCTTTCTCTCCCGACTCTCTCTTTCTCTCCCGACTCTCTCTTTCTCTCCCGACTCTCTCTTTCTCTCCCGACTCTCTCTTTCTCTCCCATCTCGCTCTTTCTCTCCCATCTCTCTTTCTCCTATCTCTCACTCTCTCCTGTCTCTCCCGCATTTTCTCTGTCCTGTGTCTGTCCCTCTCTCCCTCCTCTTTCTCCCTCCCGTCTCTCTCCATCCCGTGTCTCTCTCCCTCCTGTGTCTCTCTCCCTCCCGTGTCTCTCTCTCTCCCTTTCTCTCCCGTCTCTCTCTTTCTCTCCCGTCTCTCTCTTTCTCTCCCGTCTCTCTCTTTCTCTCCCGTCTCTCTCTTTCTCTCCCGTCTCTCTCTTTCTCTCCCGACTCTCTCTTTCTCTCCCGACTCTCTCTTTCTCTCCCGACTCTCTCTTTCTCTCCCGACTCTCTCTTTCTCTCCCGACTCTCTCTTTCTCTCCCGTCTCTCTCTTTCTCTCACGTCTCTCTCTTTCTCTCACGTCTCTCTCTTTCTCTCACGTCTCTCTCTTTCTCTCACGTCTCTCTCTTTCTCTCCTGAGTCTCTCTTTCTCCTGTCTCTCTCTCACTCTCTCCTGTCTCTCCCGCACTCTCTCTGTCCTGTGTCTGTCTCTCTCTCTCTCTGTCCTGTGTCTCTCTCCATCTCCTCTCTCTATTCTACCTCTCTCTCCCAACGCTGTGTCTCTTGTCATTGTGCATGTACTCCTCCTGACACCTGCGCAGGGGTGGAAGGGCCAAGTGATTTTGAGGGCCTTATACAGCCCGCAGCCCCTGATATAGAGGTATGGTAATGCAGTAAACCAAAATGAGTTATAACCCATCTGTAAGCACAGTACAATCACTGCGCAACAGAAAGGATGTTCCCAGAAATATTTTAAAAATGCTGACCTTCCTGCATAGCTGACCTCAAAGCCTCTTTTGCCCAAAATGCTGTATTTGTTAAACTAGTCCTTGTGCAATATTTAATGGGTGTCATACATTACAAAGCATTTGAAACGATCTCTAACAATTTTATGCTCCCATCCTTACGGGTTGAATATGCTAAAATGGGAATAGTTTTGTGGTGATTAACAATCTATAATTTATTTTTTACTTCAATAACAGCCAAAAGACATGTTTCTACTTATCAAGAATACCAGGGGCTTTAAAGATGTTTGTTATCAAGTTTACAGTGGAAATCTTGCATCACAGGGCTGCCTCATTTACATGAAAGTTACATTTTCCTATAAAGAAAATGATTGGAATGAAGAACATAATTTTCACTTGTAGTAAGGTAAATACAAAAAGAAAGGAAAGAAAGTTTTTTCAATTGTAAAGTATTACTTTACTTATAGACAAGAAATGCAGGAAAACTAAAGCGCTCCAGTCATAAAACACATTGAAAGGTTTCTGCATTTTACTATCTATATAATATACGTGTGTATCTATTTACTTTTATGTACTTTATATTATTAAGAAGTGCTTATACATGCTGTATTTACTGACTAATATCAAACAAACAATACCTGCTTGGGTCTGCCCTCTGCAGCTCATGAAGGCACAGACTCTGTAGGGCTCGATGCAGTGTTTTATACTAGCCAATCAGTGAGCATAGTGACCATGACTCAGCAGTATGTTTCTGCATGTTGCTGAGACTTTGCCACCGACTTGCAAGTATGAGACACTGCACAGCCAGCACTGTCTGTGTCTTCATAAGCTGCAGAGCGCAGACCCAAGCAGACACTATTTGTTTGACTTTATTTTATAAAAAAGTAATTTTACTGACTAAACAACATAAAATGTAAAAGATACATAAACATATGATACACCTACTAAACTTCAGAAACTGTGTATTACTGTGTAAACTACACAAATAGGTATCTTAAAAGTATCACCTACTTTAGTTGTCTAATATAGTTAGGTGAATAATGGAATTGGGGCACACAAGTATCAAAGCAGAGTATAACAAATGATACCACGCTGACAATAAAAATCAAGGGGGTTAAGGGAGTTAGATACTTACAGCCTTATTAAATTATTTAGGCACACAGCATATTTTTTTACAGAAGTTTTTAGTTAGTGAACTTTTATCCAAAAGCAAGGTCTTCACTAACTAAAAACTTCTGTAAAAAATATGCTGTGTGCTTATATAGAGCCCTTTTAAATTTACCGAGTTGCAATTTAATAGACATTATGGCAAAATATTTAAAGATAGATAAGAAGGTTATAAGACTTTGATAGAGTGTAATAATATTATAGCAGAAGTAGTTATTGACAAATGCAGTTAATTACTAAGTTATACAATACGTTTTTACCAGTAAACTTAAAAATTGTATATATTCAACTCTCATGCTATGTACTACTTATTACAAATAGCCCACATCTACCAGTGTTAAAGAGCATTGGCATATTGATCTGCCTCAATGTACCTCAACACTATGGGTTCCCTGGTGGTCCAGTGGATAGGATCCTGTGCTTTCACTGCTGCGACCTGGGTTTGATTCCAGTCAGGGAACCAAGAGGTAACACCACCCTGAAGCCATGCAGGGTTGGGCTTGGTCAGTACTTGGAATACCAGGAGCTGTATGCTGGGGCCCACTGAAGAAGGAACTGGCACTACCCCAGTAACTCTGCCATGAATGCCAAGTGGATCAGCATGGTGTGTTATGGTTGATGAAGTCACGGAGTGTCAGACATAACTGATCGACACAAACACACCTCAACATGCCACTAGTATTCAACATTAAAAATTGCCAAATTCTTCAAATGGCATATGTGAATTCATCAAGAACAAACATATTTGTATTTTTGTGATTTGTACATGCTGTATGTGATAGGTTCCCAATACATAATATATACTATTTATATATACATATATTGTCATGATTACATTGTTTAAGGGCTGATGTTGCCAGTAATTATAAATATGGCCAAGGGAGCATGACATTGTTGCATTGGGATTATGTGTTATTGCGTGGTTATATGTTGCCTGTACATGCTTATCATGTATCTTAGTTATTTATTATAGAGGGAAAATATTATATAGAACATATGTGGAACTGGTAAGAATGCTCTGCACAAAAGTTAGCTGCAGATCATTGCACCCTCGCACATACAGACCTTAGGTCAAGACAGATGTACGTACTTCAAGTAATCCTAAGCAAAAACTTGAAATTAACATTGAGGTTTTTTCACTAGCCAGCTATAGATATCTGGTGAATTTGACCTCAAGAGCTTTGATAGCCCAAGGTTGCAAGCCAGATGGGCTGACATCACACATACACAAATGTACACAAGGGTGTGGTATTGGAGAGTATAAATATGCTGGTTTGATAATTCAATAAAGGTTCAGTTTTAGTTTTCACATATCCACAGTGTGAGACTGTTCTGATGTGTTTGTATCCTGACTTGGGGAGTGATCTTGCTGGAGGCCACTATTAGCCAGTATCCAGTATTCTTTGCCTGTTCCTTTGGGCCTTGCCCTCTTCAGAAGCCATCTTTTGTGCCACAGAGAACAGGAACTACACAATTCTGCTGGGGGAGGTTGAACTAGGTTCATATGATACAGATTGTGACATACACTTATATGTATATATATATAGATTTTTATAAGATGCTCTTAAATGGTAAACTAAAGTAGGTTTTCCAGACTTCAAACTACAATGTTTTATGGAAGCTTCCAATACAATCAAACCCTATTAAATTCATTATATACATTTTGAGTCTTTAGAATCTATTTCTAAAGACCTTTTTGACGCCCTTCAAATTATATCAGGAATTAAAGTAACATATAAAGAATAAAGCATGTAACAAACAGAATAAACATCAAGGTCCTCATTCAATTGCGATTTGGCCAATTGAATATGGGTCTAAATAAGCACATAGCATATTTTTTTAAAGAAGTTTTAAGTTAGTGAAAACCTTGCTTTTGGATAGATGATTACTAACTAAAAACTTCTTTAAAAAAATATGTTATGTGCCTATTTAGAGCCCTATTCAATTGGCCAAATTGCAATTGAATGAGGGCCCTAGTATGTAGATCACACATAAAATGTCCTTTAAAAGTTCTCTATTATGCATTGGGTAATGCCAAGATTCAACATAAAATACAATCAACCACAGCAAAATGTCAAGACCGCTCCTTAGCCTTGGCCGACCTTTATCACTTCCTTTGGCATTGCACCCCCTGCCATCTAATCTTATTATTACCTAATCAATGATTACGGCTCCTAAACATAATGTTTGCAATTCTTATTAAGACCCTTAAAGGGCATCATTGTGATTCTAAAACCAAATGACAATAAGGCAGATACCAAACTATTTGCATTATGTGCCAATCACCAATAGCCCTCCTTTCTCAATTGCTGTCAATACCATCAATCAGACTAATAAAGATCATTTATACTTACTAGACAGACCAAATGTCACACTACATAACCAAATCAAAAGCAGAACATATCAGAAAACCTTATATGCAGACCCTAAACCAAAATGCAACCCAAACACTCCCTACATTCAGAATGAAACATCATGATACATGAGGTACTAAAGGAACAAGAATCTAATTAGAGAGACACAACTGTAACTCTAACCAAGCTATGCTGAGATGAAGAGAGACATACATCGCAAGATGAAGATCTAATGGACAAAAAATAGTGAGATGGAAGAGACTAAAGCGGGAATATGAAATGTCAATTCTGGAGTACCGAACACGGACCTGGATTACTGAATTTCTCTTTTTGCACAGGTCAGTCAGTCATAATATCCGAGGCCGTGATTACCTTACGTGTGCACAGCAGGGAAATACTGAAATCAAGGACTATGTTGAGCATCCCAGGACCAATGTTACCTATCCTTGGAATAAAGAATTCTGTTTACCTAAACTATTACTGTGTCTTCTTGCTAAACAAACTGACAACGCTTGCAGAGTATATCAGTTCTTGAAGACAGAAAGAGTGAACATTTGCATTCCAGTTGAAGATGATTTAAGCTCAAAGACAGGACTCTCCATTATTTTGCCAATGGTTTTAATATTGTATTTTGCTATGTACTTAACCCCTGTATTGTGCTTTGCAATATGCTACAAATAAAGGATAATAATTTAAATGTGAACTAAACAGAATTTGTTGCTATTCAGTATTACTCAACTAGGAAATAAAAAATAGATTGTGTCAGTTACCAAATATCATCGCGACCAGTATTTATCATAAAAACTGAACGTTGTGCACTTGATTGCGTAGCTTCCTTACAGCTCTGGAATCTGACAAACAAAATCCTAAAAGGGGGCTAGCTTTCTACAAGTCTAGACAAACCTCAAATAGTTTTGTCCTTTGGCTGAGATTGGCATTTGTGTTCATTTTGATTAGAGAAGGGGACACAGAGCTGCCAAATAATAAAGCGCTCCAAACACAATTTTGTTTAATGTAAAAAAAAAATCTTTGTTTTGGGTTGGGCAGTCAATCAGCAGACAACACTTGTTTCTATGTACAGTGATTTTAGTTCCCGTAATGAATGAGCTGTGAAACTGCGAGATTGACAGGTTTTATACACACATAAACAGTGTCTTTTGAAAGATTTACAAAAAGTTTATTGCATAACAAAATGTGCATGAATGTAAAACATTACACTTTAGTGAGTGAGATTACATTTCAGTATGCTGATCTTGTTGTGAGATATGTGAAAAAAGTTGAAACATCAAAATCTGAATGATAAAAACAACAATATCATAGTGAAAAAAACTCAGACTCAATGAGCCAGATTCAATTCCAAGCCCGCAACTCAATCGCAGTAGGCCGTATGTCTGCGGGTGTGTTGCGGGCTCCCGTTCATCTCCGATTACAGAGCTATTCAATTGCTCAAGCCCGCAAGTTATTGGCCCAAAGTAGACTCTGTAAACCATGCACTGGTTCGTTACAGTTCAGGGTGTGAACATGATCAATTAAGCAAGACCGTAACCTCCCATTTCTAATCAGCCAAAAGAAAATGAGACCGTCATTATTACAGCAGTAAATCATGGAGGTTACATGTCAATAAATTAGGTTCGGGGATCCAATATGCGATCAGACTCGGAAACACGCAAAATAAAGAATGATAAAAATGAATGCCAATACTGTTCTAGTCCATGTGGGTGGCCTGATATGTATTAACTCATTGATACCCGAGATCGATTTAGCCCCGAAATGAAACATAAAAATAAATGTAATTTCCTGCAGATTTGCAGGCTTGAGACTGTTGTGCAATTAATTCTAATGTCTATCATCGCTTTCCCCGTTATTTACAGTGCAGTATTGATTTTATATTGGCATTTACAGTGCTACGAATAGGTGTTTAACCACCTTTGCGGGTCCTCTCTAGCACTCGTAGGATTTTCTCCTTCTTTTGCCCCTTACAGGTGTGAAAACATTTGCGTGCTTGGGGAAATTGATTAACGATTTGCAATTTTAGCCATCGTAACTCTTGCGAAAGTGAAAGATCAAAGGCTTCGGGAGGCTGTAAGATACGGGTTTAACCATTGCAATTTTTTCAAGGCCGTAACTCGTAACCCATTTGGAGCCTGCAAAAAGACGTCAATTGAATTGCAAAATAACTTGCGACCTCACTTACGGGCTCCAGTAACATGCAAAAGCTCAACTGAATCGGGCTCAATGTTTTCAGGCTTTTTTGTCCGTATGTAACAGGCTTAGCTGCACTGGTGGGTATTCCTTGCTAAGAATGCATTGAAAAAGACAAAAATAGACCAATAGCTATTATAATACCAAAATAAATTAAAATCAAACAATTGTTGGAGCATGTCACAAGAGATCTTGAATTTAAGATAAACGTTATATTGCATTTACCTGATATAATCCTGGCAGCGACAGGCATTTCCTATGAGAATTTAGCACATACTAGAGTGACTGTGCCTAGGGTCAATGCTGCTCTGAATTAATTACACTTTATTTGTTCATGGATTTAAAAATGTATCAGTCACAGTTCCATTCATAAATCTGATATTGCATATCAAATAACATTTACTCTCATGAACAGATAATACCAGCATCTGTACCCAAAACATTGTAATATTTCCCAAACTCTAATGCAACAGATAGGGCTGTGTCCCACCTCTTCAGCTCTCTCCTACGTATATTTAACTTTCCAAGGAAAACATTTTTGTTATGCGAGTGCAACTTTGACTGTTATGTATACAGGCAGTGTCTTATTTTTGGTCTATAAATAATGAATGCTTCTGGGAAGCTAAAGATGGTCAGATTGCTAACAGTTAGAATTAAAACGTGTGCAGAAAAACTCTTTTTAATCTGCCAAGTCATTTGATGTATAATTGTATTAAGCACAAATTTATATCATAATGTCATCTGTCACTTTCGTTAGTTTCATGCCTCAAAATTCATAATCTAAAATATTTTTAACATATATGAACTGTTCTCAACAGATACTTTAAATTTTTCGTTAATCACATATAGCTGTTATGTTGGCAAATTCTTTGGTAATATTTGTATTACTGCATTAATGGACAGCTATGGTCATATATTTAAAATATACTATTTTGAATGTTTTTAGCATTAATAATAAATGATATTGTCTTTTATATGCAATTATGCAGATGTGGGATATGCCCTTTTTGTTTCTGTTGATCAACTTCCTGAGGTGGGAGAGAATTTAAATGTGCAGGGAATTTCTGCCTGTACAGTGGGAAAGTAGTATCTATAACTGCCAGTGTTTGTTGGTAGGAATAACTGAAAGCTCAATAATTTTATCATGGAAAAGATATTGGAGTGGGTTGCCAGTTCCTTCTCCAGTGGACTGGGATTTGTCTGACCTCTCTGGTATGACCTGACCATCTTGGGTGACCCTACATGGTATAGCTCACAGTTTCACTGAGATACACAAGCCCCTTCACCACGACAAGGCAGCAATCCAGAAGGGGGCAGTAAAGAATAATTAGGTACAAAGGCTAAATATGTAAAGACTGTTTTTTTATTTATTTTCTAAAAATTGGCTGCATTGGTCTTTTAATTGTTCCTAAAAGGTGATTGATCTCTATCTCTCTTATAATGATAGATAAACCACAATCTGATCAAACAAATAACATAAAGCTATGAACATGCCTTTCAGCCATCATATGCCAATATGTAGACACTTATGTGCGCTAGCTGACCCTTTATATGGCAACTGTGAAAAATTGCTAACTTCCTGCCATTCGGATAACAAAGGGTTATCCACTAGCACAGCTCATTCAGCCTAACTAGAAACCTTATCACCTTTGTAGAAAAGAAAAAAATCGATCAGAGTAACAGTATGAAACCTCTGCAGATTTGACAAGGACCCCTTCTACCTAAGCAGAAAATAGAGTTATCTGGAAGGATATTTTTTCTTGGAATAGCAAAAATAATTTCCAGAGAAACGATCATAATCTATTTCTTGATACAACGTTCTTCCTACTGTATCCAAATCATGCTTGAGCAGGACGTATTTCATTTTATTGCTTATCTGAGGTAACTTTATGAAAAAGCATTAAAAGAAAAACAGTATTTTGCATTGAAATATACCGTATTCGTAAAAAATATCAGTAATAAGTGTATGAGAAGAATTATAAGATAAAGAAAAAATTGTTTATATTGACTCATACATTTGTCAAATTGATATACTGGAAATGCAGTTACCTATGATATTTAATTTCAGAATGGCCAAAAATTTAGTTAGTGACAGAGCATTTGGGGTCTGACGCAGCGCAGTGTGACCCAACAGAGTCTGGGCACTCCTGATTGGCCAGGAGAGCAGGGGAGGGACGTCGCAGGCTTCCTCTTCACTCTGCACCGGCCATTGCCAGGATTCCATCCCTCCCCCTTTTAGTTTTGTGGTAATTGGGTTGTTTAAAAAAAAATAATCAGCATTATAGGGTGTGGTTTGGGTTAGGAAGTTTGTAAAGATTTATGTTGTATCGAATTGTGTTTCGGTTGATTATGATGTCTGATGGCGGGAGGTGAGTTGCCCGGCCCACTGTCTTAAGTGGGCGTTGCTCTGCCTCATGGGCGTGCTTGGGAAAGCACTGGCGGGCCCTGGGCGCGGGCCCAGGGCGTGAGGTCACTGTCCTTGCCCGGGCTCCTCCTACATTATTTTAATTAAGGAAGGTAATGTTAATTATGTAATTATGTTAAGTTATGGATTATGTTAATTTGGTTGGCTAATAAAGCTGTGGCCTGTGTTTCTCCCAACCTGGTGTCAGTCTTTATTTATTAAGCTAATGGATCATGCTAGGGTCAAGTGAAAGTATGCATAAGTGTGTGTCTCAAAGCATGTATTTGTATGTATAAGAGTATATGACAGCACATGTAATAGATTGCGCACATGGTCTTTCTGTTAAGCCGAATATAAACCTACAGATATGGAAGATATTTATGGTGACACTAGTGATAAAGCGGAAGCCTTGTGGGTAGAAATAATCAGGGGAGGTACAAATCCCTAAGTCTTTGCTAAACAGTCATACATATCAGCACATTCCATGTGGAAATAGTAAAAAGCAAATAAAACCCATTTACGCTTATTAATGGTTTAAAAAGACAAAAGAATAAAAAACAGCAAATTATACAAGAAAGAAGGAAAAAAGACACCTCAACATGTGTAAAAGTACAATAACAAGTCTTGCAAAAGACCTATTAGGAAGTGACTGCAAAAGAGAGTAAGACTAATCCTAAAAAGGTTGTTTTTTTAAAATATATTAATGGAAAAAGGACTAGAAAATAAAGTATTCTATCCTTAAAATGTGAGACAGACAGACTGATTAATAGTGAACAGGAAAAGACAAATGAGTTGAATACATTTTTTATACAATGGAGATACCTATGGTAGGGAAACTGCAATGAAATGAGCATAAATTTTGCCGAAATAAGGTCCCGATATAAATCCCTGAAAAAACAATAGCGAGTGGGGCACAAAAAATTCTACCTGGCTATGTTAATCCCCCAGCGCTAAGACAGTGGGAGAGAACTTCTACAAGTCACTGCTACGAGTGAACTTCATGACAAAGCCGAAAAGCAAGGGATACATTTACAAAATAGGTTATTGCATAGGACCATAAGACATGTTTATGAGGAACAGGTTATGTCAACCTTATTTAATTAGTTTCTGTGATGAAGTAAGTAGGAACAACTGAGTTGCCGTGCTCCATTTTGATTTTGCAAAGTCTTCTGATATAATACTACATGGGTGGCTATTATACACAATACATGAACTGCAAAGGGTTGTTGTAAATGGAACCTACTCAGATTGGACTAATGTGGTAAGTGGGTTTACCCAGGGTTTAGTATTAGGTCCTCCCCCTTTTAACATATGCATTAATGATTTCGAAATAGAGCTAGAGAGCAATGTTCTCTGTTTGCTAACAACACTGAAGCGTGCAAGGCAATTAAATCAGAAAACAATGCACTTTCAATGTAAAAGGATTTGTATATATTAGAAGAATGTGCAGCTAAATGTCAAATGAAATTGAACACAGACAAATGTAAAGTTGTTCATTTGAGAAGGAAAAATCTGTGTGCAATTTATAATCTAAATGTAACAAATCTAGAGGTATCAGACAAAAAATAAATACAAGGTTAAGGAGTGCTTGTGGACAATCACCTATGCTCAATGCCAAGCAGCAGCTAGAAAGGCTGCAAAGCAAAGTAAAATATTAGCATGCACTATGCGGGGTGAAGCAAATATAATTCTGCTACTATATAAATCTCTGATACTGTCATTTGGTATATAGAGTATCATTTGGGGCACCACTTCTAAGATGGATATTAGAGTGCTAGAAAAGGTATAGAGAAGGGCAACAAATTAAACATATAAAGAGAGACTAACTAAATTAAATGTATTTGTAATACAAAATGTGCCTAAGAGGGGATATGAATATCCTTATTTAAAAATACCCAGGTAATTATAAGGTTTTGTCTGGGGAACTTTTTTGCCAAGAGGTTTTTGGTTGATACGAGGTCACCCACTGAAGTTAGAAGAAAAATGATTTCATTTTAAAGAAAGAAAATGATTATTCACAGTAAGGGCAGTCAGACTGTGGAACTCACTACTAAACGAGCTTGTGACAATATACTCAATAAATAATGGTGTTGTATCTATTATTGAATACAAAGTACATACAATGTGAGATAACTAGAATAGTGAGGTATTTATCCAGCGAATAATCTAGTTGCCAGTGTTTAGGGTCAAGAGGGATCTTTTCCCCTTACAAGACAACAGCCAATGTTTCAATGTGTTTTTTGTTTGACTTCCTCTAGATCAATTACAATGCATATAAAACAAGGATCAGAACAGATCTAAAAAGGGGGAACATGATAGACCAATAGTCTTTTTTCAGCTTCAACAACGTTACATGTGTGAGCGCTTGCCTGAAAGTGCACGCAAAAACATGTTAGAGAGAGTGGAAGTAATTGTGTGTCAAAAAATAAGAAAGAGAACGGTGGTACGACTTTTGGGCACATAAGACGTGCGCGCCGTCATCTACGCGCCATCAAATGTGCATACCAAAAACAGCCCGTCTGACAAATGGTCGCAGCGACACCAGCGCGTCCCCTTGTCAACAACTGCCCGAGTCACAGACCTCTACATTCACTGACAGGTAAAGAACTTGTGTTGGGATGTGTGGATGGGTTTGTGGATGGCCAGGGGATAGATGTGCAGATGGGCAGGGGGATGGATGTGGGGATAGTTATGGCATGGATGTGTATGTTCTTTCAATATGAAAAACTTTATGTGTTACACCTACCTCCGCAGCCACTGTCTGGCTCGCAGATATACTTGGCTTGGCCATCCCCTAACTATCCCCACATCCATCCCCCTGTCCATCCGTACATCTATCCCCTGCCCATCCACAAACCCAGCTACTTACAGCGTCTGCACCCCCCCTCCCCTCTGAGAGCGATCTCCCCCCTTATCATAGGCGTCCTGTATTCGGGCGCGATGGTGTCGCTACTTCTATTTCTCAGGCGTGCTCTTGTTGGTGTGTGCTTTTGACTGCGCGCAGATGACGGAAAAAAGCTAATTATTTTAAATATATAGATAATTAAAGTGCCATACCACAGCAGGGAAAGAAAAAAATACATTTAGCCAAAATATATGTTGACTTGTTAAGCATGTCGTGGAATAATAGATAATTTAATAACTACTATATGTTAAAAAAAAATCCCTTTGCCCTAGACAGAGAAGTGTATGGCAATAGAAACCTGGATTCAAATAAACTTTCCTTTAATAGTCATGTTTTAATAATAAAAAATAACATCTTACCTATACACACACAAAACAAAAGAGACTGAAAACATGGTATAGAAACAAAATAGAAACCATTCTGTTTCATTACAGGTGGGGACTCTAACCTATTATGTGATTCTCATGAAAGAGGTTTTTATTATTTTCATGGATATAGATTTTCTTCCACTTCACATCTAAGCAAGTACTTTTTTCTACACTAATAATAGACAGAAATACCAAAATCTTAATGCAACTTGTAATAAATCAGAGGATACTTACCATGTACCACATGCTTGGCCACTTGGGATCATTGAAATAAGTGGATTGGGTATTACTAGCTTTATAATCCCTCTTTATCCGTCTTTTAACCACCTGCTGTTGTATCCACTCCACCTGCCAACGAGGAAACAATTGGTAAGTTTTAGAAACCACAGTGATTATCCAAAAAATGTATACAATCTTGTTCCATTCCATACTGATCATATGAAACATATATTCCACTTTCCATCCAACTGGTGTAATTAAATATTACAGTGCATGTCTATCTTCCCACAGATTGACTATATTGTTCATTTTCTGGCATTGGTATTTCTTACTCCTTCATTTTATACAATGTTCTAGTATCTGAAGCATATATTCACTCTTTTATATTAGTATTTGTTAAGCCCTGGCATCACAATTTAAATGTTCCTACCTTGTAGATGTGACCTTGGTTGTATTATTCTAACCAAGCACCTTAAACAGCATTCCTGCAAATGCTAAAAAGAAATATACTAATACTGGAGGATGTACTTATGGTTATTTTTTCATAAGGTGTTTACCAAGACTAAAAATAATCCCCTTGGATATTTGATAGTTACAGATTCACATAGAGCCAATAAACCAAGCTTTATTATCTATGTGAAATAGTTAATTTAAACACATTTAGTAAGCTCATTTAAAAAAGGTAGCAATTTACAGGAGACAGAATGAAGAAAAAAATGAATAACTCACTGCTGTGTCATTATTTGGCATGATTCACTCATTTAAGCTTTCAAAAGCCTGAATTGGAAGTATTTTTCAAAGAATAAAAACCATGCACACTAGGGTACAGAACACCCTGTTAATTTACTGAGAGAGGTTGAAAATAATGGGCAAAGTAAATTTCAAGGTCAAGTTAGCTTTGAAAAAGTGTTCTGCCCAAAGGCGCTCCACCACTTTAGATGTTCAGAACTGAAGACAAATGTAAGTACAAAACCAAGGCTATGTGACCTCTTTGGTGCACTGTATCAACCAAATATTGTTTTTCTTCCACAAAAAAGCAACTATATTTTAACAAGTACTAGAAAATGCTCTAGACAATATTTATATTCTGCAAAATCAGAAGTAAATCAAGTGAAAGAAAAACTATCGTACACTCATCGGGTTTCTCTATAATTGCTCAATCACAGCAATATCACAATTGATTTTAATATAACATTATAATTCAATGAATGAACATGTATTTTTGAAGAATATGGAAGGAGCATTTTATATGACAATAGTAAGTTATTTGTTGTATGGAGTTTCAAACATTCTATGAATAACTACTATGGTAGTTCACTAAAATAAGCAAATAGAGCCAGTGGCTGAGCTAGTGCATGGGGGGCCCCAGTGCTCTTTCTTGACCCCATCCAACATCAACTCACACAGTACATAAATAAAGTGTACATATATTTATATATATACTAGCGAATTGCCCGTCAAAAAATGACGGCAATGAAATTGTAAGGTAGCTAATGCTGTTTAGTGTGTAATAATGAAATATATAATAGATTAATAAATGAATATACTTTACCTATTTTAAAGCATTGTGTGGAAGAGCTGTGAATGTGTTTTGATGTTGCTGCAGCATTAGTGGTGTGGATCTGCTGTGTAAGCATGCTGAATGTGTGCAGTGTAACAGTGTGCGTGCGCAAGCCCAAACCGTTGTCGTGTACTTCCGCATTGGCGTAAAATGGCGAGTAATGTGTGGTATAGGTCTGTATCGGAATATCCGTAGGTGTTTTGTGGTGTTTTGCGAGTTTCTTGTGGTGTTTTGCGAGTTTAGAGTGCTGTAGCCTCGTTTTCGTTTTGTTCGGCGGCCATTTTTTCTCTCGCTTCGATTTTTTTTTAGTCTCTAAACTGTTTTATTTCGATTAAAATCGAGGTGTAAGTTGTATTTTTGAGGTGCTGTGTGCTCCCTCTTGGTGTAGGTAAGTTTTTTATGTATGTGGTGTGTGTATGTATTGTGTTTTACATTTTGTAATGTTCGCGAGTTGCGTCCGAGTGTTGCGAGTCCGTAATGTGTGTGAACGTGTGTCGTATGTTGATTGCGAGTGTCGTAATGTGTGTGTCGTAGTGTTTGGGTTGCGACGTGAAGTTTGCGAGGGTCGCAGTTGCTGGCATGGAGCGCCTTCGGCGCTCCATGCCAGCAACTGCGGCCCTCGCTTTGCGAGGTCCTCAGGTGCTGGCATGGAGCGCCTACGGCGCTCCATACCAGCAACTGAGGCCCTCGCTTCGCGAGGGTCCTCAGTTGCTGGCAAGGAGCGCCTTCGGCGCTCCATGCCAGCAACTGAGACCCTCGGGCAGTGCCCTCGCTTCGCGAGGGCCTCGGCTCGCTGCGAGGGCCGCAGCTCGCTTCGCGAGGGCCGCGAGCCCGCAGCGTTAGCAACAACTTGTACGCTCACAACTATATATGTGATATATATATATCCCAAGGGGGGGGGGGGGGGGGGCGCTGCAGGAGGGCCGTGATAGGCCATAGCAGGTTGGGCTTGTGGGACAGCACTGGGCCCCTCCATGCACTATTATATTAGAAGCCTGCCAATGCCTTTTAACCCGTAAATGTGGTTGCTGGTGTTTTTTCTCTAAATGTTTAGATGTCTTCCATTGAGTCCAGCTTGCAATTTAGTGCATTAAGCCTAAACTCATAAACCCTGACTTTTTAAGGCTGATATCAGGGGGCATGATCATATGATCTGACAATAATTAAGCAAGCCCGTAATTAACTTCTTAGACACACCTAATAGTAAGTGAGACCGTCATCATGATAAAACATGGAAGTTAGACGTAATCTGCAATCAGAGACTACAAATTAATTAGTGCCAATAAGTAACATTTGCTGATCGGGCTCGCAATCAAGCAATCTAGCACTTTATAAAATGCATTAGATCATCTGTTCTAATCCATGTAGGTTTCATGATATGTATAAACCTTGAGACCCAGACTGATATTAACAGTAACAGTAATAACAGTTAAAAATAATATTTTTGAATTGCATATTTGTGGGTTCGAGGCTGTTGTGCAATTAAGTATAATGTGTTTCCATGCCTTCCCATGCTTTTAAAATATAGTATTGTGTGTTTAATTGCTGTTACAGCTCTAATAAGTGTTTCAAAAAGCCCCTTGCGAGTCCTATTTAGTACTCATAATATTTTTGACAGAAATGGGATACTTTTTTCAATTGTGGGTTAGACTTTATTTGTGAGCTAGAGCTACGGGTCTAATAGAATATTGAGTTTGTGTGACTTATTTAGAGCTTGTAATATACGAGCTGTGCTAAAACTAATGGAGTTCTATGGCCCGTTTTGCTTCTTTGACTGGCCCGTAGTTATTGTGGGTAGGGAACTCTTATTGGATCGCAAGTAGCTAATAGAATCTGTGGCAATATTAAGAGCAGTTTTAAGTATGTATACATTCACATATAGAAGAAGGCCCTTTCCTTGCCAGATATAAAATATGTTCTTGGTCTGGCTGGTCTATGTCATAGATATACGAAATAAATATCATTTACAATTTACAGCTCAGATAGATAAGAATCATTTTAAAACTGTTTATTGTTAGCTTTATCATTAGCTTTTATAAACAAAGATTTTCAAATTAGAGACAAGTGGGCCAGATGCTAAGTTCTCTTTACCGACCCTGTAAATATGGAAATCCTCATTGCAAGTATGCAGAACAGTCATAATCAAGTGGAGCGCACCACATTTTGCAGCTGGGAACTCAGGGCCTGAAAGCTTCCTAAAATCAAAGATCCATCAAAGAGCTTAAATTATATATTTTTTTCCCAAATATTTTTAGTTGGAAAAAAACATTTTTTTGTTTGTGTTGCAGCAAATGAAATGCACAGGCATCTGTAGGGAGCTTGTGATTTTTAGTCCTATCAGAACATACGGCAGTAAGAGACCAGGATGGAGGGCTGTAATCACTGGGTTCGAATATACAACACTGAAATAAATAGCACACTATTCATCAATTTTAAAATGTCACTGCTCTTTTTGATGACATAGAGCTTTATTTCAGGAAAGAAATGCTCACGTCTGAGAAGTATGTATCAAACTAACAACATCAGAAATTATATAATACATGAACATAAAACCATGATATTATGCAAGTGCATGTTATTAACCTAAGGCACAGTGGAGAGAGGGTGGGGCAGAGGGAGGGAAAGTGGGGATCTTGGTAAATGGTTGGAGCATTAGGTATCTTGTACCTGCAATCTCTCGCCTCTTGTCTTGAAGCAGACTACTTGCATCAATAAATGCAAGGCATGTCCTTCAGAAGTATAAACACCTATATCGCACATGCAGCCCTTAATATATAAAGTGGATGCTTCTAGGGACCTGCAGAGGCATTTTTTCTAACAAAAAATCAGCTTAATGATATTTTTGATTCTACTTAAATTCTCAGACAAGCTCGAGTTCTTCAAACAGAGATATGTTTCATCATAAAGTGATCCTTTAAGGCTTGATATAGGTAGGGTGTACCATTCAGCTTGTCTTGCAATTTAGGTTTCTCCAAAAGACAAGTTTTACACTTCAACAATGATATATTTATGAATATTCTGAAATAAATGAATATATTTATAAATATAAATTAATGTATATCTTTATTGTGCCTGGCTAAAACATTCTGATTAAGAAGAAAATTATCGTTATTCATTGCCCTGTTTACGGTAGATGGTTGGTGTAATCCTTTGTATAAAAAATCTACAACTGAGAATCCCTAAGGCTCAATTAGCTAGAATTAAAAGAAATTGTCTACTAAAGTAATGTATTTGAAACATGCTGAGTCCTTAGAGAATTCACTAGATGAAATGGGTTATCCAAGATCTAAGATAAGAAGAGCAAAGGAAGGCAAGAAGAGCAAAGAAAGACATTGAACTAATTGATAGGAAACATCTTGTATCAGATTTGGATAAGTGCTATACAGAGGGATGACAGACCAGTCTTGTGACAGCTTTAGAGCAATTATTATGGGTAGATTTGTGACATTATTAAAGCATGTCTACCGGTCTTATGCAATGATGATAGATGGAGTTGTGTAATAAGTCAAGTAGAAGGGTTTTAACCCATCATAACAACGTAAAATTAAAGAATTGATTATACGAAACCGATTTTTTGTAAATGTGGCAGCATTGTCTTTAAATGTTGTACTCGTGCAAACAATCTAACTACGTTTACCTAGGCAAAACATATAGCATTAAGAACTACCGTATATCATAGTACTAAATATGTCAGATACTTAATTATTTGTAAAGGTTTTCAAAATGCAATACAGCAAGTCCCTAACCCACATGGTATCAACATGCACGGATTCCCAATAACCCTATTCATACAGAATACTGGAGAAATACTTCTATGGATCACTTAGTAAAGCTCCAAAGCAATCAACGTCTGGTCTGCAGATTTGGGCTCCCTGTACAACCTCCTCCAATACAACACGTTTATGGGGCAGAGTTTTGTTTTTATTGAACAGTTATTTTAATTAATTAATCACTAAGGGCTATAAAATGCATTACTCTGCCATAATAAAATATTGATATTTACCAACTCTCAGTATGCCCTATAAAATTAAGGGATTGTGACAGGCACTCTTGTGAGTGCCATTTAATAAGAAACGACTCAATGCTGATAAGAGTTTGAATACTTTATTGTGTGGGGGAATGGTGTATAATATGATAAGGGCAGTTTGATGATGTGAGAGTTAGATTCAATTTAATGTGAGGTAATTTGATGAGCTGGGGATCTAAAGCTTGGAATAGGGGGCATCTCAGAAAGTGGTAAAAGTACCATGGGCAAATATCACTGCAAATTGTAAAATCTATATTTGATTAACATCATAATACATTTTTACGCATGTATAATATATCAATATATTTTATTACATATAGGAAAAAGCTAAGGATAAAAAAATAAATAAATGAATGAATATACGCCACCCTATTTATTAGAGGTTGTCTACCGCTGCGCTTAAGTAAAGAAGTAATTTTAACAGACTCTATCCAGTTCTCATTGGGAGTCCGACCTAGAGATTGTTTCTTATTGAAAATGTATTAGACCTAAGAGAAGATTACTGCGGGTAACATGTATTGATTTCCTCCCTCCAGGCTACTGCTCAGTCAAGTGTAAATAGGTAGGATCAGCTGGCAGACAAGGAATTAACATCAATAGTGGTTGTCACACACACATATCTGGCATGTTTGCATTATTATCACAATACCTTCTTTCCCTTCATAAACATAAAGTCTTTTAAAGTAAATAATACTTATCACTCAAAAGAAAATGCTCATTAAGAATACCATGTTTATAGCTTATAGGGAATTCTATTCATACAGTGCAAATTTTTAGAACCCCCCAAAAAAACTTACATTATTGAAAAATGAATATTTTACTCATACATACAAACATGTTTCTTCCACCCTGTGATGATGCTTTAAACCAGTAACTGGCAATCTATTTCACTTGAAGGATCTCATATACCCAGAGCAAAATGGTAAAATCACTGTAGGAAAGGGACTAATTGCTAAAGGTTTACATTTGGAGATGTATTTAGGTGCACAACTGCATTTTACTTTATTTTTATAGAGAGATATAATGGACTGGGTATTAATGAAGAGGTCTATACTCTCCTACTCCAGTGTGAAAAGTGTCTTAGGGCAGCATGCAGCCCATAGGTCACCTGTTGCCCACCACTGATTTAAACTCTTTACAGTAAACTGATACTCAAAGGCTTCATATGGAAACCTTGTAACTAGGAACAGTGTTGTTTAATTTCATCACAAAACCTTTTTTTCTACATTTGTAAAGACATATAAATCATTGATGGACTTATTTCAATGGAAATTCTGTCAACAAATACCGTATTTATCGGCGTATAACACGCACCGGCGTATAACACGCACCTCATTTTAAAAAGAAAATTTCAGGGAAAAAATATAAATTTCAAATAAAGAACTTTGAAGCAAAATCCTCAACCTCCCTCCTCATCCTCAAGCCCCTCCTCCACCTCCCTCCACATCCTCCCTCCTCAAACCCCACATCCTCAACCACCTCCTCCACCCCCCCATCCTCATCCTCCTTCCTCAACCCCCCCTCCTCAACCTCCCTCCTCATCCTCAACCCCGCTCCTCATCCTCAACCTCCCTCCTCATCCTCCCTCCTCATCCTCAACCCCCCCATCCCCAGCCCCCTCCTCAACCCCCCATCCCCAATCCCCTCCTCAACCTCCCTCCTCAACCCCCCTCCTCAACCCCCATCCTCAAACCCCTCAACCCCCCTCCTCAACCCCCATCCTCATCCTCCTTCCTCAACCCCCGTCCTCAACCTCAACCCCCCTCCTCAACCTCCCTCCTCATCCTCAACCCCCCTCCTCATCCTCAACCCCCCTCCTCATCCTCAACCCCCCTCCTCATCCTCAACCCCCCTCCTCATCCTCAACCCCCTCCTCAACCTCCCTCCTCAACCCCCCCATCCTCAACCTCCCTCCTCTAAACCCCTCCTCAACCCCCCTCCTCAACCCCCCCATCCTCATCCTCCTTCCTCAACCCCCCTATCCTCAACCCCCCTCCTCAACCTCAACCCTCCTCCTCAACCCCCCTCCTCAACCTCCCTCCTCATTCTAAACCCCCCTCCATATTCTAACCCCCCCCTCCTCAACTTAACCCACCCCTCCTCAAACTAAACCCCCCTAAATACCTCCCCCTCACTTACCTGCTTCTGCTCCGGCCTCCGCTCCTTGACCCGGCGCGCATGTGACATCACATGCGCGCCACCTCATTAGCATATACCGAGGAGGGAGGCTGAGGATGAGGAGGGGGGAGGGAATATCGGCGTATAACATGCACCTATCATTTGCCCCCTATTTTCAGGGAGAAAAAGTGCGTGTTATACGCTGATAAAGACGGTAATTTTATGACTCCTAGTACTCTAGCACTTATTCTTAACTTTTCTTTGATACCACTGACTTATTATTGACATACAAAGGATATAACAAATTCTTGACTACTGTAACTGAATATATTAAGTTTATAAAATTATTGATAAACATAACATGAAGCTCGTTATTCATAATCGACATTGAGCCAATAATGTTTTATTATTTACATAACCAATCATTGTAAGTAAAGCTTATGCTCAAATAAGGCACAATAAACAATAAATAAGGACACATTTCACTGAACATAATCTATGTACACAATCCTTGGTGAGCAATTGCATGCAAGAGATGAAACCTGCAAGAGCAAAGGTAGGTTAATCAGCATATCAATTATGATTAATTCAGCTGTGCCTGAGCATGGATCGTTTTAGAACAGTGCTAACGTTTGGGTATTGGGAGTTGCTCACCCCATAATGTGCAGTACCTGCACTACCAAGTGTTCATGTCATCGCTATAGCTTTTCTAGAACATCAACTCTTTGTTCCCTCGCATATTTGTTATACAACCTCCTACATGATTCTGGTCCAAACTTTACGGTCAAGCTGATTGTTCCGGCTTAATGCCCTACCTGGTCTGTTCTATAAATATTTACAATTGTAATGTGTGGGGTAGTGGGGTAGTGCCTACTGTAATTGCCTTGTGCTACTCGGCAGCACTATAGATTTATGTAATGGATTTATTGGTAGGACTGTCCAACCGTAGTCCATAAGACACAGTCACCCAGGTTGTACAGATTTAGTAAGAATATGTTTAAGTACTTTGATTTGACTCAATTGTTCTGAAGGTCTTTAAATCTTAGCATTCAGTCCCATTGAAATTATCGATAGATCAGATGCATGAGGATATATTTTTCAACTGGGTTTTTTCCACACTTAATGCTCTACTTGTGTCATGGGAGCTTCCATCTTGGACTGCTGGTCTTGCTGTAGCCTGTAGGGGAGTGATATCCTACTGAAAACTTCTCTTACTTACTACTACTGTAAAATTATTATTATTATCCCTTACTTGTAACGCTCCAACATATTCCGTAGCGCTATACAGGGATTAGGTACAAGTATGAAGAATTTCCCCTCAATGAAAATTAAATCAGATACACACAGTGCTTTCCCTAAAGCACCTCACAAGATTGAAAAATGACTACTTACTGACTGTCTTTCAATAGAAATTAAAAAAACATCTCATCTGAATCCATTGCTCCTCCTAGGTGCCTAATCCTTTAAAAAAAAAGTTTTTCTGCCATTAAACCAGACCTGAATATAATATTTTAAAATGAAGTGGTTAATTTATTTTAAACTTTGTAAAACATTATCCCTTTTAAATTCTTCATAATCGGATGCTACAAACATTACAAATGTGATTTGTTACTTGTGATGTAGTGTACATTTCCAAATTGACTAGGATATGTTTAATTATAAACAGTTTACATTTGTTAGTTAAGTGTTTAACGTTCAGACTTACAAAATTTTTTAATTCAGATATGCTAAGGTTCTTTGATACATATGCAATGAAACACTATATGCCTTTGTTTCCAAGTGCTAAATGTCCTATAGTTTGCACCATAAAGCTAATAGTAACTTAATCTTGTGGGAGTATTTAGATTAAACCATATTTAATACATAGAACATCCTAGTAACATAGTTACATTAGATTCAGTTGAGTGATTGATTGGGTTGCATAGCCATAAAACATTTTCCATAGCCATTAATCTAACAAATCTCTACATAAATTGCAGGAAAGACTCAATTTCTTTCAAAACGAAGAACAAAAGGAACAAGCAATAATTACAAAGTAACTAATGTAAAGCACCCTCTGCGTGGTGGCTATGAAATATTATCACCATTCAGCATGCCAGCATTATTTTCTTTTTAATTTCTTTAGATCAGTGGGAGGTTGAAATACTAATAATAATTAAAATGTCTGGGGACTGTAAAACTGATTAAACATCCACATTTTGTGATGAAGACTGCCTGATGATGCGGAAAATCTTGTAAGTAAAATAAATAAATACATCACAAATGGCCATGTTCATTAGAAAGAGATGCTGAGCTACACTATATGTTATATGTCGCACAACACAAAAAGCATTACTGAACAGAAAGTAGAGATTTACAGAACTGTCCCCAATTGCTTTTGACGGCTGTCAACACAGGCAGAAAAGCAACCTGAGTTCTAATTTCACCTTGCTCATATACTATGTCCTACTTGGCATGGGCAGGAGTCTTTCTGTGCAAGGCGCTTCAGAAATGCATTAGGATACTCTGGCACTAAACTGTCGTAAGAAAAGGGCATTTCTGTAAGGCTCAAAGTAATAATTGGCAGGACATATATTTTAAAGTGATGGTTACATAGTTACATAGTTACATAGTAATTAAGGTTGAAAAAAGACTTTCAGTCCATCAAGTTCAACCTGTTAAGATCTCCTCTGATCTGCAATATGCGGATTAGTTATTAATTAAATTATTGATTAAATAATTATTAATAGTATAGTATTGGAGAATGAATAAAGAGTTAGTCCATCAAGTTCAACCTTTTTAGATCTCTATTGATCTTTTTAATTTGGACTATTTATTATTATTGTTAATTGTTAATTATTGTTAATTGATCCAGAGGAAGGCAAACATAAAAAAAACCCCATTGAAACTTTGCCAATTGTCTCATAAGGGGGAAAAAAAGCAAAATTCCTTCCTGACCCCAGAAACTGGCGATCAAATTTCTCCCTGGATCAATATTCCTTCGCTAGTTATCTAGGATAGCCTTGAATGCCCTCTTTATTCAGAAATATATCTAACCCCTTTTTGAAGTTGTCTATCGAATTCGCTGTCACCACCTCCTTTGGTAGAGAATTCCACAGTTTAACCACCCTAACTGTGAAGAACCCTTTTCTTTGTTTAAGGTGAAATCTTTTTTCCTCTAACCTCAACGGATGTCCTCTTGTCAGTTGAAAATCTCTTGCTACAAAAAGCTCACTTGACAAAGCCTTATATGGACCCTGGATGTATTTAAATAACGTAATCATATCTCCTCTTAGACGCCTTTTTTCTAGCGAAAATAAGTTTAATTTTGCTAGTCTTTCTTCATAACTTAGCCCCTCCATTCCCCTTATTAGTTTTGTAGCCCTTCTCTGTACTTTTTCCAGCTCTAAGATGTCTTTTTTGTGAGGTGGTGCCCAAAATTGTACTCCATATTCCAAATGAGGGCGTACTAGAGATTTGTATAGTGGCAGAATTATATCTTCTTCCCTGGCTTCTATACCCTTCCTAATACATGCTAATATTTTATTTGCCTTTGCAGCCGCTGCTTGGCTTTGAGCGCTGTTACCTAGGTGGTTGTCCACTAGTACTCCCAAATCCCTTTCAATATCTGATACCCCTAGATTTGCTCCATTAAGATTATAGATTGCTTGGCTATTTTTCCTTCCCAAATGCATAACCTTACATTTATTTGTATTAAATCTCATCTGCCATTTAGCCGCCCATTTCTCTAATTTATGCAAATCCTTTTGTAGGGAAAGTACATCATTATCTGATTTTATTACCTTGCACAACTTAGTGTCATCAGCAAAAATGGAGACACTACATTCGAGTCCTACTTCAATGTCATTAATAAATATGTTAAAAAGGAGAGGACCCAATACTGAGCCCTGAGGAACCCCACTTATCACATTAGACCAATCGGAGTATGTTCCATTTACAACAACCCTTTGCTTCCTGTCTTTTAGCCAGCTCTCGATCCATGAGCAGATATTTACTGCAATTCCTGTATCCCTTAGTTTGCTCACTAGTCTTCCATGTGGCACTGTATCAAATGCCTTTGAAAAATCTAAAAAGACTACATCCACTGAGTTGCCCTGATCCAAGTTCCTACTAACCTCCTCATAAAAACTAATTAGATTGGTCTGACACGACCTTTCCTTCATAAATCCATGTTGACTGCTACCTATGATCCTGTTCAAATAGACATATTCTTGTATTCTGTCCCTTATTAACCCTTCTAAAAGCTTCCCAACTACAGAAGTGAGGCTCACTGGTCTATAATTCCCCGGATTTGCTCTAGATCCCTTCTTAAATATAGGTATCACCTCTGCTTTTCTCCAGTCATCTGGTAGAGACCCTGTAGTGAGCGAGTCTTTAAAGATTAGATATAATGGTTTGGCTATTACAGAACCCAGCTCCCTCAGTACCCTTGGATGTATTCCATCAGGACCTGGGGCTTTATTAACATTTATTTTCTCCAACCTCTTTTGTATTTCTTCCTGCGTTAACCAATTATTTAGTGAAGGTAGTGTAGCCCCATTATGTTGCAGTGTCCCAACCACTGGTACCTCCCTTGTGTAAACCGAAGAAAAGAACCTATTTAGCTCATCTGCCTTTTCCTGGTCACTAATTATCAGATGGCCTGTGTCACATTGTAATGGTCCTATCGATTCCTTCCTGGCCTTCTTCCCATTAATATATTTATAAAATATTTTAGGGTTAGTCTTACTTTCCATTGCAACTGACTTCTCATTTTCTATTTTAGCCAGTCTAATAGCCCTTTTGCAAGCCTTGTTGATTTCCTTATAGTCACATAAAGATGCCTCTGTTCCCTCCTTCTTGTATAATTTAAATGCATACTTCTTTTTCCTCATCATGATCTTTAAGTCATTGTTAAGCCACATGGGATGTGATTTACTCCTATTTATTTTATTTCCACATGGTACATGCTGATGAGTATGTTTATTTAGTAAGGATTTGAATGTTGTCCATTTATTTTCAGTATTCTTCCCTGTAAATTCTTTGTCCCAGTCTATATGTTGTATTGCTGCCCGTAGCCCATTAAAGTTAGCCCTTTTAAAATTTAGAGTTTTTGTTGGCCCCTTACAACTCTGTTTTTTGTATTCAATCTCAAATGAGACTGTGTTGTGATCACTGTTCCCCAAGGGTTCCCCTATTTTTACATTTGATATTATATCAATATTACTTGTGATGACTAAATCCAAGATGGCCCCATTTCTAGTAGGTTCTTGTATTACCTGGGCTAGATAATGATCCCTGAGTGTACTCAAGAACCTGCTCCCCTTAGCTGAGCTGCTGGTCTCGTTTATCCAGTTTATATCAGGGTAATTAAAGTCTCCCATTATTAGAACTTGCCCATGCTTAGCTGCATTTCCAATCTGTAACAATAATTGTATTTCCTCACTTTCAGCTATATTTGGGGGTTTATAGCATACTCCCACCAATATGCATTTAGAATTAGCTCCTCCACTATTTAGCTCAACCCACAAGGATTCAATGATGCCGTTAGTGCCAGCATAAATATCTTCTCTAACTATAGGCTTAAATTCAGGCTTAACATAAAGACAGATCCCTCCTCCTCTTTTACCATTGCCCCTATCTTTCCTAAATAGGTTATAACCATCCAGATTAACAGTCCAGTCATGAGATTCATCCCACCATGTTTCCGTAATGCCTATTAAGCCCCATTTTTCTTGTACTGCTAATATTTCTAGCTCATCCATTTTCCCAGGCAAACTTCTTGCGTTTGCAATCATACACTTTATGTTGCTATGGCTCTGCTGATGTGAAGTGCCTGCCACTGTATTTGAGGCCCCTATTAATATCTCCCTACTTTCTATTGTAACCCTCCCCCCTTCTCCTCCCCCATGGGTAAATAATTCATCCCTTTCCCTCTCTACCCTATTTACCCCAATACTTCTATATAGTCCCTCCCCCCCACCTACAAGTTTAAAAACTCCCCCAGCCGTTCTACCATCCTATTCCCTAGCACAAAAGCGCCCTCATCATTAAGGTGCAATCCATCCCTGCTATAGAGATTGTACCCAAGTGAGAAGTCAGCCCAGTGCTCTAAAAACCCCAAACCCTCTGCACTGCACCACTTTTTTAGCCACGCATTAACCTCCCTAAGCTCCTTCTGCCTCCCTGGGCTAGCACGTGGCACTGGTAGTATCTCAGAAAATACTACCTTGGAGGTCCTTGCTTTAAGCTTATTCCCTAATTCTCTAAAATCATTCTTTAGGACGCTCCATCTTCCACTAACTTTGTCATTGGTACCAATGTGTACCAAGACCGCCGGTTCATTACCAGCCCCTCCCAATAATTTATCCACCCGATCCACAACATGCCGAACCCGAGCACCCGGGAGACAGCAAACTGTTCGATTGCTGGGATCTGGGTGACAAATTACCCTGTCTACCTTCCTAATAATAGAGTCCCCTACCACCAAAACCTGTCTGTTGCACTGCCTATTCTGCCCTCCCTCTTCTCCAGTAGAGCTGTTCGCCCGGCTGTTAGAGGGAACAGCTCTATCTGGCATTGCCATTCCTGAATGGACATCGCCAACAGTTTCACTCAATCTGGCAAATCTGTTGGTGTTTGACAACTCAGAACTGGCCTGCCTCCTCCTGTTCCCCCTGCTTCCCCTTGTAACTGTAACCCAGCTACCTCCCTGGCCATCCTCCCTAGCCCCAGCTCCTCCCTCCATACTAGGCCCAGCTAAACTGTGCTCCGTGAGCACCAATTCCCTTTCCAGTGGAGCAATATCACTAAGTGCTGCAATTCTCCTCTCCAGATCTTCAATTTGAGCTTCCAAAGAGGCAACATGCTCACACCTGTCACAGAGGTATGGACCCTGGATCATATGTTCCAGTAGTGCATACATTTGACAGGATGTACACTGAATAAGGTTGCCACTGGACTGACTCATAATTATTATTATTGTCTACGAAATTTCAGTGGGAAAAATAAAGAATATAATATAATATATTTATATAAAGTTTTCCTCCTTTGCACTATAAATCTGCCCTCCCTTTTCTTTGAAGGCCCTCCTTTTATTTAAACTCCTAGGCTTTTACTAGAATTGCACTTGATACTGAAAATGTTCGCAAGCTCACAAGTTCCCCTTCTCCGGTTTCTATTAACTTCTGCCTTCTCGCCTGGGCACAATTAGTGCACTCTGCAATTTATCAGCCTTTACTTGTAAGGTAAATCCACTTGTAAACAGGCCCCAAACCAGCTCACAAACCTTTTATACAAGTTTAACAGTCAAGCCACACCCCTCTCACCTGGGCACAATTAGTGCACTCTGCAGTTTATTAGCCTTTACTTTTTAAGGTAAATCCACTTGTAAACAGACCCCAAACCAGCTCACAAACCTTTTATACAAGTTTAACAGTCAAGCCACACCCCTCTCACCTGGGCACAATTAGTGCACTCTGCAGTTTATTAGCCTTTACTTTTTAAGGTAAATCCACTTGTAAACAGACCCCAAACCAGCTCACAAACCTTTTATACAAGTTTAACAGTCAAGCCACACCCCTCTCACCTGGGCACAATTAGTGCACTCTGCAGTTTATTAGCCTTTACTTTTTAAGGTAAATCCACTTGTAAACAGACCCCAAACCAGCTCACAAACCTTTTATACAAGTTTAACAGTCAAGCCACTCCCCTCTCACCTGGGCACAATTAGTGCACTCTGCAGTTTCTCAGCCTTTACTTTTTAAGGTAAATCCACTTGTAAACAGACCCCAACCAGCTCACAAACCTTTTATACAAGTTTAACAGTCAAGCCACACCCCTCTCACCTGGGCACAATTAGTGCACTCTGCAGTTTCTCAGCCTTTACTCTTTAAGGTAAATCCACTTGTAAATTGATGGATTTCAGTAAAAAAAAACATAAAGTGTGAGGTGTTTTTTTTTGGAACAGTGTGGAGCAGGGATTAAATGATATGTATAATATTGCAGTATATTTCTAATTCTACCCAGTGACCTTTTAGTATACATTACATCCAATGATAATTCTCAGTGACCTTTTTCTATATGTTTTAGTTTTATAAAGATTTGGTTTAATACTGATATATTGTTGTTGAGGTCCATTATGCTTCAGAGACAACTGAACCTGGCAATCCTAATCTGAACTACATTTCCTATCCAGAAAACCACTGTGGTTTATAGACAGAAGATGGTTGTATCTATGCACAATGGTTTCTCCAACTTGAAAAATAGCAAATTAAGATAGTAATAAGGAAGATAATTCATACTGCACAAAGCTCAATGATATTACATAACTGCACCAAGCCAGGAAGGACCGTTTTTCTCCTGACCCTGCTCAAGGTATGAAACAAATCTCTAGTGTAGAAATTACTGGTGAAAAACATAATTATGGTCAATGGCATATTTCTGTAGTTGTATGGAAGTAGGCCTCGTTCTGGCTAATTTGGGGGTACATGAAAATAACATTATTTAAACTGAAAAGAAGTTTGGAGGATATCAGACTCTACACTAATATTCACTGCATTTTGAAAGAATCTTCTATGACATTGTGCACAGTGCTTCTTCATTTGAAGGACCACAGTAATGCCCTATAAAGCTAGTTCTTTTACTAATTTATTGTTAATAAAATGTCTAAGTAATGATTTGAAATAGCAACAACCAATATGAAATTCACTTTCAAGGATTAAAGTATCAGACTTCCGTTGAGCTGATTGTCTCCACCCTAACAAGGCCATAAAGGGAGAAGTGGGGATTGGCAGAGAGACAGGTATGAAGGGGTTAAAGAACATGCTGAGGAGATAAGGGGACTAACAATCATTCATAGGGTAATTTCCAAAGAAAACCATTTAACACAGAAAGCCTTAAGCAAATGCAGATAATTGTGCGGATATAACTTTGTGCCTAAACATTTAGCAAGCCTGCTTTCCCTCATGGGCCTTATATTGGTAAGAAACCAGAAGCTGAGTTTAACCTTTGAAAGGAAATTTACTATGATCAATGCCTAAAACAAAAACATCTAGCTTTTTTTTTTGTGAGGACCTTACAATGATGTTTACAATATTTACATTTAATGCTTCTTTTGGATCTTATGTGAATTCATGTCATTCAGAATATAACGTATAAGGCACAACATGCTCAACGGCTTTTTATAAAATATAAATCTGTTTTATTTCCATGTATCCACCATATTTACCTTGTGTATGTAGTGCTTTATAAATACTGTTTGTACATAATAATGTGAAGTCAAGGCCGCTGTCCATTCCAGTACCCAGTGCATGACTACTATGGAATTCACAGCTACAGATTTATTTGTTTATCGTGGTTTCCCTTAAAAACTTTGACCAGTTCTAAACTAAAGTAAATATTGACAGGTATTTATTTTATGTGCAGAACATAGTGTAAAGTTGAATCAGATGTTCGTATCTTCCTTATTGCCAAAAAAAAAAAACTTGTTGAAAACATTGATGAGGACACCTTGTTACTTATTGTATTGCTTAAGTTACATTTTTATTATTGGGGGTCAGATGACATCCCCTAGATATTACTGCATTAGAATGAAGTCAGAGAAGATTATTTATTTCTGTCACAACTTTTTTTTATGAGAAAGAAATATATAAGAAAGTTTGACTGTGGACCAAATTCACATTGTGTATTATATCCATACTAGCGACATGCCTGTCAAAAATGACGGGGCAATAAAATTGTAAGGCAGGTAATGCTGTTTGGCACAGATATTATTTTTTTTGGTGGTCTGAGATCCCTTGGGGCCGATTGTGAGGCTGTTGGTTGTTGTATTTTTTTGTTATTAGATGCGCTTTTGTTGTCTTTGTAAGGTCGGCGCTGATGTGCTTTTTGCGCTTATTGAAAGGCTGTCCCCTGGTGTAGTTTGTGTGCTATGAGCAGCGTTGGCGCTCGTTGTGAGGCGCGCAGTGAATGGGTTTTGTGTTTATTGCGATAGTGTTTTTTTTGTGTATATGTACTTTTGCATGAAAATTAACCGGCAACTACAGTTATCCGGAAATAGGGAGTCCCCATGGGTGCCGGATAACAGGGGTTTTACTGTATTAGATATAGATAGATAGATAGATAGATAGATAGATAGATAGATAGATAGATAGATAGATAGATATAGAGAGAGAGAGAGAGAAAGAGAAGCTTCTAAAAAAATCATTTATTGTTCCACAAATATTATAATTATTTGATTTATGAGGCGCTAAAGTTCATTTAACATCCAGATTAACCATTTGTGTTTGGTTGCCATATTTGCCTCCTCTATTTTCTACAAAACATTACCAATCTCTGTATAAAAATGGTGCCTGTTGGTTGAGATCATTCTGTTATCATTTAGTAGGTTACTATTTACATGTAAACATATAAAATCATTGCAAGCAATTGCATGTTATTCTTATGGATTGAAAGTTCTCAGCCACTAGGTCTCAATTTAGAAGTCAAGCTAAGTGTGGTGATTGTTTTGTAAGCATGCATATACAATTTTAGCAGAGTACTAGAGAGAAAAATGGTAAAAACACGTTTGTTGTTATGTAAATTAGACTGAAAACACTCTGGAATATTATTAGAATTTTACCAAATTTAAACATTATAGCTATAGTAATTTCTGAGGTTTTTGTGGAGCAATTTAACAGTTGTCAATATACTTCTACCTATAATATGGGAGAATACAGCAGTTCTCTAAGATTCACATCTTAGTATATATGGCTCAGTATGTTGGGGATATGACTTGAACAAAAACAACTACCATCAACAAATATTACTCATTAACACAAAAAATACAAAACTGACTCTCTAAAATGTAGTTTATCATATTTAAAAATAAAATTCACAATTTCAAAAACCTTTCTGGGTCTTTAGATACTCTCACAAATGACTAGATAGGAGGATCCCTGGATAGTTAATCCTAGGCATTGTCTCTTCCATTTGACTGTGAAATGAGGCAGATAAAGTATCAGACCTGGTGGAGTCAGATGGCAATTGGGCATCAATTCTCGGTGTGACATTACCAATTAAAAATGCAAGAGCCATAGCTTGGACACAGAGGAATATCTGCTTACCTTTGGTTCCATTGAAATGAAGTTATGTGTCCCTCGACTGGACAGAGCTGACCTTTTAATTGTTCTACTGTGGTAGAAGTGGTAGTAATCGTGAAGTGCCCCAATCTGTGAGAAGACAAGAAGATGACATTTTATTATGATGACCGGTTCCTTGCTTATTTTTCTATTTTGTTGAAGAAATAAATCTATAAATTATGCATTCTCCTGCTGTGCCGGAAAGTTACTTGAGCCCCAATGATCATCTTTCAAAAGAAGGACATATGATATGAAATGGATGTGAGTGTCCTTCAGGCACTAACTGTATAACCAAAGATTATAATTGAGCTTCTAAGGCTGCCTGTGTCTACCATTTTAATGTTTAATTTATATGCAGCGTTCTATATCAATGCACGTCCACATTGACACATAACAAACTGCATAAAAAAAAAACACACACACCAAATGACTGGTGCTATTAAGAAACATTCTGTCTAGTTTGCTAAGGGAAATGTACTGTAAAATGTACGATGATGGGTTATGTGGATCGTTAACTTAAAGAACTCATAAGAGTGGGAGGATTAAGGGAAAAAAAGATATTAATGGTAAATATTTCTAGCTCTGTAAAAATGGAATAAATTACAAAGTGTATTGCACATTTTATGAGCAGCGGGTGATTCCACTTAGGCAAAAGAAGACTTTGCTCACAGCAAGTACAAAACCAAGTTCATGTGATCATCTTTTTTCTTGAATGTTACTATGCAGTGTCATTTGTATCTGAATATCAACAAGAGAGCCATACAGTGAATAACAAAAAACATACAAAGCAGATTTAAACTACAATAAGATGTTTCAAATTAAATGTATAAACACATACACAAAGAACATTAATCCTCATGCAGTGAATTAGATATTGAAGGTAGCACCTTTGTTTATCCTGCATGGGTCAAGGGTTAGTGCGAAAGGACACATCCATCATTAACAGATTTAACAGACCCATCCTGTTTTACTGTTCTATCTACCTAAAAGGATACAAGGGTTCCCTGATGGTCCTGTGGTTAGGATTCTGTGCTATAACCGCTGCGACCTGGATTCAATTCCAGTCAGGGAACCAAGAGGTCACACCACCCTGAAGTCGGGCAGGGTTGGACCTGGTTAATACTTGGATGGGAGACCACCTAGCTAGGAATACCAGGAGCTGTATGCTGTGGTCCACTGAAGAAGGAATGGGCAGCCCACTCCAGTATCCCTGCCATGAATACCAAGTAGATCAGCATGAGCATGGACATAAAGATGTGTTCATGGAGAGTTGGAAATGACTGAAAGATGCCCAAAAAAAAAAAAAGATGCAGTCTTAACTATTTATTATGATAGCCTTACGAATATCCTAGACATGTTTTAATTATTCTGCCATATTTCTCTATGACTCTCAACAGGAAGGCTGTTCCATAATTTCTATAAAGTTGTACTTTTACATTACCCCTGAACTGGATGATGAAGGCTACAAATATGATATTTAAATTATAATGGTCTAAAAGTGCAACTTAAAATGTGATCACTGTATCAACTGACTTATTAGGTAGGGGGGGTGATAATAAAGTGATAATGTCTCTCATTAAATCTTGCAGGCACTCCAGTAAAGGAATTCAGACATGTCTGGGGTATGCATAATACTATCCTGAAGATTTAATAAAGTGACACAGTGGAGGTTCCAAATATGGTACATTATCAGTTGAATGAAAAAGCGTTGTGTCTTCAAGTCACATGCAAAACAAAATATTGGGTATGCTCAGTCCAATAGGAGGAAGCCCACTCTTTTGTTCTTCACATTAATTACACTGAAGACAAACCATTCAGCGCCGGGGGGTTAACCATGAATGACTGGTAATCATCTCCAAATAACAAGAGATATGCCTCTGTTTGTGTGTGGATTAGAAAGGCTAATTGACAGGTAAAAACTACAAACTTCTATGTATGTTTATTGTGGGGCCAAATAAACTTAGACAATTATACAGCAAAAGTCTTCAAAAGAGCAAAGATACAAACTATGAATTCAGTGGTCCTTTAAAGTGTCATATTTATAAAATGTTTTTATAAAACAAAATAAATATGGCTTTTAATTTGTAACTAGGATATTCAAAGAACTATCGGCTTTGTTACTGAAAGACTGCCACAATGTTAAGAAACTTAACAATATGATTGACTTGAAGTAGGTTTTAAAGTAGGATAACCCATCATGGTTTACATAGCTTCTAATGTTTTTAGCCCGCTTCTAGATTGTGAAGTATGTAACAAGCAACAAACATAATTCTTTTTTTATATCATCCTGTATTCTGGAGAAAGCAAAATTACATCAAAAGCTAAAATTACAATGAGTGTTAAAATATGAATGAAATGTACCCCAAAGTAAGGATAAGATGCAGGCTCTGGATAGCTTAACTACTTACATTGTCACCGTAGTGGTAAAACAAAGCATGGCTCTTTAAAAGCTGTAAATTACATCTAGCATAATGAAATCCCTGGATGTGCAACAAGGTGCAAAAATCTGTATTGGATATACACAAAGCTCTTCCTAAAGAAACCATTCTTCAGTCACTCTCAAAATACTGTCCTATTTCTACTCTCCTATTAGGCTCCAAATTAGTTTACAAATAGCCCATTTCCTCTATCTAACTCTTAACTCAGACACCTCTTGTTTCTGGAAGTGTTCAGAAGAATGACCATTTCAAATTGCTTCTTAGGGCTTCCCGCCTCAAAACTTGTCAAATTTGATATTCAACACATATCAACGAGGAAAATGTGAATGTGGTCAACCATGAGATGACAAGGTTAATCACTGATATCCTGTGAATTTGTGAAAAACTATGTAGGAAGGATGTTAACAGCATTGATGACCTAAATAGTTTGTCCAACGGCTGAAAATGAGAAGTAACTAAATGACCTACTGATGAGGGTAAAAAAATAAAAATGGCAAACAACAATCAATGTTTCTGGCAAATAGATGGGGAAGAAGTGGAGGCAGTGACAGATTTTATTTTTCCGGGATTCAAGATCTCTGTAGAGGGGGACTGCAGCCATGGCATTAAAAGATATTGGCTTCTGGGTAGAAAAGCTATGGCAAATCTGGACAAGCTAGTCAAATGTAAGTATATTACATTATCACATTATTATATTATAACAAAGGTGTGCATGGTTAGAACTATGGTATTCCCAGTAGTAACATACAGATGTGAGAGCTGGACCATAAAGAAATCTGAGTGCCGTAGGATTGATGCCTTTGAATTGTGGTTTTGGAGGAAACTGCTTTGACTTCCTTGCACTGCAAAAATATCCACTAAATCAGTACGTCAGAAAACCAAGCCAAACTGTTCCCTGGAAGGTATGATCATGAGGCTGAAGCTCAAATGTTTTGGGCATATCATAAGAAGACATGATTCCTTAGACAATACTATGATGCAGGGAAAGATTGAAGGCACACAAAGAAAGGTATGGCAGAGATAGATAGATTCGGTAATTTGAAGCGATAAACATGAGCTTGATGGAGCACAGATGGGCATTGGCTGATAGTTGTGCCTGGCATGCTGCTATAGGATCATATGTGTCAGACTGAACGACTATGCAACAACAATATACATATATACAACAGTACCTTCCTTCCCTGCTGTATAAGGGAGGTAGGTACCTTATCCCTGGTGTCTAGTAGGTGGAAAGAGATCAGCACACTGTGATTCCTTCCTCTCCCGTCCCTGCACTTCCTAGTACCTCACCCTTACATCCTCTCCCTCTGGCTGCCTGGATTACTGTGATAGCCGGTCTTACGGGATCATTTGAGATAATGATGTACATTAGCAGAAATATAAACTTTAAATGATTGATGTTGAAGCTTCTGGTTCATCCTGGATTCTGTTTTCTTTGGATAAAAAAAACAGTGTTATAGTGAAACAGAGCGTTGTAAGGGGTCCGGCAGACAAAAACAGCGTTATATTGAGGCAGTGCTATAGAGAATCAGAGCGTTAAAAGGGGTCTGGCCCTAGGGTACACTCTAGACCAAAAATTTTAGGAGCATAGTTGGCTCAGTCTCACAAAAGGATCTCTAAATTATAGCATATTGGAGACTTCGATAAAGGTCTTGCATAGAATTGATCACACACCAGTTAAACTCTTTAAATGGAGTATAGCCTGGGACTCTAAGTGCTTTAGTGTTTGGGGGGACTCAGGCACCTTTTTGTATATCTGGTGGGTGTGTCTTAGGGTACAAGGTCTATGGAAAGAGGTATTTGAATTGGCTTCAAAAATCTTTAAAACTAAAATACACTGGTCCATTGAGGTATGCCTTTTAGGCCTTTCAATCTCACTTCTAACATCCCATCAAAATCAACTATTACAGTTTCTGATGCTGGCCACGAAAAGCCACGTTGCTCGACAGTGGAAGTCGTCGAATTTGGGCCTTAAGGCAGTTAAGAATAAATTCAACTTTATTTTGATTAATGAGAGAATAACCCATTTACTGGAGAACTCGGTTACAAAGTTTATGGACATTTGGGCTCGTTGGCTAATGAAACCCGACAGTTGGGTCTAGGGGCGTGGATGGCCCTAGAGGCGGTGGATGGAGGTAAGTAACATTTGTTATGATCTAATCAGACTGGACAATCTGTGGATGTATTGTTTTATGGTTTAATATACCCCCCCCCCTTCCCAATTGGGGATTTGAATGTATTGCTGTTACATGATTTGAAAGAATATAAAATATATAAAAAAAAAGACAGGCTTTAGTAAATGGCTCATCTGGTAGAGAGTCATGGGTTTACAAAGTTTAAGGTCTAGCAATTTGAGCCCAGATCATAGGCACAGTGTATTAGCTATCACTATATCTGTGAATGATGTATATGCCTGATATGTAAGCTTATAAACTATATTGTGATTTGCCAATGCCTCATAAAGATTGTTAAAAAAAAAAATCTCTACAAAAGGGGTCTGGCAGGTAAAAACAGCGTTATAGCAAGGCAGAGCTATAGCGAATTACAGCGTTAAAAGGGGTCTGGCAGGAAAAACAGCGCTATAGCGAGGCAGTGCTATAGCGAATTACAGCATTAAAAGGGGCCTGGCAGGAAAAATAGTGTTATATCGAGGCAGTGCTATAGCGAATCACAGCGTTAAAAGGGGTCTGGCAGAAAAAACAATGCTATAGCGAATCAGTGCTAAAAGGAGTAGCGTTAAGAAGGTTATACCTAGTTTGTAGACCTCATTGGCAGAAATAGAAGTATGATTAATACAGATTATTATTGCTCACTGGCTAGCCCCACACCCTAGAGCAGTTAGATATTTGAACCTGTTTTCTTCTATAAGTTTGTTTGAAAAAAAGAAAATACATTGGGAAACATTAACAGATACAATCTTTTAGGTGATGCAAACAATGCCTTCCATGTCCATTTAACAAATCCCATATCTAAATGAATCTAGATATTGTCAATAAGGAGGAGTGTACAAAAAAGATATAACATGAATTGACACAAGGATACCATGTTGCATACAAGGTTGCAAAGTTAATTATGACTGAATCTTTTTAATCTGTACATTATAAACAAAAATAACCAAATAATAAAAATATCAGTCAGTGTCACAGGTAGTAAAAGGGCAATGTAGCTCTCCTTATCTGCCATCTATGTTCTATATAGGTATGTGTTTTTGTTTACGTCAGTTATGCTTGTTCTCTACAGTCTGTTTCGAAAGCCGAGAAAAGAAATAAAAAATGTTCACTTATTTCTCATCCTTATCTTAAAGTCGTAAATGTCATTGTTTTATTGCAGTTCTCAAGAAGAAGAAAAACTAAAACACATTCACATTAAAGCTTAGTAACAAAAACGTTTCCAATTTCTATGCTATCACATGTTTGGATTAATAAAATTAGCCTATCATTTTGAGAGTATTGAATCAAATATATCACTTAATGTGTATTACTAAGTATGTGTTTATTTATCTGTTTATATGTATCTATCTGTGGAGCGAAGAGTGGACAAAGAGGAAACATGGAGAGTCATGAAGGCTTTGTTAGATAATTGGAACTGACTGAAATTGGCACCACATCGTTTCCCCTAACTAGCCCAGAAGCATACATATCTGAAGAGCAATTCTTGCATTTCCTGATGCAAACACCCCTCTCACAAACTTAACATTTAATGTTTCATGGATGCTTCCAGTGACCAGTTTTTTTTTTACCAATGAAAAACTGGCTTCATTTTCTCTTCTTTTTTTTATGCTCGTAGTCAGACATATATTGCTTTTCACTGTAAAGTGGCCCTCTTAATAAAGACATAAATAAATAAAGAGATATTGTATTCCCTACCAACAAACAAACAGTGTATAGAAAGTATCATAAGAAAATAGTTTTGGTTTAAACTTGTTTTATATTATAGTTAATTCTAATACGACTAACACACATGTATTGCAATGCTGTGCATTTATATAATGTTTTCTGTAGTTGTCCAGTTTCAGGTTACATGACTGCTCCACCTTTCTCTCATAAACAGTCTTTGTTCAGTTAAATACATTTCAAAGCAAATTAAAAGTACATTATATAAAAAGATCCTCCCTCTGCCCAAATAATTTTTTTTGTGAAATGATTATCTCTCACATATAAGAAGAGCATGACGAGTTGCTATAGTTTAGAAAGTAAAAACATCATAACAGTTAAAGGATGACTAAAGTGTGAAAAATGCCAGTTTAATCAATGTTTGACTTTATAACATCTTATTTTATGAAAGTTTTATTAAAATAAAGGGATACAATCACTTACTTCTGATTTAACTTTCAATAAAAAATGTTGCATTGTGTTGAAACCAATTCACTTAAAAAAGAAAAAAGTGATATCAGTGTGATATAAACCCTATAGGTTAATCCTTCTATTAATAGGTCTAAGCCCAATATTAAGCGGATTACTCCCTAATTGTACTAATTAGCAATATGTACAAAAAAGCCAGAATGATGTTTGACTAGTGGGACCCACAATTTATACCATTGGTCAATATGACATAGAAAGGAGGGCCTCTTCCATATATATCATAATGACCAATGGTATAAATTGTGGGTCCCACCAGTCAAACAGCATTCTGTCTTTCCCTTGTACATAGTGAAACCAATTCATACACACTTAGAGCCCTGTTCTATTAGAAGCTCGCAAATGCCTAAAGCTCGTAATTGTGGCTGGAGGTGTTTTTTTCTCTAAATGTTTAGATGTATTCTATTAACTCCAGCTCGCAAATTACCTACTTAAACATAAACACGTAAACCCTGCCTTTGTAAGAAGGATTTCAGGGGGCATGACCATATGATCTGACAATATTTAAGTAAGCCCATAATTTACTTCTTAGACAAAGCCAATAGTAAATGAGTTTGTCATCATGACGTCGGTAATACATAGAAGTTAGATGTAATCTGCAAGCGGACGCTACAAATAATTAGTGCCTGTAAGTAAGATTTGCCGCAATTTATAAAATGCATTAGCTCATCTGTTTTAGTCCATGTGGGTTTCATGATATGTATTAACCCCTTGAGTCCCGGGATCGATGTTACTCAGATATAACATTTAAAAATAATAAACATTTTTAATTGAATATTTGTGGGTTTGAGACTGTTGTGCAATTAATTCTAATGTCTTCCCATGTTTTTAAAGTACATTATTGTGTGTTTAATTGCTGTTACAGTAGAATCCCGGTTATCCGGCACCCAACTAACCGGGAATCTCAAGCAGCCAGCACCGGATCAATTCCCCATTTAAAAAAAACTCTAGCTAAACCGGCATAACCGTCACTATCCGGCATTATCCGGAGTTCGAGACTGCAAAAAAAAATGCAAATTTTTTTTCTAATCATTTTTTTTGGGCCTACATGGCCCAGTTTAGGTGATAAAGCCGTTTTAAAGGCATTTTAAGGGGTTTTGGGGTGTTTAAGGGTAATTTAAACCCTTACATTCGAGGACTCCTGATTAACCAGAAACTACACGTATCCGGCAATAGTAAGTCCCCATGGGTGCCGGATAACAGGGTTTTTACTGTACATCTTTAATAAGTGTTTGAAAGAGCCCTTGCAAGTCTTTTTTTGTATTTTTATACTTTTTTTATTTTCAGGTCAGACTTTATTTGCAAGCTAGACCTACGGGTGTAATAGAATATAAATTTGGTATAACTTTTTAATTATTTAGTGCTCACAATATTCAAGCTGTGCTAAAACCAATGATGTTCCAACGACAAATTTCGTCTTTGGCTGGCCTATAGTGATTGTGGGTGGGCAACTGGTAATCGGATTGCGAGTAGCTTATAGAATCTGTGGCAAAAATAAGAGTGATTTTAAGTGGCTATAAATTTACAAATTTGGTAACAGAATAGGGCCCATGTTAGACACTGTGTAATAGCAGGAAGGATTAAGTTAAACGTTTAGTTGATACAATATAAAACATAGGCTTTAGCAGCATTGGTCAATTACTCTGTGAAATAAAAATGCATTAATAACTACTATAATATTCAGATAAGTTAAAAAGTATGCCTGTGCTTATACACATGAGAATGTGTGAATATAATTAAAAATACATTTATAGTTTTTAGTATGTATGGTATCAGTGGCATCTGTAAGTGAACAATTAATACAAAAATGTTACACTGAAACACACTTTGGCCAAAAATGTACTAATATTCAACTTCAGGTTTTAAGTAACACATTCTAGGAAGAATATTGCTTGGGTCAGAATTTTATTAGAACAACCTCTACAAATACCTCTTGAGAAATTATTCAAGATCTTTGTTTTTCTATACAACTCTTATAAATATTCACAAAACAACTGCAGCTCAATTATGCAACTGCATTTTTCAAAGTCAAACAATAACTTGAAATGAACCCAAACCAAATAAGTCTTCTCTCAAAACATCAATAAAGTCGCATTTTGTATGGACTGTGTTATTTTGCTACTTCAGCCTTCACACTTTATCCACTGTTAAATCCTCCTTGAGTCATTCATTTGAGATTAAGTTCACCTTCAGACAAAATGCTGCATCGGCATCATGGGATATACCATGCATAAATATACATTCCAAGATCTATTATTTTATAAAATTAGACATCAATCAGTATAAAGTAAATTCAAACCTATTTATAAATATTTTATTTATTCAGCACTACAATCTGATTACACAATCAAACTGATATGTAAAATTACAGTGTAAAAAACACATGGCAAAAGTAATAATAATCTGATTGTTTTTTGATAGGAGGAATTGCAGAAAAACAGTAAGCTTTGAAACAAACTCATTCAAATATATTGAAATAAAAATAAAAATCAATCTTCACAGATCAATTCAAGGATCAATGTGGTAAAATAAATAAAATTGCCACTTAAAAATAATTAAACATGTTTTTACAATATAAAAAAAGCTAATACAGAACCTAAATGTATTACTATTAAGAGCAATTATGCTGCTATTGAATCTACCATTTTACTATCCTGTGAACTACTTCATGAGGTGAGGGGGGGGGGGGACTTTGAATACACAGGAGGCTTGCATTTGCACAATGGGAATAAAGCAGAAACAACTGCATGTGCATTAAATAACTTTTATGGAAAGTCTGTTAGTTTAAACAGGCACACCTTGTTGAGAGAAGAAGGCAGTAAAGAAAATGGGAGCCTGCAGCAAGGGTGTAGGATTAAAAAAAAGACTAATATACAAGCAGTGACCAAATGAGACAAATGTATTTACATAAAAGACAGCATATACTTCCCGTACTAGACTGGTGTCTTGAAGGAGCAGAGAGATCACAACCCTCATTAACGTGCTGCAATCTCTTCCTCTCCCTCCACAGCAGTTCCCAGTAGCTCTCCCTCACCTACTGTCCCTTTGGCCCTGTGGGTATAATCCTGATACCCGGGTCTCATCTCATGAGATCCAGCTATCACATTAATCACTGGCAGCCAAAGGGACAGGAACTGCTGGGGAGGGAGAGGAAGAGATTGCAGCACACCAATGTGCATTGTGAATCTCTCCTCCTACTAGACACCAGGGATAAGAAACCTACCTCTCCTGCAGTAATCAACAATTGCATATAAAAGCGAAAAATATAAAGGTTGTGTTTAATTTTATTTTTAACAACTTTTTGGCCATTGTCATTTTTTGCTAATCAAAAGACTATATAGAAACACATTGACCACAGTGGCCCTTATAAATGTATTGCACACTGATAAAGTAATTAGTTTTACACTGTTCCTGTATACAGCGTCTTAAATAATCGCTATCTTAGATATATATACACACAGTGAAATAAATCTATTGGTGCTACTGGTATAAATACCTTGGAGGGATCAGAGGAAACACAATATAGCCCCTGCCTGCTTGAGTAAAGATCTACTAGCTAAGCCTTGATTATGCTCCCTTACCCTACAATGTGCATTTTGTAGTATGTATTGATGTCTCATACTATTTAAGCACAACACTAATATATTTTTCTAATGCAAATCACTATTTAGATATACCCCATAGTTTTTGTGGCTTCTAAATGTTAATGTATATTTCTCACTTCTGTACACATCACCACTTAAGTTAATTTGTACTATATGACAGGGGGTGGCAAATCTATTTAAAACATAGAGCCCAGCCAGGCTAGTAAGGAGCCAGCTGAACATATTTTAAGATCCAGTTTATGGATTATATATTGCAATATATGTTTAATAAATTTCAAAGTTTGTAGTCAGCAGTAAAACTTTTCTAGATATGCTTCTTGGATTTGTCAAGCTGTTCTATATAATAAATGTTGTTATAATAGCAGAAACAAATAAAGTATGATCCACTGAAATGAACTACACATACAGTTTTCTTCCACCTTTAAACAAGATTAGTAATAAATATCTGGCATGCTGACTCAGATCTATCTGAGAGAGGACTTGAAGAATTCAGATTGCCCTGGGCTGTATTTAGTTGTCTTTGTGCTTTGAACTGCTAAAAACCAAACTATTTTTCAAAATTGGATAACTCAATGTATTGTCAAAGGAATGTGGCACATTAATAGTGCTGTTACTGAACTTGACCACTTAAGAGGAATTCATAAGACCACAAACACTTCATTGTGAAGCTAAAGTGATCCTATCTAAATCCTGATGTGCTCGGGAACTAGGTGCATTTGTACTGCCAGTCAGTAAGCCTGTCTAGTTTCACCCAAGGCTGAGCAAATGTCATTAGTTATAACTAGCCTTTTACTTTAAATGCTATTCCTGAAAGCAGCACTCCGTGGTACTCTTTGGTTACATTTGATGTGTCTTAGGGCTTCCAGAGAAAATTGTTCCAAAACACTGTTCTCTATGGGAACATTTATACAGGGAGCACAGACAAGCTGTCAGGGTTTGGGGGAAGATGTTCAGGGCATTGGTAAGGAATTGTTTAATTTGTGAGCCATGAGGTGTGGATTTGGGGTACCATGGCATACATATCGGGATCCATAGGTTACTCCTGTATCGGTCATAAATGGCTCCTTAGTTAAATTAGTTTAAACTGATCTAAAGTGTAACACAGTCAGCACAGTAAAGAAAGGCAATGAACCAATGTCAACCACCACCTTGCCTTGATGATATGTAACAGCATTATACTGTATTCTGGGTATAAAAGGTTTGCAAGGTGAATAACATCCCTTCTGTCTGTGAGATCTGTGTTGTTGGAAATATCCCATTTGTCATGAAATTATTGTCCCTATGTTGGTTTCTTTGTATAACAGTTCATGGCCAGTTTTTACTCACCAGCTCTATCTCCTCAACAAACGTTGATAATAAAACAGCACATAGCAGGTATCACTTCTATAAAACTAGAAACATCAGTTATTTCAAGACTTTGTGTAATAGAGGCTCCTGTGAATTTTTTTGTGGTAATAACTGGCTTTGCATTGCAATGCATACATCAAAGAACTTTGGTTACAAAAACACAGACAGTGCATATTATCCCATAGCTAAAATAGTTAATACAACCTGATTTAAAATTAGAATGGCTGTGTGAGTTTCTTTTGGGTAAAAAATAGAGACAGATATCATATATACTCGAGTATAAGCCGACCCGAGTATAAGCCGAGGCACCTATTTTACCACAAAATACTGGGTAAAATGAGTGACTCGAGTATAAGCCGAGGGTGGGAAATGTGCTGTCCCCTGTGTCCATCTTGTGCCCTATGTGTCCCCCTCTCTCTCCCGTGTCACTACTCCCCTCTCCCTTCCCTGTGTCTCTTCCCCCCTCTCCCTTCCCTGTGTCTCTTCCCCCCTCTCCCTTCCCTGTGTCTCTTCCCCCTCCTCATTCTCAACCTCCCTCCTCAACCCCACTCCTCATCCTCAACCTCCCTCCTCATCCTCAACACCCTCCTCCTCAACCCCCCATCCTCATCCTCAACCTCCCCATCCTCAACCCCCTCCTCAACCCCCCTCCTCATCCTCAACCCCCTCCTCATCCTGAACCCCTCATCCACCTCCCTCCTCATCCTCAACCCCCCCTCATTCAAAACCCCACCCTCCTCATTATAACCCCCCCCCCCCCACCCATTTTACCCCTCTAAATGAGGAGGGGGGGTTGAGGGATAATGAGGAGGGAGGAGGGAAAGAGACACGGGGGGGTAAGAGAGACACGGGGGGGGGGGTAGAGAGACACATGGGGGGGTTTAGAGAGACACGGGGGGGGGGGGGAGTGACTTTTTAGCCTTAAAAAAGGGCTGAAAAACTTGGCTTATACTCGAGGATATACGGTAGATTAAAGGGGCCTTAAAACTGAAAAAAAATGTAAGTCCTTAAAAAGAACAATACAAACTAATTGAACGTTGTAGCATTGTTTTTTTAAGTATATGAAAGTATATGAAAAGTAAATGATTGCTGAGATATTAAACACTGCTTTGAAGATAATATGTGATGCACAGTTTTTACAAACACACAAAGGAACAAGAACAACCACCCTCCAGTGATATTATCCATTTAGACCCCATCCGCCACCCATATCAATTACAATGAGAGACAAATGAGCAAAAAACAGCCAAATATTAGCACAAACAATGCTGCATATCATAATAATCAAACATCAAACAACAATCAAGAGAAAAAAGCTAGTACCATTTCTGTATATATATATATATATATATATATATATATATATATATATTCACGTTGTCACCATTTTCGCTAAATGAGTTTCAATTTATAAATTACTTGGTCAGCTCTTAGTAGAACCAAAGAGACAAAGTAAGGGAAGTTTAGTTACCTACAGCAGAACAAGTATGTAGCTAACATGATCTATTTTGTATATGGTGTTGAAAAAAAGAACCACATTCATCAAAAGAAAGGTCAAAAACACACAGTGCATGATTTTCATGGTAATGCTGAACGACACTGAAAAATATTTACACAGGTTTATTAAGTTCAAAAGAGGTAGAGCGTTGTTTGCTCATGGAGCATAAAAAGATGAATTTCATAGAAAACCACGGCAGAGGATATTGTTTGCATTCAATCCATGCTATATATGTTCTATCCTTTTTGATTCCTTGGAGGCATCTCAGTGACATCAAGAGCATGTTGATAATTGGATTTTTCTATTATATTATTTTACTCTATGCCCTTATATCCTTCTTATTTAAATTAGTTCTCAGCAAAGCTGATTCATGGTTGGCTTTCAACCAGCTCCCATTCTTAATCATAAAAAAAAACTTAAAATATTATTGTGTTAGGTTACTGGTTATTAATATTATTGTAAAAAAGCCAACTTTTATGCAGCACTACACAATTGGAGATAATTACAATTTAATTTAGAGGTCAACCAATCAAAATGGAAGAATGTAAGGCCCTGCTAACACATTCGAAATTCTACTTTAATTTAGTCTAGTTTAATCCATGATAACTGAAAAACTTTAAGTATACCCTGACAGACAAAAATCACTGCATAGTTTACTAAGGGTCCCATTAGGATTTCTGCTCAAGCGACCACAAACAGAACTTCTAATTTGCAATTAACAGAACAACTCTGAATTACACAAAAACTCGGCCAAGTATCTGGTGTAATTTTTGGCTCTGAAGATAGTGAAATAAAATACTTCAAATACTTCTGTAATATTTCTAGAAATGTTTCCTAAAAAAGCAATGATTTATCAAGGCCTTTTACTTTCCTTTTTGAGCCCACCATAATGGATAATGCTAACTGAAACAGTATCATATTCTGCAAATAAAAACTAGTTATTTGTGGCGTGTTTTTTCACAAACGTTGCTGCGTGGGATCCTTAATAATAATCATTTTTAGTTACATGTCTTGTGATTTCTTGTGCTCTTGAATACCATTTTATTATGAGCTTCCTCTTGGTTTTGTGAACCTTCTTTTGTCACTTTGTTAATGATATACAATAAACTCAATGTAATTAACAGACTCTTAAATTGCAGGTTGGAGGCGTCTGCAATTTTCAGCATGCTGAAAACATAAGCACTGTTTTTAGGAGTTTGTATTTCAAGTTCTGAGAATCATGAACATTAACTACAAAGTTGAAATGTAATCTCTATTATTCCCGAGAGCCACTTTAGTACCTGGTAAAATAAAACCACTAAATGTAATTACACATATCTGCAGCTTCGGATTGGTACTCTTAGAAAAGTTGACTTGTCTTCTTACCAAGTGCTCCACCATTAGTTTGGTTCATTGAAAATGAACAGACTAAAATGAGCAGCCTTGCAAGTCTTTAATGAAGCTTGTTCTCTGTCATTAACCATTATTAATTTATCCAGAGCTCAAATCACAGATTAGGTCATTAATGTCTACTGACATTCCTTACAGGACAAATCATTGACCTGAAAACTTTGGTCACTTACATGGTGTTGCTGTTAAGACAAGACAAACAGCCTGCCTCACTCTTACCAATCAATGATATCTTTGCAAAGTCAGAGTCAAATCTATAGCCATTCACACCCACTCCAATAACCTTGTGAATCTACCCAGTCATAATTAATAATATTATAAATAATATATCATGATCAGGTGAATCTACTCAATAATAAAAAAGCGAATATAGAAATATAAGTTTTAGCGTCTATGTACAATCTGGTTTATTTAGTACCCTGACACAATACAGTGAAGAATATTACAATTTAAATAGCCTTGATACTATGTTAAAATCATATTGATATAATTACTAGAATTACAAAGTAAACAGAAAATATGGCCTTCACTTTTAATCTCTTAGATATAATAAAAAAATATAAGGAGGCAAAACCCACAACAGATCTCATCAAATTCAATGTTTATGTGTAATTTGTAAGCAAATTCGTCATCTGTAAGTTTAAATTAAACACCAGCTTACTTAAATAGGGTTTGCAGTTCTATACAAGCAGCAATTCAGACTGCATTTAGAATACAAACATCTTGCATGGAGATTCCACCTATAAAGTTGCCATAATATTCAGCAATACTAGGTGACATGAGAAGCATGTGTACAAATTGTCTTAAATTATACTCTTACATGCAAAAAATGTCTGTTAAATACTGTCATACAAGTGTAGACTTTTTGATTAAATTAAGAAAAGTGCTGCCAGTTCCACCTGCTTCCTGTGTGGGCAGTGGTTGTGCATTTTGTGTTTGAAGTCCAGGGAATACAAATAGGTAAAAAAACAGTAACCTAAGGCCACCAGGTGAACAACACTTGAAAGTGTTTTATACATATACATACAAATGGAAAAGCCAGAGATGACGGATGTATAAATAAAATTCATGTGCTGGGTAGATGGTATTTTTAAGTTTATATATTTTGTTTAGTTATATATTATTTAAGAAAATCCATGTATTAATTTGATTTAAAAGGGACTTAAGTTAAACTAACATTTGTTTCTCCTGAGCCTACCAGTATAAAACACATAGGGCCTCATTCTATTAGCGGCCGCAGCCGTTGCGGGGCCGCAAGCTATTCTGCTATTCTATTCCCTTACGGCCGTAGGCTCCGGCAGGCTTGCGGCCGGTGCCTTGCTATCTCTTGCGGCCGCTCGCGCCGGAGGAAATCCTTTGATCTAAAACGGCCGCAAGAGTTTTGCAATTCAATTGCTCCGGGAAACCTCTCTGCAAGGCTAAAAGCGAGCCGCAGCTTACTTGCAGGAAAGAGGTCTCGCTAGCACCAATTAAGCACGAAATATAGCCCAAATAAAGCCATCCTGCACTTTTAGAAGACTATAAAGGGATTTTAGGTGTTAGAAAAAATAGCACATAATTATCCGATACTCAAATCCGTAAAATATTTTATTTTTAATATCCGTAAAATATCCATGTAAAAAGTCCAGAGTGCTTGGAGCACCTCAGACACACCCACGCCGCAGCCGGAAAATAAAAAGTTAATTTGAACTCGGGTTTGGGCAGATGTGCAAGCTTGAGAGGGGGTTACTTTTAATCCTCATGTCCCCCAATATGATCCCTAGCATTTACAGAGCTGTACACTGCAGGCTTGAATTTATTTTTGAGTTTTTATATTTCTGAGATTACGGCCGGTTCCAAGATATGCGGCCGGCCGTAAGAGGAGATCCTTGCGGGGCCGTATAATAGAATCGCGAGTTAACAGAACCCCCGCAAGGAATCGCAGCCTTACGGCCGATTTACGGCCGATAATAGAATGAGGCCCTTAGTATATATAAACATACAAATATTCTCAGAAAAGATACATTTAAAAAGACAGCTTCCACTCTCTAAAAGCACTAGACAGATTTCACAACATTTACACAGATATTTAATCTTCTCTAGGCATGTTCTTTATTATAAAATAAATGTAATTTAATTTTATGTTGAACTTGACCTTTAATTATACCGAATGTCATTGTCCATCGGTAATTCTCCTGATAGTACTGGTATATTTGCATTATTACTGTACATGGTTCCATCCAAGTTATCTCACTATTATGACTATAACATGATATTTCTATATGTAAGTGACGTTTTGTGTAAAATCTAGCAAATTCTGCCAAGGAATATGAAGAATGAACACTTCACATGCCACTAACTTATGGTTATCATTTGTACTTTATAACGAAAGACAAAATAAAAAACACAATAACTTCAAGGACCCTCTTTTCCTTTCTTATTTCTTCCTCTACATAGACTCTACCAAAAAAAAGAACCATACCCTGACATGCTACAGATTTCCACATCATTATCCTGGGCCATGATTGATCATAATAAAAGTGATCAGAAATACTCTGTACAAAATGCATACACAATATTAACTAGAGTGAGAACAAGCTTACAAATAATGCAAGCACTTTACAACTTCATTTTATAATATACCAATACATAATGTGAAGTGATCTCTAAAACTTAGTAAAGAAGGGGATTGTGTTAGCAGCAATAACATGTGGAGTACAGAGGATTAGTTTTAACAGCCAACTGGAAAAAAAAGATTAAAACCTTACTTGAAAATGCAACCTAAAATGCACTATACTGCAAATAAAGAGGACTTCACTTGCAAAAATCAATGATACTCAGTAGTTTGTGCAATACATAAAACATCAATCACAATATCATAAGAAAACAGGTATTTTCATCTTTTATAGAAAAATGAAAAATACAAAATGAATTCTCATTATGTTGAAAAAAGGAATATTAATATTCCTTATCATAATACTAGGTGCAAGATAATTAGATAGATACACAGAATACAGTCCAATAATGATAATCAGACAACATTCTCGTGAGCAGATTTAAAATATGTTATATATTATTATTTACATTGCTGTGGTCTGAAAAAAAATGGTAAGACTGAGAATCTTTTTCTAAGCAAAATGTTAATCAACAGCCAATTAGTAAAGAGGAAGGGGAGTTGTGTATAGTTTGTCAGTCCAGTATACACATCTCCCTCTACCTATGACATTTGGGTCCTTACAGACCTCCATGGTACCTAAACTTAATCCCCTACCATAGAGGTCCCTCTGAATCACAATGGTATACTATTCTAAAATTAAATGTAATAAAATGATATGAAGGAGATAGCAATTTATTACATTCAGTTGTGTTTGCTAGCATTTATATGGACAATATGGCATAAGGATTCTTAATTGCTCTACTATTTTTTAAATGAACACCATACTATTGGGTTCCATTTCCATGGGGATCCCCTATGGACCACCATGGCACCTAATATTAACCTTCTTACCATGGCGGTCCCTATGGACATCTATGGCACCCTACAAAATAGGTACTTTAAAGACAGGGTTGGTGTGACTTCTTATAGCTAAAATGAGAGTTTTAAACATTAAAATAATTCTACACATTAGTATTTGTATTTTAAGGGACTAGAACATTCCTTTTAAAACAATGCACATCTGTAAATATTTAAACTTTATTTAGCACAACCAATAATGCTATACCTGCTATTATTCTGCTAAATTGCAATATAGATAAGGAGATGGGAAGGAAAGGGTACGTTTGTTTAAAGTCTTATTCAACGCACAGACATGCCAGTATAAAAAAATTAAGACGTTATAATTAAAAAATCAACTGAATGCTTCCGTTTGTATAGAACATCATATTTAAAAGGGCTATGAAAACAATATATGTTACTATTTGTTAAGGTTCATTTAAGTTACTTTGTCTTCTTTGATCTATGAAGTGAATAATTGTAGTTCTGCCTATGAAATTATTTGATGACAGACACTAGGTAGGGGAGAAGCTCTTCGTACACTAGACTATATACATTTTAATATCTTTTTACTGAATCCATTTGTTGCTGAAAACTACCTACTATTACATTTTTAAAAATCTATACTTTAGATGTCCATTTAAGAACACTCTATAATTATGACAAGACACTTGTTGGATGTTCCATGAAACAGATCAGTGTTATCTTCTGTTTGTAACCACAGTGCACGTGGGCAAAAAAAAGTCACTTCTTGCCTGGGAAACTGTAAAAAGGGTTTACAAATGTAAGTCCATTCAAATGGGTGTTTAAAATCAATAAATATGGAAATATTTAAACAATATTTGTTCACAATAGAAAAGAGCTTGACTAACCTCTATGCTAGCAGTTCTGACACAAGTTCTCATGGATCCATAAATAGTCGTATTGTAAGGATTTAGCTAAAATTACTTCAGAAGCATATATTACAAAAATTAATAGTTTTATTTGTCAATATGTCAAAATGTATCTGTGTAATAATTTGACCTTAGTGCACTGTAGCAGAACAATTAGTGTGTGGTGCTGAGTTGCTTTCCTTTTTCCAAGACAGAGATCATCCATCCTTAGATGCTCACATATTCTTAGAAAGCACTTGTGTAGGACTGATCCTAACTTCCAATATGTTAGTGTTTATTCACTTCAATAATTGTTGTAACGATAATGTTTAAGAACATTTATAAAGTTTTGTTTGGGATATCTTCTGACTTATGCTTCAAATAGAGAATTCCCTTTGCACTTTTTGATTTCACCAATATATCCATAACCACATGAGGCTAAAATGGTCCTACAGAGATTTTTCACCTCTGAATTATTATTATTGTTTATTTGTAATGTGCCAACATATTCCGTAGCGCTATACATAAGTTAAGTTCCAGGCAACGACAAATTCAAAAGTAACACAATGAAAAAGATGGTGGGCCCTGGCTTTGAGCTTGGAATCCGATGTCCATAGAGCTTTCCCCAAAGCACCTTACAGTGTAAAGGTTAAGGTTTGTGTGTGGTACAGGAGGGAGATAGAAGTGTTGTGTGTGTTAGGATGGAAGGTGATAAGCTTCTTTAAAGGGATGTGCTTTTAGTGAGGTTTTGAAAGAGTTGAGGCAGGAGGATAGTCTGGTGGAGCGAGGCAATGAGTTCCAGAGAATAGGGGAGGCACAAGGAAAGTCCTGAAGGCAGGAGTGAGATGAGGTGACAAGAGGGGTAGAAAGAAGAAGGTTAGCAGAATGAAGAGGGCGTGTGGGGGAGTTTAGGAATAATGACTACCATTAAAATAAAATATTGCAATATGATTTAACAGGTCTAAACTACAGTGCATCTGGAAAAGCAAGTCTTTAATCTAAACGGAGAAAGCATAAGAACTAGAAAGGCTTTATTCTCAAATTCCAAGACATAAGGACATATTCACTATGGCAGGACTTGACAAATCTATGGAGGAAGAGATTTGCAGCTTATAGAATTTTACTTCTGCATCCTGATTTTTTTTAGTTATTATCCATATAGATACATAATCCAGTCCCAGGCACAGGAAAAATAAAGTTTTGCAGTCTCCTAAATTTGTACACATCTGTTAACCCCTGCACTAAAGTGTGAACTTCCTGCCTCGTGAGGCAAGATTCCTCCAGTATAAAACAGATTCATTAGAGTGGAAATCACCATGAGCATGTTTTACTAGAATTGTGAATTGTGGTGCTCCTTAAACAGAGGAGGCAATCCTTCCTTAAAGGCATATGAAACTGAGCTGGGTTATTAATGCATCTGATAGAGGAGAATTTATAGTGTCTGAAAAAAATTGTTTGCGTGAAAAAATTCCAAAGTAATCAGTTAAACCGTTAGCCTGAAGTTTGCTGAATTTCTTGCATTTGCAAAGAGTTTTCTCTCAATGTTCACAACTTATACAATGTTTCTTTTTGTCCTGGGGATTGTGCAGACATGCTCAGTTAACACCTGTAGCCTTCCCTACTGTGGGAAGTCACACGATTTCAGACACTTTCCTTTCCTTTAGCCAATCAGCATGCTCATGTGCTGCATATTGGAAATCTCATTAAAAATTAGATATCTAATATACAAATCTCAGTTGCTGGGGGTGTCTACATCACCCCCAGCACATTTTTTTCTTTTGTGCAAAAAATGTTTGCATTTTTTCATGCAAACATTTTTCGGCTATGTTGGTTATGATGCATTCTACAGGATGCATTCATAAACCACCTCACTTTCATATACCTTTAAGCACTTTAACACTAGATACTTAAAGGAAAACACCTGAAACATTCCCACAAAAGCCCACAACAAATCTAAATACAAAGTTGCATTTCATGTAAACACCCTCTCCTGTAAAATTACATATGAAACAAAATACATACTTTTTATGCTTATAAAGTTTGAATAAGTGCTAATATTACTCCTCTCAGAATTTCAACATTTTCAATGAGAAAAGGAGGCATAGATTGTCTTTCATTATTAGAATTGTTTTTAAATCTATTACCAAATAAATATGTTGCTATTGCCTTTGAACAAAACTTTTTAAGCCTTCTCTGCCTTGTCTTTTTTTCCCAAACATCATCTCATAAATATCAGTTTATACATAGCACATTTTCCCTGTCTGCTGATTAGATACATTATTAGTTCTTCAAAGACATATAAATTACCCCATGTGTTTCTGCAAAGATAACATGGAAGAAAAGTCTTGCATTTAAAATAGGCAAACATTAATATTGCTTGTTTTTTTAGAAAGTAAAAAAAAAATGATTATTGCAAACTATATGAAATTGTATGCAGTCCTTTGCATCCTCATTTCTTCCCTGTCTGGGTGCTTATATGTCTTGTCAAGGGGGGATACCTTCAATACAGAAAACAACTCAATAAGGTATACTGTAAAACTTATATATATACAGGTTGGGATAAGATAGTTACAAAAATAGGAATTTTTATTAATTGAGGGTAACAACGGCGAATATTAAAAGTTAATAAAAAATCCAGGATTTAGAAAAGAAAAGGGATAAAAATAGGCAAATTTTGTGAGATCAATATACCACCTGATGGTACTCTTAATAGAGGGGTAAATATTCTCTCACACAACAGTACTTATGTGTGACTAATAACATACGGCTTGTTCAGCTCAATAATTTATGTCCTTGTTGATACAGATTTTTACTTAATGCATTAGTTTTAAATGCTTGATTTTTTATTCTGGACACCATATAATAATTGGCATGAGGGTGTAACCTTTTGTCTAGAGGGTTGCTGAGTTTTAAATACAAAGTATAGGTGATCCTAAAGGGTCTGGAGTTATATATATATCATATGAGTCCTGACTCCAAGGACAAATTGACAATTAACCCCTTGTACTAAATAATTGTCTTAGCCAAACAGAAGCCCTAATATAGGCGTTTAGAATCTTATGAGGAAAAAAGTCATCATGATGGCACTCCTTTTTCCTCCAGAGAGATTAGAAAGTTATTGCACTTTAATAGAAGCTTATGCCTATGTTGGGTCTGTCTATTAGGGGTGAAAACCACTTGTCTAGATATCCCAGTAGATACACAGTGCCTCATTCTATTACCGGCCGTAAATCGGCCGTAAGGCTGCGATTCCTTGCGGGGGTTCTGTTAACTCGCAATTCTATTATACGGCCGCGCAAGGATCTCCTTTTACGGCCGGCCGCATATCTTGGAACCGGCCGTAAGCTCAGAAATATAAAAACGCAAAAATAAATTCAAGCCTGCACTGTACAGCTCTGTAAATGCTAGGGATCATATTGGGGGACATGAGGATTAAAAGGAACCCACTCTCAAGCTTGCACATCAGCCCAAACCTGAGTTTAAATTAACTGTTTATTTTCCGGCCGCAGCGTGGGCGGGTCTGAGGTGCTCCAAGCACTCTGGACTTTTTACATGGATATTTTACGGATATTAAAAATAAAATATTTTACGGATTTGAGTATAAGGGAATGTTGTGCTATTTTTTCTAACACCTAAAATCACTTTATAGTCTTCTCAAAGTGCAGGATGGCTTTATTTGCGCTATTTTATGTGCTTAATTGGTGCTAGCAGGACCTTTTTCCTGCAAGTAAGCTGCGGCTCGTTTTTAGCCTTGCAGAGAGGGTTCCCGGAGCAATAGAATAGCAACCAGGATTTTCTTGCGGCCGAAACTCTTGCGGCCGTTTTAGATCAAAGGCTTTCCTCCGGCGCGTGCGGCTGCAAGAGATAGCAAGGCGCCGGCCGCAAGCCTGCCGGAGTCCCCGGCCGGAGGGGAATAGAATAGCAGAATAGCTTGCGGCCGGTCCTTGCGGCCCCGCAGCGCCTACGGCCGCTGATAGAATGAGGCCCACAGTAAATACACCCAGGAGAGATGAAGATCAAAAATAACAAAGGATCTCTCTGCACTGTGCCTTTAAAAAGCAAACTTTACACATACTTTTTCATCATACAGTAGTCTTTTAAAAACTGCATACAGTTTTGTCCCATAATACAACACATGTGGATTACTACCACCAACCTTGCCTCCACTATTCTCAATATTACTATAAATCCTTCTATGCCTAGGCATACCAACACCAAATGTCAATAAACACCACAATAAATGGCTACAATTCTTAATGTTAGCTGCCAAAAATCAAGTTGCCAAACGATGGAAGACACCATTATTAGTTAGTAAAGAAATAATTCAGAAACTAAACAACATAATCATCTACGAAAAAATGACACATGCATTGAATAACACTCTTCTGAAATTCACAAAGATATGGGATTGTTGGATTAACTCCACTCATTCCATTTCAATTAATTAAATTAATGAAATCCCGAACTACATATGCCGAAGTCGCAAGAGGAGAAATAACCTTAGACCACAGAGCTGATTATCGAGCACGAATCTTCTAGGACAAAATTATAACATCATAGTTGATATAAAGAAAAATCAAAAACAAAACAAATGGTACATATAGTTTGTTTTATATGATTTTGAAAATATTATAATTTATTGTTTAGTTAGAATGTTCTTATATAAATACAATAAATAAAATAACACTTGTTTATCCTAGTTACATTATAGTTACAAGGTCTAAATACAATATAGAAAGTATAAAGAAAAGAAAAGAAAAAACTTAGTAACCAATAATACATTACATTATAAATGGAAAACCAAAAAAGTTGTTGAAGGAATCACAATGTTGTTTATGCTTTAGACTAGGCCAAAGTAATTAATGTTTCACTCAGTAGATTGTACTTTTTTGACCTGCAAGTCATACTTTATTACTTAACTGAAATCTTATTGACATTCATGATAATAAAAACAATTGAAACAAAAAAGAAAACCTGTATACAGGGCAATATATAGGGGTTTGCTGATAATTGTAGACGTGTTAGTGATCACATATTGTAATCATTCCTGACCCAATGTGTGATGTTTTTTCCTTGTAAAGAGAACTTTGCACCCACAGGCACCTAGTTTAACCACGTGGATTTTACCTTGTAGCTACATCCGCTATTTCTTCTATTGGCTAGCTTCACAAAGGTTTACTTTGGTATTGAAGGAATAGGAAAGCCTGGTTTTATAGAGAAGTGAGCTCTCTGTTTTAACCAATCTAGGATATCCGTTGCTTTGCTAGTCCATAACTACAATATGTATAATCATTAGTATTCTTATTTATAAAGGGCCAGGATTTTCCATAACACTATTTACAAAGTAAAGTACCAATGGCACAATTAGCAATGATAATAGATAAATTCCAATGTAAGTAGAAATACAAGTTCTGATACAATACAATACAAATATGATAAAATGTGACCACATTTTGGTACAGCAAAGTCTGTTTATATGTGAAACTCAAGTGATCCCCATGAAAACAATGAGCCAAGCCAATCAGGGTTGCTACCTAAATAGCTCCTCTTCCAGTAATGATAAGGCAATTTAAGCAAACATTATCAGCCTTATTAAATTGCGATTCTGTAAATTTAAAAGGACTCTATATAAGCACACAGCATATTTTTTTTACAGAAGTTTTTAGTTAGTGAAGACCTTGCTTTTGGATAGAAGTTCACTAACTAAAAACTTCTGTAAAAAAAATATGCTGTGTGCTTAAATAGAGTCCTTTTAAATGTACTGAATCGCAATTTAATAAGATTTTTAAAGGATTGCATGTTTAGCACAAGTCCTAACAGAGTCACAGAGTGTTTTTTAGGTTTTTCTTCTATGCAGAGCAAAAAAGTGATAACTCTGGGTGAAAATCAGATTTACATGAATTAGTAACAGAGACAGAGAAAGTGAGAATAATTGTTATACAAGAGAGAGTGATCTGCTAGTTTTAGAGAGCTAAAAGAGGGACATACTTTCCCATTGCAGAGAAGTGTGATTTATATAATTACTAACAACATTTTGCACAATATACTGTACCTCGCCCATACCTGTAGACTGTAAAATGGCAACTTTTCAATCTGATTGGGTGCTTTACAGAAAGCACTTTTTATGCTTAATTTTAAACTTATTAACAGGGACCTCCATTCTGTTAAAATTAAATCATTTAAAATTAGAGATTGTTTATATTGCTTAGAAAAAAAGTGTGTCATACTGTGTTGGTAATTGCAAAGGAACAATTATATTTCTTCACTAAAAAGAAAAAGCCATCTTTCTGGAAACTAAGATTCACATTTGTGTATAATTAAATTGATTTACATAACAAAGCAGTGGCTCAATAAAAAATAAATTAGTGCAACTGATTTTGAAGGTAATAAATTACAATGTTTACTTAAAGAAAAAATCTATAAAACATGTACCAAATAATACTATATATTTGTGTTTATTAAGAGAAATAGCACATCTAAACTTGGATGCACCTGGGATTCTGATGCATCTTTTATACACAGTCAAGTCACATTCTTATGTGCAGCACAGACAGCAGCTAGATGGGTTGGTAGTGAGTCAATCAGATGCTGGAAGGTTGGCAAGGGTATCTGGAGCCATGCAAACTGCAGTGCATCCGACAACCGCTGAAGACTGCGTGGTGGAGGATCTATATGGCAAACATGGAGATCGAGGTGGTCCCACAGGTGCAAGTCCAGGGAATTTGGAGGCAAGGGAAATACTTGGAAATCTTCGCCATGCTCCTCCAACCACTCCTGGAAAAATTCTGGTGATAAGATCTGTTGCATTGTCCTGCTGAAATTTTTTTTTTATCTGCTCAAGGGAAGACGATTAACATGCATGGGTGTACTTGATCTGTAAGGATGCATAGATAACCCAATCAGTTGAGAGTGCCATCCGGAGGTATAAGTGGACACAGAAAATGCCAATAAAAAAATCCACAGACCACCAGCTTGGGTTCTTCCAACAATGGCTGCAGAGTGTTTGTCCTAGGAAGTTTTGCGCCTGACACGCCAAAGTACGTCCAGTCGATGGAGAAGAAATTGTGACTCATCAGAGAAAGTTACCCTTTGCCAATCAGAAGAGGTCCAATTTCAGTACTGTTGTGCAAACTGGAGCAGTTTCTGATTATGAACCCTCATCAGCATGGGTGCAGTGCCCAGACGTTTGCTTCGGATACCCACATGCAACAGGATTCTCTGTAATGTCATTATAGACAAAGTCTGGTAGCCCCCTGGTTTGTTTGTACAGCTACTCACTGTCGTTTGGATACTAAATAGCTCAATTGTAGCATGTCAGTTGGCCCTCACACACATTCACAGCTGATGATCACCTCCGACATCAATGGATTTTGGTGCTTCGCATTTCAACGCCGTTTATTACCAATGGTGCCGTTTGTCCAGCCAAGTTACACTTTAACCACAGTGGCACACGAACAGTTCACAAACTGCACTGTTTCCTATATATTGCCACCCTTGACCCAAAAGCCAATGATCATCCCCTTTCAAAGTCGCATGTTTTACCCATGACAGTGATGGTTGATATGTTTGCAGAATGCCTACATGTGACCTTATATACCCACCAAGCCAGCTCATGACACGTGCCGTATTTCATTGGCTATGCGCTGCTCTTATTAAAAGTAGGCGTGGTCATATTCATGTGACTTAACCCTGTACATATATACTGTTTTTTTACTGCAACAACTTTTTAACTTTTTCAACGTACTGTGATTAAAAGTTGACATTTAGTGAGAAATTTTACATTGGGAATAGCTGGTTTTCCTTGATTGTAAACACTGTGACCAATGCTTTGCAGTTACAAGGCATCTAAAGGTCAATGGGGTCCATTAACAAGTATAGTAAAAAGAAATACCATTTTACAGGATGTTTGTTAAAATATAGATATTATCATTACTACTGTAGTTTAAGAAGATGCTTGGGGAGAATCGCCAAGTTACCGCAGGGGTTCTGACTGCCTGTGCCAGCACATTTATTTATTTTTTAATATGCAGAGAACTCATAAAAAGTGCAGAAGCAATGACATTTTGCCTTTTTAAGTCATTAATAATTCTACAAATCTGCATTTTTTTCCTCATTGCTCTTTGTTGTTCCTGACTGTGCTTTTTTCAAACAAGTACTTTACCATTCTATCAGACAGTTTAGATAAGTACAGTATTTCCAGTTTATGGGCGGTGCACAATCACAGTTTACTGTATTTTATTGTAGTAGTTCTCAACGTGCCGGTCCTCGGGAGCAAAGAGGGATGAGGAGAGCATAACTCTTTAAATATACCACTATCATTAGTTGTAATTATAGATACTTGCTGAATGTATCCGGTATTAAAAAGGTACTATATTCAAATCTGTGCAAAAGCAGATATAAAAGGAGTCTGCCACATGTAATATCACTCTGCTCAAAATTTTGTGGATCTCAAAGTTGATAATTACTGATTTATTGGACAATGGCTACTTCCAGAAAGCTTATTTATGGTTTTTGTTGTTGTTTTTCTTTTAACTGAAGACACAGAACAATACAAAAAAAATCTGTTTCACAGAGAAGGGGCAAACACTTTTCTACTCTTAATACATACAGTCATCGGTTCACAACTAAATGAAAAACAAAGAAAACATAGAACCACAGAAACCACTGCCACAAACATTTAGAGACTTAGGCCTCTATTCCATGGCTCCTGTAAATTCTCTCGGAGGGCGGATTCGCAGCTAATTGAAAAGCAATGTCGTGTAGTTATACTATGGCTCCTGCAAAAAAGAATCCCATAAAACATCTTGACACACCCAGGGAGGTTTGCCCAGAGCTCCCGAGCCCTAATGTGTCCTTGCAGCCTGAATTACGATAGTCACCACAGGAACAATACAGAATGGTACCCACTAATTAATGTGAACACAATACACTAGCTCTAACATCCTCCCTTATCTCTATCTATCAATAAAGATCCCTTCGCATATCAGGAAAAGGGTTAAGTAATAATAAAAAAACTGATGCAATAATAATCTATGTATGCACCAGGATTTTCACTTAGTACCTGCGTATCCCCTGGGATTTCGGATTAATACCCGCTACTTCCACAAGCTGAGTTTGCCCTGGGATGTCCAATTGATACCCGCTGCCCCCAGGAGCCTTGGTATCCCCTGGGTTTTCAACAAATATTAACCGGTTACCAAGGGTTTCCCTAAGGACCACCATGGTAGTCTAAAGTATAACCATGAGAGTCCCCTATGGATCCCCATGTTACCTAATATGAACTTCTATACCATTGGGTTTCCCCCAACTAAAGTATAAACATGGGGTTTCTTATGGGTGCGATTTGATAGCTCTGTAGTGATTTACAAGGGAACTTCACTTGGTTCTTTTCTTATGTGACCCATGGAACAGAGCCCTAAATAAATTGATTTAAATGATTGACAAAAAATGAGATTAGGTTTCTATTTATATCCCTTTAAGGACAGCATTTGTGCAATTTGTATTGATTTTAATATTATCTAAGGATGCCTCACAAGCTTTTTAATTGTACCATATGGTTTTGGAAACATGTTGAAGATTAAATAAACTTTACAGCGCTTCTAAGTGATATACTGTGTTCTGCCATGCATTTGAACTCTTCAGAGTCCCTATTAAGCACGCCAGACTGTTTTTGTAAGGAGAAAACATGTGCCCTGATTTGTTAATGTTACAAGTCTACAAAAAATGGCATCACAGCTTGAAAGTGTCATATCTATTAAACAATCAGAAGCATTAGCTGTGAATGGTCAAAAGGCAAACGTTCACTAAAGTTATGGATTGTGTTTGTCCAGCAGCTCGTGCACACAGTGTTTCTATTGGTACTAGCCAATGAAAACCTGTTTTTCAACAGCATGTTCAAATGCTGCTGAGAGACAATCTGTGATTGGTTAGTACATCTAGTAACTACAGAGACTATGAGTCCGATTCAATTTGAAGCCCGCATCTCGCGGTATACAGGCCGTATGTCTGCGTGTTTGCTGCGTGCTTGAACTCTGCAACAACTCCGGTGCTATTCAATTGAACAAGCCCGCAAGTTAGGGGCCCAAAGCTGAAACCGTAAACCATGCACTTGTACGTAGAAGTTCAGGGCGGGAACATGATCAATTAAGCAAGGCCGTAACTAACCATTTAGAAGCAGCCAATAGAAAATGAGTCCATCATCATTAGAACAGTAAAACATGGGAGGTTACATGTCAATCAATTAGCATTTGGCAGTCCGATATACGATGAGACTTGCAAAACCCCAAAATAATAAATAATAAAAATGAATGCCAATACTGTTCTAGTACATGTGGGTGGCCTGATATGTATTAACTCATTGATTCCCTAGATCGATATAACCGAAATGAAACATAAAATAAATATTTTTTTATTGCCAATTTGCAAGCTTGAGACTGTTGTGCAATTAATTCTAATGTATGCAATTGCTTTCCCCGTTATTTACAGTGCAGTATTGCTTTTTTATTTGCATCTACAGTGCTATGGACAGGGGTTAAATTAAACCCTCTTGCGACTCCTATTTGGTACCCATAGGATTTTCTTCTACATTTGCCATTGTGTGAAACGGGTGTGAAAACATTTGCGGGCTCTGAACTCTTGCGTATGTGAAAGATCAAAGGCATCGGGAGGATGTAAGTTAGGATTTTAACAACCGCAAGAAATTCAAGGCTGTAACCCGTAATCTGTTTGTAGCCCGCAAAAAGATGCCAATTGAATAGCAAAATAACTTATGGCCTCCATTACGGACTACTGTAAGTTACAATTGCTCAATTGAATCAGGCTCATTGTGTGCATGAGTTGCTGGGGGCAGATTCTTGTTGGGACTATGTGGAAAGTTTTTACGAGTAAAAACAGAGCTTGTAACCCTTTGTTAATAAAATGATGTATAGATATGCAAATAAACAGATTATTTTAATAATAAAAACAAGGAACCTTCCATATCCCTTTAAGTGAATATTATACAAATATGTAAGTGCTTTTGTTTTGAATTAACCCAAGCAATTTATAACACACTAAAACATGTACATCATGGGGGGGCTAAAAAAACACTAAACAGCTGTGCATAATAAGCATTGTCATGCAAGAAACATTGTCTGTATTTATCAAGCTCCAACAATAATAACTGATCAATAATCAATTTGGCCTAATAAAGTGAGTCTTCTTCAACTGATTTGTTATTTTACTGTTTAAAGACGGGAAATAATTTCATACTTCAGTGAATATCCTACATAGGATAACACAGAAAATAGAAAGTTCTAAATTATTTGCTGAAAAAAACATCTTACTTTAGTGAATATTATTATTGTTTATTTGTAAAGCGCCAACATATTCCGTAGCGCTCTCTTGTGTTCTATTTTAACATTAGTAAGCTCTCAATCACATTTTAGTATAGGGAATGTATGAACAAAAAAAAGGTAAAATAATTATACAATAAAAGTGTAGTCATTTTGATGGATATTTGTACAAGAGTAACAAATATACACCAACAACTGTAAGCTAAATATACAACTAAAACAGTAAAAAATGTTCTGCTAAATCTCTTTAGCACATCCTAAACCTTGCACTCTCAATAACTACATGTAGAAATAGACACCACAAGTCAAGCTATGCCTAGTTGTACTCTAATAGTATTGATGATGAGCCTGTGAAAAAAAAAACTTTAAAAAGGTATATATAAGTTTCCTGGGTATCAAATGTTTGGTAAGAAACAGGCAGTGAATATCAGGAACATATGTGTTATATAGAAAAGTTCAATGTTCTTACAAAGTTATAGGCAGGAAAGTAAAATTCAGCTTTGCACATCCACAGGGAGCTAACATAACCAAGTACACACAGGAAAGCAGTCAGGTACAGAGTTTGACCTTTCAAAGGAAGTGCTTGCTGCAAGATGGAATCACATGGTTGGGTGGGGTCTGAGCTAACAGCTGAATAAGAGCAGAAGGATATCTAGAGAGAGACTACATATCAAAGGCTGCTTTGCAACACAGGAACCCCAGACTATGATACAAACTTATTAGCTAACATCTGCTTTTTCCTGATTAGCCAAAATGAAATTAGAATTTTAAGCTATTCTTAGCAGGGATTTTCAGGCGTGTTAACTAACAGAAGCCTCAGCTTGCAAACTGAAAAGATTTTGCAAATATAAGCGTGAGTTTGTAGATATTTATTTTGGTATTTTTTCATTAAAAAAAAAAAAAAAAAACATTTGCAAACACTACTGATTCTCCTCTATCAGATGCATTCATAATTCAGGAAACTTAGATATGCTTTTAAGGGTTGATAAAGAAGACATACTATTTAGACAACAGTTGTGTTACAAATCAAGAGTAGCGAAGAGTCTGCAATAGAAGGGAGTGGCAAATAATATCGGAATATGTTCCAAAGGATGTTGCAGTAGGAAATGTTTTTTTGATCTTGTCTGTTAGTTGTCACTTTAGTGAATTTAGGCTGAGATTATCACCACGTCTGAAAGGTCAAGGAAATAATGGAAATAGTGGAATGAGTGAAAGTTATAATTTCCAACTGCATTTATACACTAGTTTGAAAAACATGGGATATAGGATGAAAGGAACAGAACATAAGTTAGTGAAAAGATACCAGTAGGGATGGTATCAGTGTAATAGAAAGGTACTGATGAAGAGATACTGAGGTTAGAGTGCAACTGTAAAGTATATGTATAAGAGGAGTGCCGTGCATGGTTGTGTATAAATTTCAGAGATGGGGAAAAAAGATTTGAATATTTGTGATACACAAGGTATTGTGAAGTGAATCAGGTTGTGGTGGGTTATGTGGAAGAACAGAATAGGACAACATTAATAGAATAGAGGAATTTTGAGTTGAGGACAGATTAGATATGAGATTTTTGCCTTAAAGAGGAATATGAGTGAAAAAATTATCTGAAGTGAAGGATATCTGCTTGAGTGTATGTTTTCTCTAGGGTTGGTGAACTGAATTAGAGAACTGTTGGAAGTATATTTTTTCCAAGCTGTATTAGTATATTATTCTTTATTTTAAAATGTTTAAAATGTGTATCTTTATTCACATTTGAGACTCAAAGTTATGTGATTTGTTATTTGATTAATATGCGTAATTAAATCAGTAAGATTACAAATGGGATGTGAGGACCAACAGTATAAGGCAGGTAACAGATCTAAAGTTCCACTAAAGCTGCTAGAGTTTGCGTTAAAATAGTGTAGAATAAAACTATTTAGGAGCTAGATATATATTTTTAAACCAGAATGGCAGTATTTTCATTGATAATTGTATTCGAAGTTTAATACATATTTTGGAGCTAGATTAAATATTGTAGTGGTCACAAAGACCAAAATGTCTACAGCTGAGTATATATTACTCATTTCTTTTTTATATTTGAAAAGGCACTTTCAGCCAGTGCTCTTAAGTGTAATGTAAAATAATCTCCTAAAGCATCCAGAAGTTTCTTAAAGCAAGCAGACATTTCTCTCAGCTTGTACGTAGCAAAAGCTCTGACTTGCCTTCAGTAGCAGATAAGGTGAAATAACCTTAGCATATATTTTTAGCAAGGGCCAATAAATCTATGATTCATGACCAAAATATATGAACTACGTCCATTCTTTTGCAACTGTGAAAAGAGAGCTTTTATGATAAGCAATTCCTGCGGGGTAATTATATGATGTTACAGAACAAAGCTGCCTGTAGACTTTGAACAGGGTTAAAGTCTGAGAGGGTTATTCAGTAAAGTTCAATGATGCTGTGTCAGCACTACTGCTCAGAAACTTCCATTAAGGTAAATAGGAGTTTCCTTGCTGAGCTTTTGTACTCGGTATTAGATTAGCCACTTAAACCCTTACCTCTCCTTGCTATCCACTTGAAGTCTGGAAATGAAATAATACATAACTTACGACTGCTTACTAGCTATTTACCTTTTATGTACTATTGTGTTTCCTTGTCCTGGGGCTAGTAAAATAATACCATTGATGTTCAGCAGGCAAAGGAAATCGTCATTCACCAGAGAGGAAAAGGCATTAGTCCCTCTTCTACATTTAATCCAGTAAATGTCATTCATATTCCAACTTGTGGTCTTGTGAAAATGGAAATGCCCACTGACCTATTAAAAGGGGCGGTCACCCCAATTTGTTGCATGAAAAAATGGCTTTATGTTGTGTGTTTTTTCTAAATTGAATCCATTCTTGGACATTCCATGTTGTAGTTGCTCTATTTATTTGCAAATTAATCACTCACACATATTAATTAGCTGCTTTGATATGTTAATTAGGATTACAGTATGCTTGTCTGTCTCTATAGGATCCAAAATAAAGTACTACATTGTTATCTGGCAGTAAGACCCCTCTCTCACCCTTAGCTTACAGGAGCCGCAAAATCAATTCTAAATATTTCAGAAATTATGGAGAAAAACTGCAAGAACAATGTATAGCTATCTTGTAATGCTCTTTAAATTGAAATCAACTTAATATTGGGATGACAGAATCCCTTTAAAGGGCCACTGCAGTTCCAAACTTTCTAATGTACATTTAACAGAGCATGGTATATTTATTTATTTTATTTAGTAAACCTTATTTGCAACGTGCCAACAAATTCTGTAGAGCTAAACAGGGTAAATAAAAGTCAGTTTTTTTAACAGATTAAAAAAATGGAAAGTCCTGTTATTGAGTTTGAAATCAAGCATATAAAGTGCTTCGCCTAAAGCATCTAATAAGATTGAAAAATCGCAAAATAACAGTATAGAAGGTATAGGTGAGGTACAGAAAGTTGAGGTATAAAGTATTGCACATATTACGGTTGAAGGTGATATGCTTCTTTAAACAGAGTTTTTTAGTGAGGTTTTAAAGGAATTGAGGCAGGAGAATAGTCTAGTGGAGCAAGGAGTTCCAAAGAATAGGGGCAGAAGGAGAAAAGTCCTGAAGGTGGGAATGTAAGGAGGTGATAAAATAGGAGAATAAAGAAGGTCATTAGCAAAGCAAAGAAGACGGTTAGGAGAGTATTTAGAGACAAGAGCAGTTATATAAGGGGGTGAATTATTGTGGAGTGCTTTATGTTAGATTCAAGATTTTCAAGATTTAACATTTCTATTCTAGAGGCTATGGGAAGCCAGTGGAGTGACTGGAAGAGAGGTGCTGCAGACATGTGTATGAGAGTATGGTAGAGGAGTCTAGCGGAGGCATATTTACTACAAAGGTATTTTGTCTGCATGGAAAATAAACACTAAAGCAACACATAAGCAGACACGAGATGGGGTAGTTTCACTAAACTTAGCATGAACTGCAAAGTGCTTCTCTAAGGCTGCCCTGTCAAGGAAGTAGACACTGAAGCCTTCATCAAACTGATTCACAGTCACTGCTTTTTTTAGTGAATGTAGTGGATTATTTCAGATGCTCTTAAACTTTACCTGTAAAAATGGAGAGGACGTGTAAACAAGGATTGATACTGAATCTCTTCTGTTTTCTTATCAATATTTACATTCAAAATATAGAGGATAAAGGCATAAGCTTACTGCAGACCAGTGATTAAAAGGATCCTTCTGCCTTTGTTTCCTGTAACATGTCAGAACAGAGGAGAAAAACAGTCCTATCCCTGTATTTGTGTGTACTAAAAAACACTTATTTTTCATACAAAGATCATTTGCAATGGTTAATGCATGATAGTTTAAATTTACTAGAACAAAAAAAATGGAATACAGATGCCCTTTAAACATTCAGTTACAGGCGGTTCACTTTACCTGCAGTCTAATGCAAAACATTGTAAGACCTTATGTCAGCGCAGGGTTAGATATAGTAAAAACTCTAATAATAATAATAATAATAATAATGTAATTTAGATACAAGAAATAAATGAAACAATAAATGAATAATTATGATAAATAAGTCGCAAAAATGCATGGTATATACATTGAGAATTATATTAAATTACTTAGAAAAGGGAAAATATATTTATATGAAACCAAGCTCCTTACCATTACTAGACACAAAACCGTAGTTATGTGAGACTTTGGAAATATCACCTCAAGGGGCTATGTGGTTGTAATGTTGGAAATAATTCACACCTTGAGAGAATCTCTAACAAATGAACATTTGCAGTAAAGGACTTTGTCAGACCCCTGCTTAAAAGTGTGGCTCCTGAATCACAGAGTTTTACAGCAATTGTTTTATGTTTAAAAGTCTAACATAAGAACTTGGTTATAAAAAATAATTTGCTCACAATATGATATACACTTATACTTTTTAAGTAGTTGTAAACATATACAGCCTTATTAAATTGCGATTCGGCCAATTGAATAGGGCTCTATATAAGCACAGAGCAATATTATATTTAAAGAAGTTTTTAGTTAGTGAAGACCTACAGCCTTATTAAATTGTGATTCGGCCAATTGAATAGGGCTCTATATAAGCACAGAGCAATATTATATTTAAAGAAGTTTTTAGTTAGTAAAGACCTAGCTTTTGGATAGAAGTTCACTAACTAAAAACTTCTGTAAAAAAATTTGCTCTGTGCTTATATAGAGACCTATTCAATTGGCAATTTAATAAGGCTGTTAATAAGCATGCAATTTTGAGAACTTCATAAGTCCCAATTCTCAATTCAGATTTTGAAAAGCTAGCAAAATAGTGACAAACTGCAGTTTTGAAAGAAGTATAATACATAACAAATATAAATATGACCCCACAATTGACTGGCCAGATATAAATCAGTGGTGCGAGAGCAGAGTTGCTATCAATACATTGCTGCTTCACGGGTATAAGACTTAAGTGAAAGATATTCCTGTCATATTGCAGATTTCTCTGTCAATAAAGCCCTAGATCTCTTTAGCAGTGATGGAAATATTGTCATTCTGCCATAGCTTCCAAGACCAGCAGTGGCAGGCAAGGGAACATTTTTTTATATTAATTATAATGAGATGTTTCCCTTCCCAAATCTAAGAAACATGTATTAAATAGCCCATGAAGGCTAGAGATGCAGATCATTGAATCACCGATTGACCTCCTACATACATTTCACCTTCTGTTTTTTTCCTTTCAGCACTGAGTGTTGGAAAATATTCTAGAAACATATCTATGGTGTCACCTCACAGCATAAAACCTTATTTGTGTCTTGGAAAGGAATATGATAGACAATTTAATCTGATGTGGAACATTTAAGTTTTTCCTCTATTTCTAGGTTACAGTGCATTTGGACTCAGTGTTTAGATACACAAAAAAGAAATGCACGTAATCAACGTAATTTTATGTATAGCAAAGTCTGTTCTTCAACATTACTGCAAACTTCTTAACAAGCATCTTTTTTCTCTGCTTTATATGTAATGACTGTTTAATGCATGTAACACTTTTTAATAATGTGCTTACTCCCAATTACCCAGATACATGTTTGTACAAATGCAATTATTAAAAAGGGGACAGGGAAAACCACAACTGTCCTCCACATGTATAAAGGAGCACATTATAAAACACAAAAGCAGTTTTACTTGTTTTCTTGTGTGTCATAGTTTGTGCGTTGGCAATATAAACTGTACTCCCTAAAATGCCAGACGGTCGTTTCATCAATTGTATGTGACTTTATCAAAGGCAACATCTATAAGATACAATTGAAGAAACGACTGTAAGGCATTTTAGGGAGTCTAGTTTATATTGCCAATGCACTAACTATGAGGGTCCCAGTTAGGGCCATTAAATTATAAGTCTAAGGCTACAGTGACTTGCAAAAGTATTCAACCCCCTATACTTTTGACCTATTGTGTTACATTACAGCCTTATGTTCAATGTTGTGTTAATCTGAATTTAATGCGATGGATCAGAACACAATAGTCTAAGTTGGTGAAGTGAAATAAGAAAAATATATACATAAAACTATTTTTTAAAAATAGAAAACAGAAAATTGGCATGTGCATATGTATTCACCCCCTTTGTTATGAAGTCCTCTTTGTGTTTTTCACAATAAAAAAAAACATCTTCAAAGTTGTGGGCATGTTCTGTAAATTAAATGATGCAAATCTTCAAACAATCCATGTTAATTCTAGGTTGTGAGGCAACAAAACACGAAAAATGCCAAGGGGGGTGAATACTTTTGCAAAACACTGTATCTATATGGCTACAGCCTGAAGTTAGCAAGCATATGTGAGGCAGTTTTTTTATACTTATTCTCCCTAAGCAATGTTTTCACTATAGGCATTTACACTACAAACTGTATAAGCAAAGACATTATGACATTAAAGATATATGAAAAATTCCCTGTTTTTAATATTGAAATAAACTAAGTGCTTAAAAGTTCTGTTTTCATGTACTCCAAAAGATCTCTGCAAAGGTCTACAAATTGTCTCTAAGCAACACTTAGGTAGTTTATTTTAATATTAAAACAAGGAAACTTCCATATCATTTTAACATGTATAGCTTAGAGGACAAAAGGGAGAGTGGCGATATCATAAAAATCTTCAAATATACTGTATATACTTGAGTTTAAGCCAAGTTTATCAGCCCTTTTTTAAATCTGAAAAAGACCCCCTTTGGCTTATACTCAAGTCACCGTGTGTCTCCCCCCCCCCATCTCCCTCCCCGGTGTCTCTTTCACCCCATCTCCCTCATGTCTCTTTCCCTCCCCCTCCCTTATCATCCTCCTCAACCCCCCTCCTCATCCTCAAACCCCTCTTCATCCTCAACCACCTCAACAACCTCAACCCCCCTCCTTAACCTTAGCACCCCTACTCAACCGGAACCCCTATCCTCATCCTCCCTCTTCATCACTTTACCCTTTTCTAATTACCTCCCCTTCTCCCTTTCCCCTCTCTTACCTTCCATCAGCTGCTCCTTCGATTGTCTTCCGGCAGTGTCAGTGCCAGGCATATGCTGATGATGTGACGTCACATGCATGTCACGTCATTAGCATTGGCCGGGTCTCAACAAAGCCGGAAGACGCGCAAGGGAGCAGAGGAGCAGCTGATGGAAGGTAAGAGAGGGGAAGGCAATTAGTGAGGGCTAATGTGATGAGGAGGGGGGTTGAGGAGGGAGGATGAGGAGGGGGGTTGAGGTTGAGGAGGGGGGGTTGAGGTTGAGGGTTGAGGAGGGGGGTTGAAGAGGGAGGATGAGGAGGGAGGTTGAGGAGGGAGGATGAGGAAGGGGGTTGAGGATGAGGAGGGGGGTTGAGGAGGGAGGATGAAATGGGGGGGTTGAGGAGGGAGGATGAGTAGGGGGTTGAGGTTGAGGAGGGGGGTTGAGGCGGGAGGATGAGGATGGGGGTTGAGGAGGGGAGTTGAGGATGAGGAGGGGGGATGAGGATGAGAAAGGAGGATGAGGAGGGAGGATGAGGAGGGGGGTTGAGGTTGAGGAGGGGGGTTGAGGTTGAGGAGGGGAGTTGAGGATAAGAAGGGAGGATGAGGAGGGGGGTTGAGGAGGGAGGATGATAAGGGAGGGGGATGAAAGAGACATAAGGAAGAGGGGGCAAGAGACACAGGGGAGGGAGAGGGGGGAAGAGACACAGGGGAGGGAGGGGAAAGAGATACAGGAGGGAGAGGGGTGAAGAGACACAGGGGAGGGATGGAATGGGAAGAGACACAGGGGAGGGAGAGGGCGGAAGAGACACAGGGGAGGGAGGGAGGGGGAGAGACACAGGGGAGGGAGAGGAGGAGAAGAGACACAGGGGAGGGAGAGGGGGGAAGAGACACAGGGGAGAGAGAAGGGGGAAGAGACACAGGGGAAAGAGAGGCGGGACACAAGAAAGGGGCACAGATGGAACACAAGAGGGGACACAGAGGGCACAACCACCTCTATAGTACAGTGAATATTCCCAGAGCAGAACATGGTCCCACCAATAAAGGGAATCCCTTAGACTAGAGGCCCAGTGCAAAGAGAATGTTTCACCCAACCCTAACTGGCACATGGTGGGTTGTGACACAGGTAAATAGTGCAAACATCAACGCAAGTTTAATGAAAGAAAATACATTTTTACACTCAAATAATAAAATAATTGTTATTACTTATAGTTTTATGTACCATATTTTGAATCTCTAATGTATCCCTTTTAAGCTAAACTTTTAAGTAGAGCAAATGGACTTTTAGGTAATTATGTGCTGTCAGAAAATGCTTTTACATAAACTGGTTTGTAATTTGGAAAAATATCTCAAGGATGGACAATGGGCTATACTTACAGAGGTAGGAGCTTTCTCAATAATGAGCTGAAACCTCTCCAACTACTGAATTTATGACCTATGTGCTATTTCATATGCAAAAAAGGAGAGTTAATGGTATAGGTTTTGACCACAAAAAAAATCTTCATAGCTTTCTTACAATGTATACATTGTGCATGTTTCTTTTACATTAATATAATGTGCAGTACTGGCGTTCACATGTAAATAAAATGAAATACCTAAAAATGGAACTTTTGCTTTTTATTGTACAATGTATGCATGGGTGTAGGAACTGGGTGGGATGCGATGGACAAATCCCCCACAGATTTTTCTATGTCTGTATGTATGTATAAATAAGCTATTTTACGGCCTGTGTATACAATGAGCTGTATCCCCCCAGAATTATTCTGGCTCCTACCCCCCTGAATGTATTTCATCACACATCATTAAAAAAAATATATGATTGTTATTTGAAAACCTAATTACACATAAGTTTTTACATGATCAACAGAATAAGGGACAAAGATCTTTTTTTCTTAATTTTTTTCTGCAGCTGCCTCTTTTAAGATACAGATCAATCATTTGAAGACATAAAAGTTAGTTGATTTTTGTCATGGAATGAATGCATCTTAAAGGATGATGTACTTGTAATGTCTATATTTTGTTTAACCACCTTTGGCTTCAAAGCATCAAACATTGTTCTTATACGTCCAGTTTGTTCAAAGAAATTCCTATCAACTACCATCCTTTCACCCATATTTATGTTTTTTGTGAGCCACTAAACAGCAAGCACACACAATGTATACATCACACATGCAAGCACACACAACAGTTATTTAATAGGACTATGCTAGATTCATTTTAGCATACATGATTCCTTTTCAAATACATGATAAGGTATACAAGATAGACCACTGCTCAGTATATTAAACTCCGCCTATTGTTTCCATTATGTCTTATTGAGATATTATGACTAAATGTTGCAGTGTTGTGTCTCTCAGAGCACTGTTCCATAACTAGGTATATATTCACATTGGAAGGTTGAAGTGTATGTTCCAATTCCATGAAATAGTTACATCATTATCAGTACAAACTCCAGTGCACCTTTTATTGGGTGTATTAAAAGCATCATTAAGAGACAGACTGTTGTATTTTATTAATTTAAAATCATATTGTTGCACTAAACACAAAAAAAGTATAAAAAACACAAACAACAGGTATACCCACACACAAACAAACAGAGCAGAGGATAGATTGTGTACAAAAATAAGCAAAACTGTTAGGGAAACATAACAGCTGGTTTATGTTTGTATTCAATATATTCAAATTATATTGTGAAGTTTTAAAGGTTCAGAATATGTTATTAAAAAAGTCGGTCATGTGCTTTTTTTAAAGTGCATTACTATGTTTTCTATTCTAATCTGTTACTATCGCTGTGCTAATAATTTCTTAAACCAAACAAAGCCTGAGGTATACATCCTTTTCTCATATCACTCTAATCATTACTAAGACATGCTATTTAATGACATATTGTGCTAATCAGTGTCGTCATTTGTTGTTATCTCTTTAAACAAGACCCAATCATCTCAAACATTACAAGTCCATTGCTAGGAATAATCTAATTACTAAGGGCCTCATTCAAATGTGATTTGGACAATTGAATAGGGCTCTATATTTAGAGTATATTTAGTTAGTGAACTTCTATCCAAATCCAAGGTCTTCACTAACTAAAAACTTCTGTAAAAATAATATGCTCTGTGCATATATAGAGCCCTATTCAATTGGCCGAATCGCAATTGAATGAGGCCCCTAGTGTATACGTATACTCTCATAGGCAAACTGCAGAAGTAGTGATCTAGATTTTATGTGTAGGATTTAATAGTACTTATACCATTTAATGAAGAAAAAAAATTATATGACTTAACTTGACATAAATCCTGTTGCTTATGTAGTAAACTCTTGCGTAGATTGTAAGCTCTTATGACAGCAGTGCATACAATTTCTGTATCAATATATATACTTTTGTCATGTTTGTTTCATCTATTCGTGTATCTCCTGTACTTAGCATTACAGAATACGTTGGCGCTTTATAAATAAATTATAATATTAAGAAGAGTACACAGGAGCCATCATTGTCCCCATATAATCTCTTAGGGCTGATGCTATCTCACACGTTCATGTGGAAATGGTGAGCTTCCCTGAAAATATGGGGGATGGAAGGTACTGAACAAGAAAATACCTCCTTAGTTTGCCTCTTGTAGTTTAGTTTGCCAGGTGTCTTCTGCCTGAGTCTTAACCCTCACCTACAGGGCTGCCTATATCCCTTTAATCTGACAGGGTGCTCCATACAACACAAGCCCCTCTACGTTGTCTCACAAGGTTTGTTTTTCTGAAAGAGGTATCAAAGTTCACACAGTATACTTTCTGCATGAGCAAAGCAAATTAGTTCTCCATGCAGATCAAACCCCTAACTCAAAGGGTGATTTTTACATAATGACATTTACTACACCTTATCTGTGCTCACACCAGTGTTTCCCAGGCCTATGAAAGGCACCAAAATGAGAAAAGGCTTTAGTCTACAGCGTTAATCATTAATTAATTAGCACTATTTAGTGTGATTTGAATACTATAAGTATCAATGTAATTTTAATGACAAGGCACAAGCTTGGGAATAGAATTCTAGAACCCATTAACACGTGCACATAACACATTAAAAAGGACAGCTTATTAAAGTAGAGCTGCAATTATTTCATTAAGTTTTATCCTGTAAATATACACTTAAATGGATACACAATGTTAATATTTAGTACAAGTTTGGCTGCTTCATTTTAAACAAACAAAAAATTGAAGAATGGTATTGGCACAAGCTGTATGAAAGTAAAGTGATGAGGTACTGAAACATGAAAGATAAAGACATGAAAGAAAGGACTGTCTTTAGGAAAATGTTAAAATCTGCTCCTTAGCACACTATTATCTTTATACAGTGAGGCCACAAGATCACACCGGAGTGTAAGATGTTGAATGAACACTCTAGTGGGAGGCGCATGAGAAATATTTCACTTGCTGTAGAATGTATTTCCTTACTCAAATCTGAGCATGTTGCTTCTAATTTTATATATATATAATATATATATATATATATATATATATACACATATATATATATATATATATATATATATATTACTGTATATATGCATGCATCATGGGTGTAAGAACTGGGGGGGGGGGGGGGGGGACACCCCCCCCCCCCCCCCCCCAGATGTATCTATGTATGTATGTATATATAAGCAATTTTACGGAATGTGTATACAATTAGCGGAATTATTCTGGCTCCTACACCCCTGACATGCAAACAAAGGGTGCATTTATAATAGGGTACTGCTGATCAGAAGCGATTTAGTCCTGTAAGCAGGGGTTCCCTGGTTCATTCAGGACCACCAAATATGCATATGTGCCAATATATAAGCAATCTTATAATATGTAATAATACTAAGCCCTGTCTCTTATTATTTCAGTAACTACTGGGCATACGAGAAAGTAAAGTGAGATGGAGTTGCTTCTTTTCAAGGTTTACTTCTGCTACTTCTGACAAGATACATTTTGTCATCAAGGAAAGTCAGAGCCTCAGACATTTAACCTGTGCATTTACAGAGCTCATTTCAGATATCAGCCTTCTAATTTTACAGTGGAAACAGAGGTCTAACACAGTTGCTACAGGCAAGGTAAAACATCTAATTAAAGGGATATAAAAACGTACAGGGGTTCCCCTCAGCTACAGACCCAAAACCCATTGCACCAAGCTATGCCCTGCAGCCTATATATGATCAAGAGCTAAATGTCCCTGCAATATAACTTCACATGAGGATTACACAATATCAGTACAAGAAAAGTTGATGTGTGCACTTGACTGCAGCTCAAGTGTTGGTAAAACATGAGATGAAAATAATTCAGGATAGCCATAGCACTAGAATGATTTACCTGTCCCAGGTTGATGTATCCATATTTGCTAGCTATCCTTTCTGCTTCCTGGGTTCCCCCTGCTATCCTCACAGCCCAGTGGTTGGTGAACATGCGAGTCCTGCATGTAGGTAAAAGGATCCCCAGCAGCACAGTCAGTGAGAAGAGCAGAGACCATCCAGTCAGTAACTTCAAAGCCATGTTATGTCCTGCTTCTTGCCCCTAGCAGTACCCCCTGCTCCTCCAAGGAACAGTACCAAACTCAGACAGGTGAGAAAGAAGAGTGCAAGGGTGAAATCCTGAGATAAGAAGGGCAGAGCTTATCAAAGTCCCCAGGACCTCCAGATAAGGCACTTGTATAACTCCCCTGCTTAGGCTCTTGCTGAGGATCCTTTCAATCCAGTCTTGTGTTGCCAACTACTAATCTGCCCCTCTCTTCCTCCAGATCCCCTTCTTCAGTCCTGAGTCTTGGTTGGGATACACTGTGCCAGTAGGTGAAAGTGCTTGAAATCCAAGTCCTGCCAGCTCTTTCTACCTCTCTAAGTGTCTCTCAGAATGTGAATGTAGGCTATGAGTGTATAAAAGCAGATTTGTCTCCTTTTCTGCATAGATGACTTCCCCCCCTTCTCCGGTGTCATAGCAGATTCTGTATGCCCAGCAGCTTGTGTATCCCTCTCTCATGAACCAGCACACAGCTCCCCGCCCCTCTCTCTGTCACAGCCTCTCTCCCCTTTGTTCATTTAAGGTGGATTAGCCAAAGTTGCTGTACAGACAATGGACACAGAGTAGAAGTGTTATAATAACAATATCCACATACATATAAATATACAATGCTTCAATAAGCACATAAGTCCCTTACCAAACTTTCTGATATTTTCTACACATCCTCAGATGGTGATGCAGCAGTAAAATGTTTAAAAACTGTTATTAACCACTATTATTCACCATGTAACCTCATAGAATGAGTGCAAGGGCATAATGAGCAATTTCCAATATACATTTAGGTGTTGTTATTATTATCAGATTCAATTGCCCTGCTATACAACAATAGATGAACATGTTTACAAATAAATCAATGTTTACATATAAATCAAGGCAGCACATTGTACACACACCGATATGTACAATGTGTTGGCTTGTCTTATCTAATCTGTAAGATAGTCAGGTGTTACTCACTATCTCTGCTGCTGTTTAGTCATTGAGTCGCGGCCAACTCTCCATGACCCTATGGTTTGCAGAACGCCAGGTGCATATCTCAGTCACTGCCTCTCTGAGCACCATCAAGCTCATGATCATTGCTTGAGTGACCTCATCTATCCACCTCTGTCTCTGCATCGCATTATTGTGCCTTCAATCTTTCCCAACATCAGAGTCCTCCCTAGGGAATCCTGCAGTCTCATGATATGGCCAAAATATTTGACCTTCAGCCTCATGATCATACCTTCCAGTGAACAGTTTGTCTTGATTTCCTGAATTACTGATTTATTGGATCTTCTTGTAGCCCAAGGGACTCCACATAGTTTTCGCCAACACCACAATTCAAAGGCATCAATTCTACAGCGCTCAGACTTCTTTATGGTCCAGCTCTCACATCCATATGTTACTACTGGGAATACCATAGTTCTAACTATACGGATCTTTGTTGATAGTTTAATATCTTTACTTTTTACTAGTGTGATCAAGATTGCTTTCCTCTCCAGAAGCAAACGTCTTTTAATTTCATGGCTACAGTTACCATCTGAAGAGATCTTGAAATCCAAGCAAATAACATCTGTCACTGCCTCCACCCCTGCCCTGTCTATTTGCCAGGAACTGAGAGTGCCGTTTGCCATGCTCTTCATCATTTTTAAGTTGAGCAGCAGGCCAGCTTTCACACTCTCTTCTTTTACCCTCATCAATAAGTCCTTTAGTTCCTCCTCACTTTCAGCCATCAGAGTAGTATCACCGGTGTATCTGAGGTTGTTGATATTCCTTCCAGCAATAATGATTCTGGCTTTGGACTCATCCAGTCCAGCCTTATGCATGATGTACTCTGCATATAAGTGGAATAAATAAGGTGTCAAAATACAACATTGTCGCATACCTTTTCTGATCTTGAACCATTCTGTTGTCCCATGTTCAGTTCTGACTGTGGCTTCTTGGTCCACATACAGATTCTTCAGGAGGTGGATGAGATGATCTCTCCTTTATCTGATATTTTGCTGTCCACACCATTTTTGTCTATCATCATGGCCACTTTTGCATAAAAGATGCCTTTGAGATCCCCAATTTTATCTCTTGACTAACCCATTCTATTTTCTTTTTTTTATTCCATTGCATATTCACAAGGGATATTATTCAATTTCTATCTGCTTGATCTGATGATTTTCCCTTTTCTTCAGTTTAATTAGAAGCTCATGGTCTGAGCCGCAGTCAACTCCTGGTCTTGTTTTTGTTGAATGTATAGAGCTCCTCCATCTTTGGTTGCAAAGTATACAGTCAATCTGATTTATATATTATCCATCTGGTGATGTCCATGTGTAGAGTCATCTCAGAAGCTATTGGAAGAGGTACCCTACTTTAGCACTCCAATCTCCTATGATTAGAGTAACATCTTTTCTTGGTGTTATATCTATGAAACATGTTGAATGTCTTTGTTGAACTGGACAACTTCGGCCTCTTCAGCATCCGTGGTTGGAGCATAGACTTGGATCACTGTGATATTAAATGGCTTGGCTTGAATTCAAATTAAAACCATTCAGTCATTTATTGGGTTGTAACAGAGAACTGCTTTGGCCACCCATTGATTAACTATGAGGGCTAGTCCATTTTTTCTCAACTTCTTCTGGTGGTTGTCTGATGTGAAATGTCCAATTGCAGTCCATTTCACTAATTCCAAGAATATCAATGTTTAACCTTGTCATCTCATTCTTGACCACATCTAGTTTGCCTTGGTTCATAGTTCTAACATTCCTGCTTCCTATGCTGATTTGTCGTTTGCATCGGCGGACTTTCCTTTCTCCTCCAGACACAACCGCAGCTGGGTGTCCTTTCGTCTTTGGCCCAAACACTCTATTAGATCTGGTGCTACCCATACTTGCCCTATGCTCTTCCCCAGTAATGTGGTAGGCACCTTCTGACCGGAGGGGCTCATCTTCTGGTGCAATATCGTTATGTCTCTGGTTGTGCCTGTCCATAAAGTTATCTTAACAACGTTGCTGGAGTGGGTTGCAGGTTCCTTCTCCAGTCGACTGCAATTTGTCTGACCTCTCTGCCATGATCTGCCCATCTTGGGTGATCCTACATGGTATAACTCACAGCTTCAATGAGGTAGACAAGCCCCTTCCCCATGACAAGATAGTGATCCAGAAGGTGTAGTGATCCACTAACTTTGGACATATATTAACGAGACCATGCCACTACCAATAGGAAGTTGTTTTCATCTTAAAGAACATACATGAAAACTAGCTATATAAAGAATTAGCCTTTTTTTCTCTACAGTAAATCATTATTGAGTAATACAGCATTGCTTTTGTAGGCAATGTTTGGTTCAGTATGCCAATTCACAGGTCTGAGTACTTTTGAGCAGGAGCCCTAACTGAATGATGACATTAGGGGTCATTATTGTCATTCAGTTAAAGAAACAAGCAGACTTTGATTCCAAACAGCACATCAAAGTAACTAATTTGTTTTCAGAGCTGTTCATAAAATGCAGAACAAATAATAAAAAAAATGGCTAATAAAATGTATAGCTGTTTTTTCTTGCTGTTTAAGAATAACCTAACATTTTTTGGGGGTGACAGAGTCACTTTACTAACAAAATTAGATCTAATCTGAAACAAAATCTTTGTTTACAGGAAGAACATATTTCAGTCACAGCATGAGTCTATGACCAATAAATATGCTGTCTTCACAAAAAGCAAATAGTTTTGGCATATTTCAAGCTGCCAAAAGGTATATCTGGTTCCTATAGTTATGAAACTGTTGGGATTTACCTATAAGTTGTCAAATTGTGCAGCTATGGCTGTTAACTTGGTTACAATGTACCCGTGTTTAGAAAATAATTGTTTCAATTAATCTGGTGAGCCTCCTCTTCTGATGATGGATACAATTATTTTGAAAAGTAAAATAAATTATTTACTGGTATATGCAAATACTATTTAGGGTAAATAAAAGTATTGCATTTAATAGTTCAAAAGAACATACTGTAAATGTGGAGCAGCAGTGGATGCTTTTTGAAAACGGTTTGCATTTAATTTCTATATTTTATTTTTAATGTATTTACATAAACATTGCCCATTTTTCCTGATATTTTTTTTTTTTTAAATGCATACTACACCTTGCTTTACAGCTCATTTTGTGGCTTTAATGAAATGCATTCATCAAAAATGTTTTTTTGTTTTCAAGTAGGCAGTCACTCATGGCCATCTATATTTCACTCCTATAAAATAAGGGTGAAATGGCTAACTTCATTCAAAAATGAATTAGTCCTGTCCGATAAAGAACAAAAATATAATTATAATGAAAATCTCTGGAGAAAGATTTCTATTGTCACTTTACCTGACACACATGTAAAAATACTAATCTAATCTAATTATCTTATTTTTCCATTCAATTCGTTATCTATGATCCACAATCAGACTCAGCAAATAAGTCTCAATTGCAGAAACGTATGCATATAAATAAATATGCTTACAGTTGGTTGCTGTTAAAAAAATGAGTTAAAGTGTTGAATAATTGAGGTTGAACGATAGTTATTTTAAGAGAAAATTATCTATTCAAGCCCCCCCCCCCGCCCCCTCCTCATCTAGGCCTAGTAATTAGCTTAAAATGAGGAGTGATGAAGAAGATAATGGCCCTGATTAATGAGAATTGGATCAGGGTTAAAGGTCCTGTAATTATGTATTAAGGCTGATATTTCTAGAAATACAGAAAAAAATAAAGTCTAAAATGTACATGCTAACTTCACATTCTTTTCAACTGTGACATGAAGTTGATGCAATATCATGAGATCTAAACAATCAAGAATGACACAGTGGACAACAGTGGATCCAGAAACGATAAACCAAAAAACACAAATTATAGATAATCTATATACGTTGTAAGGATTACAGAAGAAATATAACCCTTCAGGCTTTGAGATCTACAGACAACGCCAGAAACACATTTCTTCATTTTTAAAATAATAGGGCCCAATTGTGTTCATACTTAAAAAAATGTACTTTTGAATAACCTGGAAAAATACTTAAACATATTGTTAGAATGTAAAGAAAAACAATACAGGCACTAATTTATTTCCTTTAATAAGCAATTATCGTATTTTTCCGTGTATAAGACGCCCCCTACTTTCTCAAACCCCAAATTAAGAAATCAATATTTTAAACATAAAACTTTTGATATTTTTTTAAATAATCAAATTATTTTTAGTAATTAGGTAATATTCAATTCCAAGCCCGCAATTACAGGGTTAGAAGCCAAAATTCTTAACCATACAGTGGTGTGTTTATATTTCCTTTCCAGTGATACAAACAGGTGTTTAACCAACTTTCGTGTCCTATTTGAAACACGCAATATTTGCCATTTACGGGTTTGATGGCACTTGCGGGCTTGTGGAATTGTTGCAATTGAATCTCGATTTGCGATGTTAGAGATTGTAACATTTGCGGGCTTGAAACATCAAAGGATGAGATGGGTTAAAGTTACGATGTTGACAACCATAGTGCTTTTGAGCCTATAACTCCCAAATGGATTGAGAGTAGATAGAAGAGGCCAATTCGATATCAGTAACTTTTACGGGCTCCACTAGGGGCTCCTGCAGGCTCTCAACCTGTTAGCCCTGTGTATAAAAGATGACCCCCAATTTTTGGTCTACAAATTTTAGTAAAAAGTATTGTCTTATACACTGAAAAATACGGTAGATTTTTGTCAACTTACTGAGGCTTTAAATTCAGAGGTCTTTGTTATTCTCAACCGTCACTGCTTACAGTGGTTGAAAGGGAGGGTTATTGGTTTACAAAGACACACCCACCGTAAAAAGTAAGGTAGAAGCAGGCAGGAAAGAAAAATTATTGTTTTTATCTTTTTTTTGCTTTTTATGAACATTATGCCTATTATTATGTTTAGTTATTCTAAAGATCATAAAGAAAATATTTGACCACAGTAGTCCTATAAGAACGGAACAACTCTACCACTAATTTGAAAGACAATTCATCAATAACCCCTATGATGAGAAATGAATAACTTGTATTTGTAGTTTTCTTAAACAAACAGATCAATCATTGTTAATCAAACTTAACAAGGGGAACACGTTATGAATTCCACATTCTCAGAGGAGGCATGGTCTGTATTATAAAAACGGAAGAAGGAAGCTAGAACAAGATAGAAGGAACATAGCTGCAACAATCATGACTTATTAGAAACAAATTGAAAAGTTTGGCATATAATCTACATGGTCCCATAATTTTTTTAAAAAAAAGTGGTAACCTGACTATGATCCAAAGCGCTTTTGAATGTACATCAACAGGGGGATATATACATTTATTTGGTGAATACATCAAAGGATAGCCATGAAATATTTAACTTGTTCACAGACATAAATTAGTGTTACCATATAATACAGTATACTATATTAAATATGTCTAAGATCGTAAGTAGATCAAGATAGATAAAGTGTGGACATGAGTAGTAATCAATAATTATGTAAATCGTAAAACTTTAGTAATGTTTAAAGCATGCTCTTTTAAATACATGAAAAAAAGAATTATGTTCCATATCCTTTTAAAATATCAGGGGCATATTGCTATACCACAGTTATATGGCCACTTCTCATATTAATCAGTAATTAGATCTATGACTTTCATTGAAATAGAAAATGCAGGTAAATTTAGAATAATCTGAATGAACTGCAAAATATTAGCCATCCCTACAAAAGACAACACTAATGTAAATCCCAGATCATATTAGCACAGGAGATAAAATGTGATATTAGGAAATAAAATGAAACCTGTGATTTTCATAATGTATAACGTATAAAGGTCTAATGTAACAATTGCAGTAATAAGCATTTCACTACCATTAGCTTGCAAAGTATTTTAGCATGGCTCGTTGTGAACTTAAAGACCACTCAAGTGTATGATTTATAGTTTGCTGTTTTGAATAACTTGACTTGATAACAGACAAAATGTTTTTAAACAATTAAATATAAATAAATTAGCTCATTTAAATGTTTAACAAATTTCTCACTTTTGCTTAAATGATAAACAGACATTTTGTGTTAGTAAAATAATTACAAAAGGTGGGAAGAATGGGAGGAACAGTAGACACATATAAGCATAAGTAAGAGCCCCAAAAATCTGGGAGGGATGATTCAACTCTACTCCCAGGACAGGAAGCAGGGGTGGATCTGTGCACCCGGTGCCCCATTGCTGCAGTGCCCCTCAAAAACGTTTTTTTGTTTAAATTCTTAATGCCCCTGCCCTGCAATATAATACATACATATTTATAAATATATATATATTATTATTTATATATTAAATATAATGCCCCTGTCCCATATATATATATATATATATATATATATATATATATATATATATATATATATATAAATCTCTGTTTAAACTCTCAATGCCCCTGCCCCACAATATAATAAAAAATGATTTTGTATATATATATATATATATATATATATATATATATATATATACATACATACTAACTTATTATATATATATTTATGTGTCAAAACTTTCATGGGAAACACATAATACTCTCTAGTGGCCAAATCTAGTAAGGCATGTTTATGTTTAATTTTCTATTTTTTGTGTCCCCTATTCATTTAATCTGGGGGGGATTTGTCCCCCCACTCTCATCCCCCCCAGTTCCTACGCCCCTGCATATAAGACTGGAATTCACTTCTGTTGAGAAAGTTTTTTCCAAATAGTTAATTGACAATAGAAATCAACGGCAGGGTAAGGACCCCATAGGACAACCTTTTCTCTCAAGCTAAGATGGAACCCTCCGTGATACAATCAGAGTCATCTAAATATATAAATATCTCAAATGTTCTCTTAAATGCTTTGATGTTCCTGTCTTCCATACCTGCTAAAATTGTTATTTTGTTACATGTAAAGTTTTTACCAACATACAGTGTTTTTTTAAGGTCTTAAAAATATAGTTAAAGTGGTTGCAGGGTGTGCTTTACATGAAAACACATATACACAAAAACGATTGAGTGCTTATTGTGGATGGTGCTTAGGGTAATTAAATCACATAGCATAAAAGTAAGAGAAAAACTATTGGAGCATTGAAGGTCTGACAAAATGTAATTTTATATTCTAAGACAGTAGTTTGCAAATGTTTTTTCATAAGTCTACTTAAAAAGTGCTGATGATCTTGACAGATCACCTGAACACTAATGAGTCTGCAAATTAACAATATCATTGCATATTCCAAGGTGTCACTTTTTAATTTAAATAAAAGCAATTATAAAAGTGATGGTAATAGAGAAAAAGTTACTATGTAACTATTTGATCTCTACAATAAGTCTAAAGGGAAAAAATATGTTGATATACATCTATTCCACTGATAAAAACATAAACAGTCTCTACAATAGACTAGCAAGTGACCCTTGTGGGATTCCATCTTCTGGACAGTCACTAAATTAGAGGCAAAGAAAAGTGGGACAAATCCTACTGTACAGGGAAATACAGGTCTAAAGGCACATTCAGAAAGTGTATCCCAAGGCATGTGTAAGTTATCAACAAGTGATGTCATATTTAAGAAACCAAACAGTGAGTCACACTGTCACATTTAAAGGAGAACTGTCCAATTTAAAGGAGAACGTAAAGCTTTTTATGTTTGTTTGTTAAATGTTTAAAATAAATAATAAAATAAAAAAAAGTTAATATTTTTTCAGTTTTGTCAAATTCCCCTCAAACGGAGCTGCTTTTCTCCTTTTACCTGTGCCTGGAAGCTAATCTAAATGAAAAAGGCTGACCAGTGAAGACTGCTTAATAAAGGGGGACAGGGACTATGATGCACTTTTACAGGGTGGGGCCTATGAGAGAGCTACAAAACAGGCTACAATACTATCAGCCCTATTAAATTCCAAGCCTGTAGGAGCAACGGCACACCTGCAAAGCCTGCAGGCTTGAAACTCTGCTGTGTTACAGAGCTATTAAATTGAACAAGGTAGCGAGCTACGGGCAGGAGACGCAAACCCGTAAACCATTTTTGCGCACGTTGCATGTGCGGCCGTGAACATGATCAATTAGTCAAACCCATAGTAATGGGTTTAGACGGAGCCAATGGCAAAAGAGATCATCATCATTACGTCACTGAAAAAATGGAGGTTTGATTTCAAAGCCTTACGGGTTTGAATTACGGGTTACGATCAGACCCGCATTCCAGAAATAATGCAATATTAATAAATCAGTAAATATGACATTCTAGTCCATTATATGTATTAACACATTTATTGCCGGTTTGGATATAACACAGAAATTAGACATAAAAAAAATATATTTTATATTGCAGATTTGCGAGCTTGAGAAAGATGTGCTATTAACTTTAATACCTAACATCACTTTCCCTTTGATTTAAATATACATATTTGCATTAACACTGCTACAGACAGGACTTTAACCCCCTTGCTTTAACCCCTCTATAGTACCCGCTAGCTTTTTGGCTCCATTTGTGGGTTACAGGGTTGAATGCCAGTGAATTTACATAGTGATTTTTCAACGTAACAGATCAAAGGATTTGCGGAGTTAAGATTTCGACATCCCGTGTATTTTTTTCGCACTCAGTCCGCAAGTCGTTAGCAGGTTGCTTAACGGGCCAATTTAATAGCCGTAAGTCTTGCGGGCTACGTTACAGGCTGCGGTTTTACACCTTGAGGGAATTTAAAAGGGCTGTGTGTGTATACCATGGGGATGGAGTAAGTGATATCATGGTGTGGAGCCAATGACACAAGCTTCCAAACCTCATGATGATTTATTATTAAGATTGAGCAAGCCAATGACATGGAGAAAGGCAGCTCTGCTTGTGAAGAAAACAGACAATTAAAAAAATAAGAAAAAATATTAACTTTTATTTATTTTAAACTGCATATTGTTAATAGTCTTTTCCCTACAAACAAACAGATGAGCTTTACTGGTAAATGCACTACAGTGATCCAGCACAGGCCAAGATCTTGCACTGTACTTCCAATGCACTTCTATAACTTAAAAGGGCAAACGCAGTTCAAGAAAAAGAGACACTTGTGGAGTATGTACCAAACTAACAATAGCAGCACCGGTGTAAGTCATGAAAATTAAATATTTCTGGAGAAAATCTGATTTTTTTAAGCCTCTGTCATGGAGTACTGTAATCCATTTTGTGTTTGTTTCATCAATTCCTGAAAGCTGAATCAGGGTGTGTGCTTATAGTTATCAATGGAGAGTGGGATAGGGAGGAGGGAACAGAAAGAGGTTCAGGAGCCAAATCTTGGTAACTGGATAAGATTGAAATTGACATCACATAAATTCTCCTTTACCGACAGAGAAGCAGGACATTGCATCAAACTATGCAACCATAGCTCCAAATATAAATGCCCCTCACACATACACACAACGTCCACCAATGTATTATAGATCTATCCAGTCTCCTGCAGAAGCAACAGAAGTACTTATTTTTTTATTAAAAATGTACTTTATCACTTTAATAGCCATTTTATTGCTCAGACACTACAATAAACTTTAGTCCACTACATTTTGCAAAATACTTTCAACAAGTACCTCTAATTGAGTTACATCCCCTTTACCCACAGTTTGCACAGTGCCATTCAGTTCTGTGGGGTTAATTAACCAATTGTTCTCTGATTACAGGCATGTTGAAGTTTCCATTAAGGAAGGTGAACAATGACATATGCAATTTTTATCTGATAATACATTAAGTTTGTAAATACAAGTACACTTTTAAAAACGTATGAAAGCATACAATTATTTTTTTAATATATAATGATAACCAAGGATGCCCTATGTTAGAATGACATTATATCAGTTATTGAGCCACTATTCATGAATAGATAAGGACTAGTTAGCCAGTGTGATGTCAGGGTGACCGACCTGATCAGAACCACAGAGCCTGACCGGCTCCATTGCACCCTGACCCTCTATACCACCATTAGTAACCTGGGGGATTGATATGCTGTTGATGAGATCTAATTGTCCCTAATAAGAAGCTTGGGGATGTTTCAGATTTGTTTTTGGTAGGATCCCACCTAGATCTCTAGATTGTACAGAATGTTAATAAGGGCCATGAGGAAGCTTTGGGTTTGACCTAAATACATCTGGGAGCATGACATCCCACAGTGAGCGAATCTTAAAAGATTCACAAGGTACACCAAGGATTAACCTATTTCAGATTATTTTCAGATTATTATATTGTTGAAATATCTGTATGCTTTACCATTAGGGGGTTATTGTTTCACCAAACATTGGCCCTCATTCAATTGCAATTTGGCCAATTGAATAGGGGTCTAAATAAGCATATAACATATTTTTTTTAAAGAAGTTTTTAGTTAGTAAAAATGTATCCAAAAGCAAGGTTTTCACTAACTAAAAACGTATTTAAAAAAATATGTTATGTGCTTATTTAGACCCCTATTCAATTGGCCAAATCGCAATTGAATGAGGCCCATTGTGTGGGCCCTGAAACACTTGTCATGTGTTAATTCTACAGATATTGAGCTTTAATTACTCAAACCCAAGATCCTGTCTTTTATTTTTCACATGAGTATTGGTGAATCAGAAATCCTGACTGATGACATTTTTTAACAACATTTAACTGCTAAAAGTACTTATTGCCTATAGATTTAATTTATATTATATTTGGATGCCATTCTGTGTCACTTTAAATCCAAGGACTGGATCTGCATCTTTCTAGTTTGGCTAGCTAAAACAACACCTTTCCACAGACACCAAGTGTAAATTCCACCATGTTGCAAACTGAATGCTGTGCTATGTGAGTGTAATCCCGTGAGAGTTGTCATGACACCACTCCACCTGTAGTTCCCTCAGGTTGCTAGGCAACAAATATCACATTTAGAACCTTGCCTTGGTGAGTAATGCATTGGTGTAATATCTTCAATTAAGGCATCAATGAAATACGTGTGCCGTGGTCCAGAACGGGCACAAATATAGATCAATCTAAGTGTTTTTGTCCCCACTTGAGGGACCTCTTAAGGACTAATGTAAGACAGTCCATCTTCTCTTTAAATAGCCTTCAAATCAAATACCATCATCTGTCTCAGCAACAAACTAAAGAAAAGCTTATTTTAAATCCATTTAGACACTAAATGTAACAAGAGCCCATCTATATCTCCCCTTCTACATAATCTTATCCTAATCATACTAAGTACTTGTAGTTCTCTTTGGTCAAACGTGTAACATTCAGCAAAAAGTCTAGCTACATTACTTTCTCTTTTATCATGAATGATGCCTAATTAATGTTGTATTACTCTTTGGCACATTTCCCAACATTTATATACCATGGCCCTCATTCAATTGCAATTTGGCCAATTGAATAGGTCTCTAAATAAGCACATAACATATATTTTTTAAAGACGTTTTTAGTTAGTAAGCATCTATCCGAAAGCAAGGTTTTCACTAACTAAAAACTTCTTTAAAAAAAATATGCTATGTGCTTATTTAGACCACTATTCAATTGGCCAAATCGCAATTGAATGAGGGCCCATATATTTACTTCTGCAATTAAAGTTATATTTAATACTAAATTTTATTGGTATGGTTAGCACTTCTAATTGCTTTGTGTACAACCTCCAAGCATAGACAATGTTAAAACCTAATTAATTCTGTTATTACTAGGTGATGTCTTCTACCTAAGACCACTTCATCAGGTGCACCCCAGGATTTCCTTTACCACCTGCCAGTTTCAAGAAATTCAGTTACAAATCTTACTATGTCACAGAACTGTTTATTACGTGTTATTTGGCTCTTTAATCTACCATCTTAGAATCCCCTCAAAGGACTACTCTAATGCACGAACAGCTGCTAAATGTTTTAATTAAGAGTCGACCATTAATAACGTTCATATTTAATTAAATTAAAAAACTCAAAGTTCACATTGAGCTGCTGATAGTCTCCACCCAGTGTAAGCCCAATGAGCAGAAGAAGCCTTGTCTAGCAAAGAGTGCTTTTCAGGCACAAAGTAATATCAACAAAATGGTGTGTAATGCCGGGAGGCTTGCTTGTTAAAATCTTTTCAGTTGGCAACAAACTTTTGCTGTGAGAACACTCTATGAAAGCTCGTCAGTGCTCTTACCTAATTTCTAGTTCCTAGATTCCTTTAGGCCCATCTCTCAGCTTAACCCCTTTTCCATCCCTTCATGACCTTATCAGGGTGGAGGAAGTCAGCAGAACTGAAGATCATAACACTTGAAACCTTTGAAAATTAATTTAATATTCAATATTGTTATTATAAAATCATTAAGCAGGAATTTTATTAATGATGATTAGCGCAGAAATAAAACAATAATTGTTATTAGATTACAAAAGTCTTTTAATTTGTAGAAATAATGAAAGCTTCAACTTCAAGCAATCTTTAGTACTACGAAGTTTAGATTGGTAATTGGTAACTGTCCTCCATTCTTAAAACATAAAAAAATCCTACTGTACACTTATTTTTTTTTAACTATAACCTTTAAGTTCAAATCATTACGTTGCTAGATTTGCATAAATGCTCATGGCTCTCCCTTATTAATATCATGTCACCAATGTAGCAAGCCCAGAGGATGATATATGTCCCATAAACCTCCCAAAGGTCCCCAAAGACCTGTCCTGCTCCCACCAGACCAGGTGACCTGCCTATGTAGAGGCACACGTGGCTTCCATGGATGTTCTCTGAATATCTAAATAATACTGGTAAACAAAAATAAAATAATTACTTTCCCAAAATAAATCTCATAAAATCCAAAATAAATGTATTGTGCTCACTAAAAGTTAAATTTGTAGTATCCAAGAAATCAGAACGGTATCACATAAAGGCATATGTACATCATGTAAAGACTCCAAACATCTTGAGTTTGCCCTTACAGTAACTCCCATCAGTCTGCAGATCACTTCAACAGTTATTTTTATGAAATCAGGTGCTACTGATTACTGACTGAAAGGAAGCCCAAACCTTTGAAAAAAATAACTTGGATGTAGAATTAATACTTACATTTAAACGTTAATGTTTCAGGGTCTAGCAGAGTTGCTTCTTTCCACCTCTTATGAGGTGTCCTGATGTATGCAGATGATCCTTTCTAGATACCCATCTAGGTTTGCCTGAAGTGGCAAGTGCAGATATCAGGACCGCCTAGCCAGATCTTCACACTGCCTCTAAGGATAGAAAGAAGCAAATCTACTGAAATCTGAAACACTAAAGTTAAAATGTATGTTCTGATCTTTTTATTCAAATACTGATGTCACTGCTAACCCTCAAAAAGGATAACATAGGCTAGATCATATTGCAGCAGCAAGTTGTTTGAGGTGCTAAAATGTGAAAATTATTGTGCCATATGATCCAAAGGGTTAGAGAAATTGCCCACAAACAGGAAAAGCTATATACAGTGGACATAAGCAAATACATTACAGGGTGTGCAATTATATCTCTGATGGTCCCTTTAGTTTATTTGCAAAAATTAAGATATTACAAAAAAGTGTAACATAACCTCTACACAAATTACTGCATGTATCCTCCAATTTGATTCACTGTGGGTTCTCCATATCTTTTAAAAATACATTAATAAGAAGAAAGCACACTTTTCCACATCCATATAATTCTTACATTTCAATTGTTTTTATGAAATCACTTCGATTTAGTTTGAACAGTAACTTTGGCTAATCCACCTTAAGAAATACTCTCCTCCTGTCCGCAACCTACAGCATCCAGATGTAAGAGGTGGAGGCAAGGGGGCTCTGTCCCACCCATTCTTTCTAATAACCTATCCCTACCTTTTGCAACTTACTGAGTGCAGGACATGTCCTCACCTATCAGCTCACAAGGGAGAGAGGGATGGAATGTGTTGCAACAAGAGGGTGTGTGAGGGTGATGACCTCAGAGATGATCAGAGTATCATCAACAAAACAAAAAGGCAATTAATGGCTCATTAACAGCTTCAAAGATATTATAATGACCCCTCAAGCTATAGTTTTCCAATATAAAGCAGATAATTGGTTAACAGATAAATAATGTTGTTTGACAAAAAAATATTTTTACATGTAATAACTCCTTTCATTGTGGATTTCGCTAAACACATTGAATCCAACCTATAATCCACTGCGCTGCGAAATATTTGACATTTTATTTTGAGTCATACTAATTCTGTGAAACTTGCATTTTATATTGCAACATAAACAAACAAAAAACAAGCTTCAAAATCTCTGAATTTTACTATTTTTCTTTTTTTATTCAGGAGAAATCTTAGGTCACATTTTTTTTCTTAAAAAAAAAAAGTAATTTTAAAAACATATCGTATTTTATCTAATGAAAACTTGGATGTTAAGTTACAAGATATTGTAAGACCACATAAACAACATGATTAATTGAATCATCCCTTTGTTACAATGTTAGCTATTTCTTGTGTGTGTGTATCCACAACCTACAGAAGCACATTAGCGTTACTCAGGTCGACATGCAATTTTCTAAATCTCAGGTATTATAATTATGTCCGAGATGCAGCAAAGTAATGCTAGATAATGCCCACTATGGCATTATGTATCCACCCATTTACAAATCACAGAGTAGCGCATGCGTGTTTTAGGGGTCATGTATGCTCAGTTGCATTATGTATCCACCCATTTACAAATCACAGAGTAGCGCATGCGTGTTTTAGGTGTCATGTATGCTCAGTTTTACAGCTCTTTCCATCGGCACAGACACATTTGCATGTAAAAAAAAAATACAATACTAAATTTGGATATGATTAGATTGCGCCCAATGGTTGGCAAAGATACAAGGTTGTCATTATGTCATTATTGACATATAATAACATATCCAGTAGCATGATTGTACATTGCCACATGCAGAAAATTATAATGTCTAGTCTGTCAACGATATAATGAAATTAAAAAGTTAAATTAATAAAAAAATTAATTTACACTCTCTCATGTATAAAATTATAATTCATCACTTGTTAATTAATATTTAATATTTCCATAAACCTGCATTAATTTATTCTACTTTAAGAGTAAGTTGTTGTGTTTATGGAATTTTCCTGTGATATTTAGCTGTTTATGCTCTATGGTTGAATATTGGTTTTAAAGTTATTTAACTATAAAATATACTACTATTGCGGGGTTGAAACTTGCATATGTTGAATGCTGTAAGAAGCCTAGGCATAGCTGATATATTTGTACTTTGCCAGGTTTTCATGTATTTATAGAACATGCTTATCCAACTGTTTTGCTTGAGGTCCATAATGGATATTTTTTTCTGAAATAGGATTAAGGCAAACATTTAAAAAAACAAACAAAGTATTACTTTATTTACTCATTACAATATTTAACACTGTTAAAGTGCCAATATCTGTTCTCCTAATTGGATTTACTAAATAGAGTGGTGACGTTGCACACAAGTTCATCACATTTTTATCTAGTTTGCTGAGTGTATAATATTAAGAATCATTTAAAGTGATTTAAAATGTATTGACAGGGGATTGTAGGTATAAAGGGAGGTGAATAGGGACAATGCGATAGGAGGAGGGCAGATAGAGGGAAAGCAAAACAGCTTTGCACCAAGAGTTTGTTCTGACATATTTCTATGTTACAGACACTGATCACGTGAGGACAATTGAGGGTCACATAAAACAAACTGCAGGGCCTTAGGTTTGACATCCCTGTTATAGAACACCTTACAATGTTCAAATATTACATCATGCACACCTTAATGACATCTGATGGCCGATGAAAGTTAGTAACCTTTAGATTGTAAGTTTGTGAGTTTTCAATCGTGCACGGTGCTTTCGGAACTCACTTTGAACACCGGATTCTAAGCTCAAAGACAGGGTCCTCCATTGTTTGCAGTGTGCTAATATTGCTATTGTTTTTGCCTTGAACTTACCCATGTGTATCGCTATGGAATATGTTGGCGCGTTACAAATACATAAGAATAATAAGAATAATAATAATAATGGTAACATGTAAGACCGCATCCATACTTGACCAATTAAAAACCCTGTTATGAGACAAAAAAGAGAGCAGTTCAATCTAAATTTCAAATTCTTACTGATACTGCTAAAATAACACCAAACACCCACACTGATTCTAGAAAATGTAACATAGCACAAGAAATCTTGAAAGCTAAATTACCAATTAAAGCAGTCAAAATATACTCACTAGAGCGGGCAGAGGATTTAAAGGAATTTGAAATCATTTTTCTTTGTTGCGTCTGAAACAGGGTATTTGTTAGAGTGCAACAAATGCTCAAAAAAAAAAGAAAAACATTAAACTGTTTAACTGATCTGGGGGCTTGCCAGTATTTATGATGTATATATCATACTTGCCTGTCAATTAAATCCACAGACAATTATGAACATATACCGTATATAAGACGACTTTTTCAGCACATTTATTTATGCTGATAAAGGCCCCCTCGGCTTATACTCGAGTAAAAAAAAAAAAAATTCCTCCTCCTTCCCCTTCTTATCTTCCTCCTTCCCCCCGTTATCCTCCTCCTTCCACCGTTATCCTCCATCTTCCCCCCGTTATCCTCCTCCTTCCCCCGTTATCCTCCATCTTCCCCCTGTTATCCTCCTCCTTCCCCCCGTAATTCCGTATGCCGGTACGGAAGACGTGCTGCGGCGTCAGGATCAGTATCAGCTCATCAGAGCATAGTAGCAAGTAAGGAGGAAGGGGGATAGGGATTGGAGAGGGTGTAGTAAGGAGGAGGTTATGAGGGAAACAAGATGATGATAGGGGGGGGGATGTGTTATATAGATAAGTTCAGTGTATTTACAAAGATATAGGCAGGAAAGTAAATTCCAGCTTTGCACACCCACAGGAAGTTTACATAACCAAGTATGCATAGGAAATGCAGCTAGGTATGGAGTGTGACCTTTTAAAAGAAGAACTTGCTGCTGGATGGAATCACGTGGTTGGTTGGCATCTGAGCTTACAACTGAACCAGAGCACAAGGATTTAGAGAGAAAGAGACTACATATCCTTGGGCTGCAGGGATTTTCAGGGGTGTCAACTGATAAAAGCCGCTGCTTGCAAACGGAAAACATCAGGGTGACTTTGTAAATCTTTATTTTGCTATTTTTTATGCAAGAAAATGTTTGCATTCACTACTATATCAGATGCATTCATAACCCAGGAAACTTAGATATGCCTTTAAACAAGTTTTGCTTAACATTTTTCCATGCAAAACATGGTAATGTTTAAAGCATTAAAAAAACAGTGGGCAGCTATTCTTTTTGTGGATCCCAGGATGCTGCCTGATCACTTAGAGACTGTTGAAGGAGTGAGTGGTTAAAAAAAAAAATACAGATGTTTGGAAAAATGAAAAAAAGTAAAGCTGTCATAAACTTATTAGCCATACAGATGGCCCAATAAAATGACCGGGCGCCCTTTCACGCCTAGCATCACCACACAGAACCATAGAATTATGAATGCAAACACCAAACAAAAAATAATGTGTAGTTGTCTGCAGAGACACATGATGGCCACATAATAAAGGAACCCATAACTCTCACACAAATAAACATATTCCTGTGACTCTCACATGAAAACAAGCCACATTCAAAAATACACCGCAATGTGACAACAATGTGCACAACATATAACTGCCCACACAAAGGCGCACACAAATTATATCACACTAAATGAAAGACTTCCAGCATGCTTCTGTTCTGGCACCTTTGGCTCCATTCATACCGAGCGGGCACTAATAACAAGTAATTTAATCCTCTGTGTAATGGTTTATTTAGTATCCTCTTGGCAGTTTGTCCATGGGTCCATATGATCTAAGACCAGAAAAGTTGGTTACGCTCTTACATCCATAGGTGTATTATTATTTTCTCTAACCCTAATAACATATTATGCTATTCAATTCTTTAACAATATATGTCTGGCTTACTGGGGAGAGGCAAAGCTGCTAACGCTGTTTGCTTATATAGTTGACAAACATATGAAGTTTCTGTATGCTACCTTGCAGTGGTCCTTTAATAGGTCTTTGTTGCATCAGAAACGGTATTCCCTTTTTTCAGTGCACAAAAACATATTCAGAAACTGAACTGCTCTTGTGGGCTTGTCCTCTGCCAGCCAATGAGATCTACATATAAAAAGTATGCTCTCTGCATTTCTTCTTTGTTTCAATACATTTAAACAGATTTTACTTAATAACTTTTCATGCAAAAAAACGTTTGTAATGTTTAATTTGTGCTCTTTTAAATGCACGGAAAAACATGTCCTTTTAAAGCAAAACTATTCTTATGATTACACTTGAGCTATAGTTATGCTGAACCACAACTGATGATTTCACAAGTCTGCTTGGGCTTATTTGGGTTTTATGCTGCCCTAGACCATTCACATTTGTTTGCTCCCCACACCCAGCTCCTCCTTTCCCTTTCTATATCTCAAATCATCAGTTTATGTGATATAACGGCGCCACGCAAAGAATCAGAAGAGACACAGAGGAGAAACACACAGGGAAGGCACAGGGGGGAGATGCTGGAAAGAGACACATGCCATTCTTAATCACAAAACTTGCAGGTTAATGAACCCTGCAACAAGCGCCCGTACAGTAGGCGGGAGGAAAGGTTCGCAATGAGCGCAAAGGTGCTCAGAGAAGCAAAAGCCTCACATTGTGTGGCAAACAGCATTGCCTGACTTACAATTTTATGCCCGTCATTTTTTGACGGGCAATTCGCTAGTATATAAATAATATGTCAGAGAGTGTCAAGTGCACTTACAGATAGAGATGTCACTGCATATACAAACATGAAAATGTACTGCCCTAGGCCTGGACCTCGTGGGACTAGGCAGAAACATACCCTTGGAAAACTGTCCTTGTTCAAAATTATGCCAGTACCGGATGCCATTTAAAGTGGAGCCAACCCGATTTTTTTTTTTGCTTGTTTTCAGCTTGATTCTCATGAGATTTCAAAAGCACAACACAATTTAACAATAATAGATTAGAAAAATGCATAATAACAACATCAGACCTTTCCTGTTGGCTGGCCGCAATATAAGGTAGTGTGGCTGCTTTTTCAGTGAATTTCTTAGGGTTTAGGTATAGGTATTAGGGTACTGGCCGATTATAAATTTTACACGGACAAGAATTTTGCTGACATCTCGGCCTCGCCACCTAGTGGCTGATATTGCGGCCAGCCAACAGGATAGAACCACAAAATATATATCAAAATATTCTCATATCAATAAATAGATATTCATGGATGCAGATTCTGAACTGGGACCTATCCTCTTATGGTAGCGCAGCACAAGGCAGCAGCAGTAGCGGTGAGCATCCGCAAGATGGCGCTGCCGATATTCCAGTGCCATGTCATAGAGTCAAGGCTTAGGTAAACTGTTAGGGTGAGGGTTAGGGTTAGGCTAACATTATAAGCTTAGAGCTTCTCTCACATATCGGCAACGCCATCTAGCGGTTGGAGGGCGCTCTGCAGCGGCGAACCTGTCCCGACACCATAACAGGATAGGTCCCTGAATAGACTTAAAGGCATTAAATATTGTAGATTCTCCATTGCTATGTGCTATGGTGTAAATGTACTAAGATTTGACATCACTCTTCAGTACACCTACACCAATGTCTATGACCCCAGGCATGCTATTTTTGCATAATGTATTGACTATTCACGAGAATGGGGAAGAATGTTGAAGTTCTCAAAGTGTAGGGCTCCTCAAACAAAAATACATTAAAAGCCTGAGGTAACATTTCAATAGACCTAAGTGGCTCTTTAAATAGTAAAAATACCATAATACTATTTTCATATCAATATAGTAACATAAAATAAAATAAGCAGAGGTTTGGTATATATATTCTGTATCTACATTACATAAACTGCACGTGTTCTGTCTCAAATTAGATTAGAGCCCCATACCCAGCTGCTCACACATTTACCTCACACAGGAGGGAATCCATTGTGTTTATTCTCACAACACCAGGAATTGTCTTCTCATTTACATTGTTTTGTCTATTCCAAGGCTACACTTCTTTCCTTCCTGTTTGTGTAAACAAATATTTACCATACTAAGAGGTTATCCATCCTCCTTCAGGATATTTCCTTTAACTTGAAACTAAAATGTCACTGCGTCATGTGACCTCCTCATTACCTCCTATGGGTGCCCTTACTAGAAATGGCAGGGGTAATGCTGCCAAAACAAAGATGGCTACTGCTATGAGGAAACATGTGTACTTTCATGTTTAAAAGGTACAGTGCTTGGTATGACTAAACTTGAGGGGAGTTATTAAGAGAATATGTACATAATTATATTGTAAACATTTATACATGCACAAAGCAAAAGTTACATGCATATGCATACAGATATGCTATTACATGTAAATGAATATATATATATATATATATATATATATATATATATATATAGTGTATATATATATATATATATATACATTTTATTTATATATATATATATATATATATATATATATATATATATATATATATATATATATATATACACTGTTTTTATAATTGTCACCTGTGTCTATAAGGACCAAAGTGTAGGCTGTGTCTATAAGAACCAAAATGTCGCCTGTGTCTGTAAGCGCCAATGTGCATCCTGTGTCTACAAGAACCAAAGTGTAGCTTATGCTTACAAGAACCAAAGTGTAGTGTTCCAAGCAATAACCTCTCTCCTCCTCCTCCTCTACATCTCCACCATCCCATTGGGCCCTCAAGTTCTCTCAGTACAGTAAAGTGAAGTTAAATTCTATGTTATTTGATATAATTATTGGATTTATGTCTGTTTAGTTTTAAGATTGTGTATAAAAAAAAACAAAAAAACGCCATCAGTGTGAAAAATCTGTGATCCGGAACGGATTATTTCAATTTACATTGATCCCTATAGGAAATGCTTGCTTGGAACTCAAGGTACCACTGTATGTGTATATATATATATATATATATATATATATATATATATATATATATATATATGTATATATATATATATATATGTATATATATATATATATGTATATATATATATATATGTATATATATATATATATATGTATATATATATATATATATATATATATATATATATATTTATATTTATTTATTTGTCTGTGCACATGTACACATTTACATGTAGAGAAATTTCACATTCCTCTTCCATGCGCACCAGATGAAATCAACTGCACCAGGTACAAACACTGAAAATGATGTGTTTCTTTAATCAAAATAGATGTGTTTTGGCACAGCACACATGGCATCTATATATGCATTTGTGTTCACATGATAAATTATTAATTTCTGTTTAAATTATTAATGGATGAGTGTATTCGGTACTATAAGCTCCTACCTTCCAACATTTCAATTGGCCAACGAGGGACACTAATTATTAATAGTGGTAAACTATTATTTAGTTTACCACTATTTTATACAATGTTTACGCTAAGTTTAACACGTACTTATGCGCACAATATTCCATATAGACATCAACAGAACTGAGACTCCAGACTCCTGGACTTTAGAGAAAATATCAAGAGAAACCTGAGAAAGTGGGACATGGTCATTCATTTGGGAGGCTAAGTGGGACATGGGATCTTCTTTCAAAAGATGGGTCTGTCCCTCCAAAAGAATGAAATTTGGGAAGCTAAGAGGGACTGGGGATCTGCCCTGAAAAGAAGGTCTGTCCATCAAAAAGAGGGACATTTGGGAAGCTACGAGGGACAGGTGGTCTCCACCTAAAAGAGGTTCTGTACATCCCAAAGAGGGGCATTTGGGAAGTTACTAGGGACAGGGGATCTCCCCTGAAAAGAGGGTCTGTCACTCCAAAATAGGTACATTTTGTAAGCTATTAAAGACAGAGAATCTCCCCTGAAAAGAGGGTCTATCACTCCAAAAGAGGGACATTTTGAAAGCAACTAGGGACAGGGGATTTCCCCTGAAAAGAGGGTCTGTCGCTCCAAAAGAGGAACATTTTGAAACCTATCAGGGGCAGGGGATCTCCCCTAAAAGGAGGGTCTGTCACTCCAAAAGAGGGCCATTTTGAAAGCAACTAGGGACAGGGGATCTCCCCTGAAAAGAGGGTCTGTCACTCCAAAAGAGGGACATTTTCAGAAGCTATCAGGGACAGGGGATCTCTGAACAACCAGCTTCTAGTGTTACCCCAGAGATACTGAAAAAAAACCTGTTGGGAGGATATCTTGAGCTGAGTGATAGCTAAGGTTAAGTAATTTCAAAACTGTTAAGTCATATTTAGATTTTTATTTTTATGTTACTAGCCTACCAGGGTTCCCTGGTGGTCCAGTGGCTAGGATTCTGCGCTTTCAGCGCTGCAACCCGGGTATGATTCCAGTCAGGGCACCAGGCGGTCACTCTACCCTGAAGACGAGCAGGGTTGGTCCTGGTTAATACTTGGATGGGAGACCACCTAGGAATACCAGGAGCTGTATGCTGTGGCCCACTGGAGAAGGAACTGGCAGCTCACTCCAGTATCTCTGCTATGAAAACCAAGTGGATCAGCATGGTGTGTTATGGTACATGAGGTCACAGAGAGTCGGACACAACTGAACAACACAAACACAGCCTTCCATATCTGGAACTTCTGTGGTATCCCATTAATTATAACATTTTGTATGCAATTATTATTTACTGGGCATCCATTGTCTTCTTTGACTTCCTTGATTAACCCAGAGGCAGGGAAGAGCTTTGTAGTCTGATTATCAATTTTATTGAAAGCACATGCATAAAATACTTAAAAATAAAAGGCTATAAATCGCCTGTTAGCCTGGGCTCCTAAAATGTGTGCTTCCAGCTCCAAATTATTTTCCAAAGTATGAAGGACTTGCTTCAAAACTCCTTTAAATTCTTCCTGGCTCTTAAATGTTAGATAATTGTGTCTACCCATGTGTAGATGTACATATATATAGACAAAAACATCTAACATTTAAATCTAATATTAACTTCACACACCTATGATTAACTCCACTTTGAGAATTTCCATATTTTGAAACCGACTGATCTCAGCTTGAAATACAAAAATGTAATTAAGTGTTAGACTGTAATACACAAATCCTATTTTTTTAATTTTTATTTCTTTTTTGAACAGTTCTCAAACCATACATGATGTTTTATATTATGCTTCTCTATCTCTTGTTTGTTTATTGATCCGTGTTTCTGGCAGCTCATTTTCTTCCCCACTGGATATTTCTCTAGTGTGATTTGGTGAAATACAGCCTGGGCTCCAATCCAACTTGCCTTGAGTGTTTGGTGGGGTGAAATTCAAATGATATCTACAAATATCATCCTCTCAGTATTAATTTAAAAAAAAATGTATTATTGGTTTAAATGTTTTAGTTTTTCATTGTAGACATTTACCCTTTATGTGCCAAACTGGCGGTTGACACATGTATACAATGTATTAATAGTCTTTTTTTTATGTGAATAATAAAAGTTAATTTTGATATAATATTGAAATCTTGTTGCCATTTCATGAAAAGAGTCCCTTGGGGAGATATACTTGATGGTTAAATGTAATGTCTTGTTCTTTAATGTTAACCATTAAGTGATGAGGCCTTAAAGGCATCTCTACATTTTATGGATTATGAATGCATCTGATAGAGAAGAATTAGTAGTGTATGCAAACATTTTGCTTTACATGACAAAATCCCCAAATAAACATTTAAACACTTATATTGAAGTCAGCAAAATGTCTTGTAATTTCTGAGAGTTGCAAATTAGGGTTAATACCCTCCAAACCCAGGCTAAAGTAACATCAAATTTAAAATGATTTGTTTTGGGCAATCAGGTTAGCTGAAACATTTGATTTAAACTTTGGGGTTCTTGTTTTTGCTGTAAAGTAGCCTGGGATATGTAGTGTATCACTGAAATGTGCTATGTATTGCTGCTGACATACAGAGAGCAAGCAACAGCAGGTAAATAGTGGGTTAATGTTGATCCCCTGATGATGCATGCTGGTTGCAGGGGGGGGCAGTTGTCTGTGTAGACACCCCCTGGAGGTGTCAACATAATCATTAGAGGGATTTTTAGATATTAATAAAAGAAATGTATGAGATGTGCAGCATACATATAGGCTGCTTTTTGCCTAAGGAATGCAGAAATGTATTAATCCATGAAGCTTGGATATCAGCCTTTCAATATTGGTGATTAAAATATTTGTATTATAAATAATAAATATATTGGTTAAATATATAGGCCAATCTCCAGGAAGAAATTTCCAAAATCATTGTGACATACCTCAAGTATATAACCACATTGCCAAAATAAGCATTTTTAAGTTGAAATATTGATTTAAATACCATTTAATGATATTTTGAGATTAGAGTAGGAACAATAAAATAGCCGTTAATAAGTTAATAGAGTAATTGGATACGTTAATTGCTCTTTAAGGTTTAACACATGATGTTTGTAGTTTGATAAATGATCAGTCCATTTACAGTTTAAGCTGTGATTCATGAGAGACGATGATACTCATTATTTGGAGTACTTAACATTTAACCTAAATACCAACCCATAACAGACTTTGTGATGAATTCAGTTCTAATCTTTATGACAGGTAATGATCTGAGTCATTTGTACGAGTTTCAGTAGATAACCAAGTGATTGATTACGCATCATTGTTTGTTTCTGTGCTACAGTTGCAGTAACAATATAACTATCGTAGATGTTTTTTTAATATTACAATGGAATTGAAAATGGCAGTATCATACTTTCACTTTTTAAAACTTTTTTTTAGAAAATTGGAGGTTGATTACTTCTCTACAGAAAATATATTTACTCGCATTATGCTAAAAATACTGAAATAAAAAGGGATAAAGCAGGTCTGATATTTTTTGGCAGGGATGGGGGGTCCTTTACTGGCACCCCGACTATAGCGCGCCTGAGGAATGAGCGCCGACAAATGAGCGTTGATGCATGCGAGCACACACAAAAGCGTGGACGCCAAAAGTGCGCCCACCCACATCTCTCACCCAGCACACACAAAAGCACGCCAATCAATAGTGTGCGCTGATGACGGGCGCGCTACAGGCTGAATCCGGGTCAGGTGGTTAACTGTATGGTCCTGGGAGGCTGAAGGTGATGAGCTATAAGAGGGGCAGATATGTATTCTAAATACAGGTATCTGGGTCAGTATCACTCACCCCCATGAGCTCCCATCCATCTCGGCCCCAGGCTTTCGCTCAGTGACCCCTGGCGCCCCAGGTACAGCGCCCTCTGGTATCCTCAGTCCCTGTGCTGCCCCCTGACTCATGCCGGTACAGACTGAAGGGCAGGCTGGGGGGAGGAGGGTCCAAGCCAGATACTGAGATCACTGATCGGCTCCTCAGCCCCATGGCTCCCCCAGGTCGGTAATAATGTGAGGAGGGGGGGCAAAGTAGAGTGATCCGAGGACACCCCGGGGAAGGCAGCTGGTGCGCGAGAGGTAGAACTCTGCTTGCCCCCCATGGGGAAGGTCGGGAGCTAGCAATGGGGGACTAGCGTAATAAGGGATACAACGGGGGTAGTGGGATAGAAAAGGGATATCTGGGGGTGGCAATGGGGGCTAAAACTGGGGTTAAAAGAGATGCAAAGGGTCATGAGATGACAAGCAAGGGGGCTTGGATGGGAGCTAGAACATGCTCAGTATCACACTCTGTGACTTGCACACAGCAGCTGTCCCTCAGCACCACACTCCCACAGCCTGTAGTGCGGCCTGACATCAGCGCGCATGGGCTCGCTATTAAAGCTCGCGCTTTTGTATGTGCGCGCATGCGTCGGCGCGCATTTGTTGGTGCACATTCGCCAGGTGCGCTGTTGTTGTGCTACCTCTTTACTATATTGCTTTTCAATATGTGTTTAAAATAATGGTCTCCAAACCCCTCCTTAAGACCCAACAGACAGGTCATGATTTAGGTGTGAACAATAGAGAGGCATCTAGTATTCAACAGGCTGTAGGGCCTCAAATTGCTTTACCTGTGCATTCACCTAAATCATGGCCTGTCTGGTGGATCTTGATGATGAGTTTGGGAACCATTGGTTTGAACAATCGAAGAGAAAAGCAAAGCAACAAGTACACAGAATGGAGCTGCACTTGTAAAACATATTATAGTTGTCAAATTATAATTTAAATAACTACTAATTAACTAACACACTTCTCTTAACAGGAAAACATGTGATTGTAATAATATTGCTACCAAAATTTGAATATATCAATATCAAATCTAGAAAATATTGATAAACACAATTCAAATAACTGATTTACAAAATATGTGCAAATAAGGTTAGTACAGTGAAACACCTAATGCCAATATTATAAATTCAATAATAATACTATGAATACAAATTCAATTATATGCCCCAAATATGAAGTGGAGTGACCATCCAAATATTTCATCGTGGTGTTAGTCCAGTCATGATATTCGCCTCTTGTGGGGAACTCTGTAGGACGTGGCAGTTGTGGATGAGAACCAAGACTAATGACTGAAACCTGCATCTCCCATAGCTGATGGCGTGGTCCAATAAATATGCAAAGCTGTATGTTGGTGTAATCAATTTGCACCCATTTTTGTGAGTTTGACACATTGTTATTATCTTGCTTTTTAATACAAGCCATCTCTATTTTTGCAAGTCCCACTTTTTAAAAAAAATCAATACATAGAATACATAGAAGATTAAGAAAATCAATTAGCTGAGAAGAGTTTTCACATTATTGTGATTTTTTATTATTTTTGTGGTGCTACACAATAGAATTTGCATATCCACCCTTTTTTACAGGCTTATTGAATTTTCAAGATGGCTTATGTTGACCAATTTTTATTGCACATACCATGTTTGTACCTATATGAGACATATAGTTGAACTTGTATTGAGAGCATTATTATTGGATTTATAATATTACAATTTGATATTTTATGCTCAACTATTTTTATTGCACTAACTTTAATTGCATGTATTTTGTATTGCACTTATTCTTATTGTGTTTATATTTTCTTATTTTCTGTGTTTGATATTGATATAGATGAACTTTGGTAATAATAATATTACAGTCACGGTTCTTCTATTCAGTCGAAAATAGTATGTTAGTAAATTATAATTATATGTTGTAGACAAATGCAATACCAGTCCAGGTAAAGTTAATTGAAGAGAAGTATAGGTGTTGGTAAAGGACACAAATTACCTGTAGGCAGCAAACCTTAAGATCTGATCTCTGTCTTAATATTAGTGAATTACAGAGAATGAAATAGAAATGGTTTGTTTGCAACAATACATAAAAAAAAAATATGTTTGGTTATGGTATATTCATGTATAATACAATTGAATTCAATGCATGATTTTGTAGCAGATGCCCCCTTGCCTACAGGGTAGCTTTGCACAATGTAGTATGCTCTTAGACGTTTTGCCTTGATTGAAATGAACCCTGACTGTCATCTTGGGTAAGGATAAGGGCATAATAGAAAGCTCTAGCCTAGACATTTTCAGATGCAGCCCATGTAGCCATGACAGAAGGTGCCTTGTTACACTGCTCAGAAATGTAAACCTATCTGGCTACACCCCAAGATAGTCCTTGAATTATTCTCATTACTGTATTGTGGAGTCCGTAGTAAGAGGAGGAGATGGATGTGTGTTGTAATAATGATAACCCAATGATTTGCAAGAGCAGTTATGGGGTGCCTCAGAACAGTGGTGGAGCATGGAAGTCCCCAGTGCAAAAACAAGTTGGGGGCCTTCCTACCAAAGGGGAGTCTGACCAAAGGGGAGTCTCTACAAGACCCCTTGCCCTAGCTCTCCTCCCTAATACCCTTTCCCATAGCAACACCCCTCCCCAAAACCCTTTCCCATAGCTGCAGCCCCCAAAGACCCCTTTCCATAGCTGGGCCTCTTCAGAGGAGGGGCCTGGTTCATTGCTCCACCTACACCAGTGGTAGCTCTGCCCCGCTATCAGAAACTCACATGCACATAAATGTTTGCCGCGCCCGCCACACCCCACCCTTCCTACGCCTCTGCTTTAAACGCATTATAGAAAATGTTCTCTTAATAAAATACAATCAGCCCAAAACACAACAAAACCACATTGTCCATCACTGTACCAGTTGGATTTTGGATTTAGTTTACAATTCCTATTTTATAATGGAAGAACACATTTTCTGATAAAATGCCAACATTTCTAGTTAACCAATGACTTCTTACTAGATGATTGTTGCCTTAACACTGTCTCGGGAAGTTTTATTTCAAGGTTTATTTCCAATTTCTTTGTGTAGCTGCCTTTTTCTCTGTTTTAGATATTCTTTGCCCAAGGAAAAATAGCCCGCTAAACACAGAAAATGAAACCAAACTAATAATGGAAGTGTGTGAAATAATTGATTAAATTCACTAAGTTTATAACTTTCTTATTAGTGAAAACATTAAAATAATATTATGTACCTGTGTATTTTTTCATGCAATAATATTGAAATCAGTAAGGTTTTCGTCACTGGTGACTATCACTCAATATTTACTTGTGAAGTTTTAAGCACAGTTTGGAAGTTGATAAGGAGGAACCAAAACAAAATGGTAAATTCCTGAGCAGCATAATTACATATAAAAGAGATTAGAGGTTGCATATTTTCTTTATATTCTGAAACATTTAGCCTATTTTTAAGTATTGATGTATAAAGGCAAGAAATTGTACAGTTTGGTGGCTCAGGTATAAAGTTCAAGGCCCAAATGCAAATGTATAGATTAGGGTGCACCTTAGGATAAATTTGATAAAGCCAAGTAGAGAGAAAAGATCCTATTTGAGGGCACACCTAATAATCCTTGTCTTAGAACGAAGAGGATAAACTGTACAGTAAAACTTAACTTTTAATATAAATAGTTAAAATCCATATTAAAATATATACACATAGGTGGCTGAGAGATGGCGGAGCTATGGAATAGGTGGAAATAATATATCACAATAGAGAAACCTGCCTAAGGTGTACTGGCCATATACAAAAAAAAGAGCTGGTGTCGTCACAAAAAAGGTGACTATTGTGCAAATAAAGTGCTAAATATATAAAGTGCAAAGTGCTCTAGTAGGTATAATATGCAATTGTACATAGATAATAAGTGCTAGGAAAGTATGTTGCATATGGCAAGTATGGTAATATAAATATAAGGATTCAATTATCCTGTATTGTAGATTTCTCAAGGAACACAGTGATAAGTTTGGGTGCTTAAATATTGCTGTGACTTTGAGTAGCACCCCACTGTATTGTGTAAAACATACACTGTACTTAAGGGACTGCAGTGCACATTAATAAAATGATGCCCAAGTAGCTCTCAGTTATTGCTGCATAAGTCACCTATACCCATCTATAAATGTCTGAAACTTCCTCAAAGTTAGAGTGTGCTAAATAGCATAACTCTTAAAATCAATGGAGGGACTTTAGTCTATGGGCCTGATATGAGAACCGTATCATTCCACCATTAATAGCCTCAATATTATCCCAGTGATATCGGGCAAATCTTGTCAGGATCCTATTTATAAAAAGCTGTGCCTTCCTAAATTGTGGCTAAGTATTGGCTAAATAGCTTTTATCTAAAGCACAAGGAAGGGGCTTTACTCTATGGGTCTGAAAAGAAAAAACGCCTGCTCTCTGCCTCACACGCCGCGGTCTAGATGCTTCTAAATGACGTCATAGACCCGCGACTGCGTTCCTACGTGAACCCTAACTTTGAGGAAGTTTCAGACATTTATAGATGGGTATAGGTGACTTATGCAGCAATAACTGAGAACTATTTGGGCATCATTTTATTAATGTGCACTGCAGTCCCTTAAGTACAGTGTATGTTTTACACAATACAGTGGGGTGCTACTCAAAGTCACAGCAATATTTAAGCACCCAAACTTATCACTGTGTTCCTTGAGAAATCTACAATACAGGATAATTGAATCCTTATATTTATATTACCATACTTGCCATATGCAACATACTTTCCTAGCACTTATTATCTATGTACAATTGCATATTATACCTACTAGAGCACTTTGCACTTTATATATTTAGCACTTTATTTGCACAATAGTCACCTTTTTTGTGACGACACCAGCTCTTTTTTTTGTATATGGCCAGTACACCTTAGGCAGGTTTCTCTATTGTGATATATTATTTCCACCTATTCCATAGCTCCGCCATCTCTCAGCCACCTATGTGTATATATTTTAATATGGATTTTAACTATTAATATTAAAAGTTAAGTTTTACTGTACAGTTTATCCTCTTCGTTCTAAGACAAGGATTATTAGGTGTGCCCTCAAATAGGATCTTTTCTCTCTACTTGGCTTGATGTATAAAGGAGTATATTGTAAATAAAGATCTACAAGGACAGGATTTCAAATATTATTCTGGTGAATATGGGAGCCAGTAGAGAGGATGACATAGCTTTGCAGCAGATAAAGAGTGTTGAGTCACGTAAATTAGTTTGGAGGTAGCATTCACGATGGATAACATCAGGGGAAGATAGCCAATGGGTACACCATTAAGGGGTTTACCATCGTCAAGATAGGATTGTAAGAATTATTAATTAGAAAACGGGTTATATGTTATATAAGGTAGTACCCTATTCTGAAGTTGTTCTATAGGTGAAGGAAGAAAATAGTGCCTGCACATGATGAATGAAAGTCCAATACACCCGTGAGGCAGTGGGTAACTGGTGACGGAGATTTGAGGAAAGGAATACGTAAACCTTAGGATATCTGTTGAATGCTTGATACATGTGAATTTATGGCATAGTTATTAGATTACTTATTTCAGTCTTTTTACACCAAAAATCCTTTTGTAGATTTTTTTTCTCTAAACATATAAATAGATTGAAAGTTCCAAAAATACTTCCTGACAATCGTATACTGCTATTCCACCACTAGATGTCATCAGCAGGCTGGCTAGATTACAACATAAACCCAATACGTCATGGTAAGCAAATGATCTCATAATGTTTCTCTGTTACGACACACTTTATAATGAAATGCTCAGGCTGCTCTTGCTAGTCTTGGCCTTGCATATATTATCACAGTGAATATTTGTGAGCTGGGATATTTACATATTTAAAAATTGAGCACAGCATCCCATATGTTCTCCAACACCAGTATTTATATCTAACAGATAAACATACGCCTTATCAGGAAACGTATCAATATGTGTATAAAATAAGGTATATTCAAAATGTAATGTAATTCAATATTTATGTGTGTATTATATCTTATCAACTTTACATGTCTTTTGAATTAAAAGTCCTAACAAGATTTTAATAATTCTCAAACAAAAAACTGCTTACTTCCCCTGAGCACATGGGTGCCAGATATGTAAAGGTTCCTATTCATCACGGCAACACTTACTACTGGTAGCTCCTCCCTACAAACTATAACTTGCTCCACCTATAAAATACATATCCTCATCAACTAGTCAATCTTTATCCTATCCCAGTTCTTCTTCTAAACATCACATGGATATATTTTTCAATTTGACCATTCCAGGTGAAGAAACATGACTAGAAAAGAAAAGGATCAAGATGTAAAAATGTGGGTATGTAATAAGCTGACCATAGAAAAGAAAGCCTGTCAGAAGTCTGAATTAAGTGTGTCATGACCTGCATCTTCAATGGGGCTTGATAAGAACCTTGTTCAAACCTACCCCAGCACGACCGTGTAGTTCTTGTCACCTCTGGCACAAAAGATGGCTTCAGGATAGAGACAACGTCCATGAATATGTGCAGATAATGCAGACAGGATACCAGTAGTCTCAGAACAGGACTACTCCCCTGAGGATAAATAGTCACACCTTGTTTATGTGAAAATAGAACTGACCACCTTATTATGAACTATGTCCATATTTATACAGTGTCTCCAGTGGAGAACAGCTATTCAGAGAATTGTGCATTTTTGGTAACCAATGAGCACAAAGATTCCCCAATCAGGCCAATGTGCATTCTTGGTTGCCTTAGGAATGCATGCATACATGTCAAACAGAGCATCTCAGGTATATGTGCAAGACAGCATCTGCTCTGTTACTATCTCAAGTGTATTGACTTAGCTTATCCTTCAGTCAAGTACTATCTGGATGGGCAGGTATGAGCTATGTGTTTAACTGCTGTATTCTGCAGAGCTGTCCATCTGCAGAGCATCTTATAGAATTATTACTATAGCTCTCACTGGGGTGCATCCCAAACCCCCTATTTCTGCATGTATAAAAGCACAATGTGCAAAACCCCCTTGTACGAGTTTATTAGCACAGGGTATAGTCTGTGTTGCACTAACTTGTGGGACTTTTTCTGTACATGTCCCCAGAACTAGAGTTTACTTCTAACATGTCCCCATCTCAATCACTTACAGGATGAACAATATGTTATTAACAACAGTACCTGTAACATGAAACACAATTTATATCCAATAATACACAACATAAACAATATATGTCCCATTTGGTTGCACAGGGAACTTGTCACCTCAGGCCTAGGCACATTACTATAGCAAACTCTCTAGGCTCTGGGCATGACCACAAGTATCATAGGTACCCTGGCATTATAACCCATACAAAATCTAGTATACTCATAAACCAAAATACATATAATATTGTAATCAAATTTGGACCCAGGGAAGTTCCCAAATCCCAGGGCCAATACACAGTCCACAACAGTCCAGTAAAGCTCTGGGCATGAAGAAATGGGGTGGCAAAGGTTCCCCCTGTGCCTCCCAAAATCCAGTTGTGACGAAGTGTGTGGCATAACAACCAAACACAGTCAACTTCTACCCAGACACAATCATATTTAGAATCCTCTAAAAAGTTTAACTTGTATAAAACAGTTATACAAAGAGGAGGCAGACAAATCTAAGAAAAAACAATGTAGGCCTTATTCTAGTAAATTATCTCTGATTAATGAGTGGATGAACATGACAAGCTCAGCAAAATCCATTTTGAGGAGGATAATCTGTTTTGTTATGATGGAGTGGTGGAAGAAGAAATCGAGGCACAGAGTGATGTCTCCCTGAAGACGGCTGTCAGAGCCACCCCCAATATTCTTTGCTGATAACAAGATGTACAGTATGTCTCAATTTAGAAGAAGCTCAGATTTCAGTTTCCCAATTCCTTACTAAGGATTAATTGGACCGCAATGTATAAAAAGGCTATAAAAAAGTGACTTTACAGTGAAAGTAAAATGAACAAATGATACGCATCGAATTATACTCATCCAATACTGGAGATCATTCTCGAATTCTAAGCATGGACATTTTTTCATAGTGGTAAGATAGTATCTATAGGTTGGAAATTCAAAGACCTCTTTGATAGGAGAATGGAGACAGGTCTTACCAAAGTCTACTTGATTGTAGTTACCTCTACAATCAAGAATGCACAAAAGAAGTCATAACAGAATTGAACTTAATGCTCTGACATTGTGAAGCAGTTAGAAAGTAAACTGTCAAATTAATAGTTTACTGAAGCTCCAGTAGACTTGGACAGACTTTATCCTGGACCAGGGATTTAGCACTTGCAATGTGCTATGGATCCACAATTGGTATATTATATTATATAGCAAACTTTCATAGCAGACACATTGAATCCTTATGTTCTTTACTTTAAAAGTCTTTTTGCTAATCTCTAGGAGAAGTTATTTTAGAAATCAGGAAATATAAACACCATTGTCCCCCGAACTGGATTTAGATATGTTTTAAGAATGCCAATAAGCAGCGTATATTCAGAAATGAAACTAAGGAGACAGAGCAGGGATACATACTACAAAAATAATTTCTGTTGTTTGCCTTTCCTGACTTTTGTGAGCAAGATTTGATTTTTGGGCTCTGGATTTTGGCTTAAGAGGATATCAAATTGAATTCAAAGTTTACCCTCAGGGAAAATGTCTCATGTATACGTCCATATTTTGAACCTCTATTGTCTTCCTTTAAAGAAACAAAGATCCCTGGTAAAAGAAGCACTGGATTTGCTGCTATTTATCAGAAAGAAAGCAGGTTTAAATTAAAGGTATATGCAAGTGAGCTGGATTATGAATGCATCTGATAGAGGAGAATTAGTAGTGTATGAAAAACATGTTTGCATGAAAAAATACCAAAATAAACTTTTAAACAGTTACCATAAAGTTTGCTGAATTTCTTGCATTTGCAAACTGTTTTCTATCAATGTTGATACCCCCTGAAAATCCCAGGGAAAATTAGCATACATAATACATTGTATCTATTTTTGGTCTGTGAATTGAGCTCTTACTTTTCCTTAGTTTTCTGTAATACCCAGAAAATAATTCACTGATTGTTTTCTCTACATTCTAGGTGATACTTCCCCCAGCCCCAGTGATTTGCCCCATCACATCCCCCACCCCCCAAGTGAATTGCCCCTGAGATCTCTCCCAGCCCCAGTGAACTGTCTGCACTCACTCACACAGAGACAAATGCACTTCCACAGAGACACTTGAAACTTTGCAGGTCATTGCAGGGCCATAAATCAAGCATAAATGCTCATTCACTTAAAATACAAATTAGAATAGGAAGAAGAAGCTGAAATGTATGGTTTCAGTACTCTTATAATTTGTTAGAATTGTTCAAGGAGATGATGTATGTCTAAAGAACAACCGTGTAACCGCTCAAGCATTTTTACTTGAATGTTGATTTATAGTCCTGTAAGGACCCAGTGTAGCAGACTCATCATACAGCATTGCTGATTGGCTGCATAGCTGGGCATGCTCACATGGACAGGGTACACTTTAAAAAAAATGTACCCTCTCAGGAGCCTAGCTTAATTCTGGGAGTGTAAACATCACCTGCAACAGTTTTCTTTTTTAATGCAAAGCTAAAAAAACATAGTGCATGCAAATAAATGTAATCATACACTAATAATTCCCCTCTATCAGATGCATTCATAACCCAGCTCATTTGCATATTCCTTTAACATTTTCTGAGTATGAAAGGCTTTAGGAAATGTAAAGCCTATTTTGTAAACAAAGCCAAATTCACATTTAAGGATAAGACATTCAAAATAAGTCTCTAGCTACTATCAGTCCACTGATTAAAGAAAATGTATGACTGGTCAAGCATAACCTGTTAGATGTTTTATCATATAAAGGTATGTCTACAAAGTTTCCAGAGGTTCATTATAGGAAATTAACAATTTTAATACAAAAGACTATAGTAGCTAAGAACTGAACTCATATAGCATGCCCTCCTACCCATGGTTTGTGTTAATTCATAATGCAGGTTTAGCACTATCACCACCATCTTTCACAGCTGATACATTCACCTACCTTAGTTAACCCTCTACCCTCTTTTCAATTACTTGCCAAGCCCTTGTTACTTCCTTTCAATTACTTCTCCTTATATTTTATTAATCCCTTTAGATTGCAAATTTGCGGATTTCCAGTCTTGTAAGGTGCTTTCAAAAAAGCATGTGGCATGTGTATAATATTGTATTTTCTTTTCTTTTGTTTTTCTTCATACTTAACCCTGTACAGCACTATGGAATATGTTGGCACATTACAATTTTTTTAAAGAATAATAATAATAATAATATAGGGTTGATCCCAGCAGATGTCTTGCTCCCAGCAGATGTGAGAGAGAGGAATGGATGCAGGCACAAGTGGGTGAAGGTGCACCTGCACATCTGTGAGTATAACAGTATTGGAGGTCCGTAAATCAGTGTCATGTGTCTGTCTTAGGTCCAGTGCAAGCTTTCATCAGTTATTCCCGATTTACTGTGAGCTGCTACCATGTTGTACCCTTAGATTATGTTAGGAAATGCATAGTGTGTGAAAGCTTAAGGTAATGATGAGACTCAGATTGCGCCTTGTTTCTTGCATATGCAAGGTTCTAGTCGGGTCTCAACAACCCTTGTACTTCCCTCTGCATTATTAGATTATTGGTGTTACTGCTTAGGAATGTTTGCAGTGTGCTCTAGAATCCAGGGACTTGTTTTGACCTCCGTGTTCAATTCCATGTATATCTCCATATTGTTCTACTGTGATAGTGAGGTGAATCAGAATGGACACTAGCACATCTTCCTGCATGGAGGTTGTGGCAGGACTAAGTAGCATTCTCCAGTGATTGCTTTGTGACTACATTATCCTTTACAGAACCCATGATTCTGTAAATGAAAACTATCCAGAGGTCACAGGCAATGTAAACTGCTACCAACCTCCTGTCTACAATTTCATTAAAGTGATTTTGTAAATGTAAGTTTCTTAGCAATTTCATTTCATCTGTAATAGAAGAGAGCCAGTTTATGGACCGGGTATCTAATATCTCTTAAAAAAAGTTTTGAATAGGGCACCTTTGAATTATGGTTATTTATGATAGGGATATTGAATTGGATCAATCCCAAACCCCCTGAGAGTTTAAACTCTTGCTGCCATATTAGGCTGCTGCAGCCTAGAAGTATTCAAGGGACACTTGTTAATATGTGACCTAATTGCACAGGTTAATCAGATTGTTTCTATTAATTGTTTTTTATAAGCCATCCTTCTTCCTCTTTAAAATCAAGTAATCCCCACGTGACGATCTTTACTTCAATATCCCAGTTCATGTTATAAAATTGATAAACAGTATATTAAAATACATTTTATGATACATTTCATAAATATCTGCATATTTCAGGCAGTAGTGAATGACAGTTTATCTAAGCATGTATTCCATAGCTCCTGTCCTTGTATGTCCCTCTTCCATTTATGATATTTTATTAGCCAACTGTAGCATTACAAGGGCCTGTCCCAGATTGCCCAGCCCTGATCACCCTGGCCATCAGGAATACATAGTTGCCAAAATGGTAAGCGTTCTTCCTCTAATGTAAAAATAAACCTTTTTGTCAAAGCTTGCAAGCTGGAGAAACACAAACCTCATAATTTCACAAGCTAGATGAAATGCAACAAAATTCCAGAGAAGTCAAAAACAGCATTTTTTTTATAGATTTCATGTCACAATCAGTTTGTGTTTCAATAAAATTACAAAATAGAAAAAGGAATGTCTCCTTCACTTATATGTGATTGGCACAGAATTAAGTTACATGTGTAATTTTCATTTTTATTTTCTTTAAAGAAATGAACTATACTTATTATCCTGACATCATCAAAGGCATATTTAAATTTAATGGATTATGAATGCATCTGATAGAGGAGAATCCGTGTATAAAAATACCAAAAAAAACATTAATAAACCTACCATGATGAAAATCCAAGCTATTAGCATAAAATTCATAATTTGTTACAGGTAACATTGATGCAATATCTGGAAATACAGTCTCTGCAAAGCATCATGGGATGTGCAGTCTTTTTTCCCCACCACAAGGAAGCTCAGACATTGTTGCTGTGGATTTCTGTATTGTCATGCTGTTGGCTTGAAGGTCAATATAGGGTTAAGAAATTTACCTGTATGCAGTGTTTCTATTGGTAGGTACCAGGTGCTTATGTAGGCACTTTGGGGGTGTGGAAACCATTTTTTTAAATAAAATAAATCTGTATTTGTATAGAATGAATCAATGTAATGAATGATTCTGATATAAGCAGCATGTATTAGATTAGAAAAAGGTAAAAACAGTGAAACATCCATATACCGTATATACTCGAGTATAAGCCAACCTTTTCAGCACATGTTTTATGCTGAAAAAGCCCCCCTCGGCTTATACTCGCGTAAAAAAAAAATCGGGGGAAGGAGGAGGATAACCGGGTGAAGGAGGAGAAGAAGGAGGATGGTGATAAGGGGGGAGGAGGATAATGTGGGGGAAGGAGGAGGATGATGATAAGGGGGGGAAGGAGGAGAAGGAGGAGGATGATGATAAGGGGGGAGGAGAAGGATGATAAGGCGGGAGGAGGAGGATGATAAGGGGGGAAGGACCCTCTTTTCCACCCTCTGCTTGTACTCGAGTCAATACCTTTTTACCGTTCTTTGTGGTAAAATGAGGTGCCTCGGCTTATGCTCGGGTCGGCTTATATACCCGAGTAAATATGGTAGCTTTAACTATTATCAAAACATATGTTTCATGGTTCCCCAGTTTGGAATTTAGATACAAACCATTGATGTATGATTCTCCTCTATTACGGATGGATCCAGGTATTTGAGGAAAATTAACAGTTTAGCAAATATGAATTGTGTGTTACACTCTTTTGAGATGCCATGAAAGGGGTTACATTGCAGAATTATTTGGCTTAAATTTGTACTAGTAAACAATAATAGATATGAAGCTCTTTTACAGTACTCTCTGAATAGTAAAAGAGTACACCAATATAGAACAATTTAGAATTATTTATTCTATGCATTATATATGCCTTTGTATTTGTGAAAAAGAACATGCAATACATGGATTGATAAATACCAAAAGATAGGGAGCCACTGCTCCAAAACGTTTTATTTCTTACACATATATACTATATATTCTATATATTATCTGTCTCTAGATGTCTTTTAAGATTTACATAAGCTTGTCAGTTCCTGATGTAATATTTAAAACATATGTTAATGTCAACAGTTTATGCAAAACATTATTAATCACAAACACTATACAGTGGCGGAAAAAAGTATTTGATCCCCTGCTGATTTTGAACGTTTGTCCACTGACAAAGAAATGATCAGTCTATAATTTTAATGGTAGGTGTATTTTAACAGTAAGAGACAGAATAACCAAAAAAACAAACAAGAAAAATGCATGTAAAAAAAGTTATAAATTGATTTGCAGGTCAGTGAGGGAAATAAGTATTTGATCCCCTATCAATCAGCAAGATTTCTGGCTCCCGGGTGTCTTTTATACAGGTAACGAGCTGAGATTAGGAGCACTCTCTTAAAGGGAGTGCTCCTAATCTCAGCTTTTTACCTGTATAAAAGCAATCAATCAATCAGATTCCAAACTCTCCACCATGGCCAAGACCAAAGTGCTGTCCAAGGATGTCAGGGACAAGATTGTAGACCTACACAAGGCTGAAATGGGCTATAAGACCATCACCAAGCAGATTGGTGAGAAAATGGCAACAGTTGGTAATTGACAGTCTACCTCGGTCTGATGCTCCATGCAAGATCTCACCTTGTGGAGTTTCAATGATCATGAGAACAGTGAGGAATCAGCCAAGAACTACACAGGAGGATCATAGTCACCAAGAAACCAATTGGTAACACACTACACCATGAAGGACTGAAATTCTGCAGCGCCAGCAAGGTCCCCCTGCTCAAGAAAGCACATGTACAGGCCCGTCTGAAGTTTTCCAATGAACGTTTGAATGATTCAGAGGAGAACTGGGTGAAAGTGTTGTGGTCAGATTAGACCAAAATTGAGCTCTTTGGCATCAACTCAACTCGCTGTGTTTAGAGGAGGAGGAATGCTGCCTATAACCCCAAGAACACCATCCCCACCGTCAAACATGGAGGTGAAAACATTATGCTTTGGGGTTGTTTTTCTGCTAAGCGGATAGGACAACTGCAGCGCATCAAAGGGACGAAGGACAGGGCCATGTACCGTCAAATCTTGGGCGAGAACCTCCTTCCCTCAGCCAGGGCATCGAAAATAGGTCGTGGATGGGTATTCCAGCATGGCAATGACCCAAAACGCAATGCCAAGGCAACAAAGGAGTGGCTCAAGAAGAAGCACATTAAGGTCCCGGAGTAGCCTGGCCAGTCTCCAGACCTTAGTCCCATAGAAAATCTGTGGAGAGAGCTGAAGGTTCGAGTTGCCAAACATCAGCCTTCAAACCTTAATGACTTGGAGAGGATCTGCAAAGAGGAGTGGGACAAAATCAATCCATCAATTTATAACTTTTTTGACATGCGTTTTTCTTGTTTTTTTGTTATTCTGTCTCTCACTGTTAAAATACACCTACCATTAAAATTATAGACTGATAATTTCTTTGTCAGTGGACAAACGTTCAAAATCAGCAGGGGATCAAGTACTCCCCCCCCCCCCCCCTATTGGAGAAATACACAATTAAAATCCACCTCATAGACAAGTTCATATACATAAGTTATTCTTTGCCACTGCGAACACAGGTTCCAATGTACTGAGTGGCATTTGTAGTTCCTAATAGGAAAATTCCACTATGTCTACTGCCTTCTGTCTGAAGTAGTAATCAGAAATGTCACATAATACTAAATTAAAGAGGAACATTTGCTAAGTCCATCAATGTCGAAGTGCATCAAAAATCTACTTATTAAATATTGCACTAGGTAGGAACATCGGTTTAAGTGGCATCAGTATGTTTCAGGATACTTACAACCCAATGCAGGTACAAAACTCTAGTGCCCCCTACAGGCTAGTGGTCATCTGCTACCAGCAGCAGCCATGATGCAAATGGGTCTCTTAATTTATTAGTGAAGAGAAATAATTTGTTTTATAGGAATGGATTGTTTTTTTTCCCTTCGATACATACTTCTAGTATTCCTTACATTTGAGTTCACATGTGCCTGTGCACATCTCAGCTGCACAGCAGGACAGCCTGGGAGGAGGAATGGTATTAATTCTTACTACCTATGTCAGGAGCTGTGCATGTAGCTTTTGAGACTGCCTATAAGTGCATCTGAAGGCTGATGTACCTCCACAAAGTAATACATAAGCTATTAATGCAGTGGATTCTGATGGAGCTTCCCCGGAGACAGATTAGGTTTAGTGTTAATTTGGATGAGGGTTTCAGGGAAGGATGTATCTGATAATTTGAATGACCAGCGGCAGCTTTACAGTGAATGGAAGGTAAACAGCAGGCAGTATAACAGGTTCTAGGAATTGAACAAGCTCAAAATTTCAACAAACTGGGTAGAGTACTATATATTATTTATATTTACAATTTAGCATATATTTAAAGGGTTAGAAGAATGTAGGCATACAATGATATTTTCCACCTCCAAATCTACATCCATTGGTGATTTTACATATGTGGCCCCACTCTGATTGCAGATTAAATCCTACAGATAATCCAACTATATAATGTTACCTCCCTTCATGCTTAACCCATACAAGTGCTGCAAATTACCACAGAAATATATACACCATTCCATAACTGGGTTATAACAATAATTCAAGATGTGATTTTATTAGATTCATACGTGCAGTACATATAGGCTTGATATACACTACTTGCATACTGAATGGTATTGCAGGATTGTTATATTTTTTTTTTAGCTGGAACTGAGGTGCATTGGAGGGAAAATGGGATACTGCAGAAGAGAGGACAAAGTAGAAGGACATCTTGAGTGAGAGAGACAGTCCAAGATTGTAAAATGGAGAGAGCAAGTCCTGAAGAGGGACACATGGAAAATAAAGGATAACAATGATGATAGATGAGTTAGAGAGCCAAAGGGCTAGAAAGAAATAGAAAGACAGATCAAGAGAGAAAGAATGCTCAAAAGGACATGCTAATCCCCTGAAGGTTTATATATAAGATATCTATATATTCAATCTTGGCCAGCACTTTCCTCCAACTGTGTTCTTTTTTTATTCCCCAGGCTTTCCCCCCCAATTTCCTCATCTTTCTTTGCTCTCATTTAATTCTATCCACCTCACTTCCCCTTCAACATGTCATTCCTACTGCCTGTATTCTTCTACACCTATACTTCTTTCTTCTCCTCTCATCAATCCTTCCTCTCCACTTAACTCCCCTTTTATCTCGTCATATCACTTCTCTGGCCTCTCCCCCTTATTTCCTCTTCTCCTTCAAGCCCTCTGTTCTTTTGCTCCTGTCATTTTTCTTTCTTTACCCTTCTTCCATCTTTATTCTTTCACCCTCCTTTCCCCTTTCCTCTCTTTTACTCAATCCTCTTTCTCTGTTCATCTCACTGCCCTCTTTCCTTTCCTAGTTTCCTTTTCTTCTCTCCTTTCTCTTTTTCTTAATTTTCCCTTTTCACCCCTTTTTAGACCCTCTCCACATGTCTTTTCTCTCCTCCTCCATCCCACTTTCTCTTTCTAGCTGTATACTTATCCTGTCCTCCCTTTTGCCTTTCTTGCAATTGCCTCTTTCCTCTCATCCCCTTATCCCTTTTTCTTATCCCATCCTCCCTTTCTTAAAGGGCTATTTACCAAACTGTAGGTGCTCCTCATGGCGTGAAAGAGCACAAGCTTTTATGTTAAAATTGTCTATTTTTTGATTACATTAAAACAGCTAAGAAATCTGGTTTTAAGTCTGTTTACTCATCAACGTGTATACTGCTTACTGTCTGTTGCATTAGTAAAAACATATAACAGTGATTGATAGTATTTTTCCCTGCACTCAAGAATGTATTGAGCAGTTAACCCATAATTTGCCTGTTTAGGTGATTCCAGCATTCCATGCTCTGCACAGATGGATTTGTTAAGGGTTAACCTTTTGTTTTCTTTTGCTCACTACACAGAGCTGTAGCTGTGGGTCTGACAAAGGACAGTCAGTGACACATGTAAACACAGATTTAATGTATTTGATTTCTCAGTGTAAAATGAATATATTAAAAAAAAATCAAAAAGTATTTCAATGTGCTTCTAGGAGATCTTTTCTGTGATATACTACAAATTGTGCTGAATTAAGTGGCCTCTCCTCCTGTATCTCCTCTCTCTAATTTCTCTCCTTAGCCACTTTTCTCTCCTAATTTCTCTAATATTTTTTGTTTACATCACTTCTATAGTCTCTCTTCTCATTACAGCCAAGTCTCTCTCCCTTTCTCCTTACTGTTACTTATTCTGTCAGCTCATCTCTCCTCTTCATTTAACTATCTTTCTCTCTCAATCCTTCTGTCTCATCTCTGACTCTTCCCTCCTTTCCATATTTCACTCATCATCCTTATATTTTCTTTCCATACATCCAAAAGTGTGAAAGGCAACAAAAAGCACACAGCAGAGAAACTACTACATGAGAGAGAATGGAGATTGTGAGTTAAGAGGATTGGGTACTAATTGGCAAGGCTTGGAGAAGAGGGAGATATAGATGTGTCCAGAGACTCTCTGTCTGTAAAAATATGTTATGATATTACATTACGTTTTTGGCTCTTAAAAGTTACCACTTGCTTTCACATTCAGAAAAGTTGTCACTAGATTCCTTCTGTCCAATAAAGATTCTGGAACAATAGAGACATTGGAAAGTCATATTACATATTTATATGCATGAACATGCCTTACTTGCTGAAAGTATAATGCTAAAATTATGTGTGTGAAAATAGATATTCAGAAGAAGTCTACAGATCATCAGAATGTATTTTGTAGATGAAAAAGCAGTAAAAACAAGTTTTTACTGAGTGGAAGGAAATCTTTGAATTCTTTTGAATTGGACTATGATTACTCATCGAGTCAAATATTGTGAAGCCATGCTGGACACTTGTGTACTGAACTCTAGAAACTAATTACTTCCATGCTCTGTTTACAAACATGAACTAATTAATTTTCACTCCAGTTTAGTCTAAATGTTAATATTGGTTATGTGTTGCAAAACAATCTAATTAGAAAGCTTTTACATTTTTGTAGTGCTTTGGTTGAAAAATCTAAATTAATTATCTTGTGCCCTTCATCAATGGAAAGGGGCCAGAATGCTTAATTTGGTTGCCATAGTAAGAGTATTATAACTTATGGCCTTGCTTCTGTTCATTGTACATAGTACATTACTATAATACACAAGATTTTTTTATATTGATCCAGAATACCAGTAAATGATGACGGAAACAAAAACTGCTTACTTGACCTCTGCCTTCAAAACCATTGAAATTGTTTTTTTTACAATAGTATATTTTTAAAATCCAGCATGACTAATACATGCATATGACCTCTGACAACATACAGCACAAATTGTCACAGATGCATTTTTTCTTGAGTGTTTATGTTCTTGAAACACATGCTATTATCATACTGCTGTGATGTTTTATAATGTAAAGCAACCATACCCAGAAACAAGTAAAAGTCAACCAAGTATTTTATAAAGCCAGAAGAAGCTATATGAAAAGGCACTTATAGTTGTGAATTCTTCAGCGGTGTAAATAATTATCTTTATTCGCATGTTTTATTCTCTTTGACTCTAAATATTTTGTTGAACCAGAATTCTCCCCTAAATTTGTTTTGGTGATTTTGTTTCTCAATGTTGCTTTTTTGCATATCCATATTTTATTTTGCATTTTATTTAATCGTTTCACAAATTTTTATTTCAGTTAAAACTTTTTATAAATGAATCAACAACTTTTGGAAGATATTTAAAATAGTAATTAGAGATTTTTTTTAAATATTGTTTTTTGTGAGATTATATATATGTTACGGGCAATGTGTTGAATGCGGGCATTGTGTACAATGCCTGGGCAATGTGTAGAATAATGACAACAAGGTTTTTGAATTATTAGTCAAAATCAACCATAGTTAATCATAAGAATCATTTATTAGAGCAAGGCAAATAACTGTGGAACTTTGAATGTCAGAGCTGATGGTAGCTCTGCACGCGCTCTTTTTGGAAACACATTCGTTCAATGCATGGTTTTAATATGCCATATAGCTTGTTATGAATAAAACAGTTAACATAAACCAATATTCTTTGTCTGTGTTTTAGTTACCAAAACAACTCAATATATATAAGGCAGACGGACAGAAGGGGCCTTGAGCTTTGAGAGGCGTGCCTGAGGAGCTGGGGGTGACGAGTGCAGGCGCCAAACATAGCGATGGCCCCGCTGCCGACTAAGTGCCATCGGGTTATGCCATGTCGGAGGATGATTATATTATTTGCCTTCCCTTAAATCCAACGTTAATTTGATAATGAAAAAATATTCTCAAATTTGATCCATACTGTTTTCAGTATAACGTAATGTACATTATTATACAATTCAAGGGATATACTGTTGAGGATTATCAGACCCACTGAAGTCATTCATTTTAGGTACTGCAATCAGTTTTGGTTTACTGGAGCCAACTTTTCTTTGCATTTTGGCTCTGTCTAACTGAGAGACATCTAAAGGTCCAACACGCTTATATACAGTAGATGTTGTTAGTCTGTTACATACTTGTGAACTACAGTGGTCATTTAACTCCTATTTTTACCTACAATATAATCCTCATTATTTAGTAATTTATAATTCAATACAGAATATAAGTATAAAAAGGTTTAATAAACAACCTAAAAGAAGAGATTTTGGTATAAATTGACAGGAATCATTGGTTGTACTCATGTAAACTACCAAGTCCTCAAGCTTTGAAGTTATAGCTACATAAAGTGAACATCCAAAGGAAGGTCAAACCCGGCAGAGTTTCATGTCGTAAAACTCGAAATTCGACAACATTTTACATATTTAGAAATCTACTAGAATATGGTTCAGGTTTTGGATCAGAAGTAGTACATTGTGGAAGCTGTCAACCCCTTCCGTATAGAAATCAAATCAGTTGTCAGATTGCAAAAACTCTACCCATTAGTATAAAACTTTTTAGAGGTCTGAGAGATACATCATTTAATAAATTGAATTTCCACAAGTTAATTGTGAGTAGGAACATCCATATTTTTGAAATGCATAATTGAATTGGCATTTGTAACCTCACTGGGATTTAGGTTCATGAAATCGATAACTCCAGGATAAAAATAGTTCATGAAATGTGCACTAACTTGAAATACATATATTGGAGACACCATATCTGAATGTTGCTTCAAAGGGCTGAATTTTCTTGTTATTTAAATGTTTTCATAATGCTATAAATACAGGTCACAAAAAAAGTAGGAGTGACGCTGTAATCACAATATTGAGGCTTAAACATAGCTGAATCACTTTTTAGCTATCAATCATAGCAGTACTCTCATAAAGTCTTGTACTTGTAGCACATAAGATGCTTGTCTACCCATAGGAATATTATTATGAGACATTCCTGTTGATATATTGTTTCCTCAGGAACATGTTTGTAGTCTTGTCTAACTTTGAATATGAGTTATATATATGAAATATAGCCAAAGAGTGTTGGTACCATGTGTACATTTAGGACTTCTCAGGGAAGGATTTATACTCTATCTAGGCACTATAGTTTGAGAAGTAAAGTTATCAATTCTCACATGAAAATTCAGTCCTTGGTTGCCAGGTCTTGATGAAATGTGTAGAGTTGTCACAGGAAAGACATCAAGTTTTTCCATTATTCAAACATTCTGTAGACAGTTTGTCAACCACGGAAGTGTAGAGTCAGTGGGTGTTTTCCATGTTACCAATTTGCTGTATTGAGCCACTGTTAGGATATGTTGCATTGTGGCTTTTGGAACATCATCTGGCAGCAGTGAGAAAGATGTTATGGGTTCAATTGGGAGGTCTATATATGAAGTATAATAAGGATATTTAAAACTGGATAAAAAAAAGAAAAGAAAAAAGATCAAAGTCTAGATTTATTTATTTTTCTTTTTAACATTTTAGTTCTTAAATGTAAGCATAATGGATATTTCATAAATCTATATTAAGTTAATTCCAGCTCCTTTACTTATTTGCAAAGCAATTATGGCTTCATCATTAGTCAAACAGATATATATATATCTAACACACATGCTTCAATTATGTCACTAAAGAAATATAGCACAAATTCAATTTTGCTTAAGATAATAATATCATGTTTAAAGTAAAGATAGGAATAATTACATTTTTCAAAAGAAACCAATTATACAGATTTGTTGTAAAAAGAAGATTACGCGCCTTTATTAATTCTATTGAGAAGGAAAAAAGAATTAGATGTAGCAGAAAATGACATTAAATCATCGGTATTAAGTGGGATCCACTGTGTTAGCACATTGTGGAAATCTAGCTGCATTTACTAAAACTGTGACATTTTAGTATTGAAGTTTGTTAAAATCACAATTTTAACATAGTGACAACATTTCAATTTACAAAGGCACAAAAAGTTACATTTTAATCAGTACATTTTTTGGGATCTTTCCTGTTTGCTGCCCATGCGCAGTGCCGGTCACTGGCCACTAGGTGTTGTGGGGACGAGGAGTTTATTAATTTCTTCCCAGTACCTTGAACGCCCCTCACCCTAACACCCCTCACCCTAACACTACCCACTCGAACACCCCTTCTTACCCTAACAGCTAACCCTAACACCCCTAGCATCTGACTCTTACCCTAACACCCCTCACACACTAACACCCCTTACCCTAACACTTAACCCTAACACCCCTCGCCCTAACACCCCTCGCCCTAAAACCCCTCACCCTAACACTTAAACCTAACACCCCCCACCCTAACACCCCTCACTCTAACACCGCTCACCCTAGCACCCCTCACGCTAACAGCTAGCCCTAACAACCCTCACCCTAACACCTAAGCATAACAACCCTAACACCCCTCACCCTAAACCATAAGAAATTCATGACCCCACGGCCGCACCACCTAGTGCTCGATGGCTAGCTCTGGGCACTGGCAGCGAACAGAAAAGGTCCAATTTATCTATTACATTGTTACCATACAAACTGTAGATCATGCACTAGAGCACTCAGTTTGTGAAAATGATTGTAACAATGTCTCTGTTCCAAAACATTGCACATATTGGCCTGGATTGTGTATATAAGCTTCACTTTTGTCACAGTGTAGAGTTGAGTGAAAAAACTTGTACAATATGCCAGAATATGGACAACTCCAATGTTATTTTTTTTTAACAGTGGCCAAGCTACTGCTGGTGCGGCAGGTACAAAACACTGAAGTGAGCAACACGGTATCTGTCCTCTGCTCCCTGGGGTAAAGTGGCATCTTTTCATTTATTTTGGATAATGATTTTATGCAATGTAGGAGTGATATGACCACCTATATATATTTTTTTAGCCTTTTATTTACTCCTATAGGCACGTATTTTGTATAGAGAAACTGCAAAGGGGGCAACAAAATTATTTAGCACCGAGGCCCTCATTTCACTACCTCAATTACTGTTTTGGAGTCAAATACTTCTTGAATTGTAACAAGTAAGACTTGCAAGTCAGTAAGCCCAGTATGAATTACATGTCATGTGTGCTACCATATAAATCTTTTTTATTACAGATCACCACAAATTAGTCGACCCCTTCTATCTATATAAGAACCCTGATTAGTACCAAACTTCTGCATATTCCAGGAATGCTTTAATTCCTTTATTTTATTTGTTCTGAACTACCTTCACTGGAGAGCTATGCCATTAACCACTATGGTAGCCAGCAGATGCAGAAACTGCGGTAGGACTATCCATATGGTGCTGCTACCCTCCAGAGATTCCAGACGGTGTAACATTAAACTGGTAATTGTGACCATCAGGGCTGTTGAGGGGTACTAACATTCCGGCTCTTTCATTAATTGTAAGCCCTACTGCCATTCATTACAAAAAAAATGTCTGAAGAATTCCACATCACAAATAGCGTAATGAGTCATACAGAATAGCAGTAATATCATACCATTTCCTCTACCAATTTATTATCAAGTAATGCAAAGATACTGTCTATTCTAACCACTACAGTTGCATAATAGAACTTAAAATATACAAAAAAAAGAGCAATTATATATCTAGCTGGACTCTAGATATATAGTTGCATTTTTTTTTTGTGGTATATTTTAGTCCCTACTGCCATGTTGGACAAACAGATTGAAGTTGAGATGGCTGGGGAAGAAAACACTCCAGGCTCCACATTCACTCAGGATTGGATAGTTGCACCTCAGACCCTGGGATCATGCCAGCCCTGCCGCTATATGTTTTGTTGTGGAAAAACCTGAATTCCAATGGCAGAAAATATGTCATGATTGTGGGCAGACAGAGTGGGTCTCCAAGGCCGCAATGCAAAACAACATGATCAGTCCAGTTGCCAAGCCTAGAAGATCGGGAAAACTCTACATCCTCACAGCAGTGAAGTTTGACACCTGCTACCCGGAGGATGTGGTGCTTTCCCAGATCACTGCCACGATAGTGGCGGATGCTTTATTGACTATATTCACTCAGGTTCGCTTCTGTAGTGAGTTACCCTCAGGTCAGGGTACTAAGTTCACTGCAGAATTTATTTAGCAGCTGTGGTAGCATTGTGGGGTTAAACTTATATTTGTCCCTGTGTAATCCTCAAACTAACAGGCCCAGTCAGTGATTCAAAGACAGAGTTTGGGAACACCCATTGCCTCAGCTCTTCTTTGCCTATAGCGAGGCTCTGCAGGAATCAAAAGTGTTTTCCCTATTCAAACTCCAGTACAGGTGGGTAGTCTGGGGTCCCTTCAATTTGCTTTGTGAGTTCTGAAATTGTGAGTACAGGAATGAGAAAGTTCCATGATGCCCTACGTGCTGAACTTCCCTAATTGACAAGACACCCTGACCTGATTAGTTAAGAAATATTTGGTCGCTGCCTAAGCACGGCAGAATACCTAGTTCAACTGAAAGTCCCATAATAGGGAGTTTCACCCTGGTCAATCAGTATTGGTATTAGTCCCAAAACTACAGAATAAATTGCAGACGTTATGGGAAGGCCCCACTGAATAGTTTGAAAATTAGCACCACCAGGTTTAATGAGCAGAATCGACTCTAATGAGGGATCCACATAAACATGATGAAGGTCGGATCCTAGTTGATACATACCCATCCTAGCTATCTGCCAACCTGCCAAGGATGATCACGAGGAAGAAGTGATATCCGATCTCCTTGTCCCTTCTCAGAGAGATCTGCCCCTAACAACCCCGCTGAGTTGACCAATCTGCGTCCAGGTGAGCATTAAGCAGTCCCCCTATAGGGTGCCCGTAATACCCCAGAGACGAATGCACCTCAATACTTTTCTACTTTAAAAAAACAAAAGGGGTGGGGGAGAAGTGCACCACCTCCAAGTGCAAAATAACTGCCGTAAATTATTTTCAGACAGACAAGGCATAACGAAAAGAAGGTAAAAAACTCACATTTGATAACCTCAGTACCTGAGGTATATATGGCACATAGATGGAGACCCTCTCATCAGATATCATAGATGGAGTGAGTTGTCCTTCAGTCTGTGGCATATCTCCAATCGTCCGATGTCAAACGGAATCTCCTGCTCTTATGGCCCAATGGATAGGATAAACTCACATGTAGTATGGGGGGATGTGCTTAGTAAGCAATATACTGTAAGATTAACAGTAAGGATCTTTATTTATAAGTAGGAAAAATAGCTTTAACAAACCACCATACTGTTACAGATCAGATATGTTTATCCAGATAAGACCTGTACAGAGTCTATAACAGTTTCAAGTAGAATTGATTAAAGCAATAAGTAAAAAATATAGCGCATAAAATGATAATAAGTAATAGACCTAAAAGCATATATATGAGCATATATCCACATGCTACTTTTCTACTTTAGCTTACAGGAGCAATCTCCCCAGTTGTGACTTTGTATTCATCTCAGCTCCCAGCATACCAATTCAGATCAGAACATCATTCATGGAGAAACAGGAAAATCAAATTTCTTAATTAGGATTTCACATCATACAAGAAATACATATGCACCCTTTGATTAGTGCAGACAGAGACTGAGACTTTATTCTCCTTACACAGGTATTTTAAGACAGGACAAAATAATCCACGCACATGGTCCCCTCATCTTTCCTCTCCCTGTATGAGAGGGTTTCTCTCTTACTGTTACCTCCCCACCCATCAACCTCCACCTCCTGGTTGCCAGATACACCAGAGCTTAGATTATCTCAATCTTTATGATCACACATGAGAGGTTGCAAGGGGGGTAGAGGTCGTTCCTCTTCTTAAGTCAGGTGTCTGGCGAATTGCTCTTTCTGGTGCCATTAGAGTCTAAAAATGTGCACTCACTTCTACTCACTGTTTTAAGGAAACATCCACAATATTTCACACAACAACAATAGGAAATACATACATAAATTAAATAAGCAACAATATTCATTAAATGTCCATTTTGATATTAGCAATCACACCGGCTGGGGTTACAAATAAAAGAGTCCATGATTCAGGTACCAGGTTTCCTCAGGGTCCAAACAGTCCATAGTCCAGTGGGCCCTCCTGGGCATCACAGTGCTCAAGGCAGTAAATGCTAGCATCCAGAGAGAATTGTAGGAGATTCTAGACTATAATGTGATCAAACCATCCTGTAGCCCATGGCCATCTTTGGTGGTACTGGTCCCCAAAAACAATGGCTCCATCCAGTTTAGTGTGGACTACTGAAAGGTTGATAAGACCACCAAAGATGCTTACCTGTTGCCTGGAGTGGACAAGCTATTTGAGCAATTGGGGGGGGGGGGGGGCGGTCAACTATCTTTTTACTCTCGACCTGTCTAACAGATACTGGAAGATTTCCTGACTTTTAACACCTGTTTAGGCTTTACTAATTCACAATGATTTTGGTTTAAAAAATGCCCTGTATAGATTTCAGGGACTGGTCCATCAGCTACCACGTGTGTGCCCACCTTTTGCCTATGAGTATCTGGATGACATTGTTGTCTTTAGCTACTCCTGGCCAGATCAGCTAGACCATGTGGCCAGGATTGTAGACTGTATTTAACAGTAGAGATTAATTATTTGCCATGTACGTTTGTTTAGACTGAAGTGCAGTATTTGGGTCATAGAATTGGCAGTGGTAAGGTATGACCCAAATGGACAAAGATAGAGACAATTGCCTGATGGCCCATTCCTTAAAACATGAACCAGTTGATGGCTTTTCTGAGTGCCAGTAGAGTTATTTGCTGTAATGTTTGTAATATAATATTACATGATGTAATACATGAGTAAGTATGGTTATAAGTGCAATTCTAAGCACTTGTGGTCCTTCAGTCTGGGCAAGTAGGTAAGGTAGCTGGTAGGGATGTACATAACCCATGTGACCTCAGGCAAAGTGCTTCAGGCATGGAATCCTCAATCCTGGGTTCCCCAGTACACCCTGTTCATGTGGGTGCCACTCTGATAATTCATAGGAAGAGAGGGAAATCTGCATATGGTGAACCTTGTGCATTGTTTAACTTATGGTTACTGTGTGTCAGTTCCCTATTCTTTTCAGCCCTATAAATGTGTCTGTAATGTCCAAATAAACTATTCTCATTTTAGGTAGAATTATAAGACTTAGCTCTGTGGTTGTTCCATTAGAGATACCAAACTGCTGGTAAAAAATGCTATTCCTGGTGAAAATACTGCCCTGTTCTGGTTGTACCAACTTAAGTCTCACGAAAACCAAGCAAGAGAAGGTATAGGGTCCTAACCGGTATGAGTTCCTGTTAGTGGCCGGCAAAGAGAAGGTCCTGTATCTTGACAAGAAGTTATAATTTAGTTTAACGAAACATCATGTTTATGAATTACCTAACAAACGTTAGATGATTTTTAGTTTAAAGAATATGGAAGTTTCTATGTTTTTGATAGCAAAATAAACTACTACTAAGTGTTTGCATATGCAGACATCATTTTTTTAACAAGTACTTAAAAGCTGGTGAGAGATGTACTAGCCACTTACATACTGTTACTCAACAGTATTTTTGTTTTATTCTTCAGAGAGACAATCTATACCAATGCATGAGCTGTGGGGGCAGAAATTTGCAGGGACTGTTTGGAAGGTCTAAGTGAAAACAGAGCCCTTGTTAATAAAATTATGTTTACATATGCAAATACAAACTTTTGTAGTTCATTCAAATATTAAAAACAGGGAAACTTACATGTACCTTTAAAATCTTATTTTTTACAGATTCTGTTTGTGTCCAGAATTCTTCGTGCACATTGAAAGGGGATTTCACTGGGAGTTGCATGCAATTCTCTTGTTAAGTTCCACAATGGGATGGCAGCCTTTCAGTAGAAATTGATAGTGATTTTCTTTGCATTCCAAGTGGTTAATCCTGTTAGGAAAAAGGTTATTGACAGTTAGTAAAGCAAAAATAAATTATGAAGTGCATGTTAGAAGAGCTGTGGGCGTGCAGATATTATTCTATGTTAACATTCTACACATTATAATGGAAATCATTTAAAAGTTAAAGTGACATGGAGGATTTCCTGCTTTTAATATTAAAATAACATTATAAGTGATTGGTTGCATCATCATTTTATTAACACATGCGTAAAATATATTTTTGAACTTTCCAAACAGTTCCTTTAATGGTCCTCTCACTGTAGCTCATGCATACAATGTTTATATAGTATAGTTGTATTAGCCAATGAAAGATTGTGTTTCAGGGAACTATGCAATTCCCTGTTTTGTAAAGTTACATCACTAAAAAGTGGTAAGTAGCTTTCCATTGCTATCCGATTCACCCTTCTCAACATGATTGCGAGTGTGCTACTCACATTGCCTACAAAACCCCCTACTCGCAATATTACACCTTGCCTTCCCCATTGTTTTTCACACCTCATTAATATTATTAGTTGCTTTTGCACTAAATAACTATCCAATTCTAAATGACTCAAAATTACTTATTACTCACAACTTTAAGGACCCCTATAGCTTACGGGGTTAATATCCCTAGTAACTCCTTAAATACCATTGAGTATATACTTAATGGTATTTAGGGGTTAATAGGGATACCATAGTTTAATTACGTTTAATGACCCCCAAATATGGGGTTAAGTTTTAGATATTGCAGAGGACCCCCTTTAAGGACCCCCATGACACTGGGTTAATATATTAGGTGCCATGAATCAATAGACCCTCATGTTTATACAGACCATGGATCAGGTGTGAGCAAGGAAGAGGGTGATCAGATGTGAACAGGGAAGGGGACCCCAGTTGAAAATTGGTATTTTTGCTAGTTACGAGTCTCAAACTGAATGAGAATCACAGGGCCTCATTCAATGGAGCAATTGTAAGTTACAGTAGCCCATAATGGAGGCCGTAAGTTAATTTGCTATTCAATTGGTGTATTTTTTTTGCCAGCCGCAAACGGACTACATGTTACGGGCTTGAAACCCTTGTGGTTGTTACAACCACAAGGGTTTCAAGCCCGTAACATGCACGCAAATGTTTTCACACCTGTAAACGGCAAATGTAGAAGAAAATCCTAAGAGTACTAGAGAGGACCCGCAAAAGGGTTAAAGACATATCCGTAGCACTGTAAAAGCAAATAAAAAAATCAAAACTGCACTGTACATTATGGGAAAAGCGATGAAAGACATTAGAATTAATAGAACAACAGTCTCAAGCCTGCAAATCCCTAATCAAAAATAATTTTATGTTTCATTTCAGGGTTATATCGATCTTGGTAATCAACGAGTTAATACATATCAGACCACCCTCATGTACAAGAACATTTTTTATTTTTTGTGATTTGTGGGTTTGCGAGTCCGATCGCATATCAGACTTTAAAGCGCTAATTGATTAACATGTAACCTAATGATGACGGTCTCATTTTCTATTGGCTGTTTCTAAATGGGTAGTTACAGCCTTGCTTAATTGATCATGTTCCCGCTCTGACATGCTACATACAAGTGCCTGGTTTACCATTTTGGCTTTCGGCCCCTAACTTGCAGGCTTGTTCAATTGAATAGTCCAGAATTGAAGTAGAGTTCAAGCCAGCAGCAAGCCCGCAGACATACGGCCTGTATACCGTGAGATGCAGACTTTGAATTAAATGAAGCTCACAGTCTGTAGAAGTAAATGATTTTCATAAACACATGAACATCTCAATGCAAGGCATGATGTTAGAGAACGGAGAATATATGTCCCTTTAGTTATTCTTGGCTAGGGTTTGAAGCAACTCTTGGGTTTAGAATACGCAAAAGTATCCAATTTATTTTAAATCTCTAAATGTTTCTATCCCTCACACTGAGCTGGTAGAGTGCTGTACTTTCAGTTAATTGTGGATATTATCATAGTTATTAACACATCTGTAAAAAATATATTTGGCAGCTGAACAATGAGGAACATTTCCATCCTTTGAATACCACTTTTTCTCTCTGCCTGCTTTCTCAATGTGAACTTTTAACGCTATGTGCTTGCACAAGCTGAGTTAGCTCAATATATTTCTTTACATTGAGAAGTAAAATACTGAAAGGTGTATATAAATTTAATGGATTATAAATGCATTTATGTATGCAAAAATCCGAAAAAAAACATTAATAAACTTACTTTAAACTTACCCTACAGTTTGAATATGTGTTCAGTCTTCTTGCAGTTGATTTTGAGAAAGAATGTCCCTGAAACTGCAAGCTAAGTTAGCAAAAAATAATAATTTGTTGTCGCCAATCAGAGGCAGCTATAACATTGTAGTAATGTCTGGTATTCCATCTGTGCAGCAAAGCATCATGGGACATGTAGTCTTTTGTTCCCACCACAAAGAAACAAGGTATCAGCTCAGGCAGTGTATTTCTGCACAGTGCTACTGTTGGCTTAAAGGTTAGTTTACGGTTAAAAAACTCTGGGGTGTGGAAACCACTTTAAAAAATAAATAAATAAATTATATGTGTATAAAATGAATCAATGTAAACTTCCATACACCTTCATCATCTGCTCTCTTTTTCTGTGGGCTGCTGTGTAGTAATAGGAACACACAAAAAAGCTTCAGGGAAAGCATATGTTAAAGGATAACTGTATGATGAAACAAGTATAATTAATACAAATAATAATAATAATAATAATAACAATAATGATAATAATACATTTATATAGTGCTTTTCTCCCAGAAGGGACTCAAAGCATTTAGGAGAGGGAAGAAAAAAAAGAGAGTTGGAACTGGAAAGCCTGGATGAAGGCCATGATCTTCAGTCTCTTTTTGAAAATGTCCAAATTAGGGGCCTCTCTTATTGAGCCTGATAGAGAGTTCCAGAACTCTGGTGCTTCATACATAAAAGCTCAGGACCCAGAAGCTAATTGTTTTTTAGCTGCAGATCTCAGAGCATGATTTGGAACATAAGAAATGAGGAGTTCCTTCAGGTAGCTGGGGCCTTCATCGGGTAGAGCTTTGTATGTCAGCATGCCACGCTTAAAATGTATACATTCTATCACAAGAAGCCACTATAGGGCAGGGAGGGGAGGTATTATGTGGCAGAAATGACGTTGGTTTGTTAATAACCTTGTGGCAGCATTCTGTAACAACTGTAAGTCCAAGATAAAGTCAGTTGCAGTAGTCCAGTCGGGATAATATAAAGGCATGAAACAAAGTCGGGAGGTCTTTTGGGGATATCAAGTGCTTTATTCTGGCTATGTTCTTCACATAGAAAAATTAGGACTTGTGTACTTGTTCAGATTTTAACAACTGGGAATCCTGAAGCTGAAGGCCCACTGCTCTTTTGCCCAATGCTGTCATCCAACATTGACACAGAAGAACCTCTATCTTTTTTTGGTTTGGGTTTGAAGAAAATCTGATTCTGACCAAGAGCATAAATAAAAAAGAAAACTGACATAACATAAAGCTTGTTTTTTATTTAAAAAAGTTGTGATGTCTCTGGAGGCATTCATTATACTTTGGGGAATGTGTTACGAGTCATTTACAGTTCTGCAGGACAGGAGTTGCAGTTATTGTAATATTGGTAGTAAACTCAATGACATTAAAATCATTATAAAATGTTGATTCTCCCACTATGATCATCTCTAAGCTCAAGAAAGTCTGTCACAAATAAAAAAATGGGCATCAAATGCTCTCAAGAGTTTGGCAGTATTTTTATGTTAATACATATTAAGCCCATGAATGCTGTTTTTCCCAGGAACCAGTGCCCATCTTGGGAGCTTTCATTTGCCCCTGATCAGAATGGAATCTCCCAAGTAAGAGACCATAAATATTTAAAATTACCCTTTTGATCTATGAAAGTCCCGTTTCAGGTCAAGCAGCCCTGACATTACCATTGTGCTAGTTGATTTTCGGGATAGGCCAACAACTATTGTAGACATTGTGCCTCAAAGGAATGATCCTTTATATTTTTATAATCCAAGATATTTCATGGACCATGTGAATTAAGCTCATGGACTGTTGGTATTGATCAATACATAAAGGCAGGTTTCTGTATAGAAAACAGATATTGCTGACAAATCAATGAATCATATTAATTTACAATGAGACCGAACTGAAAAAGCTTAATGGTTAAAAAAAAAATAATCCTATATAAAATATCAAAACAATGTCTTTTTCAATAACGTTTAAGGCCACAAAGGAAGATTTGATTTTTTTTGTAATGTCATAATGTCATACTTCATTAACATATTTCATATATAATAATTTTTCTCTTCTATGTTGAAAAAAATAAAGCCAATTTTTATGAGCAGTTTATTTTTCCAATGAAAACTGTTGCTCTTTAATCTGTTTTGGTTTTATAGCATAAGGCTTCATATATATGGACAACCTGCTGTGTCACTAGAAATTTGTATAATTTACTTATTTAAGAGTGAATACTATAAACAGTTTAGAAAGATTGGATAACATAAAAATAATGAAAAACAAAGTTTTCTTTATAAAGCAGAACTGACAATTACTTTTTACTGTCTGACGGCATTATGTTTCTTTCCAAGTTACTCATTAGGTATTGTATAATCAGAAGCATTTTTTCCAAATAAAGTACTGCATGAGGCTCAAATAGTGAAATCATTACATTGATGGAAAGTAAGAAGGCAGACACGTAAATGTAATCAAATGGTCACTGGACATTTACAGCCTTATTAAATTGTGATTCAGCCAATTGAATAGGGCTCTATATAAGCACAGAGCAAATATTTTTTACAGATGTATGACATATCTTATTTACTTATTGAAATGTTTAACACTTGCAATGACCTTTTAAAGTTATATAGCGTGCACATTTTCTATAATACATTAAAAATGCATGTTTTGAACACTACAAATGTGTCTGATCTTTTTTTATTTTTCCTTAGATAGAAAATAAATACTATAATTTGTAGAAATCGCACATATTATTCCACAGTAGTTTTTCTGTACTTGACAAAGTATTGATCCATGGCTTTCAAATCTGTCCACAAAATGGCCAACAATCTAATTTATGTTTCAAATATTATTTCCTAGCTTAACCTGTCTTTTTTTAAAAGCAGTAATGCAGTAACAATAGTTAAAAAATATGTTTATTCATTTATAAGTTTTACATTGAGGGTTACTTTAGGGTAGTGTCAAGTCCTGGTCCATGCTGCAAACAATATGAATAACTTTGTCAAATTAGCACATGATGGCCACTTGATAATACAACCTGGTGTCAGCGGCCCTACCGTGCTTTATCATTAAGATTTTAACAAATGGCTTATTTTGATTTTGACCCTAGTTGCATGTTGGGAACAATGATAATTTCATAGATTTTGTATATTTCTGGGAGTCTTAGCTGTTTGAAAACTATGCTTGTCATCTCTGATAAAACAGAGACCGACCTACTGTATATAAAAACAATACTTACATATTAAGTACAAATGATTAAAGACTGATATTGAATTACTGCTAGTCAATTAATGACCGATTACAGAAAGTAATAATATATTGTTGGTGGAAGAAGTTCTTTAAACTCTAGTTCCTATTTACAGTATGTTATCTCGAAGAACTACACTTGGTAGTGGTCAAAATGTTTTTACAAAATAAAATGCAAGTTGCAGTATTTGTCGATACCCTTTTTATTGGACAAACTTTGCATTTAGAGTGACAAGGTTTTGAGAGCCGCAACTCTCATTTTAAAGTCAAAATAATACTGACCTGATTCTTCAAAACATTACTCTACCCTTGTGTAGGAATTTATGGGTTTTGCTCATTGTTACATGAATGTAACACATTTCTATATAGGTTCTTTTTTCTCTCTTTTTTCTCTCTTTTCCCCTGTGCTATAACCCCACACAGAGCTACTATCTATGAACCCTTACCCTGCATGTTCTGTATTTTCTTAGCAGTATGTTCTTCTATTTTCTCCACTGGTGTAGAGGCAGCATAAAAAGTTACACATATTCAAATTAAGAGTTGTTTCTTCGAATGAAAAATATCAAGCGAGTAAACTGATACCATATATGCAGTATATGGGTCCACACAGTTTTCTAACTACAGGACCATAGATTGAAGAGGTCATATTATAGCACACCATAGAGGCAGGAAGCAATTGATAATTGTCCCTCCATTTATGGGCCCTTGTTCTTAAAATATAAACTGGACCTCTGCATCGTTGGTCGGTTTTATCTGTTACTCTTCCCCAGTTCTCTGCTCTTTATTTCCTTTAGATTGTAAGTCTTGAAGGGTGCTTTGTGATAAAGCACTTTCTGCTAAGATTCTAAGCTCAAAACAGGGCCCTTCAACTTTGGAATTTGTTAAACTTGTATTTCCCCTGTTCTTATCCCCTGTACAGCACTATGGAATATGTTGGCGCGATACAAATAAAAGATAATATTAATAATCATAATAATAATGGTTCTACCCCAAGGCTAGTTAATAGAAGATTAATTCTCCCAAGCAGCTCACAGAGCGTTTATAAAATATTTTTTTTACAGTTATTTACTGTATAAATGTTATTGCAGGTATTTAGTTCTGATGAGTAATCACTGGTGTTAAAACTTTGCTTTAGTGGGAGATTCAGCATATGCGTATATAAGTCTTGTGATCCTACACACCATTGTGCAACAGTGCATATGGTTTCCATTTTTAGAAGCTGCACATGTAACTGTAATTTGGTGCTTTTATTTTGTAACTCTCAGCTTTCTGTATCATTTAAAGATGTTAAAGTGAGAACTTGAGAATAAATGTCAGCATTGCCATGTTATTTATGCCTCTGCATACCATGAGGTGAGGAATATCTATGTTAGTGTCAGAGTGGATGCTTATGTGAATTTACCCACATTTGCAAATCATGAAAATATAAAATTTCAACTGAAAAAGTGGTAAAATTAAGAAGTTAATACTTTCATTTCTGCTGCTGCTGGGGTATACAGTGGATGCAGAATATATTCTTTATGGGCCTCATTCAATTGTGATTTGGCCAATTGAATAGGGCTCTAAATAAGCACATAGCATATTTTTTTAAAAGAAGTTTTTAGTTAGTGAAAATCTTGCTTTTGGATAGATATTTACAAACTAAAAACTTCTTTAAAAAAAATATGTTATGTGCTTATTTAGACCCCTATTCAATTGGCCAAGTTGCAATTGAATGAGGGCCTATGTGTTTAAAGTACGCAATGTTATCACTAAACTACATAGCAAGACTTAAAACTTGCAGACTTAAAATCTAAAGGATATGGGAGAGGTATAGAAGAATAATATTTGTGATGTGTATATTAGGGCTGAAGGTGATAAGCTTCTTTAAACAGATACAGTTTTTAGTGAGGATTTGAAGGATTTGAGGCAGGAGGATCATCTAGTGGAGTGAGGCAAGGAGTTCCAAAGAATTGGGGCAGCACAAGAAAAGTCCTGAAGATGGGAGTGAAAGGAGGTTATAAGAGAGGAGGAAACGAGCAGGTCATTAGCATAGCGAAGAGGGCAGTTGGGCTGTATTTAGAAATGAGAGCAGAGATATAAAAGCGTGCATTATAGTTGAGGGCATTATAGGTTAGTGTCATGATTTAAAATTTTATACTGTAGGTTAACGGTGGCTAGTGGAGTGACTGACCCGAGAGGTTTTGCAGACAGTGCAAGAGTGTTGAGTTTGGTAGATGAGTCTAGCAGGTGCGTTCATTATGGATTGTAGTGGTGACAGACAGGTGACTGTGAGGCCAGCAAGGAGAGAGCTGCGGTAGTCGAGGCGAAATATGATGAGAAAGTGGATTAGAGTTTTAGTTGTGTCTTGTGTGAGATAGTGATATATTTTGGTGATGTTTTTAGGTGAAAAAGACAAGATTTAGTTATTGATTGTATTTGAGGAGCGAAAGAGAGGACAGGGTCCAACGGGACCCCAAGACAAACGGGCCTTAGAGGTGGGAGTGATGATGGCGTTGTAAATAGTGAGAGATATATGTGGAGTGGAAGTTGCATAGGGTGGGACGATTAGGAGCTCAGTCTTTGACATGTTGAGTTTGAGTTGACGGGCAGACATCCAGGAGGACATACCAGAGCGGCACCTGGCCACTTGTGCTCGGTTAGAAGGGGATTATCTGCATATAGAAATCCAAAATATTTTATTAGGGTACCAAGGGAGGAAGTATAGATGGAGTATGTCAACAGTCAGAGGGAGAGGTGAAGAAGAGGTGCCAGAGAAGGAGACACAAACTGTTTCATCTTCAAGGAGGGATGTGAACTATGAGAGAGCTGTGTTAAGGATGCCAAGAGAGCGGTGAATTTGGCTAAGAAAAGAGGATAGCAGAGGAAAGAGGAAATTAGCATAGAGAAGTGACCCATTGTCATTTGTGTTAGGCTTTGTACATGAATGGTAAATGATTCCCACTATATGCCCTTTGCAGCCATCACACAAATAATATCTAATCCAAAGACATAGTGAAATACCCACATTTTCCATCTGTAATAAGGCTAGGTCCTCACAGTGAGGACTTACCTGTACTAAAGCCTCCAAAAAATGTAACTCTAACTGATGAAGACTCAAAAAACAATGACATTAGCCAAATTGAACATGAGGAGCAACATGACCCTACTTTTGAAGCAAGTGCATCTTCTGAGCCACATCTATTAAGTCAAGGCAATTTAAACAATCTTGTTCTGGATTTGAATTTGTCCAGAAAAACAAGCTGAACTTTTGTGGCCTAGACTTAAGGTTTATAACCTGTTTCAGCTAGACACTAATGTGTTTAAAACATTTTATGTGCAAGACAACTATTTAGTTTACTGCAAGAACATATGCTTTGTCATGAATATAAAGCAACAGAATGGAGAGTCATTGGCTCGTCTAAGACTAGTTTGGAAAGCACCCTTTTGCACAATTGAAACAAATTTCCTTTTGTACCATTAGCAAAGTAGCTTATGCTACTTATATGAAATAAGTGTACAAAAATATGAAATTCATTATGAAAAAAATCAGTATTGCAAATACAGTTGGAACATCTGTGGTGATTGGAAAGTCATTGCACTATTACTTGCTCATCTATACTATATTTTGTTGTTTCTTGTGTAGGTGGGGTAGTCGAGACAGGAAAAATCATTACATCAAGAAGAACTGGCTAGAGAGTTAGTCAATTACTCACTGAAACAAAAATGTTGCACGCCTCCCCCACTGGTCAATCTTGAATAAATTTTTACCTTCACTAAATATAAAATTAGGTATTTTTAAAATCTTTGTTATTTAAGGTCATGGACACAAATGATGTTTCGTTTGCTTATTTGAATGAAATGTTCCCTAGAATAAGTGATGCTAAAATTAAAGAAGACATTTTTGTGGGCTCTAAAATAAGAGATTTTAATTTGAGATGGAAAATTCAAAGATGTGTTACGAAAGTTGAGAAAACCGTGTGGAGATAATTCAAAAAGTGTTACTGAAGTTTTCTGGAAATTTTAAAGCACAGAACTACTGTGACATTGTGCGGTGTGATATGTTCCTTAACATTCATTTCTTGTAATCTCAATTGTATTTATTCCCTGAGAATCTAAGTAATGTCAGTGACGAACATGGTGAGGGATTTCAGGGCAAGTGGAGTCTCCAATTACTAATTATTGTCAAATTGCTGTTTACTTTCTATATTGTCAGAAGTTTATACTGTTACAAACACCTACAAGTTTCTAATATTTTCAGAGTAGACTGTCATCATTGACTACATTGTTCTTTGCTATTGTTTATTTTTTCTTAAAAAGAATTACATTTTTTGTACATATCTCTGTCAAACTATAGGTCAGTGTTATTATATATATGTTAGGTTCTTTATTAGTTGTGTTGTGTCAGCTGATATGCCATGCCCTCTAATATATTAATTTCATAGATATTTCAGAGCAGTATGAAAAAGAACTCTCAAAAATGTGTTTAACTGATGAGAAATAAATGTAGAGATTGTGCAAACAGTAATGGTCATGCAAATCAGAGAAAGTGTCTTGATAACTTAATTCATATTGTCTTTAACCAAAGTGTTTTGGCATGTTTATTTAACAGACAATGTTGTGCTTAATGCTTTTAAGGATCTTGAATACCACATTATTTATTTATTAATGGCTATGATACATTCTTCCCTATATTCTTGAATAACCAGACTGTATATGTTATATTTTGATTTTTGCTTTTTTACTTAGCATTTTATTAGCTTATCTACCTTATTTTATTCAGCTTTCCATTCCTTCTGGAACAAACATGGATTGCTTTCTGTATGATGTCTTAAGAATCCAGAACACATTTCACACATCCATTATATTTCATGTAATTCTGCTAATTTGTTTTTATGATACATTGCAGCTGTAGTACTAAATACATATGCAAATGTCAAAAGGTTTAAAGTTAGATTGTTAACAAAATAATATCAAAATGTTACTCATTTGATAGCATTAATAAAATCACATATATAGTTGTCAGCAGACGGGCTTGGCAAAACTCGTTGCTAACGTTGCGGCCCTCGCAAAGAGAGGGCCGCGGTTGCGGCCAGGCAAGGAGCGCCAAAGGCGCTCTTTGCGCAGGTGGAGATGAGCGCCATATGCGCTCATCGCTAACCCCCCGTACCACTTTAGGACCGCATTTGCGGAGGTGGAGGCTCCCACGTCGGCTGCAATGAGCCCAAGACTCATTGCACAACGCAAATGCCAACAAAACACCCAATGACTAAATACGGACTTACACTATAAATACCAGCCGCGAGACAGACAAAAAAAAATTGCGGACTTACAGAAAAGAAAATATGAGGCGCTGGACTTATACATTACGAACTCGCAAAAATACGACCTTACCGCGCACAGCCGAAAACATTAAAAATACACTAAATACACAAAAATAACAAAAGATAAAAATACCCACAGCGAGGGGGGGATGGACACCCAGGAGGTCTGCATGACGGGTTACACATCGATTTCAGTAGAATTCCAACACTTTACACACTCATACACATTAGCCGCCATTTTACAACACTACATTACAGAATGCGGAAGTACCCTGCAACACTGACGCTTTCCCTCGCGCACGCAGCCTATTTAAACTACACACTGCACACATTGCTGACACTTACACCTCAGCTCAACAACACTGCAAATCTACACTACATGCTGCAGGAATATCAAACCAGATTGTTAGCTCTTCAGACCATTGCTTGCTGCATATATTAATTACAAATAGTTAAGGTATCATTTAATTTATTTACTATTTAATTATCGTTAAAACATACACATATACAACTCTTTGAAAAACACAACCATACACAATTGCAATCAACGCCAAAGGCGCTCAGCGACAGGCTCGCAATGAGAGCCAAAGGATCTCAGACGACAAAAATACTTACTGTTTGGGGAAAACAGCATTACCTGCCTTACAATTTTATTGCCCCGTCATTTTTCACGGGCAAGTCGCTAGTACATCATAATAATAATGATTTTAGAGAATCAATTTGACCTTGAATATACTTTGGGTTGACTTAAGAGTCATGTCAAACTTATTCTACATAGTTTTATTACCATACTTCAAGTACTTCCTGTTTACAAGTTAGACTTTCTTAGAAAAAATTATTGTAAACGGGATTCAGCTCACTTAAAAGACTAAACATTTTTGAGGAAATGCTAGTGTATATTTATCAAATATATTGAAGCAAAAAATGTTTTCTATGAAGACTACTTATCCACCATGGATATAGTTTAATGGCATATCTATCAAAAAGGGTAAAATGCTGTGAAACGCACAATTTTAAAGGACCACAAGGGACATCAACCCAGGAGGGATGATGGCATCTCATTTTTCCCCATTTTCTAGCAAATAAACCAAATAAACCCAATGAAGCCTCAAGTATAACTATGGCGGTCCCTGTATACCCCCATGGCACCTGAGGTATGTGTCAATGTCTATTCTATTACAGTTGACTATAATTTGCTAGTTTTACAGATATATAATTGACTGTCTGTTCTTGGAGAGGCGTGCTCTCCTACTCCAGAGAACATGCGGGGACAGTATGAGAAGTGACTGAGAGCTGCATGCAGCTCACGGGGAGACTGATATCAACCACTTCTTTAGAACATAACTTTATATTCATGCCAGGGACCCATTCACAATCTGTTTAGTGAGAGACTGGTAATTTCAACTGTGAAATAAATCTGAGAGAGAATCATCAGAATAGACACAAAACATGGTATGACCAAGATTGTCGCTAATTTATTAGCCATGCACAAACATGTTCCCTTAATAGCCAATAATGAAATATTACAATCTCACTTTCGGATTATGGAGAAGTATTTGGGAAATTATTAAATATGGATGACAGCTCCAGAAGGAATAATATAAGACTTTCCCCAAATCCATAGCAGATGGAGATTTTTTGTGCTGGAATGTTTGGAAGTTGTTTTGGGGAAAGTGCATTAAGTCAGAAATTAGATAGAGTACGTCATCTCCCAAAACCACCATCATAAAGAGAAACTGTTGAAGTTATCTTCTAACACTATGAATTTACCGTAAAAAGTGTTAATAGACATTAATTTAAGATATTGTGGTTTCCAAGTAAAACTGTTTGTGTCCAAGGCTGTTTAGATCTATATATATTTCTTAAGAAAAGGGAAATGGACTAAAATAACTGAAATAAGTATAGAAAGGTTCAATGCTTCACATGGGAATGGACTGGAGAATTAGTTAGAATTTAATGATATCTATTTATAGTGTAGATAAGGAATGATTACGATGGGCTAGGGTAGTAGTTTCTTATTTTTTACTCTCCCCTCTCATTTTTTATATTGAAGAGTGCACTTGTATTTATTTGATTATTAACAAGTTTAATCTAGAGAGAAGGGGAAGAGTAGTAAAATAGGTTACCTTTTACTAATAGTTATTTTGCTGTATCTAAAAGTAACTTTCTTCCTTTCTTTTTTTTATGTTGTTTATTGTTTCAGTTATATTCAGAAAGGGATGCAGTTGCCACATGGGTTTGCAAAGGCAATGGGGAGAAAGTTAAACTTTCTTGCACAAAACATTAGAGGCCTAATTACCCCTCAGAAAAGACGGATAGCAGTGGATGCCTTTGCTAAGAAAACATCTGAGGTCATTATAATTCAACAGACACATTGGCAAGCTGACAAGATATGTCCCATAAAAGCAAAAACTTTTCCTATAGTATATGCATCTTGAAACATAAAAAAAAAAAGCTTGCGTAGCCATTTTATATAGAAACTCTCTACCTGTAGGAAGATTATTTTTTTAGGCCTGTAAGTTAAATATAAATTTATAAGTTGGTTAATTTATATGTGTCCAATCCACAGCAAATATGTTTCTTAGATAAAACATTTAAAGATTTAAAAAAGATCTAAAAAGGTTTGTTGGTTATCAGTAGGGATTTTAACAATGTACTGAAACCACATTTGGCTAAAGCACATATAAATAAAATGAAATAAAATAATGAAGTGGTGAATTTAAGGAAAACATTTTTCAAACTTAACATTTTCACTACAGTGATTTATTTATGGAGAATTGAACAATTACTGGTTAAAGATTTTAGGTTTTTCTTGCAGGCTCAAAAATGTTATTCTAAGATTGATTTTTTAAGAACATGTCATTCTTAAAATGATTAAACAGGCTACAATTGGAACAATATCATGACAGATGATGCTTGTATATTGTTGTATATTGTTGTATATTATAATAATTAAACATGGAAATTAAAAGATGCTACAAACATTACTTACATACAACAAGCTTGAAAGGAATATTTTCAATAAAATGACATAGTAGAGGTTTTTGATGCTATTTGGTGTTCTCGTAAAAATGTATGATATACAGAAACAAAAAGCTTTAATGTCCGAGGTTGATAATAATTTGTTTAAATTTTAAGAATATTACTATTCTCAAGGCAGGTAAGTTATTAGCTAGTTAGTTAAAAAAACAACAATAGAAGGGTAGAATACAATGTATATCTGGTGTAAATACAATTAAATATGGTATAATCACTCAAGTTAAAAAATATTGTCAAGATAAATATAATGTGGTTCAGGTAAAAGCAACTCATCTATACATTTACAGCCTTATTAAATTGCGATTCGGTAAATTTAAAAGGGCTCTATTTAAGCACACAGCATATTTTATTTACAGAAGTTTTTAGTTAGTGAATTGCAATTAAATAAGGCTGCTACTGTTGAAAAAATATAGAAGGATTTGCTTCATTTAAGAAAATTTTGAAATCCTGAAAAAATATTTTAGCTAAAAAGGGAAAGAACTAATACACTGTTGCTAGTATAGGCCTATAACACTATTTCATGTAGATTTAAACATTATCTGCCTTATTAAATTGTGATTCGCCAAATTTAAATGGGCTCTATTTAAGCACATAGCATATTTTTTTTACAGAAGTTTTTAGTTAGTGAAGACCTTGCTTTTGGATAGAAGTTCACTAACTAAAAACTTCTGTAAAAAAATGTGCTATGTGCTTATATAGAGCCCTTTTCAATTGGCCGAATCGCAATTTAATACGGTTGTATATCTAAACTAAATTAAGCATTGAGTGATATAATTAATTTGGATCAGACTGCCTTTATAAAAAAGAAGCTGAGCTTAGGATAGATATTATTTACAATTGTTTAACAAGTTATCATGTTGACCCTGTAAATAGATGTCAAGAAGCTTATTTGCGCAAAACTTTATGTAATTTTTTTCCAATCAATAATCATGTCATTTGATAGACTAACAGTTAGAATTATTATGGCCAATGGTTCTATTTCATTTAGATGTCTTATTACAAATAGCACCCATCAAGGGTGTCCTCTTTTTCTGTTTTTTTTTGCTGTTAATTGAACCATCAGAAGATTCAATTAGAGCCAATCCAGAGATATTTGGGATTGATACAAGGGGGTTGTGTGGGACTTATATGTTGGTTTTATTTTCAGATTAGAGTCAATGCCTTCATGTATTTATCATGAGGTTATTGATCTAAAAAACAAAATATCTAATGATATCCATACATTAAATGGGGATCAACATTTTAAATAATATTCAAAATATAATAGATATTTATATAGATCCCATAATATTGAACATCAAGTCTCAATTAAAATTAGATTTACAAATTTTACAAAACACCTTTTAAAGTGGAGGTTGCAGTTTCCCTAAGATTATGGCTTATTATCAGGTAGCTATATTACAACATATGTCTTTAAAACCCCAGTATGTAGAAAGCGCTTTGAAATGATGGGGTCCTCGATGGATGGTGTCTAATGACGATTTTAAAATCTTAAATAAATCAGTTCATAAACATGTATTGTAACCTTTATGGTCTTGTGCTGCTATCTTCAAATGATCGCTATTCACTGTAGCATCTGGAGTGTAGTTAAAAAAAGAAGGATGGGGGAGAGATAGCGCACAAAAACCTAGTGCAGGTCACTTCTTGCATTGTAGATCACTTCATATAAACAATAGTTAAGATTCTCACCTTGAGGAACCTCAATAATTATGGGGTGTTTCAAATCACTTATGATAATTGGTCCTTGAGGTCTGTGAAAAGGACTACCAGGTTTTAACCTAAAAGCTAAAGAACAAGTAGCGAACTGCGTCTTAGTTTTTATGCATATTGTTTTTTGGGTACAACATTGTTATTCATTTTTATATCAAGTTTGGAATCAATAAATTTTAATATTTTTACTCTACAAAGAATACATAGTGTTCTTAGTAGAGTGTCAGTTCTGATTAGTGCATGTATGCAAACAGAAACTAGTTGTATACAGTTAGCACATAACCTTTATACAGAGCATTCACTAGAGCTTCAAGAAAGAAGATTGTCCATTGGATTACGACACCGACTTCAAGGACCGATTATCATAAGTGATTGAAATACCCCATAATTATTGAGGTCCCTCAAGGTGAGAGTCTTAACTATTGTTTATATGAAGTGATCTACAATAGAAGAAGTGACCTGCACTAGGTTTTTGTGCGTTATCTCTCCCCGATCCTTCTTTACATCTTTAATAGTTAAAAACAATAGTTTGAGGAATCAGAGGAAAGTTTTATATTATTTTATAAACAAGAGGCCAGTCAAGCCGCAGCACCAAGTGGGCCCCCAAGTGACTGAGATGCAACGAGTGGGAGAGGGAGCTCAAGGACTTACTGAGCCAGGTGCCTGCCGCTGGAGCTTTATGCCTGGTGGACCAGCAGGATCCATCCTCCATGTCAAGTGATTATCACATACATCAACATGCCACCACATGTACATCACACACACTACACATGTACATGATGACCAACAAGGACAACAACATGTCAGCTCTGTGGAATTAACAAGGGATAGATGGATCAGTCATGCGTCATTACATCTATGAAGCTGACAAATAATGCATGGGCACAATACCAGTAATCAACCAATAGAGAGTCCATGTATGGGTGTGTCCACTGCAGCGTATGCAGTTACAGACCACAGTCAGAATCAAGATAGCGTTAGGAGCCAAGAACAATCAAGAACCAAAGAATAGATCACATCTAGCAAATGATAGCTACTCATATTTGCAATATAGAGAATCATCCAGGATCAAGCCTAGATGTCAGATATTTAGGAATGAACACAAACCAATATATCAGTCTAAATAATTAACACATATACCTTTCTCTTCCAGCTTCCAGGAGGTCTGGGTCCAGTGGTGACCCAGAGGCGGGGAAGTCAGCTCCATTGGAGCAAGATGCAGGGGCCGATCCTATGCCCAGCAGGAATCGGCACAGGGGGAAGAGGAACCAAGGGCCCTGGTTACGAGGAGAAGGACATCGTCTGGGCAGTAGGGTCACCTGCAGGACCATCTGCCACACTGGTGGCATTTGACAGAAAGAGACAGAGACACACAGATAGAGAGAGAGAGAGACACACACACATATAGAGAGAGAGAGACAGAGCGAGATAGAGAAATACACAGAGAGAGAGAGAGACAGAGAGAGAGAGAGACACACACACAGAGACAGACACAGAGACATAAAGAGATAGAACCAGTCCTGATGGATAAGCAGGATCCAAGCACATCATAACATACAAATACAACACACACACAGAAAATATAAATATAGAACAAGTATGGGATATATATGTAAGCTCTATGGGTATTAATAGGTTTATATGTAAAATGTTTAAACAGTGCAATCCAGGATGCTCAAAATGTCACTCACATAAGTGGACAGATACAAATGTGTTTCAAAGAATTGTATATTACAATGAACACTGTTTATTAAGGCCAATAATAATTTCAAATGCTAAAACAAAACAATCCAGACCCTGTATGGGGGTGCCCACTGTAGCACATACAGATACTGACTCTGTAGGGCTGCATGTTCACTGTAATGTACTAGCAAATAAGGGACAACTATTCAGCAGCATTTTAACAACTATTGCCGAGAGATGTTCACTGAATGGTCATTCTCACACACTACACAGCAAGTTCAACTAAACAAGCGTCCACGTGAGGTGCAGATGGCAGACCGCAACAGAATCGGTTTTCTTGTCATGAGCCACAGACAATCTTGCAAAATCAAATACAACAATGATCATCTTGGTAGTATAGTAGCTACTGCCAATCACAATATGTAAATCAACATTCTCACGTTTTAGAAATTAGTATTATTACAGGATCACACAGCGATCACGACCAGTCAACATCACCCACCTTAACACAGATTGTTCCACCACCTCCAACAACCCCACCGACAACCCTGTGACACAACATCCAACAGGCCCACCACCACCACAAGCAGTCACCAAACCAGATCATCAGCACTCTGCCAACACCATCACCAATGCCTCTGCCTTCTGTTGCCACGTGTTTACCCGGCACATCTAGACCTAATGCAGGGCACTCTCGGTTCTGTCATTGCATTGAACCATCATTTGCAACAACTTACTGAAACCATGCCTTTCTCCTCCTCCTCTCCCTATATGCCTCCAAATCCTGTGCCTACCCAGCCACTACTAGATGGGAGATTGTGGGAGATGGAGAAGGCTTGGTGGCATGGGGGGTGGGGGGCCTGACAAGGGCAAAAGGAGGAGATAGTGGGCCTGCGAGACATATTATATGTTTTGGAATAAAAAACAAAACAAAACAGTGATTATAATAATTAATATGTTTAAATACTCATGCCTGTCAACAGATTAGATGGTCATGGCTAATGAGATGATTGTATATGTGACTGAGATATGTGTATATAATAAACTAATGTTTTGTTATAAATCAAACTTTGTATCTGTATTCATGATTTTGAATGTTTTGTTACATCAACATGTTTCACATATCCATAAATAATAATAATAAGTGTTGTACATTATGCACATCCTGTACTAAACTATGGTGGATGTGTATATTAGTTGAATGTAGTAAGTAATTAGGACATATGCTTTAGATAATATATTTGCTTTATGTTTATGCATATTTCAAATATATTATCTATATTATGTAGCTTTTGTGTTCATAGGTCATGCTTATTATGAGACGTCATCATGCTTTGCAGGGTGCGTATGACTTAGGCAATGAGCATAGCGAAGCGAGCCGTTATTTCGGAGCACTTAGGCGATAAGCGCCGAATGTGCTAATTGCCTGCTCGCACCTTTGACGCTCATCGCCTGCGAGGTGAGCCGTCAAGGCACTAAAACACAAAGGCGATGAGCGAGGTGAGCATTGAAGGCAATGAAACACGCGGGACTTAGACACAAAACACTTAGTAAACACGGGATCGCCTTAGGCTGCAAGCATTTGCCAATGCGGGATTGGAAGAAAAAATAAAAATACGAGACATGGGATTTAGGAAAAATACGAAGTTAACGGCCGAACCGTGCAAAGCAAAAGCCAATAAAAACACACAAGATAAAAAAAAAAAAAAAAATACAACAAAAACATCACACACAGCACGGGGCAACAGCCAGGATGTCTGGGAGTGAGGTGGAACGCGAATTTAAGTTGATTTGCCTGAGTTTCGGCCCTCGAAAAACGCTTCAGCAAGGAAAAAAAATGGCCGCCAAAAAAATAAAAACGATGCTACACGACCCCGACCGGGCAAAACACCACCAACCACGTAGCACTTTCACACAGGAACGTTAGAGGTACAAAATACACTATTACAAATGACGGAAAATGCTCGTGAACCGCGTAGTACATAGACAAACAACGCCACTTTACAACACTAACTTGCAACTAATAACTTTACGAATCTAATATGGCGCTTTAAACAACTAAACCAACGGTTTGCACTCGTGCACGCAGCCTATTTCTAATGCACAGTTGAGACATTCATTACACTTATACTACATGAAAATAAAAACAGATTGTTAGCTCTTCAGGCTATTGATTGCTGGATATATTAATTAGAAATAGGTAAAGTATATTAATTTATTAAGTAACTAATTAATTAATTATTAGTTAACAAAATATAGATATATATATCTGTCTTTGTTATTAGCGCCGAAGGTGCTCAGAGGAGCAAAAGTACACGAGAGGAGACGCTCGCAATGAGCTCCAAAGGTGCTCATTGTGAGCCACGCGATGAGTGCCGAAGGTGCTCAGCGCGAGTCTCGCAATGAGCGCCGAAGGTCCTCACTGTAGAAAAAGCTTTACATTGTGTGGCAAACCGCATTGCCATGGTTTTTAAATTGTATTGCCCCGTCATTTTTGACGGGCAAGTCGCTAGTAACAAATAAATATGACATTTTAAGGCATGGTGTTTGCTTTATTTGTTATTATTGTCAATATAATATATTAAGCATGACCTATGAACACAAAAACTACATCTTAAACCTAACATATGCAAAAGAAATTATACTTATATTGAGATAAACAAGAATGCAAAAATTCCATGCATTAACCCATTATCCCAGATATGCACTGTATTATGGCATGGGCATGTAAGAAAGATAGTTTAGTTACACCAAGGAATAGGGATATGGAAACACAATGCTGGCAGTAGGGATAACAATGAGATGGATGTACATATGTGGGTGACAGTGTGTCATCCAACATGAGGCAATATCATGTATATAATAACAGTACATAGCTAGACACCAAACTGGAGGTTAAATGTGTAATTGCATGAGGATGTACATCTTAGAAGAACAGATCGTGTCCATTGCTGTTAGCATGTTTCAAGATATCAATTAAACAATAACATGCATGAAACAAAAGCACAATAATAACAAAGCAATAGATAAACATATGGGAAGGACAATAACAGAGGCTTGTGTATCCACAACAGACTCCTACGTATCAACCAAGGAACAGGTGCTTAATCAGTGAACAAACATATATCTTGATAGGTTGGCTTAATGAACATGATGATCCAGTGTGAGCGGTTTCACCCATCATGAGTATAAATATCAGGTATAATATCAATATGGCCTTGCTTGGTGGCTAACATAGCTAAGTAGAATTTTTTTTGTGCCACTATGGCACTCATAATTAATTTTTCTGGCATTGGCATAGTGGCCAAGATGTCAATAAATACAATCCGGCTTTACTAATTTGACATATCAACTGTGGTATATGATAACCATTTTTTATATTTCTGTACTACATTATATTTTCATTCTTGTTTTATGATTTATTCACTTTTATTTTGGACCTTTTTGGCATTTATATCGATCTTTTTAAGAAAGTACTTCCATCTCAATGTGGTTATACTGTATGAAAGAGACAGAGAAAAATTGTGAGAGACTAACCAAAAACAGTCAAAACTGTCATTATTTTTCTCAATAACACATGATTCTGTAATGTATTTTACTATTTATTAAGTAATAAATATGTAAATTGCAAATCCAGCACTTTCTATATAGTCAATCACTGTGTTTACTTTACACTATTTTCTGTATTGCTAGCAATCTTTCATACATAATTTTATACAAATAGGATGTTATGCGTGCTCTATGGTGTTACATTTATTAGATAATCATTAATTCCTGTGTTAGGAAAATGCACATTGAAAATTGACATGAAATGGAAAAACATAATAAAGAGTGAGCATTCCTATATCATAGCTAGCAAGAAACCAAATTAAAGACTGCACCATCCTTAATTGTTTTGATACAAGTAGTGATTGCAGACTGCTACAAATTAATGTGAAAATAAAAAAAGAAAACTGATTAAAAAGAAGACAAATACAATCAACTTCAGGAACCTGAAAACATAACAAAAGAATACTAGCTAGAGCTAACAATCTATGGATGCAATCACAAACAATTATAAAAAGCTTGTGAAGAATATAACTGGATGTACGAAGAATACTGAATCAACAAATAACAAAACAAATAGGTGATTAATTAGAAAGAAATGGAAAGGGCAGTTTAATAAAACACATATGAATTTCATATTGTTTTGCAAATTTCAGAATAGAAAAAATACACACAAAATCTTTAAAAATCGGTAATAGGAAACTACTTTAGGTTTGTCTTACATGATGAAAGATAGTAAAGAGGTCTGACAGTACTAAGATAGTCCATGCTTTATTAACATGCAATTAACAATTGTAATGTTATAAGTTAATATTCAATAAACTATCAGAGATTTGTGTGTAATAGGAGTCCTTACATATTACTCCACTGAGAAATATTTGTACTAATATACAGCCTTATTAAATTGCGATTCGGCCAGTTGAATAGGACTCTATATAAGCACAGTGCATATTATTTTACAGAAGTTTTTTTTAGTTAGTGAAGATTGGCTGAATCACAATTTAATAAGGCTGATTAGAGAAAGTAGAGAAAGAAGAAAGGCAATGCAAAATAACAAGTCAGGAAGAAAAAGCAGAAATGCTACTTAAATCTTGAATGAAATCCAGGAGAAAAAAGAAAATCCTTGATGTATTTTTTTTACTTAAAGATACAGATGAACAATGCTATTGTTGTCTCTTAAAAATGGAGTTGTCTACCTATCGCAGGTACTTATAACAATGCACACTTGTTCTTTAAATTGAATAGTAAGTACCGTATTTATCGGCATATAACACGCACCGGCGTATAACACGCACCTCATTTTAAGAAGGGAATTCAAATTCAAATAAAGAACTTTGAAGCAAAATCCTCAACCTCAACCTCCCTCCTCATCCTCAACCCCCTCCTCAACCTCCCTCCTCATCCTCCCTCCTCCACCCCCCCCAAACCCCCCATCCTCAACCCCCTCCTCCACCACCCCATCCTCATCCTCCTTCCTCAACCCCCCTCCTCAACCTCCCTCCTCATCCTCAACCCCCCTCCTCATCCTCAACCCCCTCCTCAACCCCCCCATCCTCAACCCCCTCCTCAACCTCCCTCCTCAAACCCCCTCCTCAACCCCTATCCTCAAATCCCCTCAACCCCCCTCCTCAACCCCCCAATCCTCATCCTTCTTCCTCAACCCCCCTATCCTCAACCCCCCTCCTCAACCTCCCTCCTCATCCTCAACCTCCCTCCTCATCCTCAACCCCCTCCTCATCCTCAACCCCCTCCTCAACCTCCCTCCACATCCTCCCTCCTCAACCCCCCTATCCTCAACCTCCTCCTCATGCTCCCTCCTCAACCCCCCTATCCTCAACCCCCTCCTCAACTCCCTCCTCAACCTCAACCCCCTCCTCAACCTCTATCCTCATTCTAAACCCCCCTCCGCATTCTAACCCCTCTCCTCATTCTAAACCCCCCCTTCTCAACCTAAACCCCCCTCCTCCTCAACCTAAACCCCCCTTAATACCTCCCCTTCACTTACCTGCTTCTGCTCCGGCCTCCGCTCCGATCCTTGACACGGTGATGTCACATGGGCACCAGCGCGCCACGTCATTAGCATGAGGGGGGGGGGGTATTTAGGGGAGTTTAGGTTGAGGAGGGGGGTTTAGGTTGAGGAGGGGGGCGTTAGAATGCGGAGGGGGTTTAGAGTGAGGAGAGAGGTTGAGGATGAGGAGGGGGGAGGGAATATCGGCGTATAAGACGCACCTATCATTTGCCCCCTATTTTCAGGGAGAAAAAGTGCGTGTTATACGCCGATAAATATGGTATTTACAATGCCTGCAAAATCACAAATCCTAAGAAATGTTTACAGGTTATTAATTACCAAAGTAATGATCAAGAATTAGAATTTGTTAACTTTGAGGAAAAATTTGCTTCATTATTTGTGGCACTGTTGATGTGATAACAATACAAATAAATATTGTTACTTAAATTATGTGAATCAGTATTTACCTTGTTCTTATGAACATTTTTAAAAAACTGGTCTACAGTCAATGAAATTGCAACTGTCATTGTACATTGTTCAGTGGAAGTAGCTAAGCACAGGAATAATCTAAATCTAATGTCTAGAAATGGTTATACTTTTGCAGTGGATCCAATGGGGTTATTAATAGAACTAGTTGTTTTAAAGGATATAATTTACATATTGATCTATTTTATTTAATGTACATTTTCTTTTATTAAGAACTGCTTATAAGCTCTGTTTTTACTGCCTATAATTAAACAAATAGTCCCTGTATGGGTCTGCCCACTTTAGCGTGTGCAGACACAGACTCTGTAATGCTGGATGGGCAGTGTATATTCCTTGCCTATCATGATTAATGTCTTAACAATATGTTGCAGAACATTGCTGAGAGATGGTCACTGATTGGTTAGTATGAGACACTGCCCATCCAGAATTACAGAGTCTGTGTCTTCGTGAGCTATAGAGGTTAGACCCAAGCATGTAATATTTGTTTGATTTTAGGAAGAAAAAACAGTGTTTATGAGCACTTCTTAATAAAGTACATAAAAGTAAATAGATGCATAGGTATGCTATATACCCAGTAAAAAACAGAAGCTTTCCATTTCCCTTTAAGTGAAAACTGAAGGAACAATAAGAGCTGGGTTTTGTATAATCTAAGCTAGAGACTGAAACCGTCTCTAAATGTTCTTTTTTGCCCATTATGCAGTGTAAATCAAAAGTTTCCATATGTGCTCTGTGCCAATAGAGGGTGAAAAAGCATGTGGAGAAAGTGTTTACTGGAGAAAGTGTTTAAATGAATGCCAAATTGATGGAGTTATGATCAATAGAAGTCAGGCTATTTCAGTATGTTGCCTCTGCCTGAATGAGTAATGAGCTCTGCAGTGCAAAGGATGTTATGAATATTTATTAGAATTAGGTGTTGAGGTTTTGAATCAGGCAGTGATTTACAACTACTTGATTATGTTCTAGAAGCATATCAGATAGCACAGTAAGTCGGTGGGGGTGAAGGTCCTATGTCTGTGTAAATAATTATTTTGTTCCAGGAGCTGCGATAAGATATACTCTAACTTCAATATTTACTGTAAATAAATACTACTGGCTAATTAAAGAATCACAGTTGTCAAACTTTTATTTGATTTTGTGAATAATTCAATATGATAAAAGGTAAAATGTTTTAGAAATTAAATTAGATTTTAAAAAAAGACAACCTTTACATTTTGTAATTATTTATGTGCAATAATTCTTTACTGCAATACATTTATTCTAACCTTCCTATCTTAACCCATCTATACTACAACTACCTTTACTGCTTAAAAAAAAAAAACTTTTGTACATTGCCTAATTGTACTCTTCTTTGTTACACCCTAATGCTCTTAATTTTCACTGATTTCCTACCTTACATATTCCTGTTATTCTTGCCCAAAATTCTGCCTCTCGCCACAGCAGCATAATTGTTAGGAGATGTACCTTTAGACTGTAAATTTAAAAATGTTCTATCCTGTAAGGTGCTTTGGGAAAAAACACTATGTATGTTAGATTGTAAAGCTCAAATAAAATGTGGTAACATTGCATTTTGCTTTGAATAGCGCTATGGACTATGGCTTCCATTCTTATCCCCTATAACACAGATTACACCATGCTTAAGAACAAAGTAAAACTACCTAGCTATGTCACCCATCCCGGAGAATTGCTACGAGCAAATTACAGCAAATTTTAAATAGATATTTGCATTGCCAAAAGATTTTGAGTTGCTTCTTTACAAATTCGATTTGGCCAATTGAATACGGCTCTATATAAGGACATACAGTGGATATAAAAAATCTAAACACCCCTGTTAAAATGTCAGATTTCTGTGCTGTAAAGAAATGAGACAAAGATAAATCATTTCAGAACTTTTTCCACCTAAGAAAATTTCAGGAAAGACCAACTAGAGCAGCTGAACTTTATTTGGGGTTAATCAGAGGCACTTTAAATGATGGCAGGTGTATGCTGACTCCTATTTAACACGATTTGGAATGTGATTGCTTAATTCTGAACACAGCTACATCCCCAGTTATAAGAGGGTGTGCAGACTTATGCAACCACATTCTTTTTCTTCTTTTTTTTTTCTTCCCTCCATCTAAAAGATTTCAGTTTAGTTTTTAATTGAGTTGTACAGTTTAAAGGTCACATTAAAAGTGGAAAAAGTTCTGAAATGATTTATCTTTGTCTCATTTTTTTACAGCACAAAAACCTGACATTTTAACAGGGGTGTGTAGACTTTTTCTATCCACTGTAGCATATTTATTTTACAGAAGTTTTTAGTTAGTGAAGACCTTGCTTTTGGATAGAAGTTTACTAACTAAAAACTTCTGTAAAAAAATATGCGATGTACTTATATAGAACCCTATTCAATTGGCCAAATCACATTTGAATGAGGCCCTTAGAGTTTTATTACAAAAGCCTGTGCTAATAAGACTTTATGGATCCCTCCCAAAATAGGGCAGTCCCGTTAACATCAAAAATATGATGTGTACTAAAGACCACTCAAAAATTGTTTTTAAAACCATTTCTGAGTGCCACATCAGCATTAAAGAGACAGTATAGCAACAACAAACCATAGAAAATCATGAATGTTCATAATTATTACATGTAATTAAAACATATGATATTTTAATATTATATCCGTTTCATTATACAACATCCAGGGTAACACACAACCCATTACTCGAGGGGTTAATACATATCAGGAAACCACGTGGACTAGTAAAAATACTCTAATGCATTGTTTTATATATATATATATATATATATATATATATATACTAGCGACTTGTCAATAAAAGAAAGTGTTGAAATGCTGTTTGTCACACAATGTGAGTGTACTGTGTGCCTCGACTATATAGACCCCTCTAACACACTAATGAACACATGTAATAACACTATAAGTGCCATGAGGGTCATCCAGGACCCTCATGAACCAAAGTGTAAGCACTACACAATTTTAACCCGGTCACTTATGGCGGTCTATCCAGACTCTCATAAGCCTCTATTTAACTCCATCAGTCTCATAAGGGTATATTATGACCATTATGGGCCTGTTACAACGCAACATTGACGACATAAGTGCCATGACGGTCTTCAAGGACCATCATGACACTAAGTATAAACACTACACTGCACTATAACCCCCTAATAAAACATTAAATATCAACTAAACACCCTCTAAACTAACCTATTAACACCTACACTACCTACCTACCTACCCCCTAATAACCCCCACCACTCTAATTACAGAAATCAAAAAACTAAATTCATCAAAAAGCAGAAATCTACATTACATAAAATAAAAAAAAACTAAATCACCAAAAATAAAAAAATGTACATTACAGAAAAAAGAAAAACCTAAGTCACAAAAAATAAAAAAAGGAACATTACAGAAAATTAAAAAAATACATTACAATAAACACGATCTACATTATACTTACCTTTCCGCGATGTCTCCGGCCTCCTGGTGTTCTCCTCTGGAAGCATCCGCACGTAAAAAAAAACAAAAAAAAATGACACACATCCGCCCTGGCGGTTGTCTCCGACGCTAATGAGCTTCCTACGGAGTGTTCCAGAATAAAATTGGCAATGGCGGCTTCTGATTGGCTGAAAAGGCTGTCTATCAAATTCAGCCAATGAGAAGACCCCCATTGTGAACCAATGAAAAAGGTATACACCCCAAAATACCCAGCTGATTAGATAACACACCTGTCAATCCTTATTTGAACCAATCCTAACGCTTTATTGCCATCAGCCAATCACAATGGAATATACCCCCACGTACTGATTGGTGAAGACATCTGCGCCTTCCCATTGGCTGTAATATTGATTGATATTAAAAATAGCCAATGAGAATGCGCAAATCCTTCAACAATCAGTACGTCGGGGTGTATTCCATTGTGATTGGCTATTGTCAGTGCAACCAATCAGAATGCACAGATGCTCCAACCAATCACCCTGTGGGGGTGTATTCCATTGTGATTGGCTGAAGGCATCTGCGCCATTGCCTATTTTCTTCCGGAAAAGTCTCCGGGAGCCTCATTAGCGTCGTGAATGTCCGTGAGTGCGGGGTGTAAGTATATATATATATATTTTTTTTTTTTATACAGGGCGTGGCAGAATAGGATCCGGAGGAGGCCGGAGACATCGCAGGGAGGTAAGTACAATGTAGATTATGTTTATTTTGTTTTTATGTTTGTGTATTAATGTTATGTTTTTTTTAACAGGTGCCACTCTGAAGAAGGATTAAAAGAATAAGGACGGGACATGCCGGAAAGGTGAGTAGAATATTTAGAATGTATAGATTGTTTATTTATGTACTGTAAACGTGTTGCACTAATTTTTTTATTTTTTTCCCCGTAGGTGCCTGATCTGAATGGACATCTGCAAAGGTAAGTGGTCTTAATTATTTAATTTTAGCTTAGAATTAGATTATTTTATATATATAGGTAGCATTTATTGTATGTTAGCTAGGGGTATGTGTTTTATATAGATAGCATAGAATGTATTGTATATTAAATTGTGGCATTTATTTAGATAGATTGGGGATGTATATTATACAGATAGGATGTATATTAGATTATGGTATTTATTTAGATAGATTGTGTGATGTATACACATAGGGGTGTATTGTATTGTATTCAATTGTATGTATTTGTATTGTATGTATTTGTATTGTATGTATTTGTATTGTATTGTATTTGTATTGTATTGTATTATATGTATTTCCTTTTCAGGTGTGTAATTTTTTTTCTGTAGTGGGGGGGTTATAATGTTTTTTTTTATTTTCTGTAATGTTCCTTTTTTATTTTTTGTGACTTAGGTTTTTTTATTTTCTGTAATGTTGATTTTTTTTGGGGGGGGAGTTAGGTTTTTTATTTTATGTAATGTAGATTTGTTGTTTTTTTGTGACTTTAGGCTTTTTTATTTTATGTAATTAGAGTGGTGGGGTTATTAGGGGGTAGGTAGGTAGTGTAGTTGTTAATAGGTTAGTATAGAGGGTGTTTAGTTGATATTTAATGTTTTATTGAGGGGGTATAGTGCAGTGTAGTGTTTATACTTAGTGTCATGATGGTCCTTGAGGACCATCATGGCACTTATGTGGTTAATGTAGTGTTGTAACAGGCCCATAATGGTGTTAATATAACCTTATGGGACTGTATGGACCCCCATGAGTGAGGGGGTTAATGAAGTGCTTATGGGGGTCTGTATTGACCCCCATGAGTGACAGACTTAATGAAAGGCTTATGGGGGTCTGTATTGACCCCCATGAGTGACAGGGTCAACGAAGGGCTTATGGGGGTCTATATTGACCCCCATGAGTGACAGGGTTAATTAGTGGTTTATGGCGGTCTGTATTGACCCCGATGATTGACAGGGTGATAATGTATATTTGTTTTCTTTTATAATGGGTCCTTTAAGGACCTGTAACGCAGGGATTTTGAATTTTCATTGCAGCGGGGGTCCCCAATCGCGTGCAATCGGGACCCCCACTGCGATGGTTAATGTGGGGTTAATGCAGGTCTCCGGGCTTATCTCGGATCCCCTGGGGTTACTGTGGGTTTCAAAGCTTATCTCGGATCCCTTCTTGGGTAAGTTGTACGTCGCTGGGCTGTGAGCCTCGTTTTCGTTTTTTTTGGCGGCCATTTTTTCTCTCGCTTCAGAGATTTTTGTGTCTGAACTCGGGAATTTGGACTTAAATGGAGGTGTAACTTCACTTTCAGAGGTCCTGGGTGCCCCCCCCCCCCCCCCCCTGCTATGGGTAAGCTTTTTATGTAGTTTTTGTGAGTATTTGTTGTGTTTTGACTGTTTTTAGGTGCGCGCGGTTATGGTCGTATTTTTAGTACGTGTGGGTCTTTGTCACGTTAAGGTTGGTTTCGAGGTGTTTTTTTTTTCTAAGTGGTGCGTACATATGACATTGGAGGCTTCACCTTCCGCAAATGCGGCCCCTCGCTTCTCGAGGGACTGCATTTGCGGACAAACACATACGACATGGGAGGCTTCACCTTCCGCAAATGCGGCCCCTCGCTACGCGCGAGTCTGCATTTGCGGACAAAACTGCATCCCTCGTTTTGCGTGACGACGTCTCGTAGTTTGACAACTATTATATCTGATATATGTATATATATAGGGAGAAGGATGGCCGTACAGGACTGTTCATCAGTATTATTTCTGTTACTTTTCATTAAATTAACAGGAGGCTTTCAATGCGTTTATCCAATTTTAATAGAATATTTGTCAGGGTACAATAATGACAAAAGAAAACTAATGAAAATAAAATCTACATTCACGTACTTACTGACTTCAGGGACACCCTCTCTGAACCTGGACAGCTTGTCTGTCACAGGGAAAAACAAAACACTGCATTCATAATTAGTCTCAGTCAATGCAGGAAACTATTTACTGTTTGACGTAATAACCGCAGGCAGAGCATAGGCCCGCCCTCTCTTACTCCACAGATCCACAAGCTTCCTGTGTCCTCCCCATTCCTCTGGTCACCAGTACTCATAAATCCTCTGCTCACAAAGTCTCTCCTTTTGGTTCTGCAGATCCACACAGGCAGCTTTCTCTATTTCTTAAAGTCTCATACTCGCAGCGGTCTGTGACTCACCCAGTCATACAGACTCTCCTCAAGTGGCAGTCTCCACTCCTGCCTCAGCACTCAGTGTGTTATACCAGCTAGGCCTGACTGGACAGGACCCCCTTCTCTCTGCTGTTGTCTAATCAAGGCAGTACACACTTGGGCTACAATTAGGCTCTGATCACTGCCCTGAGTTAACGCTTTCTCTCCCACATCTTCCAGCATCTATAATTAAACCAACCTCTAGGGGCACTCTTTGATACTCTGTTACAATATATATATATATATATATATTTATATATATATATATATATATATATATATATACACACAAAATAAACACAATTATAAATATTATACTGCATATATAAATACAATTATCACATATAGTTGATTTAAATAAATATATATGAATAAAAAATATATAAATATACCTATATAAATATATATGGTTTCTTACCACAGTTACAGAGCTAGTTACAAAGTTCTCACTCATTATAATAATTTTGATGTTCTCATTTTCTATTGGTTCGTTTTGTGTAATACACTGAGTGAGCATGTAATCCCTACACTGAAATGTCTTGCCGACAAGGCAGTATTAACTTTATGGGTGCTCAGTGCCGTAATATTGTGAGTGAAATAAAACGTGTAACCTAGGGAAAAAAGCTCCCACAGAATATTTTACTTTATACCGCAAATTATACTGATCATTTAGAATAAGGACCTATGCTGGCAAGTTACAAATAAAGGCTAATAATAATATCACATATAATAGTTGTCAAACTACGAGACGTCGTCACGCTTTGCGAGCTTGCAAAGCGAGCTCGCAAGAACTACATCCCTCGCGAAGCTTGGGATGCAGTTTTGTCCGCAAATGCGGACCCTCGCATAGCGAGGGGCCGCAATTGCGGAAGGTGAAGCTTTTAATGTCGTATGTGTTTGTCCGCAAATGCGAAGCGAGGGTCCGCATTTGCAAAGGTGCAGGCTCAAAGGCCCTACAAACACCCACACGCACGACTTACTTAGAAAATAAAAACATTACGACCTCGGAACCGACCTTAACGTCATAAACTCTCACATGCACGACTTAGAAAAAAAAAAACATTACGACTAGGAAAAATACGACCTTAACGGCGCAACGGAAAACAGTCAAAACACAATAAATACACACAAAAACACATAAAAAACTTAACCACAGCAAGGGGGGGGGGGGGGGGGCTCCAGGACCTCTGCAAGTGCAGTTACAACTCCATTTAAGTCAAAATTAACGAGTTTAGACACACGAAAATCCCCTAAGCAAGAGAAAAAATGGCCGCCGAAAAAAACGAAAACGAGGCTACAGGACCCTAAACACGCAACAGAGCCCAACATGTAGGACTTACACCAGGTAGTACAACAGAGTATCGCAAAATCATTCCGATGCGCGTAACACACATACAATATAGCTGCCATTTTAAGACAATCTACACAATAACGTATCTGAAATAGCGGATTTTGCCTCGCGCACAAAGCCTATATATAGGGCACAATTGCCACAGAGCTCACACTTTCTCCTCAGGTGATGACAGTCTGACTGGATGTTTTCGGCTGCCGGAAAATCCAAAGAGATTGTTAGCTCTTCAGGATATTGATTGCTGGATATTTCTTATTGATAGGTAAAGTATATTAATTAATTTATTAGTAATTAATAAAAAAAAAAAAAAGCAAAAAAAAAAAATACATTACTGCATTTTGCAATATCTGTACTTTAGCACGGTATTAATCATTAACCACTTGAAATATGTTTATTTATTGATTAATTAATTTTTAATGGCCATTAATTTTATTAATTACTAATTATTATTATTAAAAAAATATTATATACATTACTGCATTTTGCAATATTTGTACTTTAGCACGGTATTAATCATTAACCATTTCAAATATGTTTATTCATTGATTAATTAATTTCAATGGACATTAATTTGATTAATTACTAATTATTATTATTAAAAAAAATATATATACATTACTGCATTTTGCAATATTTGTACTTTAGCACAGTATTAATCATTAACCATTTCAAATATGTTTATTCATTGATTAATTAATTTTTAATGGACATTCATTTTATTAATTAATTACTAATTATTTAAAAAAAATCGTTTATAATAACAACAAAAAATGTCACTGGAATTAGATTTTGACATTGATGCTCAACTATTAATGTTAATTTATTATTTTATTCATCATTAAGATTATTAATAATGTTAATTAATTAATAATTAGTCATAATAACACATTTAGTAAAAGAAAAAAATATGTATAGTTGTTTTACATTTTGTGCTTGCTACTCAACTATTAATGTTCATTGATCATTCATACAAGAAATTTAAAGTAAAACATTTATAAAAATATATCTTACTTTTGCACTGAATTTAGATATTACTGTTGTTGATGATTCTTTAAGCTCATTGTATTAAAGGTATAGGATCCTCAAACCGTTTACATATTTATATCACTTACATTTTACAGTGCATTGAATTCTATTTTGCAGCTATGCTAATTATAACATAGCAAACATTAACAAGCCCTTTTTTCAATTTATTTTCTCACAGTTTGATTATCTGCCCACGTGACTACACAGAGGGCTGTTTGCAGCATTTTATCTGCAATTACATCACCTTCACAGGTATATCATTTTAAAATATTTATATTTAAAGTAAAAAATTCATAAAAATATATCTCCCTTTTGCACTGAATTTAAATATTACTGTTGTTGATTCTTTAAACTCATTGTATTAAAGGTATAGGATCCTCAAACCGTTTACATATTTATATCACTTTCTTACATTTTACAGTGCATTTACTTCTATTTTGCAGCTATGCTAATTAAAACATAGCAAACATTAACAAGCCCTTTTTTCTATTTCTTTTCTCACAGTTTGATTATCTGCCCACGTGACTATACAGAAGGCTGTTTGCAGCATTTTATCTGCAATCACGTCACCTTCACAGGTATATAATTTTAAAATATTTATATTTACTTTATTGCATGCATGTATGAAAAGGACAACAAGTACTTTAAGTAATATCAATGATTCATGCATTTATGAAAGAAAAAAAAATAACATGATTTGTACTTCTTTTCACAGATTTGTGACATCGCCACCTGCCTCAAGTCTCCTCTGCAACAATTAACCTTACAGAATATTAAATTGACAGGTAAATGATTTTGTGATGACATTTGTTAACACAATATAATATGAACTATTGATTTGCGTTGAGTAATGTATTTCATACATTCATTCAATAAAAAAATGTAGATGTACAAAGTTCAAATTAAATTTATATTGATGAAGGTCATGATGGTCCTTTATTTAGAGCACTAACAGTAGACACTCCTTATTGTGGATTAATGAATGTGGTTTGGCAGTTTTGTGGGGCTTATCATTTTCAGAAAGAACGACCAACTGATGGAGAGTTTATTAGTTGCTGTCAGAAAGGAAAGGTAAGACTTCCAGAAAGACAGACATTCCCAGAATATTTAAAAAGTATCATGAGTGATCCTACATTTCCCAATTACACCAATTTTAAGAAAAATATTCGCTCTTATAACAGTGCAATTTCATTTGCTTCAATGGGTGCAACATTAGCCGAAAATGTACCAGGACATGGTCCTTATTGTTTTAAAGTCCAAGGACAAATATACCACCAGACTTCACATTTACACCCAGAAACAGGAGAGAAAAGGACATTTGCACAGTTATATGTTCTTGATACAATGGAAGCTGTCGAACAACGAATGCTGCTTCCTGAAAATAGACAATGCTTACCCATAGTCTTTGAACAGCTTGATAACATTATGGCGAACAACCCTTATAGTCAAGCATACAAAAAAATAGCGGAGGTTGAAAAAGAACAACTGGCACATGCACAAAACATCAATTGCCAATGCCAAGAGTTAATATGGTTCTCAAAAGGGATCACCATACTGATCAAAGAAGCTATAATTTACCAACAGCAAATGAGGTTGCCATGTTATTTAAAAATGATGATGGGGAACCACCATTTGAGCAGGATATTAGAATATATCCACACAATCAAGAACAACCTTTTATAAAAATCAATTTTTTAAGCAGTAATTTGGATCCTATGACATATCCCATTTTCTTTCCAAATGGGGAGCCAGGTTGGCAATCAAAATTGCAGTTGCGAAGTTATCCAAATAGTAAACTTCGTATTAGAAACAATATTTCAATGCTGGAATATAAAGTGGCACAAACTGCTGTCCGGGAACATTATAATCCTATTTTATGTGGGGGTAAACTCACACAACAATGAATAATGGATTCTTATCTACAAGTCGAAGCAAATAATCTAAATGTTGTCAAATTCCAACAAAACAAGCTTAGAGTTGAACAATATTGTGGATTGATGGATTATGTCGCTGAATTGGCTGCAAACAGAGACATTCCTGCTGGACAAGCAATGATTTTGCCATCCTCTTTCCAAGGATCTCCTCGCAATATGCAAGAAAGATACAATGATGCCATGGCTATTGTCACTAAATTTGTCAAACCAGATTTATTTATTACAGTTACATTGAATCCACAATGGCCAGAGATCAAAGAAAATGTTATGCTTGAACAAACTACTTCTGACCAACCAGATTTGGTTGCAAGAGTATTCAAAATCAAACTTAATTCCTTAATTTATGATATCACTAAAGCAGACTTATTTGGAAAATGTGTGGCTTTTGTTTATACTATTGAATTTAAAAAAAGAGGCTTGCCACATGCACATATACTTTTAATCTTGCAAGAAAAAGATAAATTAAATACAGCAGATAGAGTGGATTTAGTGATTAGTGCTGAACTGCCACATCCAGAAAAGCATTCAAGACTTTATGAGATTGTAACTCATAGAATGATACATGGCCCATGTGGAGAGAGCAATCCAAACTCACCATGTATGGAAAATAAGAAATGCATAAAAGAGTTTCCAAAACAATTTCAAATGCAGACTTATGTTAATTGTGATGGATACCCTCTGTATAAAAGAAGAGAAGGACAAACAGCTATTATCCGTGGCCAAAAGGTCAAAAATAGATATGTCGTTCCATACAATCCACATTTGCTGATAAAGTACAATGCACATATCAATGTGGAAGCTTGCACTTCCATCAAATCCATAAAATATGTGTATAAGTATATATATAAAGGATATAATGCAGCAACTGTTGTTGTGCAAGGTGCAGGCAATGAAAAAGACAACCCCATTTTACATGACGAACTTTCTTCTTATTTAGATGCTCGCTATGTAAGTGCTCCTGGAGCAATGTGGCGTCTTCTGAAATTTGAGATGCATGATCGGTCACATGCTGTGTATCGATTAGCTGTCCATCTGCCACAAAGTCAATTTGTTTGCTTCAGGGCCGGCAATGAAACAAATACTTTAGCACAAAGTGAACATAGAGCAACAACGCATACTGCTTGGTTTCAATTAAATTGTTAGGACACTGAGGCCAGACAATTTTTATACATTGACATTCCAAATCACTATGTATTTGTAAATGGTGAATGGAGACAACAAAAGAAAGATAATTATAAAATTATCCTAAGAATATATACCATCAGTCCACGAGACATTGAAAGTTTCAGTTTAAGATTACTCCTTTTACATGTTCCCGGAGGACAAAGTTATGAACATTTACGCACAGTCAATGACATAGTTTATGACACTTTCCAGTAAGCTGCAAGACATCAAAACTTTCTGGCAGAGGATACAGAATGGGAGAGATGTCTCGAGGAAGCAGCACTATGTCAAATGCCAAAGCAAATGAGAGAACAATGTGCTTTTATTTGTATATTTTGCAATGTACCAGATGCCTTAACTTTGTGGGAAAAAATTTAATTACATATGTGTGAAGATTTCTTGCAACGTTATAATGAGACCATTGCACAATTTAAAGCATTAATCGAAATACAGGAAATCTTTCTTTGTCATGGATTAAATTGTGCCAACTTTAATCTGCCTGATCCAGGATTTATAGATGAAATTAACTTTGATGAGTATGACACTGACATTGAATACCAAAAAACACCAGAAAAAATTGGAACTTTAAATGTATTGCAATTGGAAGCATTTAATGCCATCACAAATGCAATGGAAGATGAAATGCTCAAAGAGCGTTATTTCTATCTGGATGGTCCGGGTGGATCAGGAAAAACTTACCTATATAATTTGTTGATAAGTTGCATTCGAGCACAGGGTCAAATAGCACTGCCATTTGCAACCACTGGAATTGCCGCACTTTTGTTAGAAGGTGGTAGAACTGTGCATAGTGGATTTCAACTGCCAGTTTCCATTCTGTAAACATCAGTGTCGCATATTCTAATGAATTCATTACAAGCCAAAAAATTGCACAAGAGTAAATTAGTAATAATAGATGAGGCAACTATGATGTCATGTCATGCCCTCCAATGTATTGATCGATTATTAAAAGAAGTTATGGCTAATGATTTGCCATTTGGTGGAAAGGTGATGTTGTTAGGAGGAGATTTCAGGAAAACATTACTTGTGGTGCCACATGGCAATCGTACTGACATAGTCGAAATGTGTATTAAAAGAAGTAAGCTTTGGAAATTATTTACCCACCTGAGATTAGAAGTAAATATGAGATCTGAAGGGCGAAATCAATTCAATGATTGGCTCATTAACATTGGAGAAGGAAAACAGCCAAAAATAACTAATTTACCTTGTGATGCAGTGCAAATTCCACCAGAAATGATTTCAAAAGAACCACTAATTTCAACAATCTTCCTCAATACCATCAATAATGAGGATTACTCTGACATTGCAAGCAAAGTCATATTGACATCAAAAAATCACGATGCCTTAAATTTAAACAACGAAATATTAAAATAATCAATGCTCCCCCAAAAAACTATTATAGTGCAGATTCTGTTCTGGCTGACGACAAAGAGAGTGAAGCAAACTTTAGTAGGAATTCATTAATGCCACCACATGTTTTGCAACTTAAAAAAGGGGCAATTATCATGCTATTGAGAAATATGAATCCAAAAAAAGGACTTTGTAATGGGACCAGATTAATTGTGAAGGAATTAAAGGATCATTTTATACATGCAGAAAGTATGAGTGGTACCCATAAAGGCGAACCAGTTCTTATAACGAGAATTGATTTGGCTCCAAGTGAGAGTGGTTTGCCTTTTGTCCTTCAAAGGAGACAATTTCCCATTATCATGGCATTTGCCTTGACCATCAATAAATCCCAAGGACAAACTTTTAAGTCTGTTGGTATTTTTTTGAAGGAACCTGTGTTTGCTCATGGACAACTATATGTTGCATTTTCAAGATTTAATAATCCAGAGGAAATTAAAGTACATGTTGAAAAAACACAAACCAGGGTGATTTATTGGAAGATGGATGTGTTTTTACAAAAAACATTGTGTACTATGAGGTGCTGTAAATATACAGTACAGTGCTTTCATTTTGAAGAAAAAATTTGATGTTACTCCAACTGATTTTAAAGTAGCAATTTTTTAAGAAGAAACCTAATACAATGGCAAAAAAAAAACATAGAGAACTGTGGTTTTACTTCCTGGACAAAATTAGAGGTCTTTGGGACTCTTTAAATAGAGGACCACTATTTCCAATAGGAAACTCGATGTGCCATTTCAACAAAGTACAACAAGAAGAAACAAAAAAGTATCGAAAACAACACAAAACAGCGGTTACACAGATTGGAAGGTCTTACAAGTTACATTTTCAGATGATTGGCCCCACAAAACAATTAGGTGCCATTTACTCTAATTGGAAGCTTACATTTAAATGTTTTAAAGTAGTATTTAACATATTAACATTGCCTTTTAAAAGTTATGGAAAGTTATTTAAAGTTATATTGTATAACATTGTCTTTTCAAAGTTGTGGAAAGTTACTTCAAGCGATATTGAATAATATAGTCAAACATTTATGTTACCACAAGTTTAAGCATTTGTTAATACATTCAACTGTATAATTTTAAGATGTAGTATTGATTCAGGGAGCAATCCGATCACCAGTTAATGGGGTCAGGAAGGAATTATTTTGTTTCCCTCTTTGATACAATTGGCCAAGTTTCAATGGGGGGTTTTATTGTTTGCCTTCCTCTGGATTCAATGCTAATTTAATTTAACATGAGTTTTAAAAAAAAAAGTTACAAAGCATGTTAGTGTACAAAATACTTTGTTTTGGAAAATTTACATAGTTGCTTGTTATTTATAGATAAATATCAATTCAAAATGTTATTATTGTTTAAAATACAAGCTGCATGTAAAAAAGTTTGTTATGGTTTACAATATTTATTCATGAAAAATTAAAAAATTGTTATATTGTTATTACATGTATGACAAATAAAACAGTTCATATTTAAAAAAAAAATGTTATATATACCTGTCTGTTAAATACAAGTTGAAAGTTAAAAAAAAAAAAGTTTTATTCAGAATTTTCTATTTATTGGTACTTAATAAAACAAAAGGTTAAGAATGTCAGAGACCAATATTGTGTGGCAAAGTTTTCCCAGCATTAAAAATTCTATTGACCGTCATTTTTTGACGGGCAAGTCGCTAGTTAATAATAATACTGTTAGTGGATTCCATTCTGCCAGCAGCTCTCTGCTAGTTTTTTTAAAAATGTCCTTGCAAACAAACAAGTTTAGCAGTTGTAGCTGCTTCATTCCAATTATGTGGATAGTAATGCCTTGTGCTTTGAAAATCTCTCTGCTGAAAATAATGGTAGAAGCCACAGCAGCATAATTGTTAGGTGATGTATTATTTGTGCATTCTAAATATATGTTGCATACTTTTAAGTGTATTTCTCCATAAGAGCACAATTAAAAAAAATCACCATTAATTGATCCCACGCCTGACAAGAACAGTATGAATACTTGTAATAAAACAGCTTTATTATAAAAACACAAACTGAAAGCTGGGATTTAGATAATGAATATCAAATATGTTATAGCTCTATATTCAAATTGGAACACAGGTGTATGAATCTTCTCAGAAATGTATCTCTTCTTGTGTCATTGATGCATTTTCCGTTTTGAAAAGTTTAAAGCATGCATAGTTTAATAAAAAATGTAGACTTTCATGTATTCATTTAAAAAGTTGAATTAAGAGTTTTTGGAATTGTGAGTAGCTGACAACAGACATTGTCATTATTTTGTAACCGTAGGTGTGTATGATAAAACTGTCTAGCAACATAATAAAAATCGGAATAGAGCAGAGCCCATCTGGTTATCTTGGGATTCTGCAGTGTGAATTTTTCCTTTTAGTAATTGACATGGTGCATTTTGAAAGCTGTATGCAGCTAAATTTAGGCCAAACACAGCCCTTTAAAAAAAAGTTTTTTGTTGCCAGTTCTTAAAGAAGTTTTTAACAAAATTAAAAGAGACCCCTCTGAAAATAAAAGTAATTGATAACAAATCAGACATTGCATAAGGTGGCAGATGAGAACGGGTGTAAAGTTTACAAATTACATACTTGACTAGTTAATGTAAGTTATTAAAGGCATGTTTAAATTTCATGGATTATGAATGCATCTGATAGAGGAGAATCCGTAGTTCATGAAAACATTTTTTGCATGAAACAAATTACAAAATAAACATTATGTCCATATTAAGTCCTGCATTCTTACTGTTGCAGATTGTGATCATGTTTATTTTAAGTGCTTTTCTCTCTTGGATGTTTTTACATTTTCCTATGAGTATTTTGACTTTAAAGTTTTGGATGAGTGATCATTTTGGCTAATATGATGTCCCACTGGGGTACAAAAATTACTTTATTATGCTTTCTTATTGAATGTCTGTAAATTCTAAAGGGATAGTAAGCTTATAGAACTTGCTCTGCTGCATCTGGCAGAGCAAGTTATGTTATCATCAAAAAACCTTGTCTGTTATGTTATTGATTTGTTTATTTTTCACTTTATTGTTTTTATATTTATATACTCAAACATACATGCCCCACATGCTCCACACCCCCAAGCCTAACTTGTGTGTCAGTGCTGTAGCCACTGTCTGCATAGGAACGAGCGTTTGTGCTTTAAGTTAACGGGGAAGTATCATCCAATCAGATACTTCCCCCAGAAGCTAATTTGCATATTCAGGACTTCTGGATGCTGAGAGCCAAGTTTCTTGTCTCATGACACACACACACACACAAACACACAGACAGAGAGTCTGCCTTTATGCCAGTGGACTGTGTATCAGCTGCTCAGGGTTCATGGGGGCACACAGAGCTGTCTGGAACAAGTTGTTTTTATTTAGATTATGTGATGCAAGTTCCCCCCTCCCTCAGCCCTGCAGGTCTTGAAAGTACTATACATTGCAAACTCTACATATGTCCACCATCTGCTTTCATGACAAAAATAAATGTCAGATGTTCACTTCCCTTTTGTTTTTCTTCACTTCAGTTCTACAGGTCCTAAAAGAACCACAAATCAACAAAAAATATATATATATTTATTTATATATATATATATATAGAGAGTGAGGTAGCCGCGAATATCCAGTAATCCAGATGAATAATCAGTATTGCAGTATATAGTGATACCTTTTTTATTGGACAAACATATTCATGAAACCTATGAATATGCTTGTCCAATAAAAACGTTATCACTGTATACTGCAATACTCTGATTATATGTATATATATATATATATATATATATATATATATATACAGTATACACACATATACACATGTATATATATATATATATATATATATATACACATATACACATATATATATATATATTATAATATATAATATATATATATTCATATATATGTGTGTATATATATATATATATATATATATATATGTGTGAGTGTGTGTATATATATATATATATATATATATATATATGTGTGTGTGTGTATAATATATATATGTGTCTGTATATATACCGTATATACTCGAGTATAAGCTGAGTTTTTCAGGCTCAAAAAGGCCCCCTCGGCTTATACTCTAGTCACCCTGTGTCTCTTTCCCCCCATTGTGCAAACAGGCCATGCGTGCACACTGCGCAGTGGCGACCCGCGCAGGCGCATTGCGCGCCAAAGAGGAGGGGAGACACAGGACAGAAGAGAGGGGGGGATACAGAGGAGAGGGTGGAGAGACACAGGGCAGGGAGAGGAGGGGGGAAGAGACACAGAGGAGGGTGGGAGAGACACAGGGGAATGAGAGGGGGAGAGACACAGAGGAGGGGGAGGGACACAGGCGAGTGAGAGGAGGAGGGGAGGAGAGACACTAAGGAGTGATAGGAGGGGGGGAGAGACACAGGGGAGTGAGGGGAGGGGGAGAGAGACACAGGGGAGTGGGAGGAGGGGGGAGACACAAAGGAGTGGTGGGGGAAAGACACAGAGAAGGCAGATGAGGGGGGAAGAGACACGGTGGAAACACACAGGGGTGGGAGAGGATGGGGTAGACACACAGGGGAGAAGGGAGAGACACAGAAGAGGGGGGAGAGACACAGAGGAATGAGAGGGGGAGAGACACAAAGGAGGGGGAAGAGACACAGGGCAGTGACAAGAGAAGGAAGAGACACAGGGGAGTGTGAGGAGGGGGGAGAGACACAGTGGAATGAGATGGGGAGAGACACAGAGGAGGGGGGACAGGGGGGACAGGGAGGAAAGACACAGGGGGTAGAAGGAGACACAAGGGAGGGAGAGGAGGGGAAAATGAGACACAAGGGAGGAAGTAGACAGAAGGAGAGACGGAGCTCATCGCGAAGCCAGTAAAGTAGAGGGGGAGAGGCTCCCATTGTGTGGCAAACAGCATTGCCAGGATTCACATTTTTTTGCCGGCAAGTTGCTAGTAGATTAATAAATACTAAATAACTGGCTTTAAACAAGCTACTGACACTTTGATAGTCATTGTACAATACTGGCACAAGCATAATTACCAATTGAGCACTTTATTGTAAGTTATTTTATTGTATATTGATTATCATTACAATCACAATAGAGTTGGTTATTGTTGCTTGTGTCACATTTGTTTTTGTCTAGAAATATAACACTGTCTAAGAGCATATTTATGCAGGGATATGTCATTAAGACTGCTGGAACCTGAAGGCATCATTATACTTTTTTGGAATGGTGTGAAAGGGGCATTTACATTTCTGTAGTTGCAGCACTTACAGTTACCCTTGTAACTGTATGCTTCTGAGTACGTGCATGGGAAGGGGTAGGGATAGATGTCAAATCCCCTTGATGCCCTTCTCCCCAACATTTTCCTCCAATGATGAATAAAGAAAAATGCACATCTACAGGTTCTAAATTATCAGGAACTCTTCAAAAAAGTAATTTCCAATAAAACTGCTTTTATGCACAAGACTTTTTATCAATAAAGCTTCAGCATTTTTCTAGCGCTGTTCACAAAAGTACAGTAAAGTAGGTGCAATAGGAAAATTACAATGGTATGAGGTATGTATAAATGAAATTACAATACAGTAATGCATCATACCACTTGGTGCAACAGAGCGGGTATACCCACAGTGAAGAGTTAATAATCTAGATAGGTGTGAATATTAATATATTATATTAATATATATATATACATTTCTCAAATATGGAGCTCATTGCAAGCCTTTCCGCTCATCTGCGCTCATTACAAGCCTCTTCCGCTCGCGGTGCTCCATTCCACCCCCCCGCAATTCCATTTACCACTCAGCAGCCCCATTCACCCCTGGCAGTACTATTCAGCCCCTGGCAACACCCTTCACCCACAGCAGCAGCCCCTAAACCCCAGCAGCCCCATAACCCCAGCAGCCCCATTCAGCTCTCTCCTTGCGGCCCCATTCACCCCAGCAGCCCCACAATCCTCCAGCAGCCCAATACACCCCCCCCCCCCTCAGCAGCCCCATTCAGCCCCCTCCTCTTACTTGTGCACTGAGCCCTGTGGTCCAGTTCCCATTAGTCAGAGGCTCTGACTAATGGGAACCGGACCACAGAGCTCAGTGCACAAGAGGAGGGGGATGAAAGGGGGCTGCTGAGGGGGCCTTGGGGGGGGGGGGGACACTGGTGATAGATCATTGAGAAGAATATTTGTGGGAAAAGAACATTTACATTTCTACAGGACAGGTCTTTGTATTTATTGATGCAAGTTGTCTACTTCAGGGTGTGTTTGGAGGAAAGGGGCAGTTGTGAAATTCTATAGGTTCAGGATCATTTAACAAATACCCCACATTTCCCCCACCCTCTCACAGCTGTTCAATAAATTGACACTTCAGGAAGTGCTCAAGTCAGTCAAGATGGAGACAATCATTAAAAAATTATGCTTTAAAAATATAGATTTTCTGATTTATGTTAATGGCTGACTATTGTTATTTTATTACTTTACAAACATGTGAGGGTTTCCTAAAATATGGTGGTCTTTTTAAACTGTCCTCTGCCATTGGGGCTTAATGGCTAGTTTAGCTAATAGTTCATATTTTCAGGAGCTTTGTTCCTTATAATAAAATATGTTTTTATTGGTGTATATGTTGTCAAATGGTAATCCTGAATTTGAAGATTAACAAAACAATTTTGTTGAATTTGTATTCATTTTTAAGTTAAAATTAGTAATGGTGCGTAACGATACAAATTATGTTAGAATTATCATCTCACAACATCTTTGAAGTCTCAGGTTTAGATACAGTTGGAACCAGAATTCATAATCTGTATTTATGTGTTGCTTCATTGATTTTCTTCTTAGCAATAGTTCAAAAGTCTTCAAGCGCTTATCTCTTTTTTATTAATCATAACCTTTTTGGAGCAGATCTGAACCTGCTGAATTTAATGAGGTAAGAAAAAACAAAAATGGTCACTTTACCTTGTGAACAGACATCACAAGTGTAATAAAATTTGTTTTATGTTGTGCCATATTTTTTTCTGTTAATAAATAGCTTAAAGCAACACACACTTAATCCTGTTTTTTACCAGTGCCACCACACTTTTTATATACACAAATACAGACATCACTGTGGTTATGTGTGTAGCACTAATACTATATAATTATTTAATCCATAAGAAGATTAGATGCTGAACACTAGTGTATATGTGTGTGACTGGAACTATTCCTCACACTCTGCCACCAAAGCTGCAACTATAGAGATATGTGTCCCACTCTTTGCCACTGTTTGGAAAAAATGGGGGGAGCTCCATCCTAAAGATGGTTTGAAAACTAGCTGTTTTCAAGGTTTTCTAATAAAATATCCACTTTGTTAGATGCAATAAATAAAATAAAAAAATCTGTGCTGTAGAACGCAAGAGGAAACTTGGCACATGTCCAAACTTCAAAAATCAGATTGTAAAGTCTATGGGGGAATTTAATTAAGAAGTTCCCTACTATGTTTATATTGGGAGCAAAAATAATAAGGAGGAGCAAGAAATATGGGAGAGGCATCAACAATGCCAACAGATTTACCAAGAAGAAATCTCAGCTAATAAATGTACTGATTGGGTTGAATGCTTTATATTTCACTTTTATTCAGCTGCAATTTTTGTGTAGCCTCTGAACTATTTGTTCAAGTTAGTTTTTTGGTGAAGTCAATACTTACTTCCACCCTTACATTAGTACGTTAGTTACTGGCGGCTCAGTATGTAACAAACATGGCTTAAAAGCCTTTTAGGAACAGTTTTAAGATGTTGTAATGGGTTTATAATGTAATGTGTATTAAAAATTAGCAGCCTTATTAAATTGCGATTCGGCCAATTGAATAGGTCTCTATATAAGCACAGAGCATATTTTTTTCAGAAGTTTTTAGTTAGTAAAGACCTTGCTTTTGGATAGAAGCTCACTAACTAAAAACTTCTGTAAAATAAATATACTCTGTGCTTATATTGAGCCCTATTCAAAATTGGCTGAATCACAATTTAATAAGCTGTAGGTAACTCCCTGTTTTGATTAGAAGCTCAAAGTGGGGCTATGAAATTTTGCTGTGACCATTTCCCTCCATCTTGCTCTGAATGTTGTGCAGACTAGGGTCGCACAGACTAGAATCCTGCGCACACAGTTACACACAGGATAACAATATGGTAGAGTTATTGCGTGCTCCTTTGTCCCCCTTTTGTGGCTCCTTGCACATCACTGTATGCTTTACTTTGGCCATCTTGAAGTACCAGATAAAATAAAAAAACTGCCTAGTAAATGGCCCTGCCATCAGATGACAAAGGAGGCAAGGCTTGGACATACTGCAGAGTAGGAAGGATCGCATTCTGCAGCACAAGTATTTTACCCTACATGGAAATGTCCCTGAGGCTCAACAGTCCAAACTTTGACTGCACTTTCGCCAGTCTCTCCTCTGAGCTTTTTAAGGCAACACTGTCTCCGCCGTACCAATCCCTCAGGAGTTTGTGGAGGTCTGAATTGTTGGGGAAGGCTAATGGGGCAGAAGTCAGGTGCCAGGTGCACAATGATTATGGCTGGTCTCTTCCTGCTGGGATAATGCATTAAAGACAAAGGGAACTTAGCCCCAGGGTCTTATCAATAATTAATGCCAATTATCCCTCATTAACAAAGATAATAATCTTGTTTTGTGGGTGTATCAGAAATCTTTTGAGTGAGACCAGACTGATACACTACAAAATATTTCTCCCTGTGAAGGGCACAAGTGAGCTAAAAGAGGTTGCTCACTGAGTAGGTAACTAGACCTATAGGACAAACCTACATCTACTTATTGTCCGTTCTCAGATTGAGCACCTCTAATTTCGTTGTTGTGTATCAGACAGGCTGCCTGACAGCTTAAATTGGCAAACTTCAAATGTTAGTTTACTGTAGAAAATGCATTATTTAAAATAACACCCAATTTACAAAGGAAGTGATTATAGGGTGGGAAAGGTATAATAACTATTAAATAACAGTTGTTTAAATATATGAATTACGTGAATTAAAAGGATGGGAGAAAATATTTCCTTGTGCTAAAACATTTAAATTCACATTTGATTAAAAAACTGCTTTAGGCACACAGCAGTTGTGCATTGCAGTTTGTACCAGCAGCCTCATGTTGCAGTGGGAGATAATTTTGAACTGAAATACCATTCTCTGACACAGGTTTACAGCAGGGAGAACAGCAACAAACCTGCTCATTATGCAATAATGCTGGCTGTGCTTGCTTGGAAAGATTCCATCTGCAGTCAGTTAAATGAAGATGAAGGGGGCGCATTTGTTTTCATCATTGCCTCATTTTATTTTGTATCGATTGCAGCTGAATAAAAGTTCTTGGATGCAAGTTAGTCACCAAGATTCTATCACAACAGGTAAACGGGCTACTGGAAGGATTCTTATCTGCAGCAAAGGCTGAAACTGTACCTTCCAAGGTTCAAAGCGGCAAATACAGTGGCAACCATTGTAGAAAACCATCCTTATTTAAATGTGCTAATTAAAAAAATATCATTGTTTTATAGCAAATAAAAGTCTGAAATAATTTCAATTAAAAAAGGCACAAGTCATGAATAAACTGACTTTTCCAAAAAGCTTGATAGATCCTGCATAGATTTGCATTTCCAAAACAGAAACTGCTAGACTAGTGGTTGAATATGGTATGATGTTTACTCCAATTCTCCAGCTATCAGAAAACAACCCAGTGAGATTTTCAAATGCTCTGTCCAAAATGCTGTATTTATGCCCCATCCTCATATTTTATCCCTGCTATGACCCCATCCCTTCTAGATGGTGAGCTCGCAAAAGTAGGTCCCTTACATGGGCGTAGGAGGGGGGGTTAGAATTTAAAAAGACAAAAAACTGCATTGCAGCCTAAGTCCCATCAACTGTTCCCCTCGCTGTGCAAAGCTCACAGTGGAATGAGTGCCCTTGGCGCTCATTGCAGCCTAAGTCTCATGTGCTTCAACGCCTTGTGAGTGCCCCAAGTGCGTTACCAACATCTCAAACATCACCAACATCGCAAGAATTTTAAAAGACAAAAAACTGCATTGCAGCCTAAGTCCCATCATTGCAGCCTAAGTCCTGCGTGCTTCAACTGTTCCCCTCGCTGTGCGAGGCTCACAGTGGAATGAGTGCCCTTGGCGCTCATTGCAGCCTAAGTCTCATGTGCTTCAACGCTTTGTGAGTGCGTTACCAACATCTCAAACATCACCAACATCGCAAGATTTACAACTATATATGTGATACTGTATATATATATATATATATATATATATATATATATAAATATAAATTATGGGTCAAAGCTTTCATGGGAAAGACATATTATTCCATAGGCCAAATCTGGTTATGCATGATGAAGTTTAATTTTGCTATTTTTTGTGTCCCCTGTTCATCTAGTCTGGGGGGGATTTGTTTTCCCCATCCCCCCAGTTCCTACGCTCCTGGTCCCATACAACCTTCCGTATTGGTTGGCTGACCTTTAAATGAAACTGTAATAACCTCCAACTGTGTAGCACTGAGTAATTTGTTGAAGCTGTATACATTGTTAATAATAATATACTGAATTAATGAAGAAGTCACCACATAAATACTGTACCTTTTACAATATGCATCAGACAGGGCCCTATGCTTGCTGGCTCTGCTGATCTGCCATTGCCATGAGTCAATGCTGTTTGTGAGGAATGTTTTGAGAGGAGATTTTAGCATGTTGTCTGTGAACTGTCCTCTAACTAATCTTTCTTATAGGTTAGTTTATACATGAGGTCACTTTAGCCACTTTAATATTAGCATATAAAGATATATATATTTTTTTCTCTCTCAGGTATCCACACAAATCAAATGTTTGTCTTTCGGAAGCCCCTGCACTTTCAAGCTTACCATTTGTCAGTGAACATAGCCTAATATGGAAAATAAACTCTAAGAAAGAAACATATTTTATTGGCAAGTAGAATTCTAATTTAGAAAGATAAACTAATACAAAACAATCATTTTGTCAGCAATCTATTGTTTGCAATACAAGTTACAAAAATTTCAATAAAAGCTTTTCTTTTCATTTTGAAGTATATTGCAAACAATAGACTCTTGACAAATATATTTTAAAAGTTTTAAAGTGCTTTCTTTTGCATTGGTTTACCTTCCTACATTAGAATTCGAAACTTATGTTACTTATGTTTTTAGTAATGGAAAATTTAAAATATTTTGAGAGTTTTGTGCTTTTTATATATAGTCCTAAGTAGTGATGTCGCGAACATCAAATTTTCGGTTCGCGAACAGCGGACGCGAACTTCCAGCAAATGTTCGCGAAAGGGCGAACCAGGCGAACCGCCATAGACTTCAATGGGCAGGCGAATTTCAAAACCCACAGGGACTCTTTCTGGCCACAATAGTGATGGGAAAGTTGTTTCAAGGGGACTAACACCTGGACTGTGGCATGCCGGAGGGGGATCCATGGCAAAACTCCCACAGAAAATTACATAGTTGACGCAGAGTCTGGTTTTAAGCCATAAAGGGCATAAATCACCTAACATTCCTAAATTGTTTGGAATAACATGCTTTAAAACATCAGGTATGATGATGTATCGATCAGGTAGTGTAAGGGTTACACCCGCTTCACAGTAACAGACCAATCTCCCCGTTTAATGCACCTCAAACAACCGCAAACAGTCCCTTTGCAGAACCGCAAACTCCCCATTTGCACAAGGTTGGATACCAAGCTAGCCATGTCCCGTTCCTTGTCCTCACTGATGTCATTGAAGGTCTCTTCCTCCACCCAGCCACCAAGGGTCCCCGAAAGGTGACAACAAGCCCCCTGGGACGCCTGCTGTGTTTGGTCTTCCACCTCCTCAAAGCCACCTTCCTCCTCTGACTCCTCTTCTTCAGACTCCTCTCTCTGCGTTGCCTCTGTCTGCATTATTATAAGGTGTGTACTGTTAAGTAGTACTATTCCTATCGGTTTAATCCCTGTTATGTCCACTATTAGGAGACGTGTATATGGCATTGATTTTTGGAACAGGGAGATGGAAAAACATGCTTGGTCGGGCCTCCTACTTCAAATTTGGGGCACTGCGCGTGCAATCTAAGGTGCCACCAGATATGAGTGTCACTGTGCACTGGCAAAAGTTGGCAGAGTAGATGCAATAGGCTTCACACACACGCCTGTAGGCAGGCAATTGCTATTCAATCTATTACAGTCAAAAAAGTGTTGTTTTATTTCACTGAGCACAATATAAGCTGTGAGCCTGACACAGGCAGGCAACTGAAATTAGATTAAAGGAAAAAAGGGTTGTTGTTTTTTCAATGTATGGTACACCAACTATGACTGGTGAAACAGAGCAGAATATTAGCCTGTCCTTCAGATGGAAGGCTCTGGAAGGGAGTGTATGCTGCTGATTGGCTGGAATGTGTCTGCTGACTGTGAGGTGCAGGGTCAAAGTTTCCTCAATGATAAAGTATAGGGGGCAAAAAGCGAATGTGTTCGCCGTCTGCTGCGAACGCAAACTTGCCAACATCGCTGCGAATAGTCCGAACTGTTCGCGACATCTCTAGTCCTAACTTTAAATATTTTGTTAGTGAGGTACCTATTTTTTATATTTGTGTTTTTTTCCTCAGACCTTGTGGTTTCAAAATATACCATTTGAGGGACCCAGAAAGCGAGAGAGAATATATGTAAACTTAATTTTAATAAACTGAATATCAATAGCACCACTTTTTTTTAAGTAGATACTAGCATTAGAAGCTTTCCGGAACTCCAATATTTTAAACTATACAGCACATCAATGTTTTCCAAAAATGCCAACAATTGGAAAATAGAAGACAAACGGTTCTCTTTTGTCAGAATATAAAACTGTTTATGTATACAAGTAATTGTAGTTTAACCTTGCATGGTTATATATTTTAATAAAGCACAATTCTGGTTTCACAAACTGCATTCAGTAATTTTCCCTTTACATGTAATAATTCTTCATCATATTCACTTCGAATAGAAATTGTATTATTCCTCCATAAGAGCTTTATAGCCAAATTTAAGATTCAAGTTATTAGTAGCATATCTTTGTTCCACAGTTTTAAATGTTTCTACATTTATATTTTATTAGAACTTGTTAAATATTATTAATATGCAGATATATTTTTAGTAGATAGAGTGAGTCTATTTAGAAACAGGTAAATTAAATGAATACAAATATATGTAAAGTTATGCATCTGGGAAGGAAAAATAGCCCTGCAATTTATAATCTTAACTAGCAAATTGACCGTCCAAAAATGACGGATATAGAATTGTAAGTGAAGGAATGTTGTTTGGGCCAGACATTATTTTTTATGGTGGTCTGAGATCTCGGCGCTGATTGTGAGCCTCTTGGTTGTTGTATTTTTTTGTTATCAGTGGCGCTTTTGCTGTCATCGTAAGATCTGGGCTGATCTGCTTTTTGCGCTTATTGCAAGGCTGTCCCCTGCTGTAGTTTGTGTGCTATGAGCAGTGTTGGCGCTCCTTGTGAGGCGCTTAGTGAATGTCTTTTGCATTTATTGCGATAGTGTTTTTTGTTGTTGTTGTGTATATGTATGTTGTGATGCTAATTAAATAAGTAGTAAATTAATAAATTAATATACTTTACCTATTTGTAAGTAATACATGCAGGAAGCATTGTGCTGAAGAGCTGACAATCATTTTCATGTTCCTGAAGCCTACAATGTATGTTTGCAGTGTTGTGGAGCTGAGGTGTAAGTGTCAGCAAGGTGTGAAGTGTGTAGTGTAAATAGGCTGCGTGCGCGAGGGGAAGCCGTTAGTGTAGCTGGGTACTTCCGCATTCTGTAAGTTAATGTTGTAAAATGGCGGTGATTGTGTATGTGGTAGGCGGGTTTGTATGATGAAGCGTCCTTGCTAATGGTGTATGTTCTAGGTTGTACGGGTTTTTGTAAAAGCCGTATTTGCTTTGTGTAAGTTAGCGGCTTTAGTTGCCGTGTAGCCTCGTTTTCATTTTTTTCAGCGGCCATTTGTTCTCTCGCTTAGGAGATTTTCGAGTGGCTAGGCTTTGTAAATTTGACAGAATTCGAGGTTTAAGCAGTGTTGCCGAGGTCCTGGGTGTCCCTCCTTTGTGTGGGTAAGGTTTTTACGTTATTTTTGTGTGTATTTTTTTTTTTTATGTTTGCCAGTGTGCACGGTTTGTCCGTTGAAGTCGTATTTTTGCAAGTCCCGTGGCTCGTATATTTTTGTGTAAGTCCGTAGTTAGTCATTGTGTGTTTATGTGTTTTTTCAACGTCTCGGTTGTGTGGTCGTTTGTAACCGTTTGTGAGGCGCTGTAGAGCCTCCACCTCCGCAAATGCGGCCCCCATGCTTTGCAAGGGTACTCATTTGCTTCTCATTGCAGCCGACGTGAGCCTCCACCTCCACAAATGCGGCCCCTCGCTTAAAGAAGGTCCGCATTTGCGGTTCGAAAGGCGTAGGGGGTCGTAGGGATGAGCACCTACGGCACTCATCTCCACCAGCGCAAGGAGCGCCTTTGGCGGCGGGCTCGCTACGCGTTAGCAACAACCCGCATTGCTGACAACTATATATGTGATGGAGCAAATCTAGGTGTATCAGATATTGAAAGGGATTTGGGAGTGCTTGTGGACAACCACCTAGGTAACAGCTCAATGCCAAGCAGCGGCTGCAAAGGCAAGTAAAATATTAGCATGTATCAAGAAGGGTATAGAAGCAAAGGAAGCAGATAAAATTCTGCCACTATACAAATCTCTAGTACGCCCTCATTTGGAATATGGAGTACAATTTTGGGCACCACTACATAAAAAGGACATTTTAGATCTGGAAACAGTACAGAGAAGGGCTACAAAACTAATAAGGGGAATGGAGGGGCTAAGTTATGAAGAAACACTAACCAAATTAAACTTATTTTCTCTAGAAAAAAGGCATCTAAGAGGGGATATGATTACCATATATAAATAACATTCATGGTCAGTATAAAGACTTGTCAAGTGAGCTTTTTGTGCCAAGACGTTTAAAACTGACAAGATGGCATCCTTAGAGGTTAGAAGTAAAAAGATTCCACCTTAAAGAAAGAAAAGGGTTCTTCACAGTAAGGGTGGTTAATCTGTGGAATTCTCTACCAAAGGAGGTGGTGACAGCAGATACGATAAATAACTTTAAAAAGGGAATGGATATATTAAATAAAAAGGGCATTTATGGGTATCCTGGATAATTAGAGAAAGAGTATTGATCCAGGAAGGAGTCAGATCGCCAGTATCTGGGGTCAGGAAGGAATTTTGTTTTCCCTTTTGAGACAATTGCAAAGTTTCACTGTTTTTTTTCTGATTGCTTCCTCTGGATCAATTAACAATTAATCTGCATATTGCATATCTGAGAAGATCTAAAAAGGTTGAACTTGGTGGATTAAAAGTATCTTTTCAACTTCAATTACTATGTTACTACTTAAAATAATCATTCACCAGTGACTGCAAAAATTATGCTTGACCAAAAAAAAAAAAAGTTTAACACATCACAAATATACTATATGTACAAAAAAGGCAAACAGTCCCACTTAATATCAGTTTATAAAAAAAATCTATTAAATCTGACTTTTGTTCTGTTGAATCAAAATTTGACTTTATCTATTCATTCATAGGTGGGTAGATCAAGTCACTGAAGCAATGAACATGAGCTCAGAGGGGCAGTGGCTGACAGATGTGCTTGGCGTGCTGAGATCCATAAGGTCAAGAGGCCCTCATTCAATTGCGATTTGGCCAATTGAATAGGGCTCTATATAAGCACATAGCATATTTTTTTTAAAGAAGTTTTTAGTTAGTGAAAACGTTGCTTTTGGATAGATGCTTACTAACTAAAAACTTCTTTAAAAAAATATGTTATGTGCTTATTTAGAGCCTTATTCAATTGGCAAAATTGCGATTGAATGAGGGCCAGAGAGTCGGAAACTACTGAAAGACTAAACAACAAATTCATTCATATGGGTATCTCTAAAGTCTCACATTTGTTCAGGTAACAAGTAGCAGATTATTTAGCACAAACAAAATAGATTAATTAAGATATGCCACAGGACCCTTTTGTAATGGAACACAAAATAAATAAAACAGTAGATAGAGCAAGTTTTTATAGTGAATGTCTCAGTTGTTTTAACATATGGAGTATGTATGTATCTGACATATTTTGTTATAAGTGTCCAAAACTCAAGTATTATTTCTAGTATTAAGCCTTTTCTGGTAGTAACTTGTTCAATTAATTTGTAAGTCTCCTGTGAGGAATCGGCCAATAGAGAACTAAAATGACCAAAGGTTTAATGACATTTATTTGGAATGTAATTAGAGTTTTGCTTGGATACACTTTAACACGACCTGATCATGGAGACTGAAAACCACTAATTTTTCATTTTATTAAATAAATGAGCATGCCACAAAGGAAACAGAACAAACTAAGTTAATTAACTTGCGATAATAACAGTATATCTCAATTATCTAATGTAGTAATAATGTCTCAGTACATATGTGTTATCTATTCATGGCTAAATAGTTTGTTTACATAACATTAGTTTCCAGAACTGGTTTCTTGTAGCCCAAGAAAATATATGGTAAGCAATTTATTGGGTTTTATATATATATATATATATATATATATATATATATATATATATATATATATATATATTTTATTATTATTATTATTATTATTATTTTGAATGCAGTGGCATATGGATGATTACTTAGGTTACTTAACATTTTTCCTTCACTTTTCAGCATTTTGATGTCTCAGTGTGAATGGTTAACCTGATGACTTGATCAGAGAGAACAGCTGCTTACTTAAAGAACTACTGTAGTGCCACTGTAATACTTTTAATGCAATCAAATCAGTATCTAAAAGAATCATTATAGCTCTTAAAACTTACATTTGAACTAGTGTTTCAGATGTTGGCAGACATGCTTCTCCGTACCCCATAATTGGTATCCAGGGAGTGGGAGAGGATCTTCTTAGCAGAACAGTCCGATAGGAGACTTTACCTGTCTCCCCTGCAGTGGCATCTGCAAATGTAGGCTATTCATAAAAAAATCAAGTTTCTTGGACATATTCACTCTTACCCCTGGACACCTAATAGGGTGTGGAGAGAAGCATATCTCATATTCCTTAAGCAATGAAGTTTAAATATAAGTTTTAAGTGCTGTTTCATTCAAATACTTAATTTATTTTTAATCAGTTACTAAATAATCAAAAGAAACCCAAAACTAATTTTGTTGACCTTTTAACACAATAAGATAACTGCAAAAATGGACACTAAATTATAACCCATCTATATGCACTTAGATTAATGGCCATAGTAATATATTTATGGGAAGCTAACTTTGCAGAAAAGTTTTACTATTACCATTTTGTACTATTACTATTTTGTACTATTTTGTACTAGTTACTATTTTGTACTGTTTGTCAGGTATGTCAAAGGTCCCTTAACTGTTACACTTGTGTTTTTGCACAAAGTACATGCATTAAATATGATCAGTGCCATTTAGGCAACACAATTGTCTACATGTGTAATGCTGGTAGTAGTAGTATCAAGGTTCAAAATTCATGTTTGCATTTTCTACAATCCTTCACATAACACTGGTATAGTACATGTTTAGAATCATAGGGCCCGTTTCAATTGCAAGCCCGCAACTCGATCATAGTAGGCCGTATGTCTGCAGGTGTGATGCGGGCTCCTATTCATCTCTGATTCCGGTGCTATTCAATTGCTCAAGGCTGCAAGTTACTGGCCCAAAGCCGACTCTGTAAACCATGCACTGGTTCGTAGCAGTTCAGGAGGGGAACACGATCAATTAAGCAAGCCTGTAACCTCCCGAATTAGCCATAGAAAATCGGACCGTCATTATTACTTCAGTAAAACATGGAGGTTACATGTCGATCAATTATGTTCGGTGGTCCAATATGTGATCAGACTGGCAAACCTGGAAAATAAAGAATTATGAAAATTAATGCCAATACTGTTCTAGTCCTTATGGGTGGCCTGATATGTATTAACTCATTGATACCCGAGATCAATTTAACCCAAAAATGAAACGTAAAAATAAATCTTATATACTGCCCATTTTCGGGCTTGAGACTGTTGTGCAATTAATTCTAATGTCTATCAACGATTTCCCCGTTAATTACAGTGCAGTATTGATTTTTTATTTGCATTTACAGTGCTACAAATAGGTGTTTAACCCCCTTTGCTGGTCCACTCTTGCACTCGTAGGATTTGCTCCTTCTTTTGCCATTTACCGGTGTGAAAACAACTGCGGCCTTGGGGAAATTGAGCAATTGAATAGCGATTTGCGATTTTAGCCATCGTAACTCTTGTGAAAGTGAAAGACCAAAGGCTTCGGGAGGCTGTAAGTCACAGGTTTAACCATCACAACATTTTCTAGGCCGTAACTCGTAACCCGTTTGGAGCCCACAAAAAGACGTCAATTGAATTGCAAATTAACTTGTGACCTCACTTACGGGCTACGGTAACATGCAAAAGCTCAACTGAATCAGGCTCATAGTTTTTGTGATATTGTCACATAACTGACACAAAAATGTAAAATTCTTTTTTCACGTAGATTGTTCTCAAAAAGTGAGCTGTAGTTGCTTTGTAGAGAACAGCTAAATTAATATATAACTTTATGATATAAATTTATAATATATAACTTTGCTTTTTTTTTTATTGTTACTTCCAGCTTGCATGGTTGACTTGTTTAATACATATCAAAAATGGTGGGGATTTAGCAATACAATAACAAAAGACCTTTAAATTATATAATTATTCTTAAGACTTCATTTGAAGAATCTGTAATATTTAAAGATTTTGATAAAAGATCACTGTAATTAATTTTATTTAAAGCTAATATGTTTATTAAAATCAGTATACTGTTTTAAATAAATAAAAGCTAATATTTGTTCTTATTTCTTAAATTATTTGCTTTCCTCCTAAGCAGAGCTGTTTTTCTCCTCCATCCTGTGTGTTGTCAGGGGGTGTGGTCAGCTCTCTCTTGAGGCTAGACCATCATGGAGCTTGGCCCCACACAATGACATTATTAATCTGTTCTTATATTTTTCTAATCTAACAATTGCTGCTTATATCAGAAACACACATTGAATTGAGTCGTTCTATGCACATACAAACTTATTTTATTTTAAATAAAAATTGTTTTCCACACCCCCAGAGCTGCTTACATAGGCACAGTGCATTTGGGTACAGATGTTAACCCTTTACTGACCTTCAAGCCAGCAGCAGCTCAATGCAGAGGTCTCCAGATCAGTGTCTGGCTCCTCCTGCTTCCTTCTACAGGGGGACTACATATCCAAGATTCCTTCCTGCACAAACTACCATCACTGATTGTTGCAATGTATTAAATTGTATTAGCTGCCTGTGATTGGTCAAAACAAATTATAAATGATATGCTAATTTTAGCAGAATTATCCAGGGGTGTTAACCAACAAAAACTACTGCTTGTAAACTCAAGATATTTAGCAAACATCAGGGTGAGTTTGTTAATGTTTATTTTGGTATTTTTTCATGCAATTTTTTTTTCATACTCTACTGATTCTCCTCTATTGGATGCATTCATAATCCAGGAAACTTAAATATGCCTTTAAACCGCATACTGTTTTTAATGGTCTATGCTAAAGAAACATGTGAACATTACACCCAAATGCCATACAGTGGTCCTTTAAAGCTTCCATTTTATGTCAATATAATATTGGGGTTAATGCTAAGTTACAGATAGCAAAAAATATCAATAATCATTTAAAGCTAAAGCAAGTATATTAGATGAGACTCCGAGTATAAGCCGAGGCACCTATTTTACCACCAAATACTGGGTAATATGAGTGACTTGAGTATAAGCCGAGGGTGGGAAATGTGCAGCCCCCTGTCTCCCCCCTCTCTCTCCCGTGTCTCTTCTCCCCTCTCCCTTCCCTGTGTCTCTTCCCCTCTCCCTTATCACCCTCCTCAACCCCCCTTCTCATGCTCAACCTCCCTCCTCATCCTCAACCCCCTCCTCAACCTCCCTCCTCATCCTCAACCCCCCTCAACCTCACTCCTCAACCCCCATCCTCATCCTCCCCCCTCAACCCCCATCCTCATCCTCAACCCCCCCATTCTCAACCCCCTACACCCCCCCTCAGCCTCAACCCCCCTCCTCAACATCAACCCCCTCCTCAACCCCCCCTCCCCAACCCCCCCTCCTCAACCCCCGAACCTCTACCCCTCATCCTCAACCCCCATCCTCAACCGCCCCTCCTCAACCCCCCATCCTCATCCTCAACCCCCCATCCTCACCCCCCTCCTCACCCCGCTCATCCTCAACCCCCCTCCTCAACCTCAACCTCCCTCCTCCTCCTCATCAACCCCCTCCTCACCTCCCCTCAACCTCAACCCCCCCTCAACCTCCCTCCCCAACCTCAACCTCCCTCCTCCTCATCAACCCCCTCCTCAACCCACCATCCTCATCCCCCATCCTTAACCCCCCATCCTCATCCTCAACCCTCACCCCCCCCCCCTCAACCTCAACCCCCCTCCTCAGCCTCCCTACTCCTCATTAACCCCTCCTCACCCCCCCCTCAACCCCCCTCCTCAACCTCAACCTCCCTCCTCCTCATCAACCCCCTCCTCAACCCACCATCCTCATCCCCCATCCTCAACCCCCCATCCTCATCCTCAACCCCCTGTCCTCATCCCCCTCCTCACCCCCCCTCAACCTCAACCTCCCTCCTCAACCTCCCTACTCCTCATCAACCCCCTCCTCACCCCCCCTCAACCTCAACCTCCGTCCTCCTCATCAACCCCCTCCTCAACCCCCCCTCCTCAACCCCCTCCCCACTTTCTCCCCTCTAAATACCTCCCCCACACTTACCTGCTTCTTTACCGGCCTCTGCTCCGTCTTGACCCCGGCGCGCTGCGTCATTAGCATATACCTCCTCATTAACCCCTCCTCACCCCCCTCCTCACCCCGCTCATCCTCAACCCCCCTCCTCAACCTCAACCTCCCTCCTCCTCCTCATCAACCCCCTCCTCACCTCCCCTCAACCTCAACCCCCCCTCAACATCCCTCCCCAACCTCAACCTCCCTCCTCCTCATCAACCCCCTCCTCAACCCACCATCCTCATCCCCCATCCTTAACCCCCCATCCTCATCCTCAACCCTCACCCCCCCCCCTCAACCTCAACCCCCCTCCTCAGCCTCCCTACTCCTCATTAACCCCTCCTCACCCCCCCTCAACCCCCCTCCTCAACCTCAACCTCCCTCCTCCTCATCAACCCCCTCCTCAACCCACCATCCTCATCCCCCATCCTCAACCCCCCATCCTCATCCTCAACCCCCTGTCCTTATCCCCCTCCTCACCCCCCCTCAACCTCAACCCCCCTCCTCAACCTCCCTACTCCTCATCAACCCCCTCCTCACCCCCCCTCAACCTCAACCTCCGTCCTCCTCATCAACCCCCTCCTCAACCCCCCCTCCTCAACCCCCTCCCCACTTTCTCCCCTCTAAATACCTCCCCCACACTTACCTGCTTCTTTACCGGCCTCTGCTCCGTCTTGACCCCGGCGCGCTGCGTCATTAGCATATACCTCCTCATTAACCCCTCCTCACCCCCCCTCAACCCCCCTCCTCAACCTCAACCTCCCTCCTCCTCATCAACCCCCTCCTCAACCCACCATCCTCATCCCCCATCCTCAACCCCCCATCCTCATCCTCAACCCCCTGTCCTCATCCCCCTCCTCACCCCCCCTCAACCTCAACCCCCCTCCTCAACCTCCCTACTCCTCATCAACCCCCTCCTCACCCCCCCTCAACCTCAACCTCCGTCCTCCTCATCAACCCCCTCCTCAACCCCCCCTCCTCAACCCCCTCCCCACTTTCTCCCCTCTAAATCCCTCCCCCACACTTACCTGCTTCTTTACCGGCCTCTGCTCCGTCTTGACCCCGGCGCGCTGCGTCATTAGCATATACCGGGTGCCGGCACCCGGTATATGCTAATGACGCGGTGCCCATGTGACGTCACATGTGCGCCGGGGTCAAGACGGAAGGAGCAGAGGCCCGGAGAAGAAGCAGGTAAGTGAGGGGGAGGTATTTAGAGGGGAGAAAGTGAGGAGGGGGTTGAGGCTGAGGATGGGGGGGTTGAGGATGAGGAGGGGGGGTTGAGGATGAGGAGGGGTGAGGGGTGAGGGGGGAGGGAAAGAGACACGGGGGGGTTAGAGAGACACAGGGGGTTAGAGAGACACGGGGGATTAGAGAGACACGGGGGTGGGGGTTAGAGAGACACGGGGGGGTTAGAGAGACACGGGGGGTTAGAGAGACACAGGGGATTAGAGAGACACGGGGGTGCGGGTTAGAGAGAAACGGGGGGGTTAGAGAGACACGGGGGGTTAGAGAGACACAGGGGGGTAGAGAGACACAGGGGGGGGGTAGAGACACTAGGGAGAGTGACTTGAGTATAAGCCGAGGGGGCCCTTTTTAGCCTTAAAAAAAGGGCTGAAAAACTCGGCTTATACTCGAGTATATACGGTATATACTACAGGGCATGGATCAGAATTAAGTAGGGAATGTAACTCCTACTTGGCATTCGGCAGTACATTACTTGAAATTATCATTCTTATATGTTTGGAAAAAACAACACCATTTCAGAAGAAATATATGTAAATGTCCTCTACAGTGAGTTGTTTAGAATTCAGATATTCCATCTTCTTGATCAAGTCTCTGTCATGATCACAGCTCTCTATGCAGACACACAATGTATTCACATCACACACATCCCCTTGCCAACCTAGCATGCACAGTATTTTGGTGTAATGTAGGGCACAGCTTAACTGAATGCACCAAAGATACACATACATGCTGATGGTAGTGATAAGAAGGATGTGGAAATTAACAATAAACAATGAATAATAAACACATGAGGATATCTGAAAAAATCAATACATAAGTCTGTAGTAACCTAGAAGTTGAAAATATGGACTCACTAATCACTTTATAGTCATGTGTTTCTGTTACTATGTCAACAATTATAGGGATATCCAAACCCTTTGGATGGATTCCATTTACATGTCTCCATTGGTTTACTTTTGCCATGACACGTGGAGAGCTGTGCGGATTGTAATAATGTTTCCACCATCTGGCATTTATATTTGTACTTAAACAGCTGTTTCGACATCTGTCTGCTATCTTATGAGTCAGCTTGTTTTAGATTTCTGTGCGGCAATAGAAATGGTTTGATGTCACTTTGGATGCGAGCAATTGCTTTCATTCCAGTTAGATGAAGAGTTTATCTGTAGTTTGTTGTTTGCAGAAAATACTCAAATGTTGTCTGTGATGGCAGTACTAAAACAGCTTATGCAAAGTGAATGCTTATTGATTCACCTGTACATGAAAATGTGCTGACAAAACTAGAATGAAATGTGCCTTTTTTCAAACACAAATGATATGTAACCAGTAGTGGGAAAAATGGGATTAACTACTAAATAAATATTCCACTAGAAAAGCAAAACGTAAAAGATGTTAGTATTGAGGTTGCAACAAACTCTCATCTTTGATATTCTTTTGAATTGTGAATTCTAATAAAAAGGTTTGGCCAAATGACAACCAAATTACAAAACATAATGAGTACATAAAAATTAAAAGACTAAGTAGAAGAGATTCTGAATGGTCTTGATTTCTTGAAGAATGATCTGCTATGTCTAATTCTGGAAGGGACTGAATCCTGATTGGGAGACATAAGTAAGCTGGACAGAAAGTCTAATCAGACTACATCTGGCAGTCAAGCAATCTCAGTGTATGATGTTTTATGGTGCAGAGCAAACCTGACTAGTTATGCAAAGTTGTAGTCCACCTAATGATGTCAGCTCCATCCTGTCTGCCCCACTAATGTAAATCTGTATCCCTTTTCCTTGTGTAAGTGTCCTAGCCCAAGTTCACCAGTGCTCCTTGGGTATAAGCACACACATAAGAACAATAACACTTACAACACATTTAGTAAGTTAAGAGTATCTGTAAAAACCCAGTATTTTTTATAGGACTCTAATAAAAAAAATGAGGCCTTCACACCCGAAACCACAAAATAAGCCTTTCTAATGCTCAATCCAGCTATCTATAACAAGAAATACTACAAACCAATTAATTAAAATACAATGTCAATTACAAATACTGGGTCACTATTAAACTCTGACATCCAACTAATGCTAAGTCACATCTGATTAATGTAGAGCCTCGGGAGTTAACATTCACCCACCTGCCCTTCAAATACATTTACAATAACCCAACAGTAATCCTGCCTTAATATTTAATGTGTATATCTTGCAAATTAATACTTTATAATATGTGAGAAATTCATGTGCGAAAATAAAAAAAACATCATAAATGTGTTGCTAATCAGTCTGTGATTCCTACCACCTTGACATACAACGTAATGTTCAATATATTGTTTTTAAAGTCAGTACAGTACCATTCTGCTTATGTATTTAGGTTCACTCAGGTTGAGTCCTGGTGCATGACTACAATGAATATCATAGAGTTTCTTACCAGGGCTTTCAGGAACAAAATATATTATTGAGCCAGACATTGTGGCTAAGCATGCACCATAAAACAAATTTGAAACAGCTTCCACAAAGTGTTAGTTACTCCATCACACTGTGGAAACAAATAAACAAAATATCTTAATTGCTGGAAAAAGGGTCATGCCTCTCGCCTCTTTGGCTACCCCATAAAGACTCTTCAATAAACAAAAACACTGTGGATTCAAAAACAATTAACAATTGTAGCAGACATACTGATGGAATGTCAAAATTTGTCCCCGGTGGAATTTAGTACACATTATCAATTACCACTTAAAGAATGGCTTAACCTGATGCTGATTAACACCAACTTAGGAATTATTGCAAAATACAATAAATTAGCTAGAAAAACTCCCTTTGAAAAATTTTGTTTGTACAACTAAACTGGCAGGAAAAAAATCACAATACTCTATAATCATTTAAATGATCAGGCCACCCCAAACAAATTATCATATAGATCCTCATGGGAAGCTGAACTTAATATTACCATAGACGATAAGCAATGAGGAAAAATTCGCAAAAATGTAGCAAACTCTTCCCTAAATATAACCTTGAAAGAAAATTCATACAAAACCATCTTCAGATGGTACCCTACCCCAGCTAGAGAGCAACTTTCAAATTAGTCACTAGAGGGGAATTGTTTCAGGGGCTGTAACACTTCAGGAAATCTAAAACACATGCTATGGGATTGTCCCAAAATAAAGCACATTGGGAATGAAACCTATATCTCTCTAAAGGAATTATGGCAAATAAACATCCTTCCAAAGCCGGAAGAAGCTTTGTTAGGTTTACCAATTCCAGGCCTACCAAATTCAGCTCAATTTTTATCAAACCAGATATTCCTAGCAACCAGAAGTATAAGTGCATAACACTGGGAATCAGCCATTCCAATGTACGAAGATGTCCTGAAAAAAACAATTACATTATATTCATGCCATGAGTGTATTATCTGCTGAGTTAGATAAGAATTACAGAAGATGGGCTACATGTTGGAAAATTTGGACCCTGAGGCCCAACAGACGGTGAATGTAGGAGTCTGATATCACATAACCTTTCCCTCCTCTCATTCCCCTCCTTTTTTTCTTTTTTTATAAATGTATTTATTTATTTTATATTTTACTCTGTTATATATTTGTTAAAGTTGAGTTAAGAAACAATGCAAGAAGGTGAATATAGTTTTAGGGAAACAAAATAGGAAAATGTTTATGTTTTAGACCACAAATTTTCATTGTTTACACTTTAATATATGTTAACATATGTTGTAATCTTCCTTTCTCACAATAAAAATGATTTAAAAAAATACATATGCAGAAACTTGCCGCAATCCTGGACTGTTGGCAGCAATCACAACTCAGGCCTTATCACCAATGGTTTAGGCTACGTGTACATAACAATCACCCATTACAAACACTGGATCAGAAAAGTAACAAGGCTGTTCCAGGCTTACTAAAAATAAAACAAGAAACCTAACACTATAGAAATATGCATAATATTTACAAATAATTCTGGTCAGTTCAACAGATTAACTATAGATTTAGAGAAGGGATTCTCTAAATATTCCTAAAAAAGAACTAAAATTAACAAGGCATAGCACCTACATATTTATTAACCTCAGATAAGTTTTAAGCTAGGACAAGGGAATCTCATTTACCTATACACAACAAGTGTCATTGAAAATGTAAAACATAGTATGAAACAGTTCTGGAACCCTCTGTGTTTTGTTGTTGTTTTGGCATGACAAAGGACACAAATGGTAGGGATATACAGTTGATCTATATATAGTTACATAGTTACATAGTAATTAAGGTTGAAAAAAGACTTTCAGTCCATCAAGTTCAACCTTTTAAGATCTCCTCTGATCTGCAATATGCGGATTAGTTAATAATTAATTAGTTGTTAATTAATTGTTAATTAATTATTAATCAAACATGTATTTATTTATTTTTATTAATAATTAATTGATCCAGTGGAAGGCATAAAAAAAAAAACAAGTGAAACTTAGCCAATCGTCTCAAAGGGAAAAACATTAATTCCTTCCGATCCCAGATACTGGCGATTGGATTTCTCCCTAGATCAATACTCTCTAAATATCCAGGATAATCCTGAATTCCATTTTTAATTAGAAATAAATCCAGTCCCCTTTTAAAGCTATCTATTGAATCCGCTGTCACCACCTCCTCTGGAATAGAATTCCACAGATTAACCAACCTTACTGTGAAGAACCCTTTTCTTTCTTTAAGGTGGAATCTTTTTACTTCTAACCTCAAGGGATGTCCTCTTGTCAGTTGAAAACCTCTTGGCACAAAGAGCTCCCTTGACAAATCTTTATACTGACCCTGGATGTATTTATATAAGGTAATCATATCTTCTCTTAGACGTCTTTTTCTAGAGAAAATAAGCTTAATGTGGTTAGTCTTTCTTCATAACTTAGCCCCTCCATTCCCCTTGATAGTTTTGTTGGCCTCCTCTGTACCTTTTCCAGCTCTAAAACTTCCTTTTTATGAAGTGGTGCCCAAAATTGTACTCCATATTCCAAATGAGGGCGTACTAGGAATTTGTATAGTGGCAGATTTATATTTGCTTCCCTTGCTTCTATACCCTTTTTAATACCACTCCACTTACCACATTAGTCCAATCAGAGTATGTTCCATTTACCACAACCCTTTGCTTCCTGTCTTTTAGCCATCTCTCGATCCATGAGCAGATATTTAGTGCAATTCCTGTATCCCTTAGTTTGCACAATAGTCTTCCATGTGGCACTGTATCAAAAGCCTTTGCAAAATCCAAAAAGACTACAACGACTGAGTTGCCTTGATCCAGTTCCTACTAACCTCCTCATAGAAACTAATTAGATTTATTTGACATGACCTATCCTTCATAAATCCCCATTGACTCCTAGTTATAATCCTGTTCAAATAGACATATCCCTTATTAACCCTTCTAAAAGCTTCCTTACTCAGAAGTGAGGCTCACCGGATTTGCTCTTGCTCCCTTTTTAAATATAGGTATCACATCTGCTTTTCTCCAGTCATCTGGTAGAGACCCTGTGTTAAGTGAATCTTGAAAAATTAAATATAATGGTTTGGCTATTATAGAGCCCAATTCCCTCAGTACCCTTGGATGTATTTCATCAAGACCCGGGGCTTTATTAACATCTATTTTTTCCAACCTCTTTTGGATTACTTCCTGCTTTAACCATTTAATTGGCAAAGGTAGTGTAGCCCCATTATGTTGCAGTGTCCCAACCACTAGTACTTCTCTTGTATATACCGAAGAAAAGAACCTATTTAGCTCATCTGCCTTTTCCTGGTCACTAATTATCAGATGGCCTGTGTCACATTGTAATATTCCTATAGCTTCCGTCCTCGCCTTCTTTCCATTAATATACTTAAAAAATTTGTTAGGGTTAGTCTTACTCTCTTTTGCAATTCATTTTTCATTTTCTATTTTAGCCAGTCTAATAGCCCTTTTGCAATTTCCAGTTCTTCTTTGCAGGAATTTGCCTGTGTCGGTGCAGGAGCTGGTCGTAATGGGGCCATAGAGACAGCAGCCTGTGTCCATTGATAGATGGTGTGCAGGAATAGGTGCAGCTGGGTGGAGGGTTGAACTGTTGGAGGCGGGGTTTGGAGGATTTAAGTGAATCATGGTGACTGTGAGCCACTCTATCTTTTTCATGGCCAATAGTAATGTATCCTCTTCCTGACCAATGTGCTCCTCCTCCTGTTAAATCTTATGGCTTAGCATGAATACAACATGTAAAAGTCTTGTGACAGAGCACCTACAGATAAGTCAGAAGTACATCTCCTAGCATTTGATGCTATCCAGGTTGGTTGTTGTTAAACCCCAGTCTTTCGACCAGCCAATCACACCTCATCTTAGTCTATTCATTGCTGCTCTGGCCCCCTGTCAGTGTCTGTTTTAGGCTTCTGTGACTGGGAACACTTTTGGTTGTTCCTGTGTTTTTTCTGCTCTGTTTTGCTACATTTCCTGCTCCATTCCTGGTCCCTATTTGAGTGTTACTGCTGCCACTGTTTGCTACTGAACTGCAGTCTCATTCAATTAATAACCCATTATGTTCCCCATCATTTACAGTGCTGTATTGAATTTATATTTGCATTTAAAGTGCTCCGATTTGTTAGTTAGCCCTTTGCGAGACCTCCTTGGTCCCAGTAACCTGTGGTTCGATTTTTGCAATTTGCAGGCTTGACGGAGTGGTTAGCGAGGGAAAATCGGGGCCATTGAATAGTGATTTGCGGTTTTAGCGATTGTAACTTTTGCAGCCGTGAAAGAGTAAAGGCTTTGAGGGAAGTAAGTAGCAATTTAACAAATCTCTAGGAATCGCGGCTCGTAGGCCGTAACTTGATCGGAGGCCCCAAGTTTTTGCCAACTGAATAGCAAAGTAACCTGCGACCTCCATTTGCGAGCCCCGATCCCAAAAACGGAGGCTGATCTTTGGCTTGTCTAACCATTGTTATGCTCTTGGGCTTGTTACTTCGGAATTGCCATCCTCTGGTATTTCACCCCTTAAGGATTTCAATGGGACAGCCCTGACCTTCACCTTTCTGATGTATCCATGGTTTGGTCTCAGAGGTATGTGAAGCAGTGGATTTGTCTCATTATAAAGATATGGCCTGTTGTTACTACATTATTAGTATCAATATCACATCACACATTTTGGTGTGTGTTTAAGAGCAATATGATTAATCATTTATTAGCGCTGCGGAATATGTTGGCGCGTTACAAATAAACGATAATAATAATCATTCATCAGCAAGAATGTTTGTATATTTATATTGTCGCTGAGTTACAGTTCAATTGCTATGTGATGTAGGACATGCCAGTGAGTAGAAGTGTATGTTTGGTGAACATGATTGAGGATGGTATTGTATAATGACAATACATGTACACTCGCATTGCAGGGTCTGAGACCAGTCCATGTGTTGTAAACATTCTGCAACTCAGAAATTCCTTCCATGTGTTATACTCCACCACTGCTGGTGACCACCACCTGGGGCTCTTGCACTGGCTGCTTCCTCAGCCATCTTCCTCTTCACTATTACACTGCAGTCATCATAATGGTGTTTCAAACTCTTTCATAAGGCCTAATTTTAATATTAATAACATGGGCATATGTAGACTATGTGTATAATTCACAGGTGAATTTATGTGCAATCTATAAACTAGAACAAACCTCCTACACTCTTTCCAAAACTCCTCTTTCCCCCTCAAAAAACCCTTAACTACCACTCCTGGGACTTGCGATTACTTTACTGAATAGTCCTGCAAAAACAAACAGACGATTGAAAGTCATTTGAATATAGGTATTTTTCGTCCTCAAGGGATCTCTACAATTTTAGTTAATTTGTAAGTTGACAGCCCTTATTCCTAGAATTCTTTGCTCATTCCTCCTGAAGAAACAATGCTTTAAAAGTAATCATTTGCAGGTGCGATATCCGTTTTATAGTAAGTAGTGCTGATGTGTGTTAATAACGGCAATATTTATCCAATAATGTGGCCCATCCTCTCCCAAATCTACAAGCTTATGCGATTAGTCACAATGGGCCATATTCTATTAGCTGATTGCAAATGCCTCAAACTCATAAATTAGACAGCTGGTGCTTCTTTTTTTATAAATGTTTGGATTATTCTATTGATTCCAGCTCTCAAATTTTTGACCACAAGACTGAACGTGTAAACCCTGCCTTTTTAAGTCGGATTTCAGGGGGCGTGTTCATATAATCTTACAATATTTAAGCAAGCCCGTAATTTACTTCTTAGACACAGCCAAAAGTAAATGAGACCATCATCATGATGTCAGTAAAACATGTAGTTTAATCTTAAACTTCACTCAGAGAGTACAAATGAATTAGTGTTGAAAAGTAAATTTAGCATCCATTAAATTCATTAAAGCATTTGTTCTAGTCCATGCAGGTTCCATGATGTGTATTAACCACTTAAGTTCCGGGATCCATTTAACACAAAAAAAAAAAAAACATATTTGTTTGCATATTTGGGGGTTTGAGAGTGTTCTGCAATTAATTGTAATGTGTTTCTATGCTTTCCCATGTTTTTAAAGTACAGTATTGTGTGTTTAATATTGACAGTGTTTATTAAACGATGTTTTCTTTGTACTAATCATTTTCTTTTTCTGTCAGTGCTCTAGTTAATTGAATAAGCAAACATATTTATGCATTTAATTGTATACATTAGTGTATTAAAGGCTTTTTGGTAAGGGAAACAAGAGTGACATTGTACAAGAAGATAAAGATAGAAGTACATATATCTCATATGTATAGACAGCTTTAAAAAAAAAATAAAAAAAAAAAAAATATATATATATATATATATATATATATATATATACACTACAGAGCCTCACTTTTAATAAGAGACAATATACAAGAATATGTCTATTTGAACAGGATTATAAGTAGGAGTCAGCATGGATAGGTCATGTCATACAAATCTAATTAGTTTCTATGAGGATGTTAGTAGGAATCTGGATCAAGGCAACTCAGTTGATGTAGTCTTTTTGGATTTTGCAAAGGCTTTTGATACAGTGCCACATGGAAGACTATTGTGCAAACTAAGGGATACAGGATTTGCACTAAATATCTGCTCATGGATCGAGAGATGGCTAAAAGACAGGAAGCAAAGGGTTGTGGTAAATGGAACATACTTTGATTGGACTAATGTGGTAAGGGGAGTGGTATTAAAAAGGGTATAGAAGCAAGGGAAGAACTATAAATATGACACTATACAAATCCCTAGTACACCCTCATTTGGAATATGGAACACAATTTTGGGCACCACTTCATAAAAAGGACATTTTAGAGCTGGAAATGGTAAAGAGAAGGGCAACAAAACTAATAAGGGGGCTGGAGGGGTTAAGTTATGAAGAAATTGAGCTTATTTTCTCAAGAAAAAAAAGGTGTCTAAGAGGAGGTATGATTACTTTATATAAATACATCCAGGGTCAGTATAAAGATTTGTCAAATGAGCTTTTTGTGCCAGGATATTTCCAACTGACACGAGGACATCCTTTGAGGTTAGAAGTAAAAAGATTCCACCTTAAAGAAAGAAAAGGGTTCTTCACAGTAAGTGTGGTTAATCTGTGGAATTCTCTACCAGAGGAGGTGGTGACAGCGGATTCAATAGATAACTTTAAAAGGGAACTGGATTTATTTCTAATCAAAGAGGGCATTCAGGGTTATCCTGGATAATTAGAGAGGGAGTATTGATCCAGGGAGGAATCTGATCGCCAGTATCTGGGGTCAGGAAGGATTGGCTAGATTTCAAGTTCAACCTCTGGATTCAATTAATTAACAACCAATCCGCATATTGCAGATCAGAGGTGATCTTAAAAGGTTGAACTTGATGGACTGAAAGTTTTTTTTTAACCTCAATTACTATGTAACTATGTAACTATGTATTATATATATATATATATATATATATATATATATATATATACACACAAATAACATATTCAAATATTCATAGAAAAATAATCACTAAAGAGTGTAATAGTTAAAGAAAATTGACTGCAGGTGTTCATTTATCTGCTTGGTTTCCTATTGCATTTTCAAACTGTAAAGGTTACCTTTAGTTTCACAATATATAAATGTATGAATATGTAAAGCGCTAAAAGATAGATTACCTTATGCATACGCATTCTGCAGAAAGTAGATACACAACTAGAGCAAATCTACCCTGCATTGATTACTTTGTCTAATATATTCCTGCTATTCAGAATATACCCTTGAAGAACAGGTTGGCTTTTTATGACTGCAGGGCTCATAAATATGATTATGTGGAGGAGAAGGAGGTAAATTAAACTCAATCCTACACAGCACAAGCAAAGCAATAATTGCAAACAAACATATACTTGGTCCTTGCCCTGAAAATGGATAATTACAGTAAAAAAATCTGAATATTTTCTGTATATATATATATATATATATATATATATATATATATATATATCAGTGTACACAATCACATATATGTATATACAGTAAAATGCAGATACTTTACATGTTTGTTGTAATTAATGTTATAGAAACAATGCTTCTGTTTGTTATTTAAGTTAATACAGGTACATCTCTAACTAATGTTATATTCCTAAAATATTTTCACTCTCAGACTAGTGAATCCAGCATTCAAAATTGGAAACAAGGTACAAGTGAAGCAAGACTATTTGGCAAATAGCATTCTCAGTGCAGTGACACCGCCCTCATAAGGAGTTATGTGCCTCACAAGCAAATAGTTTCTTAGGATCAGTAACAACCTGTCTTTTTTTATATATAGTGCATATTCATAATTGTTTTTATTGCGACAGGCAAAACGAATAATGAGGCAACTACACAGAACATTTTATAATATAAGCACTTTAGATACAGACATATGCATATATTCCTTAAGTAATTAGCCACTAAATCTATTAAAGCATAGTTAAAGATGCAGTGCAGAATGGGCCAATACAAGTCTGGGACCTTTCCTTTTTTGTCTCTGCCAGTGCAGCGGTGCAAGACTTTGTTCAATTTGTTTTTAGGGTTAGGTTTAGGATAAGAGTTAAGGTTAGAGTTATGGTTAGGGTTTACAGGTTTCACAGCACGCTACTACTTTATTATGAAAGCTTATATCATCTGCCATTACCATAACCCTAATCCTAAACCCTTCCCTTTAACCCTAATCCTAAACCCTAACTCTAGCCCTCCACCCACTGGCCACTGCACCCCACTGAACTGAACAGGACAAAACAGGAAAGATCCCAAGTCTGGGGAAATGCAGGAAATTGGGAACATTCCTCCCATCCAAATGTTTTTCTGATGACTTTTTCATGAGATCATGTATAAATCATGATATATATATAAATTATACAACTATTTGTACATATCTTTAGGCTTAGTTTACTCTACCTCTCTGTAATTAAAAAAATAGCACAGCAGCATTATAAATAAAACAGAAAGAAAACAATTTGAGGTAGAAAATACCTTAAGTGATTCCATAGCTCACAAAGTACCACATTTTACCTATATAAAAAAAAAAGGATTAGTAAATTGTCACGAGCAAGTGACAACATGTGTGAGTGTGATGTCATCATTAATATCATGCATTATATAGCTATGCCAGTGATGTCATTAGTCATGTAATGTCATGAATAATGTCACTTAATGTCATATATGTTTTGGTGAATTATGTAATTAGAAAAGCCTTAGCAGGGGCGTGCAACCTTAACTTTCCAATTCTCTGTCTGTGTTTTTCTAGTCTTAAATTGGCCTATTCTGCATGACAAGCTTAACTGTACTTTAATGGATTTTTTAAAAATATATACAATAGTTTACAGTAGTAAACAAACACATTATAAACTTGTGGTGAAATGGCATATAATAGAAGATCAACTTGTTACCACAGATATATATCTTAAATCAGATTAACAATCTAGTTAAATATATGCTATACATATATTATCAAAAATAACACACTTCATCAGGAGAATATCAGAAATAAAGCAGGTATCCAGTATCATATTGCCACAAACAAACTTTTTTTTTTAAAATCGTTTTGATTAATGGAAAGAAAGAAAAAACAAAAGAAAAAAATCAGTAGTATGTTAGATGCATAATATATAACAAGAACATACGGAAGAAAGTACAAATGTCAATGCCAAGGACATGTTCTTACATTTTTCCCAACATTTTCCTATTTTTTGTTTTTTTTTATTATTGTTTGTTTGTGAACATTACAAACCTTTACTATAAGATACGATATAGTATGCTATAACCAATAAGCCCTACAGAGAAGAGAGATAAAATAGGAAGGGGGGGATGAAGCAAATTTTTATTATAGTTGAAAAACTGATTTTAAATGTACTTTGTATTATTGAAAGTAAAAAATGCAATATACTCATTTGTATATACTGTTAAGCTGCATATTCCTTTAATAAAATTAAGACCAAATATTTGCCAGTACTTGTATAATAAAATAATACACTGATCCTTGAAGATGTCCTAAAAAAAACTGTTTGCATTTTTCTGACAACAGAGTTCCCTAATCATAACACTGTGTTATCAGCAACATCAACATCTACCCTTACAATCCATGTTTGGTCGTTTATGGAGATCTGGATTATGCCCCACTGATGGTTTCTGTATGAACAAACTTCTGAACAAACTCATGTCCCCCCTTCTCTCTAACCTTGACAACAATAGGCACATGTTGTCCCAGAAAAACCTCATTGTACCAGAAAAAGATGTGTGATCTGCATAATTGCTTTAATTGCTGCTGGTTTTACAATGAGTAGTCCTGCTGTCAATTTTAACAATGACTTAGAGGCAGAAATATCTTAAAGCTTTTCAACATAACATGAAAGAACCCCCTGTTACTACTGTTACGCACTTACAGACCAGATGTGTAAATGAGGAAAAAAGTAATTAGTAGGAAAAAGTTTGCTCAGTGTATCGGGGCAGTAAAATAAGTAACTGCTTTATGTTTAACTTCCATTTTTTACTTTCAAGGCGGTATAGTCTAGATTGTTGACCAATACTATTTTTTATTATTTGCAGTATCTGTTCTCATTCCCTGCTGGAAAAAGGTTACTACTAAGAATAATAATCATGTATGTATCACCAATCATTTTTTTCTCCCTATGAGGGCATTAAGTAAATAAAAAAGGGAATAAATATATATATTTTTTATGTGTTTAATTTTGGCCGTGTGTGGGAGACAGTTTTTTTTTCTTTAAATTTATTTTTTGTATTATTGCCTTAAGCATGCTATATATTAAACTATATAATATACTTTATTCACTGTTGGGATCTTGGAACTCACATATTTGTCTAGCACCACTTTCAAATACAAGTAGGACACAGATTATATTTGATTGGATAATCCTCCACCTTCTGTAATCTGGTAGTCTCCCTTCTGCGCTGAATTGACAGCGGATCATTTATTCCTCTGTCAGTCAGTGTCTAGATCTCAGCCCCAAGCCTCACACCTCTCCTCTTGCCCTGGTGTTGCTACAAGAGCACATAGGGTTAAGGGAGACAGTAAGGGATCAGGTGGCTTTACCCGAATAACCTGATTTATTAGATGACTGCTGGTCCAGCAAAACCATTAATGCAGCATTCTCCTGGAATGGAGCATGCCTCATTATAGATGTCCTACCTGTATTACAGGGGGGGGGGGGGGGGGGGGGGAATGAACAATGAACACTGCAAAGGTAAACTATTTAGTTAATTTGCAGAATGCATTTGCAACAATGTTAACACTTCTAAAAGTCTCTTATTAGGCTCTGTCAAGCTAAGCTTTAGAGCTCCATGGTCTGATTTTATATATTCAGTAAATGTCCCATTCCAATTAGTGCATGTTTATATCAAATCTGCCATTTTTGATTTATTTAACAGTTTTTAATAAGGTAGGAAATCCAATATAATTATGTGATGTGTTTCTGACTGGACTACTGAGGTCCAGGCCTAGGACAATACATTTTATCAAGACACTTTATATATATACTGTGTATATATATATATATATATATATATATATATACAGTGGGGGGAAAAGTATTTGATCCCCTGCTACTTTTGAACGTTTGTCCAGTGACAAAGAAATGATCAGTCTATAATTTTAATGGTAGGTGTATTTTAACATTGAGAGACAGAATAACAAAAACAAACATGAAAAATGCATGTCAAAAGAGTTATAAATTGATTTGCAGGTCAATGAGGGAAATATGTATTTGACCCCTTTGTCTTAGTACTTGGTGGCAAAACCCCTGTTGGCAAACACAGAGGTCAAACATTTCTTGTAGTTGGCCGTCAGGTTTGCACACATGTCAGGAGGGATTTTGTCCCACTCCTCTTTGTAGATCCTTTCAAAGTCATTAAGGTTTCGAGGCTGATGTTTGGCAACTCGAACCTTCAGCTCCCTCCACAGATTTTATAGGGAATTAAGGTCTGGAGACTGGCTAGGCCACTCCAGGACCTTGAAGTGCTTCTTCTTAAGTCACCCCTTTGTTGCATTGGCTGTGTATTTTGGGTCATTCTCATGCTGGAATACCCATCCATGACCCATTTTCAATGCCCTGGCTGAGGGAAGGAGGTTCTCACCCAAGATTTGACGGTACATGGCCCTGTTCATCTTCCCTTTGATGCGGTGCAGTTGTCCTGTCCCCTTAGCAGAAAAACACCCCCAAAGCATAATGTCTCCACCTCCATGTTTGATGGTGGGGATGGTCTTATTGGGGTTATAGGTAGCATTCCTCCTCCACCAAACACATCAAGTTGAGTTGATGCCAAAGAGCTCGATTTTGGTCTCATTTGACCACAGCACTTTCACCCAGTTCTCCTCTGAATCATTCAGATGTTCATTGGCAAGCTTCAGACGGGCCTGTACATGTGCTTTTTTTGAGCAGGGGGACCTTGCGGGAGCTGCATGACTTCAGTCCTTCACTGCGTAGTGTGTTACCAATTGTTTTCTTGGTGACTATGGCTGCCTTGAGATCATTAACAAGATCCTCTCGTGTAGTTCTGGACTGATTCCTCACCATTCTCATGATCATTAAAACTCCACGAGGTGAGATCTTGCAAGGAGCATCAGACCGAGGGAGACTGGCAGTTATTTTGTGTTTCTTCCATTTGTGAATAATTGCACCAACTGTTGTCACCTTCTCACCAAGCTGCTTGGTGATGGTCTTGTAGCCCATTCCAACCAGGTTATTGCTTGGAAGGGGAGTCCTCTACCATTGCAACATCCACCACTTGTCCTTTATGTCTCTTAGCAGCACTGTACCCTGCTATAAACTCTGCTGGAGACTCTGTTGTAGGCACTTTCACAAGAAACATATTGAGGCAATCTTGCTTTGTTTTTCTGCCTTTGTTTCAAAATGTTTGCTTATCAAACAAGTGCACAGTGCTGCCTGCTCCAGCTTTGTCAGGTGATACTTTTCCACAATATCTTGTATATCAGCCCCATTTAGCACATATTTATTTGATTAGTGCAATAGGTGCTTCTTCCCTTCACTCCTCTTCACTTGAATACGAAAGTTCATCAGTCTCTCCCTCTTGCTGCTCTGTCTAAAGTTCCTGCAGCTCCTCAGTACTGACCTCTTTTCTGTGCTCCTCCACTAGTTCTTCAATGTCTTCATTAGTAACCTCCAGGCCCATGGACTTGCCCAGAGATACAATGTCCTCCACTATTCTGCTAGGTTGAACCTCCATGTTTACCGGAGCTACAGCTTCTGGCCACAATTTCCTCAAGCCACAGTTCATGTTCTTATGAGAGACCTCCCCCAGGCCTTATTTATCAGAGTGACACAGTGGAGGATATTGAAATGGTCCTTCCAGAACTCTCTGAATGCCATCTGAGTATCCAAGGTCACCTCAAAGCACCTCAGGAAAAGGGCCTTGGTATACAGCTTGTTAAAGCTGGAGATGTCCTGCTGGTCCATGGGCTGGATCAGAGGAGTTGTGTTAGGGGACAAGAACTTTACAGTTATTTACTTAACGTCCTACAGCCAGTTGTCCTCCATGCCTGGAGGGTGAGCAGGAGCATTGTTCAAGATTAACAGAGCCATCAGAGGCAGATCTTTGTTTCAAAATGTTTGCTTATTAAACAAGTGCACATTGCTGCCTGCTCCAGCTTTGTCAGGTGATACTTTTCCCCAATATCTTGTATATCAGCTCATTTAGCACAGATTTATTTGATTAGTGCAATAGGTGCTTCCTCCCTTCACTCCTCTTCACTTGAATACGAAAGTTCATCAGCCCCTCCCTCTTGCTGCTCTGTCTAAAGTTCCTGCAGCTCCTCAGTACTGACCTCTTTTCTATGCTCCTCCACTAGTTCTTCAATGTCTTCATTAGTCACCTCCAGGCCCATGGTCCTTCCAGAACTCTCTGAATGTCATCTCAGTATCCATGGTCACCTCAAAGCACCTCAGGAAAAGGGCCTTGGTATACAGCTTGTTAAAGTTGGAGATGTCCTGCTGGTCCATGGGCTGGATAAGAGGAGTTGTGTTAGGGGGCAAGAACTTCACAGTTATTTACTTAACGTCCTCCAGCAAGTTGTCCTCCATGCCTGGAGGGTGAGCAGGAGCATTGTCCATGATTAACAGAGCCCTCAGAGGCAGATATTTCTCCTCCAAATATTTCTTCACAGTTGGGCTAAACACTTCATTCATCCATTCTGGTTACCCAGGGTTTTGTCTTGGCCCTCCCACATGACACTTAACTTGCTTTTCTGCATGTTTTCCCTATTAAAAACTCTTACAGGCACAGACTGGATTTGGGGGGCTCAATTTGGGTTCTTGAAGGCACAAACTGGATTTGGACTTAATTAAGGCATTTACATGTACAGTGATTTGGGCTTTAACAAAGAGCTGGCTTGATTTTGTCTTGATTTGGGCTCTTACAGGCACTGGCATCTTGAATTATCGCAGGCTCCTCCTTCTATCGTGATTGCAGCAGCCATGCATGCGAGCTCGGGAAAAAAAATACAACCTCGGAAAAATAAGAATTTAACGGGCGACCCGCGGAAATTTAAAAACAAGAAAAATAATAAATAAATAAATAAAAACACATTCACACACAGCACAGGGGGAGAGCCAGGAAGCCAGGGAGATAGGTTCCAAGCGATTATGAGTCTTATTTGATGTGTTTCGTCACTCAAAAATCGGCTGATCGAGAAAAAAAAATGGCGCATGAAAAACTTTAAAAATGCTGAAACTGGGTGAAAACGAGGCTAAGCAAAACCAGGCACGCAGAACTTGGAAAATACACGATGGCAAAGACAGTAACACTTACACCAACAACGCCAAGGACACAGGACTTAGAAAATACACGACAACAAAGAAACTAACAGTTACACCAACAAAATACAACCTCGGAAAAATACAAATTTAATGGCCGAACCGCCGAAACCACGAAAAAACAGAAACATTTTAAAATTTTTTATAAAAAGACACTCACACACAGCACAGGGGGAGAGCCAGGACGCCTTGGAGTGATGTTGCAAGCGATTTTCGTCATTCGAAAATCGGCTAAACGAGAAAAAAAATGGCAGACGAAAAACTTAAATAATTCTGAAACTGGATGAAAATGAAACTGAGTAATGCCAGGCACGCGGAACTTAGAAAATACACAACGGCAAAGACAGTAACACTTACACCAAAGGTGCTCAGAGAAGCAAAAGCCTCACATTGTGTGACAAACAGCATTGGCTGACTTACAATTTTATTGCCGGCAAGTCGTTAATATATATATATATATATATATATATATATATATATATACACACATATATGCCAATATGCTATTTTAAACACCAAAAAAGGATGATTTTCTAATAATATTCCTAAAACCTGTTGTAACAAGTGACTTCACATATGGGAACAGTCAGAGTGATGAAAAGGATGCAATATGTTTCAACACTAAGCTGGACAAAAAGTCTTAATGTATCGTTTATCCCAATGATTCACATTAGTAGGTGGTCTTCCAACAATAATTAAAGAATATTGTTTTTTTCCTGCTAGAACTGGTGTGCTCTCTCTCTGGCAAACAACATGCAGTACATCTCTCTGTATTGCAGCTGCACAGGCACTAGCTCCCCACTAGAGCATTATGAAATATCATTTATCACTTGTAATGTTTTCAACTTATCAGAAGTACAAATCAAATAATGGTTGCAATCTAAGGTAGATAAAATCGTAATTTTACAAAAATAGCCATTTAAACAACTATTTTAGTCAGCAATAAAAGTAGAGCAATGGGTTACTGCTTCAATCCTATTGATTTCCTAAACATGCTATGATTTAAGGATATTGTTAGATCTCAGGTGGGTTAATCAGTTACACAGTCATTTTTTTACTTACCCACTTGAGCACAAACAACTATATCCATAATTCCTATATAATTCCCACTGCATAGAGTTGAAGAGTGTATTGGAATAGAGTAATGCAGTATTGTCATGATTGTTAAATCTAATTCTATTCTCATTGCACTAAATTGACCAATTAAGAAAACCTTCTAATATTCCATTTCAGCCAGTTGGGCAAGGACCTGTTAACAATGATGTAGACCTGTTCAGGATGCTTTGTAAGACTTACAGCTAACGATGGTAATTGTTTTAATGTTAACATGTGGCTACAAAATAAAATTGACGCTTTGTCTCCTTTCCATAGCAGTCTTTAGCAAGTAACCAGTTCTCTGATTCAAGTAAGTTAACTAATAAAGAATATCCATAGACAATAAAAAGCCACTGTATTGGTAAATATTTCTTAATTTTAAATAATGAACATCATTATAAACTGTTTTTCAAAGTACTGTGATTAAAAAATAGCGGTTTGTCAGAAAACTTACATAGAGAATAGCTGTCTTTGCATTGTTTTCTTATCAGTGTTGGAAAAGTGTATTGCCATTTCCTTGCAGCTACCACAACTACAATACAGGGGTGCCACTGTCTAAATAATTAGACAATGACAATTTAAATTACACACTGGCAGTCAACTAAAGATACTTGACACTCATGAGAATGTTATGCACAGGTGAAACACTTTTCTTAGAATACAGCAACTTCAGTAATAGTACTGTCTGGAGGGATGCCTGTTCTGTCAGACATCAAGACAGGCCTGGGAAGACATCTATGAAAGAGTCGGTGAATCCAGGCCTTTTTATGATACATGTACTGAGTAGGTCATGGGTTAGGCCTAGGAGGTTTCCGTTTGCTTCCACATGCAGTAAGCTGCGTGTTTTGTCAGCACTACCCAAATTTATACACCTGGCCAGCTTTACACCAGTTTATTACACCTTGTTCTGCAACAACTTAACATACACATCAGACACCAGCCTGCACTAACAATTACAACAGGCCAATGGATCTGGGTGAAGTCTGTTTCACTTGTAGAGGGTTTCTTCTTCAGTGCTCTCTGCACTGGACCTTTCATCCAGAGCCGCCCCACTGCCAAAGATCAGTTTTGTGATGTCCCTTCTTGTTGATCAGGCACTAGATTGGATCTCACCATTGTGGGAGAAATATTCGCCAGAGGTATGTACTTAGAACTGTTTCTACAAGAATCATGCAGATGTCTCTGCCAGGACTGATACTTGAGCTAATTAACTCCAGCAAGGTAACTAAACTGTTGCTTGATATACTATTGAGTTCAAGACCTTAGCAGCTGAGCTAAGTTGTGATCAAGCTGCTCTCTCTGTAATATATCACATGAGACTGTTGGAGCAAATTAAAGATGAATTAGCTTACATTGATCTGCCAGTACAGTAGCTGTAACTAAAGACCTAAAAGGTACACAGCGCTTCATAGGTTTTACCAACTTCTATCAAAGATTTTTCAAAGACTTTTGCACCATCAGAACACCCATAACTGATTTAACCCAAAAAGTCGCTGATCAGAAACACTGGAATCTAGAAGCACTTCCTGTGAAGAATACCATGGAGTTCATGTCAAGGACATTCTGGTGGCCCAGTATAGCATCAGACATCAAGGATTTTGTGGTTGGACAAACACACCAAGAGCAGTTCCATTTGGTAATACCAAATCCCTGGACTCTTAACTGAGATATTATCTGATGAGGAAATTAGTCCATGGAACAGTTTCTTTAATCCTTCTGCTCAGGTGAGCAGGACATTTGGGAAGGCCTTCTATCCTAGGCTGATTTCTGCCAAAATAATTCCTAAAATGACTCACTTAGGATACCTCCATTCTATGCGCCCTATTGCTTCCTCCTCCACTGTGCATCCATCTGGCATTCCATGTGTTTCTTTTCAAGCTATGTGTATAAAATCAATACTCCAAGCTAACCTCCTCCCAATCTCCCTATCTGGTGCACTGTCACAAGCAGTTTGTGGTAGAAAAGATCTATGATTTTTTTCTATAGGGCAAACCTCCAGTACTTTGTGGAATGTAAGGGTTTTGGACCTCAGGAGTGCACGTGGGTACATGACTCAGAGGTGCATGTTCTGGATCTGGTACAACGGTTTAATTGGCGGCACCCATCTATGCTTTCCCAGTGCCATCAAGTGTCCGACCCTCAAGGGGGGTATTTTCAGGAGGGGCATCTGTTCTTGGGGGCCTTGATGGCCATCTATCGATGAGTCTGTCTCTCAGTCAGTCAGTACATTATTTTTAATCTTCTTTCATTGTGTAAATTTAATATATACATGTGGGACATTATTGCATATTTTTTTTAAATTCACACCATTGTAATCCTTTGGAGCAACCTCTTATATCTCTTCTTTTAGTCTATCTGTATATTTATCCATTGGATTAGTGAGACCAGAAAAAAAGATTTACACAAGAAAAAAGTTTTGGCAGGAATGTCTGACCGCAGCCTACTGCTGCAGAGTTCTAACACTCCCCCATCCCTCATCCATGGCAGGGAAGGGGTTAAAACAATAAAAACAAAAGAGTTAAAACAATATGTGATCACCAGGGGGTTTAAATAAGCCCTGGGAACCCCAGGTGATTCCCTCCATCCCCAGGGTTCACTTCCCCTCGTGGGACTTCCTGCTACCACGAGGTGAAGAGAAACCCTGGGGAAACCTTTCCCACTCAACAGGTTACCCACTAATCATTATAACCATGGGGGTCTATTGAGAACAGAATGGCACCAACGCATTAAACAATGCCATGGAGGCCCTTTAAGCTTCTTTGGGATCTGCAAATGGTACACATTAATTAGCATATTTATCAGGGACTTACTTGGAATAGTTCGTGCTTTTGTGGTTTAAATAAAACTTTAAAACATTAATCACTTAACAATTTGCTGTATCTATTGCATGAAAACTGTTGTGCAAACAATTCCAAATTCTTCTGAAATCAATAATCTATAAAATGTATTTTCTTCTCAGAAGAACCTATGGAATTAAAAGGCCAATAAAGTCATTAATTAACCTCCCCTCCAAATATTACAAATGGAAGAAATAATTATGTATGGTAACAGATGCCTTAGTGTTAAAATGTTATCTGAAAAATTAGGAAAGATAAAATAGCAGCACATCCTAAATAAATGAATCAAACTATACTGATGTATACTAGAGTTTATAATATAAAAAACAAATGTCATGGCTCACATGACTGTATCTGTAATCTCTAAAGTTTGTAAAGTTTATTTAATGTATAAGACATATTAAAAATAAAAAACACATGATGCATAGACTGTACATCAATATTATGCTATTTCACTGCTTGCGTCATGTCTGTCTGGCTTTAAGTATTGTTAACTATAATTTCATGCTTCTTGTGGGATTTATTGGAATTATGCAGTCAGCTAGGTATGTGAATCTGTCAAAGAAAATGTTGTTCCTAAGAATTTGGAAAAGTGCTAGAAGCAGTCAATATGTAAGGATTATTAACATTACTAAATATTCATCAACTGGAATGTCACTGGGAGCAGGGAAAACATTTATCAAAGAGTAGACAGCCTATAAACATTAACTACAGTCCCACCTGGTAAAAGTATTCTAGTTAATATCACTAGTTGATATTCCCGTCACAGCTATATCTCTCTGGACATCAGCCATTTTGAGCTGCCACTCATGAATTCAGTCATCGTTGATTAGTCAGGTCATGCTGTACTAGAGTGCCAGTGGAATTGCTGTAATGCCAATTGGTGTAAAAAGACTGTGACATTTTCAAAAGCGATTAGTATTATTGGCATTTTTTGATGTCAATACCCAAAGGGCTGAGGTGGCTAAACAACATTAACAGATGCACGAAAAGACTGTGCAACATTGCCATGAATCATGCCACCTTCCTGCATTGTAAGTCACATCAGAAACCATTACAAACAAACTGTATTTTAACAGCTCAAAGCGCATTATAAAACTTCCCTATTTAGTAAACATGGGATACATGGCATGCCAAGAGAAATGTAATTGAAGTGAAGAAATCATGTTACTGAAATACATTTATATGACGAGTAGAGAAACAACAATAATTTATATGATGTAGAAAATATTCAAATATATCCAAAACATTTAAAAAATATTAAAGGATTTAATAGTTTAAGATGAAAGTGTCTTCAAGAAAAAGAGGAGTTTAATAACAAAAAGCCACTATTTGGGGTTGTAAGGTTGGATGATTTAGGGGTTATATTGTTATACAACCCCAGGAGTGAGGGGGACATGTTCACCCCTTAACCCTCCAGCTTACTAGTATAGGGGCCCCCTGGATGGTTAACCCTCCTGCTTACTAATATAGGGGCCCCCTGGATGTTTAACCCTCCTGCTTACTAGTATAGGGGCCCCCCTGGATGGTTAACCCTCCTGCTTACAAGTATAGGCCCCCCTGGATGGTTAACCCTCCTGCTTACTAGTAAAGGCCCCCCCCTGGATGTTCTGGGTTCTTACAATCTCAGCATTTCTGACTTGTCCAGGCCAAGACATCAGTTCAGGACCTCAGGAACACAGGAGGCAAAAAGCAGGCTTGGCAAAAAAAATACATGCTTTATCTCTGTCTTTCTCTAAACTGACAGATGTACCTTTTTTATGTATCAGCCATCAGAGCAAACTTTAATAACTGACTCACAGCATGACAGTTACAGATGACATCATGACATTCCAAATGCAGTTGACTCCTTATGAGCTGGCTACAACTAAAATGTAATATAGAGTTTAAGCACATAACATCACACATTGTATTTGTAATAAAACTAGGTGGCTGTTTTTTGCCACAAATATGAGTAAGTATTATTTTACAGAAAGAGCAATAGATAAATGGACGGCCTTGTAGTTCAAGCCGTAGAGCTAAACACAGCTAAGCTATATAAGCATGCCTGGTATAAGCATAAAGCTATCCTGAGGCTTGATTAAGGCAAAGTTTTATGTTGATGGAATAACAGACCAAATGGGCCTTTTTGGCTCTTATCTATTGTTGAATCTATGTGCCTGTGTATCTCATGTGGCTACCTGCATGGATGCATGTCACTTGCAAAATAAGTATTTTTTTTTTATAGAGAATGAAAATGTTCATAGGAAATATATTTAGACCATTATTGATTCAATAGCTAATATAATGAGCACTATTGATTGTTAAGGAAATGCAGGGCATAAAACATAGTTTCCCCAGAATGCCATACTAAAGAAACATGGAAAAACATCACTTATTTGAAAAGAAAGTTTGATGCACATCAAGACTAAGGCCTCCATTCCACTGCTCCCGTCAAGTGAAGTTTACTCGAAAATCACTTCCAAACTACAGTATAACTTCACACAACTAAATCTAACCACAAAAACATGCCTTCAGAGTGCTCGTAATGTACTTAATTGACCAGTTAATTCAGCACAACTTGGAGCACACCACTGTAATGTACTCCTAAAAACATATTTAAATACTTTTTGAATTTTTTAAATAGGTGCACACAGAAAAAATCCTAAACTAAGTTCTGTTTACATGATAATTTGGCAAGTCTCCCAGGCAGTCTGACAGCAAGTGCTGTGTGTAGACAGCAGAGCATAAAGAGGGTAACCCTTCCCAAATGTATCTGTGCAAGGAAATGACTGCTAGAAACTCCTAAATATGTTACTTGTGGGTAAACTGAGTAAAACCATAATTATTTCTGTTCACAGAGCTTGCAAAGGCTGTTGTCGGTGGATGCTGTTAATCATAGAACAGTCAGCAGAGTGTCTGTAAACAGACCTAAGACTACATATTTTGGCATAATTAAAAAATGCATTAGATCATTTTAAAATAGAATCTTGTGCTCTTTCACATCATGAAGAGCACTTATAGTGAGGTAAATGTCCCTTTAATATTGTAAGCCCCTATTATCTGTCCCATTGATATTCTGCAAATTGCTTTCACATACTTCCCACAGTGAGATCCAAGCACTTGACAGTTTAATAGGAAGTCTTTCCAAGTGCACAGAATTTGCAAAAAGCCTCAGGATACTTTCAAACACCCGAAAAGACAGAAAAAATGCATCCAAGAAACCTGGATTGCCAAATAAAGAGCCACTACTGTCAGAAATCTGTTTTAAAGTGGAATAAAGTACAGCATGGGTAAGATTCAGTTTATTACTTGATTCATATGGTTACTCAAACCAGGATATATACACATTCGGTATGCCGTAACACATGATAAGTATGCAAAGGTATAATCTTTATCCACATAAAATGTATGTTTATGTCCCAAATGAGCAACCATTACTTGTACAAATGGATTTATGTAAAAATATCATGCCTGTGTTAATTATATCTTTATGTCATAATCATGAACTTTAGAAGACTGTGCACTAAAATCATTTGTGTGGTGCAACGGGATCCAAAAGGGTCGGGAGGCTGTATAAAAATGAAGATATTTCTTGACTAACACTGTATAATAATGTATAGCATTTATGTGAGTCATATGTGGTCATTACACAATAATGATTAATCGAGAAAACCTAATCTCTTTAGTCCTAACTTCCTAAAATAGACGCAACTATAATAATGCATAGCACATACATTGTGTGTTCATCTTCTCAATTAAACAAATGCAAATCATTTTGTGTTATGTAATTCAAATTCATTACACACATCTAGTGTAATAAACAAGTACATTATTATTTTACTTCACCCATACAGAGACTATTACAGAGCTGTATCGTACTATAAGAGAAGGACATAAAAAAAACTCTACAGCTGTATGTACAGTTGGGTGGGTTTTACTGTTCCTGTTCATATAAACAAACTTATCTGCTGTTCATCCCCCTACAGTGCTAAAAATGCTGCATTTGCAATAACACCTCACTTATCTCACAATGATACTGTATATAGCTCTGACCCCCTCCTCAACCACTCTCCTCAACCCCTCTTCTCAACCCCTCTCCTCAACCCCCCTCCTCAACCCCCCTCCTCATCGCCCCTCCTCATCCTCCCTCCTCAACCCCCCTCCTCATCCTCCCTCCTCAACCCCCCTTCTCACCCTCCCTCCTCAACCCCCCTCCTCATCCTCCCTCCTCAACCCCCTCCTCAACCCCCCTCCTCATCCTCCCTCCTCATCCTCCCTCCTTAACCCCCCTCCTCAACCTCCCTCCTCAACCCCCCTCCTCATCCTCCCTTCTCATCCTCAACCCACCTCCTCATCCTACCCTCCTCAACCCCCTCCTCATCCACCCTCCTTAACCCCCCTCCTCATCTTCCCTCCTCAAACCCCTCCTCAACCCCCCTCCTCATCCTCCCTACTCAACCCCCCTCCTCATCCTCCCTCCTCAACCCCCTCCCTTAACCCCCCTCCTCATCCTCCCTCCTCAACCCCCCACCTCATCCTCCCTCTTCAACCCCCTTCCTCATCCTCCCTCCTCAACCCCCTCCTCATCCTCACTCCTCAACCCTCTCCTCATCCTCCCTCCTCAACACCCTCCTCAACCTCCCTCCTCATCACTTTACCCCTCTCTAACTACCTCCCCCTCTCCCTTTCCCTTTTCTTACCTTCCATCAGCTGCTCCTCCGGTCCTCCGCGAGTCTTCCGGCCCAGCATATGCCCAGCATATGCTTATGACTTCACGTCATTAGCATATGCCTCCTCCACGCGTCTTCTGGCTGTGTTGGGACCCGGCATATGCTAATGACGACACATCAATAGCATATGCCGGGTCCCGACACAGCCGGAAGACGGGCGGAGGAGCGGAGGAGTTGCTGATGGAAGGTAAGAGAGGGGAAACGGAGAGGGGGAGGTAATTAGAGAGGGGTAAAGTGATGAGGAGAGGGGTTGACCAGGGGGTTGACCAGGGGGTTGAGGAGGGAGGATGAGGAGGGGGGTTGAGGAGGGGGATTGAGGAGTGAGGATAAGGAGGATGATGATAAGGGAGGGGGAGGGAAAGAGACACCAGGGAGGGGGGGTAAGAGACACAGGGGAGAGAGAGGGGGGAGAGACATGGGGGAGGGAGAGACACAGGGGGGAAAGAGACACAGGGTGACTCGAGTATAAGCAGAGGGGGGCTTTTTCAGCCTTAAAAAAAGGGCTGAAAAACTCGGCTTATACTTGAGTATATACAGTAATTATTTTGATGGCTGTTTCTTAGACACTTTGTACAGTTTACTTACAGTATTAAGCAGCACTGCTTGCAGATGAACAAACTGCCTTAATGGACAGGAAACTTGCCTAGCAAGAACAGATTATTTAAAAAAAAACTGAAATTGAGACTACATCATCTCTTCTCAACTGCATTCCCCAGTGACTATCAATTGGGAAAATTTTAGCCATATCCCATTTATGGTCTACTGATAAGATTATCATGGTCTTTGTGATGCAGATTAGCAACGTGGTTTCTATATGTCACCATCAAATAGGCTATGATTAGCGTCTCTCTAGGCAAGCATGGCTAGGTAAACGTGCTGACCAATATATGTTCACTGAGCAATGCAGTTAAGAAGAGACCAACTAGATGCACCCCTATTTCCTCCTCCTTGTAAATGCCCCCCCCCCCCTCGTTCCACCTCATAATCTTGTGATGTGTGTGTGTGAATTGTGATGCCAGCAGTACCTACCTTGGTGGTGGCAGTGGTGCAGGCAGCGGTGGTGGTCATGGTGGGTCAACAGAGATGATGGTCGCATCGGAGGGGCACTATTCCAAGACCATGGATCCTGCTAGATGGAGGATCCTAGAAGAAGATCGATCTAGGGCAGGAGGGGGCCAGTGAGATTCAATACACCAAAGCAACAGGCTTATGAATATTCTGGTGTGACAGCTTTCCTTTGATTTGTTTTCAATATGCGTTGGTTAGGTCAAGGAAACATAAATACCAAATGATTTGGATATGGTTAACATAAAGTGATTACATTTGGGCAAATTCCATGTTGTTAATTAATTAGCTGTATTGATGGGATTACTAGCATTACAGTCTGCATGTCTGTCTGTGCAGTGGTCAGCATGAGGACCCTTGATGTTATCTCACAGTTATACCCTCTATCCCCCTAACAAGTACTCTAGCCACACATTAGCATTTAGGAGCGGCAAAAGCAATAATACATTTTGTACACAAAATGGATGGCATTCAGGAGTACCATCAACTCCTCAGCCCTTAACCCACCACTAGGTCTAGGCCCCTCCCTAACTGGTCCTGCATAGTGTGAGCATGTAGCTGGAGCACCTCTTCCTTCTGCCGCCTCTCCTCCCACTGCTACTCGCCTCTCCCTACGCCTCTCTCTTACCCCTATGCTCTCCATCTCTACACTCCTATTCCTGTCTCTACTGTTCTCTCACTCTCTCCTCTTCTCCCCATGCTATCCTTTCTTCTCCCCTCCTCCACCCTTCCTTGGACATTCAAATGTTAAGTGCACTCACACCAGACACTCACTGATGTACATAATGACACACACAAAATCAGCACTGACTCACATATGCAGACAAACAGCTGGAAATAAGGAAGATGTCCACTGAATACTATCGCTGACAATATGTATTACAAAAATGTTTTGATATTTTTACTTTGCATATTATGAGCATGCACAGCGTAATGTGTCAGTAGCAGATCTGAATGGTACATTCTGATGTGCTGGTATTTTTCACACATATATATTCATGCCATATATATTTGTAATTCTTACCCATTCTGGGCTGATACTATTAGTAGACTTCCTGTGACTGTTAACAAAAAGTCCAGTATCAATAAAAGATGGAACCTCCCACAACATACGTAATGATTCATATCTCTCTATGCCTGAGTTCAATTAGTTTTAGACTAATCTAGTCCATAAACTCCAAAAAGATGTACCACCAATCAATCTTGTATCTGCACAATACTAACTAAAATAGGGCCAAAATCCAATGAGCAGGATCTCTGAATATATCATTTTCACCACTTCCCAAGTATTATAAGATTCCTGCTCAAGTTCTCTAACCAAGAAGTCTAAATTGGAATTGGCCTAAATTCCTTCAATCTAGGACCCATGTAACAATGTTATAACTAACTGTATTAATAGGAGGATATTCTTAGTAATTTTCACAGTATTCTGTCAGAATGATAATCAGAGTATCATCAAGTACCTGCAGTATTGATTTTTCTATTTTAACCCACTTAAAAAAACGCAATATAAGCAGTAGTTAAGTTACATAAGTTTTAGCAAAACACCAAGGGCCTCATTCAATTGTGATTTGGTGAAATTGAATAGGGCTCTATATAAGCACATAGCATATTTTTTTTACAGAAGTTTTTAGTTAATGAAGACATTGCTTTTGGATAGAAGTTCACTAACTAACAAATTCTATAAAACAAATATGATATGTGCTTATATAGAGCCGTATTCAATTCGCCGAATAGCAATTGAATGAGGCCCCAAGTTTTAAAAATGAAAAAATGATATGCAGTTTCCCCCATTAACCATGTGAACTGATCATCATACTCCTGATAAGCTGGTTCCTCCTCTGGCATATATTTCTCCTCATCCTGCTACTGTGGCTCCTCCTCCTCTAACCATGGATCCTGTTGAGGTTCTGGTACAGGCTCTGTCTCTGTCTTCAAGTGTTTCTATTTTCTTTTCATATCTTGTTTTAACTGTAAAATAAAAGATAAACCCATTATTCTCTTAGATATACACACAAATCAGTTCCAGTACACTTTTAGTTATATGCTTTCTTTATATATATCTAGTTTCACAATAGCAGAAAGATGCTTTCAAATTTAAAAAAAATATTCAACTTATGTTTTGCTATCTCATTATATTCAACAAGCTATCGATCATATACTGTTTTGGCACAACCTGTAAAATGAATATTAAAGCCCACAGAATGGCAGCAGTAACATTTTTTTTTCATCTGTCAGTAGAGGAAAAATGGGGGAGTAGGCAGAGGTGAGGAGAATTTGTTAAGTAATTGGATATTTTTGGATTTGGAAACAGCACCAAACCTCATCCTCCATAAATAATTTGAAGCAGTTACCTTACATCAATAAATTCAAACCCTGGCCTCCAGTGATTTATTCTTCCTTCACATATATGCAGTCTTCCTAAACAGTATCATGATTGTCTCCAGGCTACAGCAGAGACTTCATCATTTATTGTTTCCAGTTAAAATCTGTGCATGACTTTTGCCGTGATAATCATGCTCTCAGTGAGATTTAACGTTTTCAGTCACTATATGTTTTTCAGTGTACAGTGTTCATTTAATTATTGTGTTCTTGGGTGTGCATCTCTCACACCTATGTTTAGTTGTTTATGGGAATAATACATATTTTCATGAGTAAATAATAAATATAATGTGTGTAAGTTCAACCGTTCAGTCGTGTTCAACTCTCCGTGACACTATGGACAGTATCACGCCAGGCACATCTTATGTTTTGTTGTGTTTTCCCATAAGTTTTTCAGTGGACATTGATTTGTCAGACATCTTTGCTATGACCTTCTTGGGTAACCGTAAATGGTATGGCTCACAGCTTCTTTGAGGTACACAAGCCCCTTCAACATGACAAGGTAGAAGAGGAAGAAGAAGGAAGAAGAAGAGGAAGAAATGTAATACATAGTAACAAAAATAACTTTAGAAAGCTAACCCAGTTTGTCAAGTGGAATAAAAATCACATATATAGTTGTGAGCGTACGAGTTGTTGCTAACGCTGCGGGCTCGCGTAGCGAGCTGCGGCCCTCGCGTTTGATTAGCCTGAACACTAATGAGGGGGCTAGCTAACCCAGTTTGTCAAGTGGAATAAAAATCACATATATAGTTGTGAGCGTACGAGTTGTTGCTAACGCTGCGGGCTCGCGTAGCAAGGGCACTGCCCGAGGGTCTCAGTTGCTGGCATGGAGCGCCGAAGGTGCTCCTTGCAGCAACTGAGACGTAGGCGCGCCATGCCAGCAACTGCGACCCTCGCAAACTTCACGTCGCAACCCAAACAGTACGACACACACATTACGACACTCGCAAACAACATACGACACACGTTCACACACATTACGGACTCGCAACACTCGGACGCAACTCGCGAACATTACAAAATGTAAAACACAATACATACACACACCACATACATAAAAAACTTACCTACACCAAGAGGGAGCACCCAGCACCTCAAAAATACAACTTACACCTCGATTTTACTCGAAATAAAACAGTTTAGAGACTAAAAAAAAATCGAAGCGAGAGAAAAAATGGCCGCCGAACAAAACGAAAACGAGGCTACAGCACTCTAAACTCGCAAAACACCACAAGAAACTCGCAAAACACCACAAAACACCTACGGATATTCCGATACACACAGATACCACACATTACTCGCCATTTTACGCCAATGCGGAAGTACACGACAACGGTTTGGGCTCGCGCACGCACAGTATTACACTGCACACATTCAGCACGCTTACACAGCAGATCCACACCACTAATGCTGCAGCAACATCAAAACACATTCATAGCTCTTCCACACAATGCTTTAAAATAGGTAAAGTATATTCATTTATTAAGGTATTATATATTTCATTACACACTAAACAGCATTAGCTACCTTACTATTTCATTGCCGTCATTTTTTGACGGGCAATTCGCTAGTATAGTAATATTTATATGTGAGGAAGCCTACTAACAAATATATTTTCTGCACAATATTATATACTAGCGAATTGCCCGTCAAAAAATGACGGCAATGAAATTGTAAGGTAGCTAATGCTGTTTAGTGTGTAATAATGAAATATATAATACATTAATAAATGAATATACTTTACCTATTGTAAAGCATTGTGTGGAAGAGCTGTGAATGTGTTTTGATGTTGCTGCAGCATTAGTGGTGTGGATCTGCTGTGTAAGCGTGCTGAATGTGTGCAGTGTAACACTGTGCGTGCGCGAGCCCAAACCGTTGTCGTGTACTTCCGCATTGGTGTCAAATGGCGAGTAATGTGTGTTATACGTTTGTATCGGAATATCCGTAGGTGTTTTGTGGTGTTTTGCGAGTTTCTTGTGGTGTTTTGCGAGTTTAGAGTGCTGTAGCCTCGTTTTCGTTTTGTTCGGCGGCCATTTTTTCTCTCGCTTCGTTTTTTTTTTAGTCTATAAACTGTTTTATTTGAAGTAAAATCGAGGTGTAAGTTGTAATTTTGAGGTGCTGGGTGCTCCCTCTTGGTGTAGGTAAGTTTTTTATGTATGTGGTGTGTGTATGTATTGTGTTTTACATTTTGTAATGTTCGCGAGTTGCGTCCGAGTGTTGCGAGTGTCGTAATGTGTGTGTCGTACTGTTTGGGTTGCGACGTGAAGTTTGCGAGGGTCGCAGTTGCTGGCAAGGAGCGCCTTCGGCGCTCCATGCCAGCAACTGCGGCCCTCGCTTTGCGAGGTCCTCAGGTGCTGGCATGGAGCGCCTACGGCGCTCCATGCCAGCAACTGAGGCCCTCGCTTCGCGAGGGTCCTCAGTTGCTGGCATGGAGCGCCTTCGGCGCTCCATGCCAGCAACTGAGACCCTCGGGCAGTGCCCTCGCTTCGCGAGGGCCTCGGCTCGCTACGCGAGGGCCGCGGGCTCGCTACGCGAGCCCGCAGCGTTAGCAACAACTCGTACGCTCACAACTATATTAAAATTATATTAAAATTAAATGTATATGCAAGTGAGCTGGGTTATGAATGCATTTGATAGAGGATACTTAGTAGTGCATGAAAACATCCCAAAATAAACATTAATTAGCTTATCTTAAAGTTAGCAAAATGTCCTATGTTTTTTGGCATTTGCATTTTATTGTGTACGCCCCTAGAAAACTCCACCTCAATTAGCATAACATTCAAATTCAGAATCAGGATGATACATTGTATAATTCTTCACCCGAGTGGCTTCTGGCCTGTGCTCAGTACAGGAACTGCAACAGTTACTTCCTGTGCTCTGTATCAGAAATGTCAAAATATGTACCTGCTGTATTTCCTGTGTGCTTATGTAAGCATCCTGTGGGTGTGAACCACTGGATTTGACTTTTGTGCAAATATCTTTGTAAGTAAACTGAACTTTTCTATATAACACATGTTTTTATACACTACTAATTCTCCTCTATCAGATGCTTTATAAACAAGCTCACTTCCATATACCTTTAAGAAACCAAAAGTACAAATCTCAGAATGGCCATGTTCCTGAGATCTCTGTCTCATTTTCTCCTCCCCACTCACCCCTCTCTTTCTCTATCCAGTCACCCCAAATATATATACACACATATGTGTGTGTGTAAAATGCAATAGTTTGGCTTCAAAATAAAGCCATTTTGTGTTGACTGCTTCATTTAACAATTTCACTGGAAGAGGGTACTGCAATGCACTGCTTTGCAATGCACTGCAGACCCTTCTGCCAGTGAAAGGGTTAAAGCAAGGTGAAAACCAGCTGGTAGCAAGATTGAAACTTGCATTGTTCTTATCACAAATGGTAATGTTTCTCAATAGCACAGAAGGGGTTAAGAAAATAACAGCCAATTATAATATCTCAGGGGAGAGGAAATGAAAAGCGAAATCCAGCATAGGTTATAAAAATAGGCCCTTCTCTCCATGCACAAGGCTCATTATATTAATTAAACATTATTAGTCTGACTAGCGAATTGCCCGTCAAAAAATGACGGCAATGAAATTGTAAGGTAGCTAATGCTGTTTGGTGTATAATAATGAAATATGTAATCCATTACTAAATGAATATAGTGTACCTATTTTGAAGCATTGTGATGAAGAGCTAGCAATCTGTGTTGATGTTGCTGCAGCATTAGTGGTGTGGAGCTGCTGTATAAGCATGCTGAATGTGTGCAGTGTAACACTGTGCGTGCGCGAGACCAAACCGTTAGCGTAGTCGTGTACTTCCGCATTGGTGTAAAATGGCGAGTAATGTGTGGTATAGGTCTGTATCGGAATATCCGTAGGTGTTTTGTGGTGTTTTGCGAGTTTAGAGTGCTGTAGCCTCGTTTTCGTTTTGTTCGGCGGCCATTTTTTCTCTCGCTTAGATTTTTTTTTAGTCTCTAAACTGTTTTATTTCGAGTAAAATCGAGGTGTAAGTTGCATTTTTGAGGTCCTGGGTGCTCCCTCTTGGTGTAGGTAAGTTTTTTATGTATGTGCTGTGTGTATGTATTGTGTTTTAAATGTTTGTATGTCGGCGTGTTGCGTCCGATGTTTGCGAGGTCGTAATGTGTGGTAACGTGTTTCGTACGTTGTTTGCGTTCCTCGTAAAATTTAGCGAGTGTCGTAATTTGTGTGTCGTGTTTTTTGAGTAGCGACGTGAATTTTGCGAGGGTTTGAGGCCCTTGCCCAGTGACCTCGCCAGCAACTGAGTCCCTCGCTTCGCGAGGGGCCTCAGTTGCTGGCATGGAGCGCCTTCGGCGCTCCATGCCAGCAACTGAGGCCCGTGCCCAGTGACCTCGCCAGCAACTGAGGCCCTCGCTTCGCGAGGGGCCTCAGTTGCTGGCATGGAGCGCCTTCGGCGCTCCATGCCAGCAACTGAGGCCCTTGCCCAGTGACCTCGCTACGCGAGGGCCGCGGCTCGCTGCGCGAGCCGCAGCCCTCGCTTCGCGAGGCCCGCGGCTCGCTACGCGAGGGCTGCGGCTCGCTTCGCGAGCCACGGCCCTCGCTTCGCGAGGGCCGCGGGCTCGCTACGCGAGCCCGCAAGCATGAGCAACGACTCGTACGCTCACAACTATATATGTGATTTTCAGCACAGCCTGTGTGTTCTGCTAGTAACACAGTTATCTTGTTTGTATGGTACAAAACTCTATCAAAAGTAGATTTTGCCTATATTTCTAAGCAGTCCTCGAAGTCTGAAGGAAAAGGTTAGGCTCAGTGAGGGTAAACACATGTTGGTGAATAACTGCTTCCCTGTGAATTTTCTGGCTCATGTACAGTAAGTTATTAAAAGAAAAAATAATTTAAAATTTCCCTTTAGTCCTTTGCCAAGTGGTGTATTCCCATTACCGTTGTCTTGCTGCCATCAAAGCAAAGCCGGATAATCAGAACTGTGGTGCCGAGTTTATTGTGAACTTCTTTACTATAGAAAGAGAGGAGTTTTAGAATAATATTGTAGTAGATAAAAGGGATGTAGAAATTATCTGCAATTACAGTGGATATAAAAAGTCTATGTGAGAAATCAAGATAAATCATGTCAGAAATGTTCCATTTTTAATGTGACTTTACAAATAATAAAATTAAAAAGAAAAAATAAATATATACTGTAACTATTAGGAAAATAACCCGAACTTAAAAAATCGTGTGCACACCCTTTTATAATGGGGACAGTAGCTGTGTTCAGAGCTAACCAATTTTATTTACAACTATATTTAACTATAATAATGGGGTCCTCATAGACCACCATGGCACCTCATAATTAACCCCCTATACCACTGTGGCATTTAAATTAAGCCCCAATATCATGGGAGTCTACATTAGTGCAGTTTAGATGTCCTGGGTCTGGAGTTGTCTGGCCATGAACGCCCCCATCTGGGTGTTGTCTCATCTTACTGCAGATTATATGCACAATTTATGCTACTTTCGTTTGATTAGCCTGAACACTAATGAGGGGGCTAGACACCATGCCACCTATACAATTGGATCAGGTGGGAACTAGTGACTTGGTACCTGCATTGGTGGTTGTGAAAGCATTTATGGTTGTTGTGGTGGTGATTGCCTGCTGGGGAGGTACTGGTGTGGTGGTCTCCTGGATGCCCCATGAAGCCATAGTGCTGGATGAGGTGTTGATGAAGGAGGTAGCCACAATATTGGATCCTGCCAGCAGGAGGTCTTAGGTGGGGGATCTATCTGTGGGAGGAGTGGCCATTGGGGTCAAACTCCACCCTGGTATCTGATGGCCCTGCAGGTTCCCCCATTGACCACATGAACTAATCTTCCTCCTCCTGATAAGCTGGTTCCTCCTCTGGCATATATTTCTCCTCCTCCTGCTACTGTGGCTCCTCCTCTTCTAACCATGGATCCTGCTGGGGCTCTGGCACAGGCTCTGTCTCTGGCTCTTAATTGTCTCGGACTCAGTCTCTCCTCTTCTGAGACATAAGATGTACTTCAAGCTGAAATGAGATTTCAATAGTATATCAGATAACAACACTGGATGTTCATATGATCTCAGTGGGTTACTTTATACCTAACTTCATAATGTATTAGTTATGGATGGTTACATTTATTCCCATTGTAAGGAATTTGTATTTGCTAGGAAATATCACTGGTGTTATTGATTTGTATTACAAGTATATGTGCAATAGGCCAAATGCATGGATTTGTAACATCTTTACTATACCGTTGTTAATTTTTTGATTGTGGATTAGTTCAATATACATATCCCGTATTTGCCGGCGTATAAGACGACTTTTTTGTCCTAAAAAACATGCCTCCAAGTCGTGGGGTCGTCTTATACGCCGGGTGCCTCCCCCCTCCTCATCCTCAACCCCCCCTCCTCATTCTAATCTCCCCTCCTCATTCTAAACCCCCTCCTCACTTTACTCCTCTAAATACCTCCCCCGCTCCCTTTCCCGTCACTTACCTTCATCTGCAGCTTCTCCTCCGGCCTCCGCTCCTTCCTGTGTCGGCACCTGGTATATGCTAATGACGTGGCGCGCATGTGACGTCACGTCATTAGCATATACTGGACTTTACTAAGTATGTAATGCACCTGTGTATCTATTTACGTTTATGTACTTTGTTTTATTAAATGCTTATGAGCTCTGTTTGTACAGCCTCATATCAAAGTAACATCCCCTGAAGGGGTCTGTCTCATGAATACACAGACTCTGCAGTACTTGCTGTGCTGTGTCTCATACTAACCAATCAGTGACCATCTCTCAGCAACATTCTGTAACATGCTGCTGAGACGTGCTTTCTGATATGCTAGGACAATATAAACTGCACATCAGGCCCTACAGTGGGCAGACCAATACATACACTATTTATTTGATTTATATTTTATGAAAATAGAGCTTTTAATTGATTATCAACTAAATAGGTACATCAAAGCAAATAGACACAAATGTATATTATATACCTAGTAAAATCCAGGCACTTTACATATCCCTTTGAGTGATGTTCAGCATTTACATTGCATGTGTGTTAACTATACAGTATGTGCAGTGTACATAGTTGAGTATGTGACGGTATGGAAAGTGTTTATGGTATTCACATGGCATGATCCCTGGGTACGACCACGATTGCTGGCACTATCCAATTCTGCAGCATCCTCTTCAACTCGTTGAAGTGAACTTGCTGCCTCCTCTGCCATCTTCTTCTTCACCTGGCACTCCTTACATCCCTCACGTAAACCCCCAGGGAAATGACCACATTTACTACCTCTTTCCACATATGCATTCTCTGGCCTGAACACTGGTGAGGAGGCCAGATACCATGCCCTCCTGCACCATATAGAATTGGGACAGGGGTGAAAATACATCCTCTACTTGTATGGATGGCCCTGGGGTTGATGACCTGGTAACTGCTGGTGGTGGCTGCATTGGTGATTATTGTGGCATGGTGTGATGGTTGTTGTATTGGTGGTGGCATGATGGGGAGGTACTGAGGTGGTGGTGGTGGTGCTGGAGGAAATGTTGGGTGAGGAGGTTGCCTGGATCTTGGATCTTGCCAGAAGGAGGTTCAAGGGGGAAATGGTGTCAAACTCCACCCTGGTAGTTGATGGTCCTGCAGATTCCCCCATTCACCGGATGAATTGATCCTTCAGCGGAAATAAGATTTCAGTAGTATAACAACACTGGGTGATCATACCAATTGTCATACCTGTTGTCCTGCCTTCTCTGCCATCTACTTCTTCCCCTTTGTAGATCTGTTTGTTGACTAGTATTATCTAACATATAATGAGCGTTTGGGCTGGAAACAGGCTTGTTTATAAACTGCACGTCAGTGAACATGACGTTTTGCTTATTATTGGTTCTTAGGGCCAATGAGCAGCATGAAAATGGGCTAGATCGGCTAAGTTCTCAATGCATAATACAACCTGGCCCCCAGGTATTATACTTAAGGCATTTTTTCCAACAAACCTAACATTCTTTTGCTATAATTTGGATTGTAATGGGTACATAAAGAGAGCAAAAAAGTTCTCATGGTTAAGAGCCATTTTACGTACTTACGTATTGGATTGGAAATGGGGCCTAAGTACATTAATTAACAAAAAACAAAACAAACAAATGTAAGGTAGGCCAATCGAACCTATGACTTACCAAAGGAAAACAACCTTTAGAACAGGACACTTACCACTACACCAGTAACAATTACATACTCCAGCCTTATTTATGCAGATTCTTGTGGGAAGTCAATTCTTAATCAATTTTAAAAATGTAAAAAACATTTTCACATTATTTTCCACCCTTTAATTGATGATGCAGATTACATATTGCAACTTTTGTGGTCCTTTAAGTAAACCTAGTAAATATTTATTGGCAAAAATACTGCATTAAAGTATAGTTAAGGTTTCAGAACAGTAATGGGAAATTTAAGGCTGGAAAAACTCAGAAAATTAGGAAGTGAAGTTTGTACTTCACCTTAACATCCCTCCCCATGCAAAGATTTTACTGTAGATAAGAAGCAAAAAGGCCAACTGGTGTGGGCAGTTTGGGTCAATTTTACCTGAGGATAAACGTTATGCCAGTCATAAATTCCATAAATGTGTTTGACCCTACCACTTGCACTGGCATGATGTGGCAGTTATGTACTACTGTTTTATGAAGTAGTACTTTGACACTTTAGCACTGTATGTTCCGACTACCAAAGTTGAAATTAGGTTCTTAATAAATCTTTTTATCTTTTTTTTTCCATAAAATACTCACTAATGACTAACATTCACCAAACTTGTTGAATGAATGTATTTTTGAACACGTTTAAATTTCAATTATATTATCATATGCTCGCCATCATTCACTAGAACCTTCTCGATTACAGGCGAGGGGACATAGTTTTAAACAATTTTAAAATGAAAGTTTCATTAGTGTAAATAAATTTGCTTACCATCTTTGGTGAATATCCACCATACAGGAGAGATTTATCTCTCCTGACCGTAACTGACCATCAAAATGCAAGGACGCTGACAGTTGCTCACATGCACAAGTCTCTACTGAGCATACTCATTAAATCATTTTTTTAACTAATTATATCTGAAAAAAACAGTGCCAGTATTCACCCCCTTGGCATTTTCCATGTTTTGTTGCCTCACAACCTGGAATTAACATGGATTGTTTGAGGATTTGCATAATTTAATTTACAGAATATGCCCACAACTTTGAAGATGTTTTTTTTATTTTTATTGTGAACAAACAACAAATAGGACAAAATAACAGAAAACGATTCACCCCTCTAAAGTCAATACTTTGTAGAGCCACCTTTTGCGGCAATCACAGCTCCAAGTCGCTTTGGATAAGTCTCTATGAGCTTGCCACATCTTACCACTGTGATTTTTGCCCATTCCTCCTTGCAAAATTGCTCTAGCTCCTTCAAGTTGGATGGTTTGTGCTTGTGAACAGCAATAATTAAGTCTGACCACAGATTTTTTATTGGATTGAGGTCTGGGCTTTGACTAGACCATTCCAACACATTTACATGTTTACCCTTAAACCACTCAAGTGTTGCTTTAGCAGTGTGTTTGGGGGTCATTGTCCTGCTGGAAGGTGAATCTCCGTCCTAGCCTCAAATCACGCACAGAGTGGTACAGGTTTTGCTCAATAATTTCCCTGTATTTGGCAGCATACATCTTTCCCTCAACTATGACCAGTTTCCCAGTCCCGGCTGCTGAAAAACATCCCCACAGCATGATGCTGCCACCACCATGTTTCACTGTGGGGATGTGTTGGGTTTGCGCCAGACATAGCGTTTTCTTTGATGGTTGAAAGGTTACATTTTAGTCTCATTAGACCAGATCACCTTCCTCCATACATTTTGTGAGTCTCCCACGTGCCTTTTTGCAAACTCAAAAGGTGCCATTTTGTTTTTTGCTGAAAGTAATGGTTTTCTTCTGGCCACTCTGGCATCAAGCCTAACTCTATGGAGCGTACGTCTTATTGTCTTCCTATATACAGATACTCCAGTCTCTGCTGTGGAACTCTGCAGCTCCTCCAGGGTTACCTTGGGTCTCTGTGATGCTTCTCTGATTAATGCCCTCCTTGTCCGGTCCGTGAGTTTTAGTGGGCGGCCCTCTCTTGGCAGGTTTGCTGTTGTGCCACGTTCTTTCCATTTGGTTATAATAGATTTGATGGTGCTCCTGGGGATCATCAAATATTTGGATATTTTTTTATAAGTTAACCCTGACTTGTACTTCTCAACAACATTGTCCCTTACTTGTTTGGCGATTTCCTTGGTCTTCATGGCAGTGTTTGGTTAGTGGTGCCTCTTGCTTATGTGTTGCAACTCTGGGGCCTTTCAAAAAAGGTGTGTATATGTAATGACAGATCATGTGCCACTTAGATTGCACACAGGTGGACATCATTACACTAATTATGTGACTTCTGTAGGTAATTGTTTGCACCAGAGCTTTTTATGGGCTTCATAACAAAGGGGGTGAATACATACGCACATGCCAATTTTCTGTTTTATATTTCTAAAAAATAGTTTTATGTATATATTTTTCTCATTTCACTTCACCAACTTAGACTATTGTGTTCTGATCCATCACATAAAACTCAGATTAACAAAACATTGAACTTAAGGCTGCAATGTAATAAAATAGGTAAAAAGTCAAGGGGGATGAATACTTTTGCAAGGCACTGTAGCTTAAGGTATATAAAGATTTCCAAAAGAAAGTAGTTAGATTTTTTTTAGATCAGCATTACACTGCCAACATTCAAACAAATGTATTCAGCCATACAAATAAGCAAAAATTCCTACGGTAAAAATACCATATCATCACCCTAAAATTCAACATCATTTTTTTTTTACTAGACAGAATTTTATGAAAATTAGCAAAAACAGTCCTGCTCCCAATCCATCCTAAAATGCATAACTGGACACATCAAACCAATGCAAAGTTATAAGCTCATGAAAATTTAATTTAAAAAGGAACATTTGAGATATTCTTAACTATTAGTGTATAATTGTGCTGTAATAATCTTGGGAACTCTATATGGATACCTAATTTCCAGTATGTAGTTCTTTGTGATATTTCCTACATTGTGAGTGTTTTTTTGTTCTATTTTGTGTCTAATTAATGTAAATAGTGTTTATACTCCACTAACTTCTTTTGGAACAGATTTTACTAACTGATGATTACACATAACCAATACTAATCATTTTCAGCCAACAAAAATATACACATCTATTCTAAATGCTTTTAATAAAAACAGACTGCAATTTATAAACCACTACTGTTTGAAAAGTGTCATGCAAAGACAACAAGAAAAAATATCACTATATGTGTTATCTGTTGTGTTTGTCTTAGGAATTGTTTTCATGTTTAGATAGTTTACATGACTGGAGGCCACATTTCTTCAGAATATAAATAAAGCTGAGATAGCAACACAGTTGAATTATAATTTAAAGATGGAACACTTAAAGGGACACAGTAGTACAATATTCTTTATTATACTATTTTAACGAGCATATATTGATAATGTGCAAACACATGGTAAAAAGGGTATTTTTAGTAAGGCAAAAATATTACTTATTAATGCAATTTTGCGTAGTCCTGTTAATATGCCTTATTGTCTTCAATAGCCTTCCCCTATCTGTGAGATTCCTATGAAGTATGCAGGAACATTATAGGATGAGATTGGCCCTCAGTGAATTGCTGTTGGCACTTTTAAACCACCAGCACTTAACTTTGCTTATCTGCACCCCAAGCACGAAGTAGCCTAATATTTCTTGAAGGTTGTAAGGTTGTGACATAAGAGATAGAGATATCTATTTAATTACATGTAATAGGTGATAAACAAAGATTGCTTTTATTTCTTCAATGTTCTGAAACATTTTGCCCATTATTAAACTTAGTTCTCTAATGCTCTGATAATATTTGACTTTGTGTCCCTTTGAATGACCACTGTAACTTGGGAAAATCATCAAGTGCTTGTGAAACATGTAAAAATATTAACAGCTATGGAACTTTCTTGTTGAATATTTAGAGGCTTGTTAGCCTGAACCCTGAGGGCGGCTTATCCTACTGTGATTTGCGTTTCCATTTAATATTATTAAACACCCTAACAATATGGCGTCCTTTCTGTAGAAATGAACATAAGTTATCCATGAAGCAAATGTTCCCCTCACTTGTTTTTTTGTATGTTTAATATTTATAAATCATTTTTATCCAAACAGCATATCTAGAGGCTTAGTCAGTTAAAGTAAAGTATTTTGAGCTTTTTATAATGAGTGTAAAAGAGGATGTAAAGTTCAAAACAGTGCAATTACTGTAATATAAAAAAATAAAAAAATAAAACAAACTGATTTATTCCTAATTTACCTTAAAGTTGATGTAGTTTGCAAGTGTAAGGAGCCCAGAAGTGTGACAAAACAAGCCACAGGGCAACAGAGTTATCTTCAAAGCCACGTCTGTACAGCAAACACACTACAATATAGTCAGATCCTGTCCTACTGTGTTCTCAAACTGTCTGTGCCCCTTCCACATGCTATTTTGAAAACCTTAGTATTTTTTAATAACTCTATTTATATTATAATATTAGTAATTTTGCCTGATGCTTCAATTCCACACTGCTGGACACATGTTCAGCATTTTCAATGTGTACGTTTACACAAGACTCCTGTGAGCATAATTTTTTGTAGGTATGAAAAAATATGTATTGTTTTTTTTCCAGCATTTAGTTTTCTACTGGTATATAGATTGTCAAATTTCTGCTTAGCCTTAACTGGATCTATATGGACATGTCTGATGTCATGTGTGTAGTTGTGGAGTCCAATCCCCCCACCCGAAGCAAGGAACAGGCCAATGATAAGCAGCAATTGAAGGAGTGACGGATCTTGGGGGTGAGTAAGCGTCAGCTCATCCCTGAACGTCAGGCCACAGATCACAGAGTTATTATCTAATTTACCTTGAGGGCAATGCATTTTTTATAAATAATATTGCCACCACTCTTACCCAGTTGCTTTGAACAGATAATGTTTCTTTTTTTTTTTTTTTTGCACCAGGGCTAATTGGGGTGGCCTACTATCCATCCCACTATATATCTAATAAAATAGATCACTTATCCCTCCTTAGCAGATTACTGCCAGCAGGGCTGTATTTACTTTCTGGCCTTCCCTATTTCAGGAACATGTTTTGGCCAAAATGTTGCATCTTATGTAAAAGCCCACGAAAAGTTACGTTTATATTTTAAATTGCTGGAGTGGTAATTATCTTTTGTATGCTGTCCAGTTAAATAAGAGTCATGCTCTCCATTGCAAGCAATGAGCAGGGACAGCTTATAGTCATTAAAGATATTGCTATAATAGTGCTATTATCTTCTGCCTGTTCTTAGGTTCCAGAACCTCTACAAATGGAAAAGGAGAAAACTCTAAGGCAACACTGTCTTTCCCAAAATTAATTATGTAATGTAGTAATGCACTTACTTCTATAACTGCATGCAAAAGTTGGTTAATTCACCAGTATGAAGAGTCTTCTCTGTTTAATGTGTTGTTCCTTTATCCAGCGAATTATCATATGGCATTCTTCTCACTCTGTTCTTTTCACTTTGAGGAGGGGTCACTCTTCAGCCATTCAAAATATAGTTACATTCTCCAAAAGGAGTTTTTGAGACTCTGCACTTTGTTGTGGGGTACTTGATGACGTTGATGTGAAGGCTCAATCCTATTCAAAGCATTTCTCCTGCTTCTGAAGGCTTCTACTTTAGTGAGTGACTCTATTATGGCCACTCTATTTATACCTCAAGGGCTATTATTTACATATGTATAAAAGTGTTAAGAAACCACACTAAGATTTTTTTCAAGAAGTAAAAATATTTTACAAATAAATGTATATGTACTATCAAATAAAAGTCCAATACTTTTTTCCACAGTCCTTAAAAATATTACTGTGACAGCACTCTTGTATTCTGCCTGTCCTTAGGTTCTAGATCAAAACAGTCTTATACCTCTACAAACGGAAAAGGACAAAACTCCAAGGCACCACTGTCTTTCTCAAAATGATATATCGCTACATACAAGTGTTGGTAATCCACCAGTATGTTGGATCTTCTCTGTTTATTATGTTGTGCTGTCATCTAGTGGATTCCCTTATGGAACTTTTCTCATTTTATTCTTTCATGTTGAGGGCGGGGAGGCTCCTGAGCCACGAGGGAAGGGGAATGACCAAGTTCAAATAGCATATTACAGCATTCAACCACTTTATTGATATTAAAAGTATGCTTACATTCTCAGCTCTTTCCAAAAAGAAAAACTTTGAGAATCCGTACTTCTGCAACGTCTCCAGGCACGCTTGGGGAGTGGGATACTTGTTAATAACATTACTATTCCAGCTCATTTCTACTCAACCCATTTCGCCCAATTCTACTGGAGTGTGTGACCATGTTAACTGCTTTTAGCTATTCGAATGATTCATATTTTTTGCTTTTTTGTTAACAAATGTTTTAAATATCAAAATTAGCTTTATTATTATTGTTACTATTAATCCTTTTTTATAAAGTGTCAACAGTTTATGCATCGCTATATACAAGTGGGAAAACATAAGAGATGTAACAGTATAAATGTTAACATTTTGACACATGGACCATTAAAGCATCATATTTATAGTATGGTCTTTTGAAGAAATTGACTTGTTAATGAGCAATGTTTTTTAGAAAGTTTGGAAAAATAAACACATTTTTTGACTTTTATCTATGTTGTTCAATAATGTTTTACTGGACATGTTTAGACATGTAGGTAGAAGGCTATGCTGCAGATCTAAAGACTGGCACAACTGCCATGTTCCAGCCTGACAAGCAGCCCAAGATGGAAGTGCTCAGCACAAGCAGAGTGTGCTAACATTAAGGATGCATTTAAAATACTCATGGCTAATGTTTTTAGTTTGTTACATATCTCATGTATATATATATATATATATATATATATATATATATATATATATGCATTTTCTCAAACTACATTGGTCCTTGAAACTACCTGGTCTTGAAAGCGTATATTCTAAAATAAATAGATGAATATGTTAAATATAGCAAGTTGGAGAAGATAGCTGTATGTCATGAAATATGAGACTGTAGGTGGTAGACTTGATAGTTTGCAGGCTTACACACTCATTAAATTAGCCCTCATAGTTTCCTCGGTCCTCACAAAAGGCATTTTTTTGCTGTTTGCGAGGACCGATTCCCCAATACGTCAAGCAGCGAGATGACACCGTAAAACGTCTGAGAATAGGCTCAAAGAGAGCTACGTAGTAACACACAGCCATAAATCTATGAGTGAACCTCGCACCTTGGAAGAATCCCTATGGTCACAAAAAAGTGCTAGCAACGGATCCTAAAGCCTATACGTGCTGCCTCAGAGTAGCCCGATACAGCCGTCTGATGCTCCCCCTGCTCACTAAACACATCCCCATGCTGCAGGGTTCCCTATAGAGACCCCTGCAGCCTCCCCACATTAACCCCTTGCAGCGGGGGTCCCCGATTGGCATTGATCAGGCCCCCGCTGCATTTAAGAATTTTAAATTTCCTGCCGCGGGTCCTTAAAGGGCCCGTGTCACACTATTAACCAATTCCGGCCGCTGGTGTACTGCAAGTACCCCCGTGGCACCTAACATTAACCCCCTCAATGCTGGAGGTCCCCATCGAGACTCCCAAAGTCTCCCCAATATTAACCCCTTGCTGCAGGGGTCCATCTGGACCCCAGCAGTCCCCCCACATTAAGCCCATGCAGCGGGGGTCCACGATCGGCATTGATCAGGCCCCCGCTGCATTTAAACATTTTAAATTTCCCGTTGAAGGTCCTTAAAGGGACCGCGGCACACCATTAGCCAATCCCGGACGTGGCACCTAAAATTAACTTCCCCTCTATGCTGGGGGTCCCCATTGAAACCCCCAAAGTGTCCCCACATTAACCCCTTGCTTCAGAGGTCCGTAGGGACCCCTGCAGCCCCCCACATTAACCTGTTGCAGCGGGGGTACCCGATCGGCACCGATCGTGACCCCGCTGCATTTAAAAATTCTAATTTCCCACCTTGCGGGTCTTTAAAGGACCATACATGTCCTGAAAGGACCCATGCTAAAAAATATTAACCTTAGCCGCAGGGGTACCATAGGTCCCCCCCCAGGCACCTAAATTTACCCCATCACTCATGGGGCTCTAAACAGAGGCCCATGAGCACTTACATTACCCTTATAACTTATGGGGCGCTACACAGAGCCCCATGAGCACTTAATTTAACCCTATAACTCATGGGGATCTATACAGAGTCCCATGAGACTAAAATTAATCCTGTCACTCATGGGGGTCAATACAGAGGCCCATGAGCACTTACATTACCCTTATAACTTATGGGGCTCTGTACAGAGCCCCATGAGCACTTAATTAATCTTGTCACTCATGGAGCTCTATACAGAGCCCCATGAGACTAAAATTAACCCCGTCACTCATGGGGGTCAATACAGAACCCCATAAGCCTTTAATGAACCCTGTCACTCATGGGGCTCAATACAGACACCCATTAGCCCTTAATCAACCCTGTTACTCATGGGGCTCTATGCAGACCACCACGAGCCCTTAATTAACTCTATAACTCATGGGGCTCTATACAGAGCCCCATGAGATTATAATTAACCCCCTCAGTCCAATAGGGGTATATATAGACCCTATAGGACACTATTAACCCTAGTAACCCTACAAGTGCCATGAGGATCCTCCAGGACCCTCATGACAAAGTCTAAGCGCTACACTACACTATTAACCCTAACTATACCCCATTAACCCATACTAAACCCTATCTTACCCTAACTGGGCTTATCTAACCCTTACTGGGCCAATATAACCCTAATTGGGCCTATTTAAACCTATCTGGACCTAATAACCCTAACTGGGCCTATTTAACCCCATCTAGCAATATTTAATCCCATCAGTTATGAGGATCTTTACAGGCCCCCATAAGCCTCCATCTAACTCCATCCCATATGGGGGTCTATACAAACCCCAGTAAGCCTCTATTTAACCCAATCAGTCCCATAGGGCAATTAAAAGCCTATTTTTAACCCCATAAGTGGCATGAGGGTCCTCCAGGACCATCATGACACTAAATACAAACACTACACTATACTATTACTCCCCAATAAACCACTAATTGTAAACTAACCCTCCTCTACCCGAACCTATTCACCCCTACCTACCTATCACTACCTAAACACTTATTAACCCCCACCCTACCAATTACACAAAATAAACAACACCTATGTTACCAAAAACAAAAATAACTTAAGGTACATAACATTTTAAAAAACTAAGGTACACACACAAAAAAAAGACATTACAAACCCCCCCCTTACTATAAAAAATAATTAAAAAAACATCATAAACCCCCCCGCCACTACATAAAATAAAAAATATTTACACACCTGCAAAGAAAAAGGCATACACAAATATCCATAACATTACAGTAATAAATACATTATAAATATACCCCTAACTACAATACATTTCCCCCTATCTAGACATCACCCCCTATCTATACCTAACCCACTATCTATACTTCACCCCCTATCTAAACATTACCGCCTATCAATACACAACCTCCTATCTAAACATCTATACAATACGCCCTAAATCTAAGCTAAAATAGAATAAATAAAATAACTTATCTTTGCAGATGTCCCTTCTGATCACACCCCTAGGAAAAAAGAAACATCAGATTAGTAAGAAGTTAAACATTACATATAATAAATAAATAGTACAAACACAGTATTAAACTTACCTTTCCAGCATGTCCCCGTCCATCTTCGTCTATTCTCCGGTTCGGTCCCTGGAGAAAAGATACATAACATTAATCACACATTAACACAAAAAATAAATAAACAATAAACATTATAAATTGAAAACTTACCTGTTCTCCTCTTCTGCCCCGGCTAGGCCCTTGATGAATCCGCACTCTAAAAAAATAAATAAAAAAAAACTAACGGCTCCCCGGCGCTAATGAGGCCTTCAGAGCCTCTTCCGTTAGGAAATTGGCAATGCGCTTTCTGTTTAGCTGAAAAGGCTGTCAATCAAGTTTCAGCCAATCAAAAGGCGGTAATAGATGAGATGGGGGAGCCTGCAAAATCATCTCGCAGGCTGTTACTCCTCGTGCAGAGTTTCTCTGTGTTGACACGGATGGCCGTGCTGCGTAGCTCACACGTTAGTCGCAGCAGGGATTAATTTAATAGCACCATAACGTTTCAGAATTTGAAGCACGTAGGGCTTAAGTACAAACCTTGTATCTACGAGGCTGGAATTCAATATGGCTCCAAATGGACAAGAGCCGACACTAGGGACTCATTAAGCCATTAACTCCTTGAGGTCTGTGCCTAGATCCAAAAGAAGAAAAGCATTTAGAAAACTATTTTTCAGAATACAAGGAGATTAATTAGCAATAATAACCTTTTAGAATTAGGTATGCCACTGGCTTGGTAGGTGAATCAAAAAGGCTGTTTGATAGCCAAAACTTGCAATCTTCAGTGTAAATTTACTGCAAGCAAATGCATTTTTAAATGGACATGGAAGGATTTTTTCCTGTTGCTTGTGAACTAGGGTATTTGTTAATGTTTTACAGTGCATTTTCTTTTTTTTTTAATGAAGGTCTTAGAGCACAAAAGACTGATTCATATGTTTCACTGCTTTGGGAGGCTTGGCTTTTCAGCCAATGAGCAATGATATACCTCTATCATTCATTACTGTTTACCAGCGGGATACCTCTATCATTTATTACTGATTACCAGCCGTGTAAGCTACTGCCATTGCAGCAGGTGCAAAGCACCGGGACCCACAACAAGGTAGGGTCCTATTGCTACTGAGAGCAACCAGGAGTAAAGGGAGACTCTTTTAATTTTAAAGGGTAGAAGGGCATAGCATTATTTGATATAAAGGTAATCTGACTACCTGCATACTTTTTAGATTTGTTATTGACCGCTACTGGCATTTACCTTGTATAAAGAATTTGCAAGGTCACCCACCATTCACTAGCTCCGCTGCTGCTGTCTACAGTATGTTTTATTAATTTCCTGTTTCCTTCAATGAAGTTTAAACATGTTTTGCTTAATATTATTTAATGCACAAAAAAACCTTTTGTAATGTTTAAAATGTACTTTCCATTCTGTCAAAGTCCCCTTTTCCTTTTCCTGGGTCTTAGCCCATTAAAGGACAGATAGCTTGGCTACAGCCACTGCATTATATACGTAAACACCTCCATTGTATTTGTATTCTGTTTTGTCCCATTGTTTGCCAGATAAAGTTAATCACGTCTGATATGTGCTAGAGTCGGCAGGATGTGTATTGGAGTTTAAGCCTATTACTCTCAGGAAGCTAGTGCTCAACCACATGTGGGGTTATCTCCTGTAATTGTCTGCCACACCCTCTCATTATTACATTGTTTACACCGCCTCTGTATTTAATTGCTATAAATATTGCTGACTTTTCAAAATAAAGCAGTTCACTTCTGTAGACATATAGAAATTGTGTGTCTCTTATTTTGTTCCTGGTGGCTGCAATACTGAATCTATCTCCACCCTGCAAGTAACTTGTCCTGATCACTACCACAGGAAGGTTACTCCTGAAGAAAGACTCCTGGAAGTGCTGATTACTGATGGAGAGACTTTGACTGATACAGAAGCCAGATATCAAGGTGCTGGTGCTCAGATTTACAAGAACCCAAACGGCCCTTGTGGGTAGTTAGCCTGTAGTCCATAGCAGGTGACCTTGGGCTTGTATAGCCTCTACCCTCGGATTGTCACACATGCCCTTTTAATAAAATACAGTGGTTTAAGTGCCAGTTAATCCTCTTGTACATCAAATGTAATATTATCTGACTACAACCAAGCACAGTACCACTAATGTTATAAAAATTATATTCAAAAGATGTTACTTTCGCCACCCAGATTCTGCATTGTAAATCCAAAAGTGCTCTAAGGCATAGGCATAAAAATAGCTTGCCCATCAAGTCATAAATTATTGCGATTGTGTCCGTTTAAAAAAAAAAAACAATTATAAAAGGTATTACTGTTGTTTCTTATACTTTTGTGAAACAAAATTGCATCAGTTTTTCAGTTGTTAAACTCAGATTATGTGGCCTCCAACATTAAGTCTCATCCTGCAGCAAGATGAATGAAAATGGATTTGGAGATTCATCACTAGTCTCTGGCTCCTCTGGGCATAGAAGAAGTTGCAATTACTCAGACTGTATAAATTACCAAGGTACAGTAATTGCCTAAAACTCTACAAATCCATTCACAGCTGAGTGGTAAACAGCTTAACACTAGCACTACACCTCCAATAAAACAGAAATATAATTCCTATTTGCCTGTCCTTTTATGGCAGAATTCTTAAACAGCAAACTATCAAATTCATATTTACATCGTCCTAGTTTCTGTTTTTTTCATCATTGTCAAATTCAAGTTACACTGATAAAAGTAATCATTACAGCAACACTAACACAGCGTTCAAAGGTCCCACAATTGTTTGTTACATACTATACAAACATTAGCATCTATATAAACCCTGAGCATAAAAGCATTTTTTGGGAAATACTAGCTAAGCAAACTCTACATGATATTGGACTAGTAGGTATCCTAGAGCCAGAGGTGGAGGGTTATCCACTGGGACTTGCTCTTCTGTTTACTGCTATAGTCAAGTGACTATTCGCTGAACATAGAAATTATTTGCATCTATGCTTACACCCATTGCTCCCTTGTTTCTAATCCTGTTAGGAACAAAAGCAAGTACCTATCACTATTACAACTAAAATGTACTATAATGATTAAAAATGAAAAGCTATATGTATTTATTTTAAATTTCTAAAAAGTATTTGCCCATTATTAAGTCAAAATTCTACAGATATGACTCTTTCAATGTACAAATAAATTGAAGTTAAAAAGAAATAAATGAGCTTTTATTCACTTTTAATGTGTTTCATTACTTTGTAATTAGCTTAATTATCTGCAAAACTATAAGAATGCAGTATCTGTTTTTTGTGAGAGTTTTATTTCCTAGCAGACTTCTTTTGCATTATTTTGCATTTTTTGCATTATCCACATAGGACAGGATACAACTGTTATGCAAGTATCACATTAAATATGCATTTGTAATAAAATAAGAGGAAACTTTTAACTTGCTATGTATGGGCCTCATTCAAATGCGATTTGGCCAATTGAATCGAGCTCTATATAAGCACAGAGCATGTTTTTTTTACAGAAGTTTTTAGTTAGTGAACTTCTATCGAAAAGCAAGGTTTTCACTAACTAAAAGCATCTGTAAAAATATATGCTCTGTGCTTATATAGAGCCCTATTCAATTGGCCAAATCGCATTTGAATGAGGCATTATGTGTCTGTCAAGAAGGCAGAGAATGAGCTACAATTGATAAATATCAGTCACTGAATCAGGAGATTATTTGAAAAGAATGAGATGGAGGAGGTGGGGGGTGGATTTCTAAGGAAGTGATTATAATGGGAGGGGGAAGATCAAAAGTGACACCAGAGTTATGGGAAAGAGGGGCAAATACAATGAAAGAGGGGTGGGGAATTATTATGGGGGAATATTAGTATATTATCAGCAAGGATTTTGAAGGAGTAAATGTTCATATTGGAAATGTGTATATATAGAATACCACATATTTAAAGATAGAACCCTGTGGGACACTAATGGAGGTAGAATTGGTGAGGTTATTAAATAACCGCTAATGTGTTTGAGGCCAAGTAAGATTGGAGCCAGGAAAGAAGTGTGCTGTTGTTAGCAATGCTAGAGAGTATGGAAAGAGCACAGGGTTATTATTAGTGTAAAACGCCATTACTAGGAAGATGAGGATGGAGGAGAGACCAGCATGGGATACATCAGCAATCTAGTTCTGGACAGAGAAGAGTGCAATCTCTGTAGAATGGGATAGATAGAAATAGGGAGTAAAAGAAATGTGTTTAATTTTTAAGGTGTCTGATTTTGATATTACAGACAACTCCTGAAACTTGTGAAATATTAATGGCTTGATTTTCTGCTTTCGTAGTAAAAATGTGTTTACTACATTTACAGTGAAGACAAGCCTGTTATGAACGGCAATGAGGCATATGTACTAAAGGGTTGAATACTGAAGAACTGTTGGAGATTTCAAAGCCTAGTTTGTATGCCCCACAAGAAAAGATAACAACAATAAATATGTCCTCCAACAATAATGTTACTAATGCTCTGATGGTCAGGTAGAACTGGAGCCAGGAAAGGATCTGGTGCATTATGTCTGACTGCATTTTAGAGATTTTGTTGGATTTGTTCTTCTAAGCAAATAAAGTAACATATTCATATTGAATGTATCATAGAGTGACTCAAAGAAATGCAGAAGAGCATCATTCAAATGTTACTGTTGAAATCTACACTTAATTTATTGAGGCACACTAATTACCTGCATCTGTCCAATCAGTGACATCTGCTTATTACCCCTATCCACTCATTTAAGAAAACACAGTGTAACAATGTTTCCTCTTACTTCCCTCTCCCTTATGATTCACTGCTTGTTTCTCAGGCTCTCCTCAATTTCCCCTATCCATGTTTCAAACTGTATTACCATCTCACCCTCCCTGCTCTCTTCCCCTCTTCTTTGCTCCCACAAGCTCCTCTCCTTTCTCCAGTCTCTATCTCCTCCCTCGTTCAAAGTCAATAAGCAGAAATGCTTCTGTAAGTCCTATTTTCACATCCTCTCTCTTTCATTGCTTATTTTACTTGTTGCTGGAGATATACCTCCTAACCCAGTCCCCTCATCCATTCCTACCTTTTATCAGTCAAGCTCAACCCACAGGGCAACAAACACTCAAAACCCTCATAACTTAATACCCATCACCTGTTACAAATCCTCCACTTTGCTCTTCTCATGTGCCATCTGGATTGCTAGATCTGTTTGCAACAAACTCACTTACACTCATGACCTATTTATTTCCAACTCCCTCAAACCTTTAGCTATCATTGAAACCTGGCTCTCTCCATCTGATACTGCCTCCCCTGCTGCACTATCATATTGTCGCTTACATTTCAGCCACACACCTAGACCTGGGAATAAGCAAGGTGGAGGCATGGGCATATTACTTTGCACCCACTGCTCATTCAATTGCATTCCCCCAGTTCCCTCTCTCCAGTTCTCTTCTTTTGAAGTTCACACTATCCGTCTCTTTTCACCCATCTCTCTGCGAGTGGCTGTCATCTTTTGCCTGCTGGATCTGCCTCTCAATTTCTGGATCATTTTGCCGCCTGGCTCCCTCATGTTCTCTCCTCTAACATACCTTCACTCGTTCTTGGTTATTTCAACATTGCCACTGACACTCCCACTTCTCCTACAGCCACAAAATTACTTGCACTTACCTCTTCCCTTGGCCGCTTACAATGGATAGAATCCCCTACCCACCAGGATGGACACTCTCTTGACCTCATTTTCTCCAATCACTGCTCTATCTCCAATCTTATCATCTCCCCACCTCCTCTTTCTGACCACCATCTCCTAACCTACAGCCACACAACCCCTTCCACCCTCTGCCCTTGATCACACTCCACTACCAGAACCCACAGAAACCTGCAGGCACTTAACTCACAACACCTTTCCAATTTACTACAACCCCTTCTTAGTGGTCTCACTTCCCTCACTTGCCCTGATATTGCTACCACACAATACAATTTGACTCTAAATTCCACCCTGGACTCTCTGGCCCCCATAACCACAGGCAGACGCCCTAGCTCTCACCTACAACCATGGCACACTACACAAACACGCTACATCCAGAGGTGCTCCTGCAGCTCTGAATGATTATGGAGGAAATCACGCTACTCAGCCGACATCCTCCATTACAAGTTTATCCTACGCTCCTATCACTATGCTCTCAATCTTGCCAAACAGAGCTACTTCTCATCATTAATATCAAAATTGGCCTCCAACCCCAAACGTTTGTTCCCACGTTCAACACTTTCCTCTGTCCTCCACCTCCTCCCACCCCTTCCTCTCTTACAGCTGAAACATTTTGCTAGACACTTTAATAGTAAAATTAAAAATATTCGTAATGAACTCTCCTCTCAATGTGGCCATATCACACCTTCTCTTCAACAAACAAACAGCAACCTGCCTTCACCCTTTCCCAAACCTTTATCCATATGAACTCTCTTAACCCTGTAACTGAGGATGAAGTTGCTAGTCTTCTATCAACCTCTGTTCTCACAACTTGTCCACATGATCCTATTCCATCACAGCTGATCCCTCCACTCTCTTCCATACTTATCCCAACACTTACACATCTATTCAACCTTTCCCTAGACACTGGCAAGTTTCCATCACCTTTGAAACAAGCCATAATTACACCCATTCTTAAGAAACCCTTATCTGCTACAGCGTCTCCATCTAATTAACGCCCTATCTCTCTACTTCCCTTGGCTTCTAAACTACTTGATCGCGTTACCCGATTTGTTTCCTCCAACTCCCTCCATGATTCCTGCAAGGTTCACAGAGACAGCTCTCACAAAAGTTACGAATGACCTGCTCAACTCCAAATCAAAGGGTAATTTCTCTATCCTAATTCCTGGATTTCTCTGCTGCCTTTGACACAGTTGATTTTCCTCTTCTTATCCAAATTCTCCACTCTCTTGGCATCTGTGACACTGCTCTATCTTGGTTTAGATCTTATCCTAGGCTCCCTCTTTTTCTCCATCTATACATCCTCCCTTGGTGCCCTAATAAAAATCTTTTGGATTTCTGTATCATCTATATGCTGATGACACCCAAATCTACATATCTGCACCCAAACTATCCCCCTCTCTGCTAGCTCATGTTGCCAATTGCCTCTCAAGCATATCCTCATGGATGTCTGCCCGCCAACTCAAACGCGACATGTCTAAGACAGAGCTCCTTAACTTTCCACCCTCTTCCTCAGCTCCAACTCCTCACTTATCTCTCACCATTGACAATGCCATCATCTCTCCCACCTCTCAAGCCCCCTGTCTTGGGGTCCTACTGGACCCTAACCTCTCTTTCATTCCTCACAATCAATCACTCACAGAATCTTATCACTTTCACCTAAAAAAACATATGCAAAATATGTCATTACCTTGCAGAAGACACAACTAAAATTCTTATTCCCTCTCTCATCATATCTCGCCTCTCTCCTTGCTGGACTTCCTATCACCTGTCTGTCTCCACTCCAAACCATTTAGAATGCATCCGCTACACTCATCTACCATACTAAACAATCAGTGTCTGCAGCACCTCTCTGTCAGGCACTCCACTGGCTTCCCATAGCGTCTAGAATAAAATTCAAAATCATGACCCTAACATATGAAGCCCTCCACAATAGTGCACCCTCCTACATCTCTGCACTCATCCCAAAATACACTCCCAGCCACCCTCTTTGCTCTGCTAATGACCTTCTTCTCTCCTCCTCTTTCATCACCTCCTCTCACTCCTGCCTTCAAGACTTTTCTCCTGCTGCCCCTATTCTTTGGAACTCCTTACCTCGCTCCACCAAACTATCTTCCTGCCTCAAATACTTCAAAATCTCTTTAAAAACACATCTATTCAAAAAAGACTATCATCTTTAGCTTTTTTATTCACTATCCATCTATCACTCTCCTGTACCTCACCCACACCCTTTAGAATGTAAATCTGAGTTTTCAATCTCGTGAGGTGCTTTAGGGAAAGCACAGTGTACATCTGATTGAAAGCTCAATAACAGGGTCTTCCATTATTTTCATTGTGGGGAAATTGTTTAAACTTGTACCTAACCCCTGTGTAGCTCTACGGAATATGTTGGTGCGTTACAAATAAAGGTTGAACCAGCATGCATGTTAAATAGAGCGCCCATATTGAAAGGCTAGCTAGAACAAGCAGAGGTTTATCCCATTTCCAGAGTGTATTCCAGACATATGCTGTTATGAATTAAAGTCTTTTTGCAAGGGGAAATTTGCTGCAAATTCATAAAAGACAATGTTTTGCATTTTGTCGTCTCACTAAGCACTAGACAAGCAAGAATAGGAAGATTGGGAATTTCTTTTACAAAAATAATTCGAAAAATCTTTAGAATATATTTTTTACTAGTGACATAAAATGTTAACGTTTTCATGATCAGGTTAGCTACATCACATCTCTCTCTTACACAACAACTGCTCACAGAGCTTTACTAAGCTACAGGACACATTGAACTTTGCTCAGGAAAACATCAAATTCACAGGAATTGGGTCAGGGTTGTTTGGATATTCCAAGAATGTCAACACTTACTGTACTTTCAGACTGGAATATGCAATAAACCATGCGGTGCAAATAAGGTAATTATATTAAACCATGACAATTTTCTGTCTGGCTATTTAAAATTAGGGTTAGGCTACGTCAGTTATGCAGCATTAAAAACAAGCTGGGGGTTTCCTTCTATGATTAATATACCTGTGCACAATCCTAGCCTTTGTTTGTCACCTTACAACCAATGTTGCCCTGCCTTGATCTACATGTATATGGCTAGACTTTCATCTAATCATTTTTATAAGAAACATTTTATCAATTAGTGGCCATTTATGTATGTTATACACTGGTGGGATCCGTGGATGTCAATGCGAAAGATATTTGATCACGTAAAGGGCCCATATGGTCAATTTTTGGTGTGATCTGAACAACTAAGCTTGATAATGGGCAAAATGTTTTTTGGAATATGTTTTTATATGCAACTGTCATTTACTGCAGGCTTCCATTTTCTTTAATGAGCTTTCCTGCTGCTGTCTTCATGAACTGATATACTTTATATTAGTCCCATTGAAAGTTACTGACAGTTTTATATACGTTTACATTGCACAAATAGAAGCTCCCTCTTCATTTGAAGACTACTTCCATCTCAGGTAGTTGATTAAAATAAGCAAAAATGGTAGATTACATTCCTGCACAATTGCATAAAAAGTCTGTACTATTTTACTTACTAAAAACCCATTATCAGGCACAGTTTGTATATTTAAATATTGGACTACTATTCATGTTACAATATTTTCAATAAAGTCCATGAAAGAAAAGTCTACGCCAATGTAAGACTTAGTTCCTTCGTGCAGGCTTCACTTTTATTTTAATTTCTCTGCATGTTTTTATCGCAATATTGGTTACTGCTTTGAGTCACATACAAATTTGTTTTTATATTATGTTCTCAATTATTTTTTATTATATCTTTATTATATCTTTGCCTCTCATAATCATATAAAGTGTTATGTACAGTGTTGCTTCTATTTTAACAGAATCATAAAATACATACAGTACATAAATACTCTGCTTTATTATGAGTTAGCCCGCTCTGAACCTGATATATTTCTTCTCATTGAATTACATTAGTTGTATACAGTTCAAACACATTGTAGCAAAGTTCTGTTAAAGTGGCACAGCTGAGGTTCCAAATATGGTACAGTGCCTTGCAAAAGTATTCACCCCCCTTGGCATTTTTTGTGTTTTGTTGCCTCACAACCTGGAATTAACATGGATTGTTTGAGGATTTGCATCATTTAATTTACAGAACATGCCAAAAACTTTAAAGATGTTTTTTTTATTGTGACACAAACAACAAATAGGACACATTAACAGAAAAAGTCAATGTGCATAACTATTCACCCCCCTAAAATCAATACTTTGTGGAGCCAAGTCGCTGGTCGTGGATAAGTCTCTATGAGCTTGCCATATCTTACCACTGGGACCTTTGCCCATTCCTCTTTGCAAAACTGCTGCAGCTCCTTCAAGTTGGATGGCTTGAGCTTGTGAACAGCAATCTTTAAGTCTGACCACAGATTCTCTATTGGATTGAGGTCTGGGCTTTGACTAGGCCATTCCAACACATTTACATGTTTTCCCTTAAACCACTCAAGTGTTGCTTTAGCAGTGTGTTTGGGGTCATTGTCCTGCTGGAAGGTGAACATCCGTCCTAGCCTCAAATCACGCACAGAGTGGTATAGGTTTTGCTCAAGAATATCCCTGTATTTAGCACCACCCATCTTTCCCTCAACTCTGACCAGTTTCCCAGTCCCGGCTGCTGAAAAACATCCCCACAGCATGATGCGGCTACCACCATGTTTACCTGTAGGGATGGTGTTCTTTGGGGTGATGAGATGTGTTGGGTTTGCGTCAGACATAGTGTTTTCTTTGATGGCTGAAAAGTTCAATTTTAGTCTTATCAGACCAGAGCACCTTCCGATATATATTGTGAGAGTCTCCCACACTCAAACATGATGAAAGTAATGGCTTTCTTCTGGCCACTCTGCCATAAAGCCCAACTCTATGGAGTGTACGGCTTATTGTCGTCCTATGTACAGATACTGCAGTCTCTGCTGTGGAACTCTGCAACTCCTCCAGGGTTACCTCAGGTCTCTGTGCCTCTCTGATTAATGCCCTCCTTGCCCGGTCCATTAGCTTTGTCAGCGGCCGTCTCTTGGCAGGTTTGCTGTTGTGCCATGTTCTTTCCATTTGGTTATGGTAGATTTGATGGTGCTCCTGGGGATCATCATAGATTTGGATATTTTTTTATAACCTAACCCTGACTTGTAGTTCTCAACAACATTGTCCCTTATTTGTTTGAAGAGTTCCTTGGTCTTCATGGCAGTGTTTGGTTAGTAGTGCCTCTTGCTTAGGTGTTGCAGCCTCTGGGGCCTTTCAAAAAAGGTGTGTATATATAAAGACAGATCATGTGACACTTAGATTGCACACAGGTGGACATCATTTCACTAATTATGTGACTTCTGAATGTAATTGTTTGCACCAGAGCTTTTTATGGGCTTCATAACAAAGAGGTAAATACATAAGCACATGCCAATTTTCTGCTTTCTTTTTCCAAAAATATAGTTTTATGTATATATTTTTTTCATTTCACTCCAACTTAGACTATTGTGTTCTGATCCATCACGTGAAATTCAGATTAACCAAACATTGAACTTAAGGCTGTAATGTAACAAAAAAGGTAAAAAGTCAAGGGGTGAATACTTTTGCAAGGCACTGTATAACTGAAAACTATAGGTCATAACAAGCATTTTCTTTATTTAATTGAATTTAAAAACAATGTGTTTTCGTACAGTAACCTTTCATTGAAGTTTGCAATATTTAGCTGTCAAGCAGCCCTTCTGATCCTCCCACCAAATATTGATTGCACTGTTGTTTTAATGAGCCAATTATTGCCAGTAATTAATGATTACCGACTGAAGCTACCGTATTTCCCAGAAAATAAGCCCTAGCATGATTTTTCAGGATGCTCATAATATAAGACCTACCCCAAAAATAAGCGTCATTAGCATATACCGGTTGCTGTGAATGGCATAAGACACACTGCGGGGGAAGTATCGGCAGCAAGAGCTGATCTGATGCTGGTAAGAGAGAAGAGGGGGGAAATGGATGTTATTGGAGAGGGGGGAAGGAGGGAGGATAAGGAGGGAGAAGGAGGATGGGGAGGAGGATTGGAGGGAGAAGGAGGGGGATTGGAAGGAGGGAGGAGAGGAACTGAAGGAGGATCAGAAGGAGGAGGAATGTGTGCTAAGGGGGCCCAGGCAAATTCGGCGGCACTGGGCCCACTCCAGAATCTTCCTTCAGTAACCCCGAGAGTGGCTTTAGGATGCAAAGATTAACCCCGATCCACGCTCGGGATTACCGCTTGGAGGGTTAATGCCTTAGATCTTTATCAATTACTTAAAATTATCTATTTTTTCAAGATGTTTTTTAATGATTTTAAGGAAAGCAGTGTAATAAAGTTTAGTACAAGTACATATGTAAAGACAATAAATAAAGATGTCTCCAAAAATAGTGTCTAACTGATGGAAAAAGAAAAAGCTGGAAAAGGGAGAACATTAATATTTAAAAACATATATACATACATAAATCATCATTACATATAATAACATGTCTGGCTTGCTTGATGTACACACAATATAATACAAGCATAATTACTCTCACAGGCAAGTCCAAGTCTCAATAGTTTTGACTTACTAATTAGATATGAAAAATTGGAATCCTAGTTGGCCATTCTGGGGACGTATAAATAAGAGTAGAAGGAGTATTCTGTGTTGTAGAGGGAAGTTATATAGTGAGCTGATTATTTTGCATTCAGGTTTAGGGATGAGAGTTTAGCGTTAAGCAGACATACTGAGTTTTCCAATGCATTCCCATGCCCATGATTGTTTTTACTATAGTGCAGCACACTGCAAGCATGCCGATTCAGACCTACCTAGGGGCTATGTGTTAAAAAATAAATAAAATGAAACTTAAGTATATTATTATGCAAATGAGACACCACTTTCATGGGGGTCACCCCTAGGCATCTGCATTGTTTGCCTAGCGAGAAATCTAACCATATTGACAAAAATGTTTTAAAGATGTGCATTCCCAAAAACATGTAAGAGAGATACCTCCATAGGGAGCATTTTGTGCAACCCACTGTAGTTGAAGACCAATTCTGCCCTTGGACAGTGTAAATTATAAGTAAATGTTTATTATGGATATCCTGAAAGTAACTTGCAGGAGCATTCTTGAGTCATCTAGGAAAGCATTTTTATAATCAGATCAAAATTTGATGCTCCCTTATCCATCAAAACTCCTTTTGCTTTCTGTGTGAAGTCTGATGAACTTGTATAGAATATAATAATCTTGAGAATTAAGATTGGAACCTCTTTTGATAAAGATGTCAAGGTATTTAACAGACAATTGCAGAATTGGAAGTGTAACAATTAAGAAACGTCTAGCCTGAAAAAACATAACATGTTGTTGAACTTGTAAGTCAAATTACTCTAGTAGCTGTAAAAAGGACTTAAGGACATTGCTTCAGATGTATCTGGATTGATGACAAGTGCCTTATGGAAACTTTTCAGTGTGTATAAAATGCACAGGATGGATTACTGATATGCAGCACTGTGTCATCTATAAGTCTGACCACTTGATGACCAGAGAAACCAGAGTACATACTTCAGAGTGGAGTATTTTAGTGAAGGAAATACTAATGGATGATCTGTTCTGAAAAGTGATTTGAAACTTGGAATAATTATGTGTATTCATGGTCTATTGGATTTATCACAAACCAAACATCTACCATCCCAATGTTTTTCTTCATATGTGACAATGGAAAATTACAAGAGGTCTGTACTTTTTTTCTTTACATATGTGCCTTATCAAAATGTATTGCGCTATCTCCCTAAAAAAATAAACATATTTTGTAGAAAATGATAAATGTAAGGAATAAATAAAAAAATTAAAAATTAAATAATATCATATATAAAACAAACTATTCTTGTACCAATAGCATGCTAACTTAGGGCCCTATTCTATTGCCCAATTTGTAAAATTATACACACTTTGAAAATTGACACAGATTCTATTAGCTACTTGCAATCCTATTACAAGTTCCCCGCCCACAATCACTATGAGCCAGGCAAACTCACAAAACCGGCCTTAGAACTCCATTGGTTTTAGCACAGCTCAAATATTATGAGAAAGTTACACAATATATAGATCTTCTATTAGACCCATAGCTCTAGCTCACAAATAACTTCTAGCCTGCAACTGAAAAAAGTATCAGGGAAATAGATCTAGGAGTCACAAAAATGGGAAAAGATATGTTCAAACTTAACTAAAGGATCGGTTTACTTTAGCTATTTAGAAACAGCAACTAAAGTCCTACATGGTGCATATTTTACACCAGACAAACTGCATAAACTCAACCCACAAATCTCCCCTGAATGTTTCAGAAACTGCAAAGAAAAGGGTACCTTCCGCCATATTTGGTGGGATTGCCGATTAGCTCAAAACATGTGGTCTAATTTCAGCAGAGTCCAAAACCCTAAACACCACAATCAAGCCTTCAATAGACTTTTGCCTTTTAGGTATACCTAACCCTTACATCACTAAAAATCTAAATAAATGGCTACAATTTTTAATGCTGGTGGCCAAAAAATCACCTGGCCAAAAATGGAAATTAGCTGAATTAATAAAAAAAGACATAATTAACAGACTAAATAATATAATGATTTACGAAAGATTGACCCACACCCTTAACAACACGTACCCAACCTTTCTAGAAATCTGGGGAAACTGGATAAATTCAACCAATGCTATCTCTATAACTTAAAAACTAACTAATACCTCACCTCTCACATAAACATCTTCCAAAAACTAGCATACCTCGAGCTCCGGTGTAGACCTCAAACCTTATAACAACCTTTCGACGACAATTTCAAAAATAGGTAAAAAGCATTGAATAACTTAGAGGAAAAGTGTCTTTACTATTGTTTAATTTTTTTGCGGGGGGGGGCGGATTTTGTTGAAAAAGGAAAATGGATTTGGAGAAGTTAAGATGTTGTCTATATTATATAAATAATTAAGAAATCAATACTGTATATAATACATAAATATACTCTTTGACATACATATCAGATTTGCTATATATAATACATAAACTTAGTCTTTGACCAAAATTGCTATATCTAAATGATACAGACTCTTGTGACAATAAAAGTATTTGAAAACAAAAAGATTACGAGGATTAAAAAGGACTCACAAGGGCTTTTTTTCCCGAACACTTATTAGAGCTGTAATAGCTATTAACAACACAGTACTGTGCTTTAAAAGCACGGGAAGGCATGAAAACACGTTAATTGTACAAACCCACAAATATGCAATTAAAAATATTACTTTTAACTGTAATTTCTGAGTAATATAGATCCTGGGACTAAAGGGGTTAATACATATCATGAAACCCACGTGGACTAGAACAGATGATCTAATCCGTTTTACAGAGTGCTAGATTGCTTGATTGCAAGCCTGATCAGCAAATATTACTTATTGGCACTGATTTATTCTTAGCCTACAATTGCAGATTACGTGTAACTTCCATGTTTTACTGATGTCATGATGAAGGTATCATCTACTATTGGCTGTGTCTAAGAAGTAAATTACAGGCTTGATTAAATATTGTCAGATCATATGATCAAGCCCCCTGTAATCAGACTTAAAAAGGCAGGGTTTATGAGTTCAGCCTTGCTTTCTGAATTTGACAATAATGACTGAATAGGGGCCCCATTCTATTATCTGCTCGCAAATGCCTCAAACTCATAAATTTGGCTGGGGGTTGTTTTTTTTTAAAAATAAATGTTTAAATGTATTCTATTGACTCCAGCTCTTTCTTGGACTATTCATTATATATAATAATCTAAAAAGAAGAGCAGTTGTGCTCAAAAGTTTGGATACCCTGGCAGAAATTGTGAAATTTTGGCATTCAGTTTAAAAATATGACTGATCATGCAAAAAATGTATTTTATTGAAGGATAGTGATCACATGAAGCCATTTATTATCACATAGTTGTTTGGCTCCTTTTTAAATTATAATGATAACAAAAATCACCCAAATGGCCCTGATCGAAATTTTACATACGCTTGAATGTTTGGCCTTGTTACAGATACACAAGGTGACATACACAGGTTAAAATGACAATTAAAGGTTGATTTTCCACACCTGTGGCTTTTTAAATTGCAATTAGTGTCTGTGTATAAATAGTCAATGTGAGCCTCATTCAATTGAGTAATTGTAAGTTACAGTAACCCATAAGAGAGGCCGTAAGTTATTTTGCTTTCCAATTGACGTTTTTTTGCGAGCCACAAACGGCCTACATGTTACAGGCTTGAAATCCTTGCGGTTGTTAAGCCTGGAACTTACAGCCCATTGAAGCCTTTGGTCTTTCACGTCCACAAGAGTTCAGATTGCTAAAATCCCAAATCGCTATTCAATTGCTAAAACCCTCAAGACCGTAACCGCAGTCAAGCCCTCAAACAGCAAATGGTGGCCCAAATCTTACAGGTTCAAAATAGGACCCGCAAAGGGTTTACAGACTATTTTGTAACACTGCAAAACACATTAAAACACACTAATGGACTTTAAAATACTTGCACAACAACTCCCAATTATATATATTTTTATTTTTTCATATGTTGTAATGGTCATGCATATGCCAATATGAAAAGACATGCAGCAAGAGGCTGAAAGCTAATTAGGACACACTACCTCGTTAGATTGCAACACAAATACATGAAATGGCTGCCATATTAACCCTTTCTCACTCACAGAGGCTCTAATGTGGACCCTAAAAATACAAAGATCATCTTATATACATCTCACTCATCAAATCTACATTGGGAAAACAAATAGTGGCTAAATTACACCGCCACATCACATATAGCAAGTACCCTGGGAACAAAAACTAATGTAGGCCAAAACATTATGGGTTACAAATAGGACTGGCAAAAACAATACAAAAGCAGAGAAGTTCATCAGATTATTATGCTCAACATTCCCATAGCCAGAACCTAAATTAGCTGTAATGCCAGATAAGTCTCAAATACACAAGTGAGCAATTCCAAACCTGAAATCCACCTGGATATTAACAGGTGCTGTAATCAATACGCTTTATAACCCAAGCCCCAACAAGTCTGAACCATCATGGATTGCCGCTGTGTGATTGATGTGTGATGGTCAAAGTGTGTTTGCAGGCTTCCCTGGAAGTGCTCACGATGCCCATATCCTGCGTCAATCCTTCACCTATCATGACTTCCAGTCTAGGCAATTTCCATCTGGTTGGCTACTGGGTGAGTACCCATGAGTAATCACAGGCAAGCATATCTTATCAAGAAAGAATATACTAAAATATAAATCATGTTCCACTGTATTGCTCTGACTTTCACATGTGACTAATCATCATCATTGCTTGTTGCTGTGCATAACCCTGTGTCATCTGGTCATAAGGGTATCAAGTTCAGACCCACATATCCATAAACTAACATCATATGAATCATCATGTATACTTCCATACACTTTAACAAACATCACAACATCACATTATTATCTAAATGTCCCATTTTGTTTACTTCAGGTGATGCAGGATATGGGTGTTTGCCGTGGTTGTTGACCCCTGTGAACAATCCACACACACAGGTGGAGGATAGGTACAATGCGGCTCATGACACATACCGGAATGTAATAGAGTGCACCTTTGGTGTGCTTAAGATGCGCTTCAGGTGTTTACATTCCACTGGAGGGGCGCTACAGTATACCACCGATAAGCTTGGTCAGATCATCATGGCCCGCTGTTGTCTCCTCAATATAGCAGTACAGGCCAACTGTCTGGGGGACATTGATGAGGCTCAACTCCACCACGAGGAAGAGCCTACCTCCCCCTGTTGTGGATAATGTTCACGGGTCACAACAACGTGCCCTCAACATTTGTGTGTACTTCACATGTAAGTAAAAAACAAATAACAACCAACTATAATGTAGCTTAATTATGCATAATTAATACAACTCTTTTCTCCTTCCCTATTGTCATATAGGATATCAAACAGTTCACAGTATAGGAGAGCTTCCTGATATGATGTATGTCTCATGATGCATTATTGTTTAACACTGGATCAACCAGAACAATCTATGCTATCCGTTAATGGTAAGTATGCATTCCCATACACATCATATGTACTAATATCTGCAAACCTCAATAAACTAAGCTAAATGGATGGGATTATATACTCCACAATGTCAATTTATATAGGCCCCAGAATCGTATATGAAAACCTCTTCCGTACAGAACAGTAATGTTCACATTGTTTGATCATGCTAATCCACATCCAATAGAGGTCAATGCAATTAAAAGCAATCTGGAAATATGAACATACCAGCATATTTAAAAAAAGACTCAATGTTCAGAATGTGATGCAAAGAAGGGATTACTGTATTTGACCGCAAATGCTGCCCCCAGCAGTCATGGTCAGATAACAAGAAAGGTCCCAAATATGTGATCACGTATTAATAGAAATAGTAGAAATCAATGTTGAAATCAATATGATTACAGTGGATTATGTGTGACTCTAACAATCTCATCATATTGCCATCACAGAAGTCAACTCATCGGTTAACCACACAGACAAAAGAGCTACATCTATACAGACCCCCATAAGCCTCTATTTAACCCCATCACTTATGGCGGTCTATACAGACCCCCATAAAGCCTCTATTTAACCCCATCAGTCCAATAGGGCTCTATATAGACCCCAATAGGACATTAATTAACCCCTATAATAACACTATAAGTGCCATAAGGGGCCTCCAGGACCCTCATGACACAAACTTTAAACACTACACTACACTATTAACCCTAACTAAACCCCATTAAACAATTCGAAAACCTGTTAATCCTCTTTGGGCCCTATATTCCTATCTAGGCCTATTTAACACTTACTGGGCCTATCTAATCCTAACTGAGACTATTTAACCCTAACTTGACCCAAAAACCCTATCTAGGCCTATTTAACGCTAACTGGGTCTACCTAACCCAACTGGGCCTATTTAGCCCTAACTGGGCCTATCTAACCCCAACTGGGCTTAATTAACCCTATCTAGGTCTATTTAATCCTAACTGGGCCTATCTAGCCCTAACTTGGCCTATTTAACCGTAAATGGGCCTATTTAACCCTAACCGGACCCAATACAATAACCCTATCTAGGTCTATTTAACCCTAACTGGGCCTATCTAACCATAACTGGGCCTATGTAACCCTAACTGGGCCTATTTAACCGTAAATGGGCCTTTTTAACCCTAACTGGACCCAATAACCGTATCTAGGTCTATTTAACCCTAACTGGGCCTATCTAACCATAACTGGGCTCATTTAACCCTAACTGGACCCAATAACCCTAACTGGGCCTATATAACCGCCAATGTACCCAGTAAGCCCCTATCCTATAAACCCCCCCCCCTACCCTACCCTATTAACACCTACCCCACCTACCCAACACTAATTACAACAATTAAAAACCTACCTAGTTACTGAAAATAAAAACCCACTTAATTACTGAAAATGAAAAAAGAACACTTTGGAAAATAAAAAAAGAACACTACATAAAATAAAAAACAGCACTATAGAAAATAAAAAAAGAACACTACATAAAATAAAAATTACAAAAAATAACAAAACCTGATTTACAAAAAATAATAAAACCTCATTTGCAAAAAATAATAAAAGCTAAATTAGAAAAAATAAAACAGCATACAGTACATAATATAAAATATACATTACAAATTAACCCCTAAATAAATACAAATTAACCCTTAACTACATACACCCTAACCCCTAAATAAATACATATTAACCCCTAACTACCTACAAATTAACCCCTAACTACATACACATTAACCCCTAAATAAATACATTAATACTCCTAACTACATACATATTATCCCCTAACGACCTACAATAATACATCTAACTACCCTTAAAATACATACAGTCAAAATCCCTATAGCCTGACCTAAAACTTTCCCCCTATTTAAACTTAGAATAGGGTAAAAAAGGCCACTTACCTTGCCCTAATGCGATGAAGGGTTTCTGGCCTTCACCCCTAGCATAAGGGCCCATCCTTCATTGCTGCAGGTCCAGCGTCTGGCACCCCTAGGATAGAAAGAAACATACAATTAATAAATACATAAACAGAACATATAAAATTAAACATTATAAATAGTCCACTAACCTTTCCACGATGCCTCCGTCCTTCCTGAAGTCTTTGCCGGCAGGGCCTGTCAGAAAAAATCTGGTGCTCTAAATTGTTTTAAAAATAGTAACAGAGCTCCTACCTTGAGGAGCTCCTCGCCGTAAATAAGGCTTTTTGCGCATGCTCCGGTAAAAAATTTACGACACCTTCTGATTGGCTGATAACGCTGTCCATCATATTTCAGCAAATCAGAATGGGATAAACCCCTATATGATTGGCTGATTGGCTGATGGACCTGTCAATCATTTGTAAACCAATCAAAAGGAGCTATTGTCTTCAGCCAATCACAATGGCATACAACCCCATTATGACTGGCTGAAGGCATCTGCGCCTTCTTATTGGCAGATGTTACTGTCAATCAGATTGCAGCCAATCAGTAGGCACATATGCCTTCAGCCAATCACAATGGGTGTGTATCCCATTGTGATTGGCTGAAGGCAATATCGCCTTTTAATTGGTTTACAAATGATTGAAAGGTCCATCAGCCAATCAGAATGGGATATATGGGTGTATTGAAATTCTGATTGGCTCACACCTTGGCACCTTCTGATTGGCTGACATAGGATTGCCAGCCTTTTCAGCCAATCAGAAGGCACCATTTAAAAGAAATTGCCAGAGCATATGCAAAAAGCCTCATTTGCGGCTCCATTACTATTTTACATTTTTTAGAGAGGCAGATTTTTTCCGAGGGGCCCTGCCACCGAAGACTACAGGAAGGATGGGGGCATCGCGGAAAGGTATGTGGACTATTTCTAATGTTTAATGTTTTATGTTGTGTTAGGTGGATTTTTTATTTTCAGTAATTAGGTGGGTTTTTAATTTTTGTAATTAGTGTTGGGTAGGTAGTGTAGGTGTTAATAGAGTAGGGTAGGATGGGGTTTATAGGATAGGTGTTTACTGGGTAAATTTGAGGTTAAATAGGCCCAGTTAGGGTTATTGGGTCAAGTTAGGGTTAAATAGGCCCAGTTAGGGTTAGATAGACCCAGTTAGGGTTATTGGGTCCAGATAGGGTTAAATTGGGTCCAGTTAGGATTAAATAGGCCCAGTTAGGGTTAGATTGGCCCAGTTAAGGTTAAATAGGACCAGTTAGGGTTAAATAGGCCTAGATAGGGTTATTGGGTCCAGATAGGGTTAACAGGGTTTAGTATGGGTAAATGGGGTATAGTTAGGGTTAATAGTGTAGTGCTTAGACTTTGTGTCATGAGGGTCACATAGTGTTATTTTAAGGGATATTTAGTGTCCTATAGGCCTATATGGGGTCTACATTAACCCGATTGGACTGATGGTGTGAAATAGAGACTTATGGGGGTCTGTACAGACACCCATAAGTGATGGGGTTAAGTAGAGGCATATGGGGGGTCTGTAAAGACCCCCATAAGTGATGGGGTAATTAGGGGCTCATGGGGCTCTGTATAGAGCCCCGTGAATGACGGGGTTAATTAGGGGCTCATGGGGCTCTGAATAGAGCCCCATGAGTGACGGGTTAATTAGGGGCTCATGGGGCTCTCTATAGAGTCTCATGAGTGACGGAGTTATTTAGGGGCTCATGGGGCTCTGTATAGCGCCCCATGAGTGAAGGGGTTAATTAGGGGATTTACTTACAGTGCCCCTTCTTCCGGCCTTAACTATTTGTGTGCTGTGGGCCCTTTAAGGACTCGCGTTGGAAATGTTAAATATTTCAATGCAGCGGGGGTCCAAATTGGGATCCCCGCTGCAAGGGTTAATGTGGTGACCCTCCGGAGGTCCTGATGGGGACTCTCAGCATTGGGGGGCTTTACTATTAGTGTGCCGAAGCCCCTTTAAGAACCCGCGGCAGGGAGTTTTTACTTTTTAAATGCAGCGGGGTCCCGATGGAGACACCCGCTGCAATGGGTTAATGTGGGGACTCTGCTGGGGTCCCGATCGAGACCCCTGCATCATTGGGGTCTAATTTGGGAGTGTGGGTGGGTGTTAGGTGCACTTGCTACATTTGGGGGACCATACTTAAGGGCTTCTAAAGCCCTTGCGTGTCCTCCTGAACACAAGCAGGACTTTGTCCTGCATTTGCGCTTTGCGAGCTGGGATACTTTTTCGGAGTGGGAGTATTCAGGCAATTGAATAGGGATTTGCGAATTTTGGCCTGCGCAAGTTAAAGATCGAAGGCTTCAGACTGGTGTTAGCTCCGAGTTGCAGGCCATTTTCGCAGGGCCGTCCCTCGGAACCCAATCCGAGCTGAAATTCCTAGCAATTAAATGAGGCTGTTGATCGGTAGTAATATCATTCTGCCTTTAAAGCTAAGCTGTCATTACTTTGTAGTTACGCTCATCGTCAATGCAAATCTGCCGCAAAAAGTCCCTCCAGGTGCCTTCTGTGGATGGGCTGTGATGAGGCCAGAGGTGTTACAGGTATCGATGGTGTTGCCCATAGCGATGGTGTTGCCATTGGCAATGGTGTTGGCCCGGTCTGTTGGGGCATCATCTTTTGGGGCATCATCTGTTGAGGCATCATCTGTTGTACCATCATCTGTTGGGACAACATCTGTTGTGGCATTATCTTATGGGACAGCATCTGTTGGGGCATCAACTGTTGTGGCATCATCTGTTGGGACAACATCTGTTGGGACATCATCTGTTAAGACCCTGTCTGTTGGGACCCAGTAAGGAGTAGAAGAGCATTGGGGTCTGATCACCGCCATTGCATCTCACCAGGTAGCAGTGGTAGGCCTGTTGAGAGTGGACCCCAGGACCTCGACATCCTTGCAAGTGGTTAATGACTCCATGACATGTCTATTGGTTCACATGGCTGGGAACGTGCCCATGATGCATGTGAGGGCCCAGGGTGTTCTCACAATGGTCTTGCTGCTGATGGGCCTGCCTCCTGTGATGGTTCCGGGCCCATGGTTTCCTCCACCACCACCTGCGTTGGTGATTGTGTTTCCTCCTCCTGTGGAGCCACCGCCTGTGTCTCTGCGGTCGGTGTATGCCTCCTGGGTACTAAAATGAGAGGACAATAGTATTTGAGTATTGTTTCTGTAAACAATTGTTTGCTGTGTGTTTACTTATCCCTGACATCATGGTCACTTGTAATTGGCTGTGGTGATTATTTTACGCAGATAAACATTGAGCTGTATCATGAGCATTGTGGATCATGGCTCATATCAATATATGTAATGCTGGTGCAGTGTGCCATCTGCAGTTCATTAGGGACACATGCTCATTTAAGTCTGCTGTGTAGTGTGTGAGACTGACCAATCTGTGACCAATTCTCAGCAATGGGTGTTAACATGCTTATGAGACATGGTCCAGGTTTGGCTAGTACATGACACGCACATGCAGTTCTTCAACAGCAAACATAACACTAATACAAAATGAATTGGGAACTGCTATTCATAATCTGTTTTAACTGCAGTTATTGAACAGACATTTTATTGATAGCAATTATGATAATAATATGTTTGCTTCCTGGTTTACATGGTTATTGCTGCCCTATATATCTGTAGTCATAACCAGAGATCTTACAGTGCTATTGTATGTCAGTTATCTATGTGTGTGGGGTTCATGTGCGTGCATATGAGGGTGTGATGGTGTATATGATTGCAGGGTTTCCTGAAAGCCAGAGTCCAGCTGTCCTGGAAGGCCCACTACTGCCGCTGGCTCCATCCACTCCTTCAGAGTCCGCTCCCATCCACAGTAGGTGATGTTAACCGGTGGGCCACCGACGGTTGCACAGACTGCTCTGGCCTCCGCTGCCATTTTCCTCTTCACCTTCATCCTGCAGTCATCATATCTGTGTTTGACAAACTTCACATCCCTATTTGCAAACCCAAATGATGCAACAGCTGCAGTAACTTCATTCCAGACACGTGTCTAATCACAAGGCTTCACATCCTTCCCACCATGTATGATGCTATGGCACAGATTTACCCGGGAGAGGATGTCTAGCTCTTCTTGGCTATAATTGTGGGCCCTCTGCTTTGGCACAACCTCTTGCTCTCCCAACTGTGCCTGGGGTTCGTGGCCTCCCTGTTCTCTCCCTGAGGCCTACCCCTCATGCCCACTAGCTCCCCCCATGGGATCAGTCCCCATATTCCCTGCTCCTACACCTTGTGTGCCTGCTTCTGGGGGCACATCCCTCCCCCCTACTGCTCTCCAACACTTCTACCTCCCCTCCCTGACCTGCTTCCTCCTCTACCTCTTCCTCTCTCGATACCTCTACCTTTCCTTCTCTCCTCACTCTCCTCCTCTCATCATCCAGTGTTCCCCTCTTCTACCTCACTCTTCTTCTCTCTTCACTCTCCTCCAGTGTTTCTCTCTGTCTCTATCACTTGCTCTTTCTATCTCTATTTCTTAGTCGCTCTCACTTGCTCTCTCTAGCACTCTCTATCTCTCTCTTTAGCTCTCTCTCTATCTCTCTCTGTCTCTCTCTCGCTATCTCTCATTTGCTCTCTCTATCTTTATCTCTCAGCCACTCTTACTTGCTCTCTCTAGCACTCTCCATCTCTCTCTCAGTCTATCTCTATGTCAGTCTATTTCTCTCTCAGTCTCTCTCTCTGTCTCTCTCTATCTATATCGCTCAAAAACCTACCAATGCCTTGACCTGTATGTTGACTTGCTCAGTTACAGCACAGTCAGGGAGTAACAGGTCTAGCAGCCTTTCAAACGCGTTTCCGCGGCGTTGATTGGCATTTTATGGTTCCTTTTGGTTAATTGACCTGTGACGGGATCGCAAATTACAGGCTTGCTTGATTTTGGCACGCTTCATCGGATCGGAAGTGTTACATGTTACATAGTTACATAGTATTTAAGGTTGAAAAAAGACTTTCAGTCCATCAAGTTCAACCTTTTAAGATCTCCTCTGATCTGCAATATGCGGATTAACTATTAACTAATTAGTTGTATAAAAAATAAAAATAAAAATCAATTCCCTTCCGATCCCAGACACCGGCGACCGGACCTCTCCCTGGATCAATACTGCCCCTCCAATTATCCATGATAACCCTGAATTCCCTTTTTAATTAGAAATAAATCCAGTCCCTTTTTAAAGTTATCTATCGAATCCGCTGTCACCACCTCCTCTGGTAGAGAATTCCACAGATTAACCACCCTTACTGTGAAGAACCCTTTTCTTTCTTTAAGGTGAAATCTTTTTACTTCTAACCTCAAGGGATGTCCCCTTGTCAGTTGAAAACCTCTTAGCACAAAAAGCTCCCTTGACAAATCTTTTTACTGACCCTGGATGTATTTATATAAGGTAATCATATCTCCTCTTAGACGCCTTTTTTCTAGTGAAAATAATGTTAATTTGGTTAGTCTTTCTTCATAACTTAGCCCCTCCATTCCCCTTATTAGTTTTGTTGCCCTCCTCTGTACCTTTTCCAGCTCTAAAATGTCCTTTTTATGAAGTGGTGCACAAAATTGTACTCCATATTCCAAATGAGGCCGTACTAGAGATTTGTATAGTGGCAGAATTATATTTGCTTCCCTTGCTTCTATACCCTTCTTAATACATGCTAATATTTTATTTGCCTTTGCAGCTGCTGCTTGGCTTTGAGCACTGTTACCTAGGTGGTTGTCCACAAGCACTCCCAAATCCCTTTCAAAATCTGATACACCTAGATTTGCTCCATTAAGATTATAAATTGCATGGCTATTTTTCCTTCCTCGATGCATAACTTTACATTTATTCGTATTAAATCTCATCTGCCATTTAGATGCCCATTCCTCAATTTTTTGTAAATCCCTTTGGAGGGAAAGCACATCACTATCTGATTTAATTACCTTGCACAACTTCGTGTCATCAGCGAAAATGGAGACACCACACTCCAATCCTACCTCTATGTCATTAATAAATATGTTAAAAAGGAGAGGACCTAATACTGAACCCTGAGGAACCCCACTTACCACATTAGTCCAATCGGAGTATGTTCCATTTACAACAACCCTTTGCTTCCTGTCTTTTAGCCAGCTCTCAATCCATGAGCAGATATTTACTGCAATTCCTGTATCTCTTAGTTTGCACAATAGTCTCCCATGTGGTACTGTTTTAAAAGCCTTTGCAAAATCCAAAAAGACTACATCCACTGAGTTGCCTTGATCCAAGTTCCTAACCTCCTCATAGAAACTAATTAGATTTGTTTGACAAGACCTATTCCTCATAAATCCATGTTGACTCCTACTTATAATCCTGTTCAAATATACATATTCTTGTATATTATCCCTTATTAACCCTTCTAAAAACTTCCCCACTACAGAAGTGAGGCTCACTGGTCTATAATTCCCCAGATTTGCTCTTGCTTCCTTTTTAAATAAAGGGATCACATCAGCTTTTCTCCAGTCATCTGGTAGAGACCCTGTGTTAAGTGAATCTTGAAAAATTAAAAATAATGGTTTGGCTATTACAGAACCCAGTTCCCTTAGTACCCTTGGATGTATTCCATCAGGACCCGGGGCTTTATTAACATTTATTTTTTCCAACCTCTTTTGGATTACTTCCTGTGTTAACCAATTATTTGGCAAAGGTAGTGTAGCCCCATTATGTTGCTGTGTCCCAACCACTGGTACCTCCCTTGTGTATACTGAAGAAAATAACCTATTTAGCTCATCTGCCTTTTCTTGGTCACTAATTATTTTTCATTTTCTATTTTAGCCAGTCTAATCGCCCTTTTGCAAGCCTTGTTGATTTCCTTGTATTTCTGTAAAGCTGTCTCTGTCCCCTCTTTTTTGTATAATTTAAATGCCAATTTTTTACTCCGTATCTTGATCTTTAAATCACTGTTAAGCCACATTGGATGGGATTTACTCCTTTTACTTTTATTATATGTGACGTGTATGTATATTTAGTAAGGATTTAAATGTTGTCCACTTGTGGTCAGTGTTTTTACCTGCCAGTTCTCTGTCCCAGTCGATACTTAGTATTGCTTCCCTTAGATCGTTAAAATCTGCCCTTTTAAAAGTAAGAGTTTTTGTTGGCCCCTTAAAATTTTGTTTTTTTAATTCAATCTCAAACGAGACTGTGTTGTGATCACTGTTTCCCAAAGGTTACCCTATTCCAACATTAGATACTATATCAATATTATTTGTGATGAGTAAAACTAAGATAGCTTCATTTCTAGTAGGCTCTTGTACAACCTGGGCCAGATAATGATCTCTGAGTGCACTCAAGAACCTGCTCCCCTTAGATGAACTGCTGGTCTCATTTATCCAGTTTATTTCAGGGTAATTAAAATCTCCCATTATTAGAACTTGACCATGCCTAGCTGCATTTTCAATCTGTAACAATAATTGTATTTCCTCACTTTCAGCTATATTTGGGGGTTTATAGTATACTCCTACTAATATTCTTTTGGAATTTGCTGCTCCGCTATTTAACTCTACCCACAAACATTCAGCTTTATCACTAGGTCCACCATAAATATCTTCTCTGACTATAGGCTTAAATTCAGGCTTAACATACAGACAAATCCCTCCTCCTCATTTACCATTGCCTCTATCTTTTCTAAATAGGTTATAACCATCCAGATTAACAGTCCAGTCATGAGATTCATCCCACCACGTTTCAGTAATGCCTAATGAATCCAATTTTTCATTAATTGCTAATAATTCTAACTCTACCATTTTTCCTGACAAGCTTCTGGCATTAGCAAGCATACACCTTATGTTATGAGTCTGTAGTTCTGAAGTGTCTGCCACTGTACTTGAATTACTTAGTACTACTTCCCTATTGACTATACTACCCCTCCCCTCATCTCCTCCCCTATGAGTTGTTAATTCATCCCTTATACCCTCTACACTTTCTACCCCATTACTTATATCTAGACCCCCCCCCCCCACCTACTAGTTTAAAAACTCCTCCAGCCTTTCTACCATCCTATCCCCTAGTACAAAAGCTCCCTCATCATTAAGGTGCAATCCAGCCCTACTGTAGAGATTGTACCGAAGTGAGAAGTCAGCCCAGTGCTCTAAAAACCCAAACCCCTCCTTAGTGCACCACATCTTTAGCCACGCATTAACCTCCCTAAGCTCCTTCTGCCTCCCTGGGCTAGCACGTGGCACTGGTAGTATCTCAGAAAATACTACCTTGGAGGTCCTTGCCTTCAGCTTATTACCTAGTTCTCTAAAATCATTCTTTAGGACACTCCATCTTCCACTAACTTTGTCATTGGTACCAATATGTACCAAGACCGCCGGTTCATTTCCAGCCGCTCCCAATAATTTGTCTACCCGATCCACAACATGACGAACCCGAGCACCCGGGAGACAACAAACTGTTCGATTGCTGGGATCTGGGTGACAAATCAACCTGTCTACCTTCCTAATAATAGAGTCCCCTACAACCAAAACCTGTCTGTTGCTCTGCCTATGCTGCCCTCCCACTCCTTCAGTAGAACTGTTCTCCCGGCTGTTAGAGGGAACAGCTCTATCTGGCATTGCCATTCCTGAATGGACATCCCCAACAGTTTCACTCAATCTGGCAAATCTGTTGGTGTTTGCCAACTCAGAACTGGCCTGCCTCCTCCTGTTCCCCCTGCTTCCCCTTGTAACTGTAACCCAGCTACCTCCCTGGACATCCTCACTAGCCCCAGCTCCGCCCTCCATGCTAGGCCGAGCTAAACTGTGCTCAGTGAGCACCAACCCCCTTTCCACTGGAGCAATATCACTAAGTGCTGCAATTCTCCGCTCCAGATCTCCAATTTGAGCTTCTAGAGAGGCAACATTCTCACACCTGCCACAGAGGTATGGAACCTGGATCATCTGTTCCAGTATTGCATACATATGACAGGCTGTACACTGAGTGAGGTTGCCACTGGACTGACTCATAATTATTATTATCTACAACATTTCAGTGGGAAAAATAAAGAATATAAAATAATATATTTGTATAAAGTTTTCCTCCTTTGCACTATAAATCTGCCCTCCCTTTTCTTTGAAGTGCCTACCCCTATTTAAACTCCTACACTTCACTAGAACTGCACCTGATACCAAAAATGTTCGCAAGTTTACAAGTTCGCCCCTTCTCTCGTTTATACTAACTTCTGCCTTCTCACCTGGGCACAATTAGCGCACTCTGCAATTTATCAGCCTTTATCTGTAAAGGAAAATCCACTTGTAAACAGGCCCCAAAACAGCTCACAAACCTTTTATATTAGTTAAACAGTCAAGCCACACCCCTCTTACTTGGGCACAATTAGTGCACTCTGCAATTTATCAACCTTTATCTGTAAAGGAAAATCCACTTGTAAACAGGCCCCAAAACAGCTCCCAAACCTTTTATATTAGTTAAACAGACAAGCCACACCCCTCTCACCTGGGCACAATTAGTGCACTCTGCAATTTATCAGCCTTTATCTGTAAAGGAAAATCCACTTGTAAACAGGCCCCAAAACAGCTCACAAACCTTTTATATTAGTTAAACAGACAAGCCACACCCCTCTCACCTGTGCACAATTAGTGCACTATGCAATTTATCAGCCTTTATCTGTAAAGGAAAATCCACTTGTAAACAGGCCCCAAAACAGCTCACAAACCTTTTATGTTAGTTAAACAGACAAGCCACACCCCTCTCACCTGGGCACAATTAGTGCACTCTGCAATTTATCAGCCTTTATCTGTAAAGGAAAATCCACTTGTAAACAGGCCCCAAAACAGCTCACAAACCTTTTATGTTAGTTAAACAGTCAAGCCACACCCCTCTCATCTGGGCACAATTAGTACACTCTGCAATTTATCAGTCTTTAACTGTAAAGGAAAATCCACTTTTGAAACCAGGGTTTACAGTCTTGAGGCCTCTGCCCGTAACTGACACTCTTGACCAATTGAATAGCACCAGATTTGTAACAGGCCGCGAGCCCGCAACAGGCCCGCAGACATACAGCCTTTATACCACAAGAGGCTTTGAGTTTGTTAGATCTCGCGTGGATGCACTAAGCAGGCTAGATACTGAGCCATGGCGACCAGAAAAGAACTGCCAAAAGACCTGCGTTGAAACTTCATAAAGATGGAAAAGGATATAAAAAGATATTCAAAGCCTTGAAAATGCCAGTCAGTACTGTTTAATCACTTATTAAGAAGTAGAAATTCGGGGAACTCTTGATACCAAGCCAAGGTCAGGTAGACTAAGAAAGATTTCAGCCACACTACCACAAGAGTTTTTCACAATACAAAGAATACCCACAGGTAACCTCGGGAGAAATACAGGCTGCTCTGGAAAAACACGGTGTGGTTGTCTCAAGGAGCACAATGCGACGATACTTGAACAAAAATGAGCTGCCGGGGCAAGTTGCCAGAATGAAGCCTTTACTGCACCAATGCCACAAAAAAAGCCCAGTTACAATATACCTGACAACACCTTGACACGCCTCACAGCTTCTGGCACATTGTAATTTGGAATGACGAGACCAAAATAGAGCTTTATGGCCACAACCATAAGCGCTACGTTTGGAGAGGGCTCAACAAGGTGGTGGCTCACTAATGTTTTTTTTGTTGGGGGGGGGGGGGGGGGGAGCTCTAAAGGCATGGGGAATCTTGTGAAAATTGATGGCAAGATGAATGCAGCATGTTATCAGAAAATACTTGCAGACAATTTGCATGCTTCTGCACGAAGGCTGCACATGGGACGCTCTTGGACTTTCCAGCATGACAGTGACCCTAAGCACAAGGCAAAATTGACCCTGCAGTGGTTGTAGCAAATGTGAAGGTTGTGGAGTGGCCATCACAGTCTCCTGAGCTTAATATCACTGAGCCACTCTGGGGAAATCTCAAACGTGCGGTTCATGCAAGACGCCCAAAGACTTTGCATGACCTGGAGGCATCTTGCCAAGACAAATGGGCAGCTATACCACCTGCAAGAATTAGGGGCCTCATAGACAACTATTACAAAAGACTGCACGCTGTCATTGACGATAACGGGGACAATACACATTATTAAGAATTAAGAGTATGCATATGCAGTATCTTTTGAACAGGGTCATTTCATTTTTTTCTTTGTTGCCATGTTATACAAGAACTTACTAGAAATGAGGCTTAGATTTAGTTATCACAAATAATATTAATATGGTATCAAACATTGAAATAGGGCAACCTTTGGGAAACAGTGATCACAACACAGTCTCACTTGAGATTGAATTAAAAAAACAAAACTGTAAGGGGCAAACAAAATCCCTTTATTTTAAAATGGCAGAGTTAAACAGTCTAAGGGCAGCAATACAAAGTATAGACTGGAACAAAGAACTGATGGGTAAAAATACTGAACATAAATAGACAACATTTAAATCCTTAATAAATTTACATACTTAGCACCATATACCATGTGGGAATAAAAGTAAAAGGATTAAATCAATGATTTAAAGAACAAGATACAGAGTAAAATACAGGCATGTAATGTATTCAAACAAGAGGGACGGAGACTTGTTTGTATACACTACATGCCTGTATTCATCACAGGATCGCTACCAGATGACTGGTGAAAAGCAGAGGTGATACCTATATTCAAGAAGGGAGCAAGAGCAAATCTGGGAAATTATATACCAGTGAGCCTCACTTCTGTAGTGGGAAAGCTTTTTAATAGGGAATAATATACAAGAATATGTCTATTTGTAGAGGATTATAAGTAGGAGTCAAAATGGATTTATGAGTTATGGGTCATGTCAAACAAATCTAATTAGTTTCTATGAGGAGGTTAGTAGGAACTTGGATCAAGGCAAGTCAGTGGATGTAGTCTTTTTAGATTTTGCAAAGGCTTTTGATACAGTGCCACATGGGAGACTACTGTGCAAACTAAGGGATACAGGAATTGCAGTAAATATCTGCTCATGGATTGAGAGTTGGCTAAAAGACAGGAAGCAAAGGCTTGTGGTAAATGGAACATACTCCGATTGGACTAAAGTGGTAAGCGGGGTTCCTCAGGGTTCAGTATTAGATCCTCTCCTTTTTAACATATTTATTAATGACTTAGAATAGGGACTGGAATGTTGTGTCTCCATTTTTGCTGATGACACAAAGTTGTGCAAGGTAATTAAATCAGATAATGATGTGCTTTCCCTCCAAATGGACTTAACATAAACTAGAGGAATGGGCACCTAAATGGCAGATTAGACTTAATATGAAAAAATTTAAAGTTATGCATCTGGGAAGTAAAAATAGCCATAATCAAATTGGAGCAAATCTAGGGGTATCTGATATTGAAAGGGATTTGGGAGTGTTTGTGGACAACCACCTAGGTAACAGTGCTCATGCCAAGCAGCAGCTGCAAAGGCAGGTAAAATATTCGCATGTATTAAGAAGGGTATAGAAGCAAGGGAAGCAAATATAATTCTGCCACTATACAAATCCCTAGTATGCCCACATTTGAAATAGAAAGTACAATTTATGCACCATGGAACAGGTACAGAGAAGGGCTACAAAATTAATAAATGAGGGCTAAGTTGAAGAAAGACTAACCAAATTAAAGTTACTGTATTTACGCAAATCTAGTGAACAATCAAATCTAATGCTCATCCCAAATTTGGAACCCATGAATCATAAAACGTTTTTGCTGGTGAATGCACATTTGTCATTTGTACAAGTACCGAACAGTGAGTTTAAGTTACCAACGTATGCCACTGTGCTGGGGCTCTCGGGGTGCCAGGCTCTGTGTGCCACTGTGCTGGGGCTCTCTGGGTGCCAGTCTCTGTGTGCCACTGTGCTGGGGCTCTCTGGGTGCTAGGCTCTGTGTGCCACTGTGCTGGGGCTCTCTGGGTGCTAGGCTCTGTGTGCCACTGTGCTGGGACTTACTGGGTGTCAGGGTCTGTGTGCCACTGTGCTGGAACTCTCTGGGTGCCACTTCCTCCGGTGGTCACCCACTCTAGAGAGCCGAGATGCGAGAGATGGTGGTGTTGAGGTATGTCCTGTGCTTTCCTTTTTGCCATTGAATCTAGTGCGCCTTCTAATCTAGTGCGCCATTGAATCTAATGTGCACCACGTATTTGGGACCAGATTTTCTATGAAAAATGTGCACATAAGATTCAAGTAAATACAGTAATTTCTCAAGAAAAAAGGCATCTAAGAGGAGATATGATTACATTATAAAAATACATCCAGGGTCAGTATAAAGCTTTGTCAAGTGAGCTTTTTGTGCCAAGAGGTTTTCAACTGACAAGAGGACACCTTTTAAGTTAGAAGTAAAATGATTCACCTTAAAGAAAAAAAGGGTTCTTCACAGAAAGGGTGGTTAATCTGTGGAATTCTCTACAAAGAGAGGGGGTGACAGCAGATTCAATAGATAACTTTAAAATGGGAATGGATATATTTTTAATTAAAAAGGGCATCCATTGTTATCCTGGTTAATTAGAGAGAGTATTGATCCAGGGAGGATTCTAATCATCAGTATCTGGGGTCAAGAAGGAATTCATTTTTTCCCCTTTTCAAGGCAAAGTTTCACTTGGGGGGGGGGGGTTCTGTTTGCCTTCCTCTGGATCAATTAACAACTGTTTTATAATTGTGCCATTCTGTTATAACCTACAGTTGAATATGAATCCCATAAGAAATAAAAGAAATGTGTTTTTCCTGCTCAGTCATGTTTTCTTTAAAAATGGTACATATCTTCTCCATCTACACTTCCTTACTTGGTACCCTAATAAACTCTTTTGGGCTGCAATATCATCTCTACGCAGATGACACCCAAATCTATCTCTCAGCACCAGATCTATCCTTCTCTCTTCTAACACATGTCTCCAACTGCCTCTCTAGTATATCCTCTTGGATGTCCACCCACCATCTCAAACTCAACATGTCTAAAACTGAACTCCTAATCTTCCCTCCCTCTCCCACTGTGTCAATTCCTTACATCTCTCTCACTGTCAATAAGGACATCATCACCCCCTCCTCCCTAGCCCGTTGTCTTGGGGTTTTACTGGACCCCGCCTTGTCCTTCATCCCTCACATACAATCACTAACTAAATCTTGTCTTCTCCATCTAAAAAACATCTCCAGAATTCACTACTTTCTTACACAAGACACAACTAAAATACACTCTCTCATCATCTCTCGACTGGACTATTCCAATCGCTTCTTGCTGGCCAACCCACCACCCGACTATCTCCACTTCAATCCATTATGAATGCCTCTGCTAGACTTGTCTTCCATACACAATGTTCAGTGTCGGCATCACCTCTCTGTCAATCTCTCCACTGGCTTCCCATAGCCTACAGAATAAAATTTAAAATCCTGACCCTAACTTTCAAAGCCCTCAACAAGAGCGCTCCCCCATACATTTCTGGTCTCATCTCCAAATACTCCCCCACCCGCCCTCTTCGCTCTGCTAATGACCTTCTTCTTTCCACAACTCTTGTCACCCCCTCTCACTCTCGCCTTCAGGACTTTTCTCGTGCTGCCCCTATTCTCTGGAACTCCTTGCCTCGCTCCACCAGATTATCCTCCAGCCTCAAAACATTCAAAACCTCTCTAAAAACACATCTCTTCAAAGAAGCGTATCACCTTCCACCCTAACACACCCTTAAATCTCTCTCCCTATTTTTCCTCACACAATACCTTTAGGATGTAAGTCTGCGAGTTTCACTCCCACAGGGTGTTTTAGGGAAAGCACTATTGACACTGGATTCCAAACTCAAAGACAGGGCCCCCCTTTTTTACTATGTGTTAATTTGTATGTATCTTTGTATTGAATGTATCTTATGTACAGCGCTACGGAAGATGTTGGCGCGTTATAAATAAACGATAATAATAATAATAATATTACCAATTCGCCAAGGGTATGCAAACTTTTGAGCACAACTGTAACAAGAGGGAGTCCTATTCAAAAGGGGGTCTACATTCTAACCTTATAATCAGAAATGTATAGTTAATTTCATTTCTATTTTGTGATAGAGTTGGAATAGTATAATATAGCATCTCTCTGTTACATTGTGTACAATGGACACAAACTTAAAAGAGTATTGTCAATCATAAATCTTGATATGGTTGTCAATCCATAATATTACATCTTGTGCCCATTTTATCCAAAAACAGATTGATTGATTTGTTAAATCAACTCTGTTACAAAATCTATTATTATGATAATCTTATTTATACAAATGTATTTAGTCTTTGATATTAGATACTATTTTCTTTTAATGCTACAACCTAAGTTGTTTTATATTACTTCTTTATATTTTCTATTCTGATTGCTATGTAGGTTTTTATACCTGACTTTGCTATCTGATATTTTTATAGAGTGCAGTGATAGTTCATTTATGAATATGCCATATTACTGAATGCTAATGCCAAATATATGATGTGGAATAGGTATTTGATGTTATCCAAGTTTGTTAAGATTTTGTATGTTTCTCACTGATTGTATATTGTAGTCTATTTGAATATGGATTGTTTTACTAGTTCCTACATATAGTTGTTTATTTTTGTTTTGCTATTGTCAATAAATTTTGTTTCACATAAAGTGTATACTTGTCTATAAATTGATATGGAATCCAATTAAATTTATCATTCTACACATTTATTTATTTTGTCATATCCAAATTCCATGACAAACCTCCTTTCCATGGTTTCTGGCTTCAGACCTGCAATACTTTTCATTTTGTTTCTAACACCCTGTACTCCCACTTAGGGCCACATTCAAATGCAATTTGGCCTATTGAATATGGCTCTATATAAGCACCCAGCATATTTTTTTACAGAAGTTTTTAGTTAGTGAACTTCTTTCCAAAAGCAAGGTCTTCACTAACTAAAAACGTCTGTAAAAAAATAAGCTCTGTGCTTATATAGAGCCCTATTCAATTGGCCAAATCACAATTGAACGAGGCCCTTAGATTGTAAGCTGACATAAGTGCAAGGCCCTCAATTCAACTTTGTGTACTAGGATGTATTATTTATTCTTGTCTGCTTTTTGTATTCAGTGTTTCCCCTAGGCAGGAACAAGCCCCTGTGTTAGTGCTTTATAAATAAATACTAATAAAATAACAAATTATTTAAAATTGTTTTCAATCAATGGCACTAAATGCGCTTGCAAAACACTCCACTAACTATCATCAATGTATTAGATGGATGAGCTATCGCTTTATAAAAATAATCTATTTTCTCACTGGCATTTAACAATTTTAAAATGTACTTTCATTGCCAAACTTCCCACTATGCTATTCAATGTGTGCTCTTTTATGCTGATCACTAACAGAGAGCATTCTAATCTTTGCTCTGAATTATTATTAGTTCAAAGACAGGGAAACTTTTGAACTGACCCCACACAGAAATGTTGAACATAAACAATGTTCAATACTGAGGAGGAAAGTATTTATTCAATAAAAAAACAAACCACCAAGCTAATTCCATGCAATTATATACAAAGATACACATCTATTACAAACATTTGTTTTAAGGATATTAGAAGGATTTCCATAAAATAACACTAAGACCTGGATTGGAATGGAATCACCCTTACTAAATAAAAAACATGTTTGATAACACAGATTAAAGTGATTCTTTAAGCAAAAAATACAATATTTTATATAAATATTTAAAGTAGGCGACTTAATTTTTTCCCCATTGATGTAATTATCATATGAATTTACCTTTCACTCACTTGTAAGAAGCCCCCAGCATAACAGATTTTCACCTTCTCCCACATGTAGGGTGCCATGTTTCACATGTGACCTTAAGCCATACCAATGTGGCGGCACTTCCTAATACCAGTGTCTCATGATGCTCAGACACTGCTTGCAGAACAACAAGACACTAGTAGTGTGAAGCCTCTCCCTGTTGATCCGACAATGATAATATTATTATTATTCTTATTATTATTATTAAGACAACAAAATGAATTGCATTAAGTTACCTAAATAAAGCATTTATATAAAACAAAAAATACATTCTAAAGAGACACTGTAAGACCTTGCTCACCTCCTACACTAAACCATGAATATTTGAAAGTCCTACAAAAGATATGTTAAGCTTTGAAAATGTAAAAAAAAAATGCTATAATATAAGCACAAGAGCAGTACTTAAAGCAAAAAATACTTTGGCCTCTATTAATCAGAGAAAACCCTACTCATAACTCTGGGAGCTTTATCTCCCCTCAATATCTGGGGGGCATTGGGCATCCACCACGTGAGATTTGGGAGTGCCCCTCCTCCTATGGAGCCTCTAGCCATAACCATATGAACCCCTATGGTACCTAAAGAGAACCAGTTGGCATGAGGCTCCCTGTGGACCCCCATGGTAATCTAACAAATATCTGTGATAGTCCCTTTGGACCTCCATGGTACCTAAACTTAACCCATAACTATGAATGTCCCTATGGATTCCCATGGTATTCTCATATATAACCATACGGACTTCCATGGTATACTGCACTACCTTATAGACCCACATAATACCTAGACTTAACCCCTACCATGGTGGTCCCTATGGAGCCCCATGGCACCCTAACCACTACCACTACTGTATCCACAAATGGGTATCTAGAAGGACCCCCACTGTCCCTGCCACTACCCCCCAAATTAAATAATTTAACTACATAAAAAAAATAATTACAGCAAATTAAGAAATACAGAAAATTAAAAAATAGCTACCGAAAAAAAAGATATCTAAAACAAAAGATGAAAATGAAAAAAAAATGATTAGCTACCAAATATAAAATAAAATCTGCACCTATTGTTGAGTGGAAAAACATACTAAGTTAATGGAGCTACTCCTCTGATGAGCTCCCCTGCTTACTAACAGCTTTCTAAATGTGTTCTCACCTTATGTACTAACTATTATGGCTTCTGATTGGCTCAAATATGTGTTGATCATATAGGTTAAGATTTCAACCAATCAGAATGTATGGATTTAAATTTGAGCATTCCAAATGTTTAATGTTTAACCAATTAGAAGGCTCTATATTCTCCTATTCTGATAGGATGAAATGCACAAAATCTGTTTTCAAATAATATTTATAGTGGGTAAGATGCAGCATGAGGTTATGGAAATCTCTTTAAGAATCTCTTGATTCCTATATTGTCCTATGGGGCAGACAAGCAAAGAATTGGTCCAAAGTTAAACATTTCTTAGTGCTATCATAATAAAGGCCATATTCTATTTGCTGCTCCCAAATGCCTCAGACTCCCAAATTTAGTATGTATTCTATTGACTCAAGCTCGTATTTGTTTGACCTCAAGGCTGAACTCGTAAACCCTGTCTTTTTAGGTGTGATTTCAGGGAGCGTGATCATATGATCGGACAATATTTAAGCAAGCCCGTAATTTACTTCTTAAACACTTTAATTACTTTTTAGACACAGCTAATAGTAAACAAGACCATCATCATGACGTAAATACTTAAACTTCACTCAGAGACTACAAATTAATTATTGTCCAGAAGAAAATTTAGCGATCGCACTTGCAACCCAGCAATATAGAAATCAATAAAAATCATTAAAGCAACTGTTCTAGTCCATGCAGGTTCCATGATATGTATTAACCCCTTAAGTCCTGGGAGCTATTTCCCACAAAAAAAACCCCATAAAAGAGTACTCGTATTATTTGTGAAACATGATCATTTTTTAATTTGTGTATTTGAGAATTAGAGCTGCAAGTCTAATAGAATATCGATTTTATGTAACCTTAATTGGTTAACAATCTTGAGCTGGAGTTCTAAGACCGGTTTTGTGGGTTTGGCTGGCCAGTAGTGATTGTGGGCGGGGAACTAGTAATCGGATTGTGAGTATCTAATAGAATATGAGGCAATTTTCAGAGTGGTTTTAAGCATGTATAACTTTGAGACTTGGGCAATAGAATAGGGCCCTAAGATGGAAAGCAAACTGATGGTAATAGGTAAAACCTTTAAATACATCAGCAGAAAAATGCTTAGTCATAGGGCCTTATTCAATTGCGATTTGGCCAATTGAATAAGGCTCTATATAAGCACAGAGCATATTATTTTATAGAAGTTTTTAGTTAGTGAAGACCTTGCTTTTGGATAGAAGTTCACTAACTAAAAACTTCTGTTAAAAAATATGCTATGTGCTTATATAAAGCCCTATTCAATTGGCCAAATCGCAATTGAATGAGGCTCATAGAGTTAAAGAGCTAAGCAATTACATACTGAATGTGATAACGATACAGTAATTTGATAATTTGTATAGAATAGTCAAAATGGCATTTCAAACTTGTTTCTTTCTAAACAATAAAAGCATGATATCAAGCCGACTCAAAATTTTTATATCATGCAGGATCAGGCTTTATTTTCAGTGGGCACTTCAGATAATTAAGTTCCCAAATTGTTTGCACCATCTGCCCAGTATTACATATATACTAGGATCGCTGTACTAAAAAAATAGCAGTCCAAATGAAAGTGCATAATGCATAGGTATATTTGATTTAAAATGTTTAAACTTTGTTATACTAGTAGTTATACTTTAAAGATCTTATTTTTATTATTTATCAACTTTTATTTGTAATGCGCCAACATATTCCATATCGCTAAGAATAGGGCAGAATACCGTAGTAACATATTGAAAGAATGGAGCGCCCTGTTTTGAGCTTAGAATCTTATGTAGAAAGTACTTTTCCCCAAAGCACCCTACAAGATTGAAACCTTGCTACTTAGAATCTTACTTTGATAGATTTCTGCCCAACAAGCTGTACTTCTCTGGTTTCTGATTGGTGTAGATCAGACGTCAAATCTATACCAGTCAGACACCATAGTACACAAATGAAGTCTGCTCCAGCTACTCCTCCCCTAGTCATATAAAAGGGGTGGAGCTAAACCGCCATTATTTTTATAGTACAGTACTTTTATGGGTTCCTGCCTAACAACAGTCCTTTAAATATACTTTTATAAAGATTGATTGGAGGATTGATACTTTGCTCCTCACTCTCCATCAAATATGAGTTTCCCATCTTATTTTTTGATAAAAAACAAACTATTCTTGGCAATTACTGTCTCATGTAAAGCAAGGCCTTATGTGAATTTAATACAATATTAGCACAAATGAGGGCCAGTCAGACCTCCACCATACACTATTATTCCTAGCAGACTCTGTGACAATGTACTTTGCCCACATGGTACAACGTTTCATATTGTGGCTTTTTTTTTAAATTACATAATCATATAATTATATATTTATACAAATCATAGAATCATAATGATATAAATCATATAGTCATTAGGATGCAATTTCTGATTTGGCTCCATTTATTCAGTTGTAGAGTTGTTTGCCAATGTGTTGCTTTTTTTAAGTTAGGGTTTATTAAGATGGTGTTTTCTTTTCATCAGCAGTAAAACAAGCCCAATTAAAAAATGATTAGCCTGTCTTCCCCCTGCATCCTATTTTTTCACTTACATTTCCTGCAGTAACAAAGTGTAGAATTGATCACTCTCCATGTACATTTATGAGACCAACCCTCTCAGTTATATTATTGATACTGGGGAAGGCTAATGAGCTTTTGGGCTATTTGGTAATGAACTCTAGTTTTTCTGTTCCACTTCGTAAATTACTTTGTGAATAAGTGTTTGTCTCTAATTATTACATACCTGTCTTCTGCTGTGTATGCTTCATGAATACTTCAAATAGTTTGACACTGCGCACTTGAAATAGCTAAGTGATTAATTACACTATTGTTTTAGATACATTATTAAGACGTGTACTTGAATTTGGAACACATTTCTGTGCAAGGTTGCCACTGATGAATGCTGTTACAATGAGTTTAAAAAATCTCAGGAGTTATTGCGACTATGGAGCTATAAGTCATGAATAAATGGTAAATAAACTTAATTGTAGATATACGCAAGCACAAACACCTTAAAAAAAAATCACAACACATTATAAAAATAAAAGTACAACATATTATGATATACTATTGTTATCAAGGGTAAGAAATAGTGTGTGCTTCCTTATATTTAATATTATATTATATATATTATATATGATGAGAGGCAGCAACCTTGAAACAGCTGTACGTGGGTAGTATTGCTAGCTTGTGTTTAATCCATCCGAGCTTTGCTTAAAGCTGTGTAATACAACAGGCATATTTCCTAAAGGAATCCATGTTTAAAATGGTAATAGATTACAAGAGCGAAGCCTTTGTAAGTGCATGTCCCTGCCCCAGTTCCCAGAATGCAGTGTAATAACTGTATTTATCGGAATTCTTGGCAGGAAACAAGTTTTTTAACTTGATTTAGATGTTTAAACGTGAACACAAATGTACTATTGATTTACTGCACTACTCCATGGTGAAGGGCTTCTATCGCTATTTTGCCCACCATAAATTAAATGATTGTTCTGGTAAACTACCTCCTCAAAAAAATCTACTACACAAGCTAGGAACTGGCCCCACACCAATGAGAGGCAGTAACCTTGAACAGCTGTTCGTGGGTAGGATTCCTTAGCTTGTGTATAGTCCATCCTGAGCTTTGCTCAAAAGCTGTGTAATGCAGCTGGCATGAGCTTCAAGGAAGCCATGTTTAAATGGTTAGGGATAGAAGAACAAAGCATTTGCAGGCACATTTGCATGTCTCTGCTCAGCTTCCCAGAGTGCAGTGTAATAAATATATTTCACTTAATTCTGAGCAGGAAACAAGTTTTTTAACTTGTTTTAGATATTCAAATGTGAACACAAATGTACTATTTATATATATATATATATATATATATATATATATATATATATATATATATATACAGTATATATATGGTTAAAAACAAAAAGAAGTAACAATATGCAGGGATGAACATATCTTGAGAGTCTGTGCTTCTAAAATTTCCAAGAACATATTGTCAGCTCCTGGCTCCTAAGGTATATACTTTTGTCCACTCTTGGCCATGTATATATGTTTTTTTTTTTATGGAGGTGTTTCTAAATTTCATTTATTTCAATATTCGTCAACATCGTCATTAATCAGAAGTCAAATATTTGCCTAAATCGAAATCGTCCTCCATTTAAACTGTATACATCTTGATATATGAATTGCAAGAAACAAGCATTAGACGTTCAACTAAGCTATTATGTTAATGACATGCCTGTGCCTGTAAGAGACCAAATTGAGCCTGTGCAGGGACTTCAGAGGGAGCAGCAACATATAGGGACTGAGGAACTTTCTTCTTCAAGGGAAGAGGAGGGAAGGGAGGAAGCACCTATTGCTCTCATCAAAGAAATGTGTGCCAAATGGGCTGAATTACAACATTTTGTTGAAACCTATCCCCTGACAAAGCTCAAGCAAGCTGTGTTGTGTACTTGTTTAATGATAACTCTCACTTAATGATTACCTTCTCACTTAAGAAACATTTTGAAATGAAGGCAGAAGCAAGTTTCCCTTAATAGGTTTCAAGTGAAACTGCCTACATCACCGTCTCCAGCAGGGTGAAGTGGTGTTAAGAGACAGAAAGGACAAATATCACCTGTGCAAGTGCCTGATGTTGCAATGGAAGAGGACTCCCCTTCCAAGCAATAACCTGTCTCCTCCTTCTCCTCTACAATACCACCATCCATTGGTCCCTCAAGTCCTCTCAATACTGTACAGTTAAAGTGAAGTTAAATTACCTGTAATTATTGTTTTTTATTGATGCCTGTTTAGTTTTAAGGATTTGTAACCAAAAACAAGACCATCAGTTCTAAATAAATGTGAAGAATCTGGGGTCCAGAACAGATTTTTTCAATTTACATTAATTCCTCTGGTAAATGCTTGTTTGGTTCACATCTTGCCATCTGGAACGAATTAAGGTACCACTGTATTATAGGTCTGCAGGAAAGTGTAATGCTTTGTTTAGCGTAACAAAATGGAAAGCCCTCTGAATGACAATCTGTCCGACTATGTCTGGCTGCAGTGATATTTCATCATTGTATTTTTATGTCTAAAAATATAGTAGCTCTCAAAATAGTGTTCCCCTGTTTTTAAATAACAATACTTTTGTGTCCATTAGCCAAACTCATTGGGCAAAGAATAGCTGGCCAAAAGCATTGTCTCTAGTATAGGTCCATGAAATATAAAGGTTTTACTCAGGCTACAGCAGATCAATACTAGGTTATAGCAAATTCAGAAAGTATACAGAATATACACGTTTTGTATAAGAACATTATTTGAATCAGTGTAGCTGTTAACTGAAGTGAAGATGGAAATTGAATTGGTGGAATGCACAAACTAATTTTATTACCTTCAGGATTTCACCTTTAGGTCTAGTGCCAAAAAGAAGGCAGGTAGCAAGTATATCTTGACAATGCCTAATTTAATGATGATATAGATGAAGAGCATTGCATTATCTCTTGTGTATTGTTTTTCACCAAATAAGATAGTGTCAGGGGCACAGTTAGCTAAAAGTGATGTTGAAGCCTTTTTCAGCTATTGCTGATTCATTCTGACTGTTTTCACTTGTTAGTCTTTCATTTTGAAAACTAATTTTATTTTGACAAGTGCCTCCCTGTGGGCTACTCCCTATCTTGTTTTTATTTTGAGATGCTTGCATCTTTTTTACAGTGGGTTATAAAACGTGAAATTGGTTGCTCTTTTGATTATAAACTATTTGGATGAATTTTTATTTGCATGCCCAGAAGGCACTGACACTTACAATCACCTGCTGAGGATAATCTGCTGGACTGCAGAACAAAATGGGTTATATTTTTTTAAACACAAAAATATATGTTTTCTGTCTTTTACACGTATTTGTCTTTTTAATACAAATTAATACAATTTGAATGAAATGTGCACTCTTAGGCCCTCATTCAATTGCAATTTGGCCAATTGAATACGGGCCTAAAAAAGCACATAGCATATTTTTTTTAAAGAAGTTTTTAGTTCGTGAAAACATTGCTTTTGGATAGATGCTTACTAACTAAAAACTTATTTAAAAAATATATGTTATGTGCTTATTTAGGGCCCTATTCAATTGGCCAAATCGCAATTGAATGAGGGCCTTAGTAAACAAAAATATACTACCTTATGACAATTGGTTTTATTAAATTCCTTCAATGTTTTAAATGAATTTTAACTGATGTTGCTGTTTATTAAAGGACCAATGAAGTGTCATATTTATAGTATGCTGTTTTGAAGAACACGACTTGATAATGTGAAAAATGTTTTTACATATAAATAATTACAGCCTGTATTATGTAACTATTGTATTAAATTTTTGGTTTATTGATGACAAATATTTTGTCTTGGTTTGTAAAATGCCTAGAAACATGGGAGGAGTGGGAGGAGCAATTGTTGCAAATATGATCGGAATTCACTTATGTTAAATGTCCTCTTCAAATAGCCCTTGGACATTAAATCTCGATGATGGAGTAAGCCCCCACATGATAACCCTCCAACTATAGACAGACTACCAGTCCAAGATGGATTCCTCCGATCAAAATATATAATTTTCACTATTTTCCTGTATTGTAGAGCTGATGTTTTTATTTTGTTACATACTTCACAAGCATGTGAAGATTTTACAAAACTACAGTCGTCCTTTATATTATATTGTATTATAGCTAGCACTTTCCAAATAAATTAAAGAGACATTTACCCCACTATAAGTGCTCTTCATTGTGTGAAAGAGCACAAAATTCTATGTTAAAGTGATCTAATGTTTTTTTTTTATTAAACAAAGAACAGTTCAAAATTTGCATAGGTTTGTTTACAGACACACTGCAGACTGTCCCATGATTTACAGCATCTGCCAACAATGGCCATTCCAAGTTCTGTGTAAACAAAATGAATGATGGTTTTTGTCTCTTTCAGGAATGTAATCAGCCATCTGTTAACCCCCAAGTAGCATATTTGTGAGTTTCTAGCAGTCATTTCCCTGCACAGAGGAATTTGGAAAGGGTTATCCCTCTTTCTGCTCTGTGCATTGCAGTACTTGTTCTCAGTCTGCCTGGGGGACTTGCCTAATTCTCAAGTAAACAAAACTTAATTTACGTTTTTTTTTCTGTGAAAAAAGCACCTATTTCAAAAATTCAAAAAGTATTTCAACATATTTTCAGCAGTATATTACAGTGGTGTGCTCCAAATTGTGCTGAATTAACTGGCCCTTTAAGTTTTTTTGAGTACTTAAAAATGCAATGGTTTTAGCTGTGAAATGTATTTAACTTTTGATAATTATATTCAGTAGTATGTAAATGGCATTCTTAACTGGCATGTTCTGTTTCATATAAGGTACCATGTAGAGGCAATGTATGTTTTTTCTGTAAACATTCTTAACACTTGAGGTAACTTGAAAGCACCTTTACTAATGTAATAATTGAATAATAAATGTACATCTTTTAAACACCCAGTTCAGTAACCAAATAAATTTCCAAGCTGTAATAGCAATCTAACATTACACCAATTTGTCCATATCAGTCTAAAGCTGTGCTTATAATACTGCTTGACATCTGTATTTATAATAAATCTACCACTTTACAAAGTGGTAAAACAGTATTCAAGTTGAAACAATTGAAAGTGTGTGAGTCCTTTACTGTCAAAATATATTAAAACTCTTCAAGATACTTTAAAAAATCTACATAGTTTATTGTATTAGTTCACATTTGCTTTGGAACAATTTGGAATCAAAACACATCTCATTATCAGACAATATATTATTGTTTTATTATTTTGAAGTGATGATATATATATTTTTTTGACTGGATATTTTTTGTTGCATATTGATGAAATCAAAGATGTTGGTTAGTGGGTCTGAGTGAGACCTGGGCTGTTTGGAAATATTTTTTTGTTGTGTTAGTAGAACTAAATTGACTGGAGAATTGCACACACGATGGATCTATTAGTACATATCTGCAGTCAAAATCAATGTTTCCATTAGAATGGGTATAGGAACTGGGGGGATGGGGGGGGACAACTCACCACCAGGTTTGTCTATTTTTATATGTATGTAAAAATAATAAATGTTATGGCCTGTGCATACAATGAGCTGTACCCCCCCCCCCCCAAAAAAAAATATTGGCAAACAAGACAAGCAGATAATACATGATGCCAAGTTAAGACTCATCTTTTTTGAGGACATATAAAATATCTGTCAATATTTTATGCATTAGGTGATTTTATTTTACAGCCAAGACATTTAGGTTAAAAGTTTTCCTCTATACATTGGTAACATTTCTCTCCAGACAATTTAGAAGGAGGCAGATAGCATGAAGTAATAAATGATAAAACCAAATCATAAATGAATCATACAATTTATTTAACAAACCTCGTCCCTGTTTATGGGGCCTCTTACACCATTACCCACTGCACCAATGTGATGGCAACCATGAAAGAGTTGTATATGAAGGTATAGATAAAGAAGGAAGGTGTTTTAGAGTGGAAAAAAGAAAGAAGAAAAAAAATAGACTATGCACTGTTGACGAAGTAAAGGCTGTTGAAGGTTAGGAAACAGGCTTCTGTATGACAAGTTTCCAAGGGCTGCATGTGGCCCTGTGCCATCAGTTGCCTACCAAGTGTCTGGATTTGGTTAGGAAATTTAAAACATAACTTTAAATGCCCAGAAAAAATGCTTGCTTAGTTTATATTAGTTTATTTTAAAGTGAATTTCAGCTTAAGAAAGTGGAAACTGAAAAAATGTATAGCAAATTACCAACATAGAACAAAACTGACTTTATAACTGTGCAGCTACTTCCCAATTTGAATTTACCTCCAACCACAGGTCTTTTGTTAATGTTAGTTTCCAAGAAAGCTCTTGCATATGGAGGCAGAACATAATGCAGTAAGTAAGGGAAAAAGCTTATGTTGTGATAAAAGTTGACAATTTATCTTGTCTACAGAAAAGACAAGTGGTTGAGGTGAAGTCCTCACTTGGAAGTAGCTGTATATTGTAATCCTATAATATTTATAAGAGTAGTTTTGCTTAAAATTTGCAGTAGGACAATTACATTATATAACACCTCTTCGATATAGATACCAGCTTGACAGTACATTATTTGCCCCTTTACAGATTCTTGTTAAAACATTGGTAAAGTCTTAAGGTCATTATTAAATAAAAAAGAAAAACAAGTATTATTTATAAAGACAATGGCAGCGTTGATGGACCAAGTAATTCTTAACGATTGTATTTCCATCCAATGATGTTTATGAAATGTTAAAATGCTAGTCAACAGTTGTTTCTAATATATGTGTTGATCTTTACAGCTGGAACAATTGCATCATGACTAAAAGAAAAAATATTATAATCCTCCTATAAAAATGCACAGCAGGGAAGAAAGCATATTTTACCTCCTGCTGATACATAGTTTGTCTTTTGTCATATATTACCACATGTAAGGCACTGGAAAATATTAAAGTACCATGTATTAATTCTTAAAAAGGCAAATCTTACTCACAGAGATAGTATTTAACTGTGTCAATGAGTCTGTCTTCTATCAACCACACTAATTTCTTTTAATTGCTGGGGTTCCTCATATAACTCTGTAGGCTATCACATCCTCATCTATCCTTATCCAGTGTCAGCTGCCATTAACCTGGCTGTGGTTGAAGGTTAATATGAGGCTACTGTGTATTTACTCATCACAATACAACTTGGATGTCCAGGTTGTAGCCTTACATGTTTAAACTTTACTATAGAAGAAGTGAATTCTAATTAGAAGGATGCACATAAGTTTAGAAGGATGTCCATTAGAAGGATGCACATAAATGTATTAATTTATGTGCATAATCAGTTTACATATAATTGTCTACCTCTACATACAAACATTTTTTTATTTGCTTTTAGTGCATGCCCTCCGTCAATGTGGCAGTAAGAACATACCCACACGTCATCACATAATCTAATTAATATACATGACTCACACAATTTTGGTGCATTCATGCATAATAGATAAGCATATGGAAGCTGTGTATAAAAAGATGGACCAATTTCTGTCTCATTTTCTCAATGTCCATTTTATTTGGAAGAATATGACTTGGTGAGCATAGTAGTTCTTCATGCCTTAAATTGTAGAAATGATCTATTGGTTAGCAATTGATTGTTTTTTTAATTTTTTTCCGTTTTTTTACTTCAAATCAAATACTGACTGATGACTAAAATGTCAATGGGGCAAAATATATAACTACATTTGAACAAAACAAAAATTGTAATGTAATTAAGCTGTTGTGAAAATAAATGAATTCTCATGAAATAAAAAGATTTTCTAATACATTTTAAGGACGCTGAAAGTCTTAACCCATTTAAACGAATGCTTCTTAAACAGAGACATAATAAAATCCATATCATCAATCATTTGATAACTGTGATTATGGTGAAACAGGCAGATCTAGGTTCAAATCTTTACTTCTGGCCTTTTCTTCCCGGCCTCTATTGCTTGCTTCATTACATTTAGTTTGTTTCTATCTTGAAACCTTAAAATATTTAAATAAACCTTTTCCCTTGTCCTTTTTTTACAAAGTAATTTAGACCTTGGTGAATGTTGTAAAAAACAATTGACTACCACTTGCAATTAGGTCAGTTAATTTTTCAACACACCTTTGTAGCCTTGATTAATTACATGTTATCATGACCTGTATAACTATTAGAACCTTGCTCCCCCACCTAGTGTCACTTACATAAGCCCTCTTGTTATATCCCAACAAGGTTGTTCAAGTTTAATGAGATAAGACCTGATTGTGTGTATGCGTTATTCAGTTGTTCAGTTGCGTTGGCTCAGTATATATAATTTACTGTCAACTAAGGCCTACAGAATTAAATTACATAAAACCCTTCTTAAACCCTGCAGAACCTTAGGGCCTCATTCTATTAGCGGCCGCAGCCATTGCGGGGCCGCAAGGACCGGCCGCAAGCTATTCTGCTATTCTATTCCCTTACGGCCGGGGATTCCGGCAGGCTTGCGGCCGGTGCCTTGCTATCTCTTGCGGCCGCTCGTGCCGGAGGAAAGCCTTTGATCTAAAACGGCCGCAAGAGATTTGCAATTCAATTGCTCCGGGAAACCTCTCTGCAAGGCTAAAAGCGAGCCGCAGCTTACTTGCAGGAAAGAGGTCTCGCTAGCACCAATTAAGCACATAAAATAGCTCAAATAAAGCCATCCTGCACTTTGAGAAGACTAGAAAGGGATTTTAGGTGTTAGAAAAAATAGCACATAATTATCCTGTACTCAAATCCGTAAAATATTTTATTTTTAATATCCGTAAAATATCCATGTAAAAAGTCCAGAGTGCTTGGAGCACCTCAGACACACCCACGCCGCAGCCGGCAAATAAACAGTTAATTTGAACTCGGGTTTGGACAGATGTGCAAGCTTGAGAGTGGGTTTCTTTTAATCCTCATGTCCCCCAATATGATCCCTAGCATTTACAGAGCTGTACAGTGCAGGCTTGAATTTATTTTTGAGTTTTTAGATTTCACAGCTTACGGCCGGTTCCAAGATATGCGGCCGGCCGTAAGATGAGATCCTTGCGGGGCCGTATAATAGAATCGCGAGTTAACAGAACCCCCGCAAGGAATCGCAGCCTTACGGCCGATTTACGGCCGGTAATAGAATGAGGCCCCTAGTGTTTGACCTCCATCTCTTGGCTTGGACTAAGATTGTAATCCTCTGATACACGACTAGTCTATCTAAGGCACATTGAAAGATGGAAGCTACTTTAATTCTCACTGTATTTGTACAAGCACTAACAGAATTAAATTCCTAAAATGTAAATGAAGTTGACTTCTTGCCAATGTAGCAACATCCCACCCCAGCTGGAGAGTTTAGAATGTCTTATTAAACTGACGCTATGACTCAACTTATTTATGAAAGAATTTTTAGTCCAATTTTACCATATATATATATATATATATATATATATATATATATATATATATATATATATATATATATAAGTATTGAACTGTAGGGCCACATGAGTACTGAAGTAACATTTTTAAGCAGTAGGTACTAGTGACTCCTGGTGTATAACGGAAAATCACAGTTATTTACAGTGTCTTATTTTTATTAAAACATTTTATGAATGGATGTAAATGTTTGCCCATTTTCTAATTTATAGGGCAATAAATTCACTGCTGACTATGAACTTGATTACGTAGTTCCCACAGGAACTTCCTGCAAGTTTGCGAGTTTTCAATCTTTTTTGATGCTTTGGTTAAAGCACAGTTTATGTTTGATTTTAAGTTCAATAACAGAAACCACCATTCTTTGGAAATAATTTAAAAAAGATTTTGATTTGTACTTAACCCCTCTTGAGCGCTGCAGAATATTTTGGAGCTTTACAAAGAAAGGATAATAACAAATAATATGGGCTAATATATAGCTACAGGAGCCCATATAAGAGAATTTATTACATGGCTCCCGCAGGCTCTTTCTCTTTAGATTACTGATATGTAGCCTGTGGGTTTATGACTCAAGGGAAATAGTTAACAAACATCAGTAAGGATTGCAACATCGCTACATGTTTCTCAGTCAAATGTCAACAAAAAATTGAGGTTTCCTTTAATTGCATATGAACATTGCAATCTGTACACATCAAATGATATATTAATTTCACATTTATTACATGGTGTTGATTGTCAGGGGATATGCATTGAATACTGAAACAGAATTATTGTTGAGGGGGTGGTAAATCAAGTGAGTGGGTGTTACTTAGGAGTCAGTGTTTGTGTGAGTAGGCAACTATAATTGACATTGTGATTTATTTGATTGTTCTTTGGTATTGTTGTATAGGGCTGGATTACCTATTAGAAAGGCTTCTTTTGTGCTGTAGGATGTGTAAACTTTAATTTTATTTCCGCACAGTCCTGAAAAAAAAATCTTTAGGCTATTTTTTTTTCTTGTACAGACACACGTGTCTGAAAGAGGTTTATCTGCTGTGGGGGAGGTTGAGTTTATATGTAAAGATTTGTCAAATAGAGAGCACTCAAAGAGTCTTACGAGAATGCTTAAGATTGTCTGTAAAATCTTACCTCCAATAGAGCATGGAACTGTTTATACATAGTGATCACTCATAAGAGTTTACTTATAAGTGTTTGCTAAGGGTGGAAAAAAATAGCTACGCAGCTCCCTATGTGTAATGTTCACTACTAAGATTTCCTATTAATGCCATGTATTCGAGCCCTATATACAGTAGAAACAAGATAGGTTTGGTGGCGCTAGATGTAATTGGGTATAGTGACCTTTTACTTAGGGTGCCACTAAGGGTCAGAAATACATATTAAACAATGGAAGAGAAAAAGGGAACCCTTTTAATAGTGCACAACTATGAATCTCGACAGTGTAAGAGACCCAGTTGATTAAAACTTAACTTTTAATAATTTACTTAAAAATAGATGCTATAAAAGCTAAAAATTCAGACGCTGCATTTAGAACAGGAGGTGGGAAAGGATATAGGGATATGATTTGACTGGACTTATTGAAATGGGCGTTAGTACTCCTTTAAATATTGTCTCTAAGGTGCTGTGATTTCAAAAGTGCTATAATAAAGTGCTATAATAATGTGCTAATTGTGCATGCAAAATATTCTGTGTTTTGCCCTGTATATATCTTGTGCTAAGTTGAATACAATTGTATTGAATTGTTTTAATAAAGTGCTAAATTGTGCTATATTGCAGGAGTCTAAAACTGCCTCATATTGTATTGCAGAATATCCCATATATTATTCCTCGGGGTTCTCTATTGTTAAACTCCTGTTAGGAGTAACTAGATGATTCAGGAACCTTTTATGGTTTTAGTCTTTATTTTAATATATCGCTGTGTCCCTGACAATCTGTATATCTCCAATAGCGTGGAGATCGCGGTTAGGATGCCTCGCGATGACGTCACTAACACGCGCCTCACGTTGCTGCGTCTTTCCCGACGCACGTTTCTCAATTTCTTCAGGGGTTGAGACATCATCACGAGGTGTCCTAACCACGATCTAGTCACATGCGCGTCACGTCATTAGCATTGGCCAGGTCCCGACACTGCCAGAAGGAGCGCAGAGGAGTGGAGGAGCAGCTGCTGATAGAAGGTAAGTGAGGGGAAAGGGAGAGGGGGAGGTAATTAGAGGGGTAAAGTGAGACGGGGGGTTGAGGATGAGGAGGGGGATTTAGGATAAGGAGGGGGGTTTAGGATGAGAAGGGGGGTAAAGGATGAGGACTGGGTTTAGGATGAGGAGGAGGGTTGAGGATGAGGAGGGGCGTTGAGATTGGGTGGGTTGAGGAGAGAGGATGTGGGGGGGTTGAGGATGAGGAGAGAGGTTGAGGAGGGGGTTTGAGGACGAGGAGAGAGGTTGAGGAGGGGGGTTGCGGATGAGGAGCGGGGTTGAGGAGAGAGGTTGAGGAGGGGTGTTAAGGTTGAGGAGGGGGGTTGAGGAAGAGGAGGGGGGTTAAGGAGGGAGGATGAGGAGGGGGGATGAGGAGGGGGGATGAGGGGAGAGGTTGAGGAGGGGGGATGAGGGGAGAGGTTGAGGAGGGGGGTTGAGAATGAGGAGGGGGGTTGAGGAGGGGGGTAGCCGTAGTTCGACAAATATAATATGTGATGCTCCCAAATCTTCACATAAAAAATGAATATTTTGTCGTATTAAACACATCCATTTTAATTAATATTTCTCGCATACATTTTTTATGAAAATGTATTTTATCCTGTTCTATATATTATGCAAGTTATGGATCTTTCCTTTAAAGCAAATAGTAAGGTATGATATAGCTGCAGGTGTGATTGTTTCCGTTTTTGTGAAAAGTTGATAGTTTACAAAAAGAAGAGTGTATGTAGTTTGTAGTGTTAATTTGCATTATATTGCCATTTGTTTAACACCTGCCATGCTATAATGACGTCTTCTTTTCCCTTTTAAACTAACTTTATTGTTAGTGGAGAGATGCTGGTAGACAACAAGAATATGGTCCCTATTACATTTGCTTATTTGTAGTACCAGAAGCCCGTAAAGGAGCCCACAAAAGTTACGGCTATTAAATTGGCCTATTTTAGCTTTCCGCAAAGAATCTGCAGGTTACAGGCTGAAAAACACAGCAGATGTGCAAAAATCGGAACTCTTACCCAGCTAAGCCTTTGATCTTTCAAGCCCGTAAATGTTACAATCGCAAATCACTATTAAATTGCTACATTTCCCCAAAGACGCACTTGCCTTCAAACCCGTAATTGGAAAATGTAGCCATAAATCTCGTTAAACTCTTGTCCGTAGCACTGTAAATGTAAATATCACCACACTATTGCATTTTAAATTACAGGGAAAGTGATGAAAGGTATTCAAATTAATATGTTTAATTTCCGTGTTATACAGATCCAGTCAATCAATGTGTTAATACATATAATAGAACTGGCATTGACTAGAATATTATATTTATTGATTTTTTCATATTGCTTTATTTCTGTAATGCAGGTCCGATCTGACTTCAAAACCGTAAGTGATTGAAATGTAACCTCCATGTTTTAGTGACGTAATGATGACGGTCTCTTTTACTATTGGCTCAGTTTAAACGCGTAACTACGGGTTTGAATAATTTATCATGTTCACGCCCGGAAATGCTACGTGCTGAAGCATGGTTTACGGATTGTGATTCTGGCCATGTCGTTGCAGCCTTTTCTAATGTAATCGCCCGGTAACTCCCGCAAATTTAATATGGCCCTATGTCTCTTAAGCTCTCATTAATGTATTGTTTCTAGTTTTCATTAATTTAATGTTTTTAAATTCAAATAAACAACCTAAGTATGTGTGTGCATATCTAAACATCATTTTATTACTAGGTGCTTCATAAGCTTTGTTTTTACTCACTGAAATCTTCCAAAATAGTGCCTACAAAGGTCTGTCCCTCTGTAACTCATTCACAAAGTGTCTCTTTAGAACTGGATGTACTAACCAATCACAGTAATAGTAATTACCTTGATGATGGGGTTCAGTCCCACCAGAACTCCTTAAACCCTTTGATATATTTAAAGGTCTCTATCATATTGCCCCTCTCTCATCTGTACATATTAAGGTCATCAATTCTTTCATCATAACTTCGGTCTTTTAGACCATGCACCATTTTTATCACCCTACTTTTGAACTGTTTCTAATTGGTTAATATTTTTGTAGAGCTGAGTTGGAAATTTATGGCAAATATTCAGATTTATAGGTTGATTCTAGAGCTAAAACCCTTTTAGATTTGAGACTATTCTGGAACTCTCCCCATAACTCAAATATTTATCATAACTGAAAGCTATTGATCGGCATCTGCATGCTGATCCCAAATCAAAAGACGAGCTCTGTAAAGTTTTTTATTTAGCAGTCTAATCAATGTGCTTTTATATCTTTAGATTAGAGGCACATTATATTATGTGTTTCAAGAAACCTCAAATAACTATTATATTCAACAAATAATTTGTTTTTGAGTTTTCAGATGAACTCAATTTTGATATAAGTACTCTATCTCTTTTGTGCTTTTATAACTATGCAATTCATATTTAATAGACCTTGCTACATGGGGGAGAAAACAACAAAAAAGTAATCCAGCTTTCTATAGTATCTCTAGAAATAACAATCTTTATTCCACACTGCTAATTTGCAAGTGATAAGGCACGGAGTGGGGCATACACATAAGTATTATTATGAGAAAAGCGTCTAACTTTTTTCATTCTGTTTTCCTATTTTAAAGACATTAAGAAAATATTCTATCCTTATAATGAAAACATCAGGAGCCTACTTTGTAATTGGGTCTTTAATGTTATTTCTTTTCTCTTATTAAAGAAATAAGATAACATATACACTTTAAAGAAGTCACCAATAAAAATAATAAACCTTTCAGTGAATGGTTGTGTGAAATAAGAAGATTTAAATTGTGAACAAGGAATTCAAATAATTGCTTTCATGAATTTAAATGAACACGTTAAATGAACATGCCTCTCCCCCTGTCTACTTTATAGTTGGTGCTCATCGCGAACCTGTCCTCCCAGTGTAGTAAAGGGGCCTCGCGATAAGTTCCTGCTTTGCAATGATCACCTTTGCTGCTCATCCTGAGCCCCACGATGAGCGCCTTCAACGATCATCGCGTGGTTTGCAATGAGCGCCTTTGGCGCTCATTGCAAGCCTCTCCCCCTGTGTACTTTACAGCTCTCATGCTTGAGCACTTTCGGCTCTTATCGCAAGCCTGTCTCCCCCAGTGTAGTTTAGGGGCGTTGCGATGAGTTTTACTGCCTTGTGTTAAATCTTACTGCTTAGGGGTCGTTTTTACGTTCTCAAATTAACTTGCAACCTCACTCACAGGCTTCCTGGCTCTCCCCCTGTGCTGTGTGTGAGTGTGTAAGTTAATTGGAGGCATATTTGTTTTTTTATGTTTGTTTTTTGAGTACCGCAGTTCAGCTGTTAAATTTTTGCAATGTTGTGCAATTTTTCCAAGGTCCACAATTTTGGAGAGTCCCGAAAAACAAATATTTTGTGATTGAAAAAGAGGTATTGTTTTTTTTTGTTTACCTCATATTCTATCTTCATGAGCTTGGTGAAATAGCAGTGATTGCTAATTGTACAACACTTTGGTCTTTATTTAATTGAGCAATTGTTGGTTACTGGAGCCCGTAATGTAGCCTGTAAACTAATTTGCTATTCAATTAGCATCTTTTAGCTACCCACAAACGATTTGCGTGTTAGAGGCTGAAAATCCCTGCGGTTGTTAAAATCGTAACTCCGAAACAGCTAAGCCTTTGATCTTTCAAGCCAGTAAATGTTACAATGGCAAATCACTATTCAATTGCTACAATTCCTCAAGCACTGTAAATGCAAATAAAATATCAACACTGCACTTTAAAAGACAGGAAAAGCAATGAAAGACATTAGAATTAATAGCACAACAGTCTTAAGCTCGCAAATCTGCAATCAAAAATTATTATTTTTAGGTTTCATTTCTGTGATCTATGAATCTCGGGAATCAAGGAGTTAATACATATCAGGTCATATCAGGTCATCCACATTTACTTGATCATTTCCATCATTCATTTTCATTATTTTGTACCTTGCCAGATTGCGAGTCTGAATGCATTGTCGTGCAATTGATATGACATAAATATTACACTGTATAGATTAATATAGTTTCTTAAAATGTTACAATGTATAGATTAATTGGGTTTGGGGATCAATTTATCGGCAAATATATGCTGTGTGCAGAAATAGCATTTATTGGTATAGCAGTAAATATCAAGGATAAATAATTATAAGTGTTTACACTTCTATGTTTTGATATTTAGTTAGATCACAATATGCAATTTACCTGATGTCTATTACAATCTCTTTTGGATGACTGGATATCAATTAGTCTTAACTCATTTTATATTTGGTTAGATCAATACAGAAATCAATAAGCAGTGTCTATAAGCTTATCAAATATTGATTAACAATTTATATTAATATACTTTATATTCAGCTAGTTCAATATAGGAGTATATAAACAGTGTATATAATCTTATAAAGTTTGGTCACCAGTCTGTCTATATTTGGTTAGTGCAATAGAGAAGTGACATGCACACTGTATAAACAATCAGCTGTCTATTTGTTACAGTATATATTATATTAATAATTAGCAATATAACCTGTTACTTTATGAAAGCAGTAGAATATGGTATAACCATTTATATGGCAGTTAAAATATAGAAATATATATTGAGGCAATATGTATCAAAGTTGGTTATATTGTATGTGAGACTGCAAGCTAACTAACCTTTGTATTTAGGTATTGGCAAGCTATTATTTGGTTACTGGTCTTACATCAAAATAGATTTTTAAATTACATTTAATTTAATTGATCCAATCAGTCAATTCAATCAATAATGATATAAAACAGCTTTGTTGATTGTGTAAGACTATATATGTGGAGTATTGCTAGGTATGGTTTGCTGTATACTTGTTTTTAATGATTGGTTTTGTAACAGAGTTTAATGGTTTCATTATTGAATAAAGTCAATCAGTCTGTTTTAGGTTAGGGAATATATTAATTAATACCTACAGTCTGGAATGCAGGTGCTAATGAGGCTGGGTCTGTGACCACTCCTAAAAGGGTAACAGAAGGATTGTGGTTATTTGGCTAATTTGAACTCTACTACATATTAGAACCTTAAACCAGTTTATATATACCATGCATAGGATTTTAGGATAGCACATGTCTCATTTCTAGGATCCCTTCTCAAGATAGTCTTAAGTAATACCTCTTTGTGTAATTGGTTTTGTTAGGAGGAGTAGTAGGGATAGAATAGAATTTGGATATAGACAGATATAGTAATATATCCTTGGGAATATATGAAGTGGGCATAGGTTTATGACCAAGGATGACAGGACAGGACTGTTAGATAAGCAAGGAAAAGTCAGTCAGTAAATAGAACAGAAGAAAAGACTGCAGGAAAAAACAGGAAAAGACCAGGAAGAGACCAAAAAAGCCCTGAAACTTCTCTCTGCCATTAGATAACTATTTCTTCCTCATCGTCACAAGGTTGGTTTCCACCAATAACAAATAGTTACTCCCCATTTGCATGTATATGTATAAAATTAGAATGTATTGATACATATGTTGTGTTTATCAGTTTCTATCCACTTGAGACAGCTCTGGTACAAAATATTAAACTGGATTAAAATTAATATGTGCAACCTCTTTTCTAATTATGTCTGCCAATAATTTTGGTTAACAGACTACACCATTGTGCATTATCTTAACACCTGCTCGATAATGTTATTCAGAACAATGTGGTAGTGAGGAGAGATGCATATGTCTTAGAACACGCTATCTTGAGACCTTTACAATGTTTCATCTTGAGGAGTCTTTCTTACCCATGTGAACATATTTAAGATTTGGCCTTGCCAAGTCTATGATTTGATTTTTTTAATAGACTCAGAAATGTAATTTGTACAAAGGAAAATGAGAAATAACAAATGGGTGTGGTATTCTTTTTACCCTCAAAACCCATGAGAGCATATCTGACTTCTAAACGCTAATTGATTGGCATTTAGCCTCCATGTTTTAATGATGTCATGATGATGGTCTCATTTACTATTGGCTGTTTCTAAATCGGTAGTTACGACCTTGCTTAACTGATCATTATCATGCTCTGAAATACTACTTAAGATTGTTTAGGCTTTTGGACAGGTAGTTGCAGGATTCTTCAATTGAATCACTCTGTAACTGTTGCGGGCCTGAAATTTGCAACACTTACAGAGCAATTGAATAAGGCCCTTTGTCATTAAGGGTAGCATGCTATGGCTTATACTATAATACATCACAACACATTTTTACAAATAAGTATCCTTTTAATTAGTTCAATTACAGATATTGTTTTAAAGATTGGTATTTATATTGTGACTTACAAAGGCAATAATGCACAATGAATTATTCAATTCATACTAAAACAGTTATATCCTGACAGCTCATCTATATTTCTCTTCATAGTAACCTTTCAAAAATGGAATGCTACATAGAATGGAGCTCAGTCTGTGAGTTTCCAAAGTCTTTGAAATGTCATTTATAAAAATCATCAATTGCATACAAGCTAAAAACTGTATTAGTTTGTTGTTTTATTTATGCCGCATCTTATATATGGCACTTGAACGGATGACCAATCTATTGCATTGTTTCATACATGACTGATTATTTTAACACAAAATATATAATTTTCAGTTTTCCTTCTCACTTTGCTCATCAAACTTGAGATGGTTGAGTTTGTAACATATAGAATTTATTTAACTGGCTTAGCTGCATTAGTGTTGGCACTATATGTTTTCACTTTGAAGCCATCATAGTTATATTGTTAAATACATCAGCTCAACACACATTGGCAGCCCTAATAATGGAGGGACAAATAAGAAAGAAGCCATGGTGGAAATTATCGGTCAAATTAGTTACCACAATAACCTGACCTGTCCTGAGACCCAGTTTTTAGAAGCACTAAATTAATAATTTTAGGGTTAATAAAGAGATTTGTAGCTTTTCTTCATATGAATTTTACAGATTGCAATATGTCATATATTTAGGCCAGTGGGAAGGAAATTTAGCATAGAAAAGTTCCTCAGTAAAGCTGCGAGAGGTTGTGACAACAGATTTAATTGACATCTTTAAAAAAAAATTTTTTTTATCTAAAAACAGTCTTGCGGGTCAGATGTTGTAGCCTCTTGGATACCTCTGTGCTATATATTATATTCAATGTTGCCTCAAATTTATAATGGCCTATATGTGCAAACATTTTCCCAGTGACAAAAACTAGTGAACACTATATTGAGTAAAAAGCAATACAGAAATAAAGGGTAAAACAGGAGTGTATATGGTGCCAAGAGGAAGAAAAAGAAACAGAAGATGGAGAGAATAGAACAATTACAGTGGATATAAAAAGTCTACATACCCCTGTTAAAATGTCAGGTTTCTGTGCTGTAAAAAAATGAGACAAAGATAAATCATTTCAGAATTTTTTTTACACCTTTAATGTGACCTTTAAACTTTACAACTCAATTGAAAAACAAACTGAAATCTTTTAGGTGGAGGGAAGAAAAAATAAATAAATAAATAATGTGATTGCATAAGTCTGCACACCCTCTTATAACTGGGGATGTAGCTGTGTTCAGAATTAAGCAATTACATTCCAAATAGTGTTAAATAGAAGTCAGCATACAACTGCCATCATCATTTAAAGTGCCTTTGATTAACCCCAAATAAAGTTCAGCAGCTCTAGTTGGTCTTTCCTGAAATTTTCTTAGTCGCATCCCACAGCAAAAGCCATGGTCCACAGAGAGCTTCCAAAGCTTCAGAGGGATCTCATTGTTAAAAGGTATCAGTCAGGAGAAGGGTACAAAAGAATTTCCAAGGCATTATATTATACCATGGAATACACTGAAGACAGTCATCATCAAGTGGAGAAAATATGGCACAACAGTGACATTACCAAGAACTGGAGCTCCCTCCAAAATTGAGGAAAAGACGAGAAGAAAACCGGTCTGGGAGGCTACCAAGAGGCCTACAGCAACATTAAAAGCTGCTGGAATATCTGGCAAGTACTGGGCTATGGGGTAGAGTGGCAAGACGAAAGCCTTTTCTTACAAAGAAAAACATCCAAGCCAGGCTACATTTTGCAAAAACACATCTGAAGTCTTCCAAAAGCATGTGGGAAAAGGTGTTATGGTCTGATGAAACTAAGGTTGAACTTTTTGGCCATAATTCCAAATGATATGTTTGGCACAAAAACAACACTGCACATCACCTAAAGAACACCATACCCACAGTGAAGCATGGTGGTGGTAGCATCATGCTTTAGCGCTGTTTTTCTTCAGCTGGAACTGGAGTCTTAGTTAAGATAGAGGGAATTATGAACAGTTCCAAATACCAGTCAATATTGGCACAAAACCTTCAGGCTTCTGCTAGAAAGCTGAACATGAAGAGGAACTTCATCTTTCAGCATGACAATGACCCAAAGCATACATCCAAATCAACAAAGGAATGGCTTCACAAGAAGAAGATTAACGTTTTGGAATGGCCCAGCCAGAGCCCAGACCTGAATCCGATTGAAAATCTGTGGGGTGATCTGAAGAGGGCTGTGCACAGGAGATGCCCTCGCAATCTGACAGATTTGGAGTGTTTTTACCAAGTCAAAATGTGCCATGCTGATAGACTCATACCCAAAAAGACTGAGTGCTGTAATAAAATCAAAAGGTGCTTCAACAAAGTATTAGTTTAAGGGTGTGCATACTTATGCAACCATAATATTTTATTTTTATATTTTTTCTTCCCTCTACCTAAAAGATTTCAGTTTGTTTTTCAATTGAGTTGTACAGTTTATTGGTGACATTAAAGGTGGAAAAAGTTCTGAAATGATTTATCTTTGGCTCATTTTTTACAGCACAGAAACCTGACATTTTAATAGGGGTGTGTAGACTTTTTATATCCACTGTATGTAGTGTAGTAACTTTACTATTAATATTGACTGGAATATATATATATATATATATATATATATATATATATATATATATATATACAGTAATGCATTCTTGGTTTATGTCCTTTTCTCATTATGCCTTTTTTGTTGTATTTTTGAAATATTTTTTCCCCAGATGCTACAATGTAGGTCATGCCCTAGATATGCTTGGTGTCCTAGTTGTGCTGTCTTAGTAGCATGGGTGGATTTTAGTTTTTTGTGCAATGTTCAATTTCCTATGTGCTCTATTTCATAAAGTGCACAGACTGGAGGGAACATTGACAGCAAATACATGTCATTTGGAATCCATGAGTTCCTAGGTAGTATCAAAATGCTCGACAAAAGAAAGTAAGATAGAGTACACCTTTTTTAAGATGGACTATTAACTATTAGAGCATGTTTATAGCATCCACAATCTATTTGATTACATTTGCTTGCTAAATTAATAAAACATATTCAAATTTCTGAATGAATTATATATTAATTTTGTTTTTTAACGAATGCTTATCTTTGTTCCTCAGTGAACACATATGACTTTCTAGATGGATTAAACTCTACATAACTCTCCATATTTTGTTATTGTGAATACTTTCTTTATAATTCACCTTATTTTCTTGTGTATATGTGATGCTGTTTTATATTATTAGATAAAATGCGTTGATTTTCTCTAGGAAGTGGAATTACATATTTTCGTAAGATTTTCATAATATTTTCTACATATTTGTCTACAGTCCAATATTTACATATCATAGGGAAAGGAATAGTTGATCCTTAAAAAAGTTGGAGGGAAAATGCAATAAAACCAAAAATGTCTATAATAGAAAAAGTATTATTAATTTTGTACAGTTCTTCCATATTGAAAAATGAATCAGAGTTATTTATTCTAAAGCTGAATCACAGCCAGGCTCCAAGAAATCTGAAAAAGTGCAATTCCTTTATGATCTATTAATGTTGGAATCTAGAAGGACATATTTCAAAGCTTAGAGTTTCACCTTTCAGATTGTATTTGCCTCCATGGCAACAGAAGTGTAAATATCTATGTGGAATTTGACAGTGAAATGGTGAAGAAACAGCTCAGGAATGTTTAATGCTTAGATTTGTTTTATATTGTCTGTTTTTGATGTTGACTAATTGAATGTTTATCTACAACAGGTGTGTTGTTTGAACTTTTATACAGCATATATGAAATATTTTAGCAGATATTTTGGTCAATGCTAAATAAAAAATCCACGGAAATATGTGGATACTAGCGACTTGTCTGTCAAAAATGGCGGGGCAATAAAGTTGTAAGGCAGGTAGTGCTGTTTGCCACAGACATTATTTTTTTGGGTGGTCTGACATCCTTCGGCGCTCATCGCGAGGCTGTTGGTTGTTGTATTTTGTTTTCTGAGAGGCGCTTTTGCTGTTATTGTTTGGTTGGCGCTGATCAATTTTTTGCGCTTATTGCAAGGCTTTGTGTGCTATGAGCAGCATTGGGGCTGGTTGTGAGGCGCGCGGTGAATGGCTTATGTGTTTATTGCGATAGTGTTTTTTTTTGTGTATATGTGTTTTTGTATGCTAATTAAATGATTAATAAATTAATAAATGAATATACTCTACCTATTTTGAGGTAATATATGGAGGAAGCATTGTGCTGAAGAGCTGACAATCTGTTTCAATGTTCCTGCAGCATACAATGTAGGTTTGCACTGTTGTGGAGCTGAGGTGTAAGTGTCAGCAATGTGTGCAGTGTGTAGTGTAAATAGGCTGAGTGCGCGAGGGAAAGCCATTAGGGTAGCTGTGTACTTCCGCATTGTGTAAGTTAGTGTTGTAAAATGGCGGCGAACATGTATGTGGTACGCATGTGTGGATGATTTAGCGTCCTTGCTAAAAGTGTATCTTCAGCTCCTAGTTCTTTTTTGAAAATCCGTGTGCCAAATGCTGTTGTTTTGCGGCTTTAGGGTCGTGTAGCCTCGTTTTCGGTAAGTTCGTAAGTATTGATTGCGTGTTAGATCTATTTTGTTAAAGTGGCGCTTGTGTGTGTGTAACTGCTTGAGAGGCACCGTAGGGCCTCCACCTCCGCAAATGCGGCCCCTTGCTTCGCGAGGGTCCGCATTCGCGGCCTGCAATGAGCCTTTGGCTCATTGCAGTCGACGTTGGAGCATCCACCTTCCGCAAATGCGGCCCCTCGCGAGGGACGCAGTTATTGCGAGCTCGCAAAGCGTGACGACAATTCGTAGTTTGACAACTATTATATGTGATGAAATGCTTCTTAATTTCTTGCAATCGCTATGTACCTACTTTTACTTTAATTATAGTTTTTTATCTATGTAACATTAATTTATATCTTTTTTATTCCTTAATATGACTTAGTGGTGCATTTCAGAGTAGGCTAATAAGGCCTACATCTATGACCTGTTTCCTTATGTTGATGCATAGAGTAGCATCTTAGAGCCTTATTCATTTAGAAGCACGCATCTCGCAGTATACAGGCTGTATGTCTGCGAGCTTGCTGCAGGCTCTCAGTGTGCTACAATTACAGTGCTATTCAATTGAACAAGCCTGCAAGTTACGGACCGAAAGCCGAAACTATGCACCTGGGCGGGAACATGATCAATTAAGCAAGGCCATAACTACCCATTTCCAAACAGCCAATAGAAAATGAGACGTCATCATTACGTCAGTCTAAGATGGAGGTTACATGTCAATCAGTTAGGGTTTTCGGAGTCCTATATGCGATCAGACTCGAAAAACAGCAAAATATTAAATAATAAAAATGAATGCCGATACTGTCCATGTGGCTGGCCTGATATTTATTAACTCATTGATTGATATAACCCTGAAATGAAGAATAAAATAAAATTAATTTTGATTGCCGATTTGCGAGCTTGAGACTGTTGTGCAATTAATTCTAATGTATTTGATAGCTTTCCCCGTCATTTACAGTGCAGTATTGATATTTTATTTGCATTTACAATGCTACTGGCATGTCTTTAACCCCTTTGTGGGTCCTCTCTAGTACTCATAGGATTTTCTTCTACATTTGCCGTTTACGGGTGTGAAAATATTTGCAGTCTTGCGGAATTGTAGCAATTGAATAGTTTTCAACTGAATCGTAAAAGGGCATGGTACTTGACTAAATGACAAGCAATTCTGCAGAACCAGGCTACACTGAGCATTAATTTATGTTGACAGCATTTGTTAATAGAATAAAAAAACAAATATAGCCAAAAAAGTAATATAAATCTACCCAAAATTCACCCATTTGAGGGAGAGATATGTGTAGGTGTCACGACATAGAGATGAGGAGCCACATGCACCCCAAACTCTCCTGCTTTCTGCTACAAGAACAATGTCTGCGGTTGTTACTTTTGGGGTTAAATCTCTCAGCGTCCAGCATGCCTCATGTCCATTTCTCAGGAACTCTGGAAAGCACTAGTTACAGGCTCTTAATAAATTATTAAAATATGATAACCAATTTGTTCTATCCCTTTATGAAGGATAGCACAGAATAAAAGAAATAGAAGCATACACTCCCTTGCTTAGAATGTCAGAATCCGACTGCCTTTATTCTTTCTTCCACAGATATTTTTAAAACAGTTCCAAAGATGCACCCCACACCTTCCTCCCCCAACATTCCTTCCTCTGAGATGTTTCTGTTGTCAATAGGTAGAGAGGTGTTAGATTTCTCTTGGTCCCAGATCTGGTCTGTTTTATAACCCCAGAGGGGCAATTAAGTTCAACATTTTATGACCTAGATACAAAGAATCTGATCAAAATAACTTGGTTTACCCCCCCCCCCCCCTGGAAACCAGTGACTTATATTATATCCTAGGGCCTACTTCTGAGCGCAAATACATTCTTTAAACTTTATACTTAAAAACAACATGTCACAAGTCTAATGTCTATTTTAATAGCATTTGATAATAACAACTCAGTGTGTTAGAGTCCCAAATAAAAGGGTTGCTTGTGGAGTTCATGGGAGTCCCAAAATCAGTCATGGCAGTAGGTTTGAGTCATAACAGCTGTTTAATTTACATACTGATATGACAAATTAAAACCCCTTCTGGTTCGCTACTTTGTCATGGTGAAGGGCGTGTGCACCTCAATGAAGCTGTAAGCCATACCATATAGGGTCACCCAAGATGGGCAGGTCATAATAGAGAGGTCAGATAAATTGTGGTCCACTGGAGAAGGAACTGGCAACCCACTCTAGTATCTTTGCCATGAAAACCTTATGGATTGGCACAACCAGACATTACATCTGCTTGGTGTGCTGTGGTTCATAGGGTTACAGTGAGTCGAACTCGACTGAATGGCTAAACAAAATGACTTACAAAGCTTGTTATATTTTGGATCTTCTTCAACACATAGTTTAGAGGTTTTTTTTGTTGTTGCTCAGTAACCTACTACATATTGTGGATAAAAATAATCCATGTATGTCTACTACAGTCAGCAAAAATCTAACTAACCTGTCCTTCTTTTTGCTCTGCTGACATGTCTTCTAGTTAATAGCTGGCCACATAAAATGCTAGTCTATTACTCAGCAAACAAACATATTATTTTTCTAGCCATGTCAATCCTGTATGATGCTATCTTCAGAGACTTCTCTTGTGATATTGTTAGGTCTTAAATGCTGCTTTCTGCGAAGAAGTGTCATTGCAGCTCTCTGCAATCATTCTTTCATGGAATAAAAGGGCTAATAACAATCTTGCTATGAAAACAACATACAGCAGATGCTTTCAAATAGCTACACATACATTCATTACCACATAGCCTTCAATCATTGCTCACCTGTATGAAATAACATTTTTTAGTTACAGAAGTGAAAATATTTTGTCAGCTAGCAGTAAGTGCTACAGCCCATCATATGTTTATGCCATTAATCGTTCGGTTGGGCAAAACATAAAGTGATGCTGCATTATTATTTAAAAAAAGAACTGCAGTTAAGAAATCTACATCTGCAGAGCAAGGGGAAATGCAATGCAGTGCAGTACAGTCAATCAAATTTACCTACTATTCAGCTTTCAGTGAGCAAATCTTCATTGCTAATATACTGCTGTAGTTGGTATTACTTCTTAGAAAACATTTCAACCTAATGTGCCTATAAATGCATTTTATGTTATTTATTTTCGGACAAAATAAGAAGGAAATTTAGCAATTACATTTTAAGTGACAATTTATATATTTAGTTGTTGTTGTTCAGTCCTTCAGCCGGATCCTACTCTCAGTTACCATATGGACGCAGCACACCAAGTACATCTGTCTTTGTTTCTGGTTGTGCTTATCTATAAGGTTTTCATGGCAAAGATGTTTGAGTATATTGCCAGTTCAATCTACAGTGGATCGCAATTTGTCTGACCTCACTGCTACTGACCTGCCCATCTTGGATGACCCTACATGCTATAGCTCACAGCTTCAGGTAATCTGGATATCCTTGCTTGTATTCTGTTGTCATTTGTCATTTATTGGAAAAAAATACAGAGAGCTACACATGCCCTTCATCACGATAAGGTAGCGATACAGAAGTGGTTATATGCACGGTTGAGTCAAATTATTATGACCTAAGCTAATATTCCAAATAACAGCTGTGTGCAGCACGAAGAGCAAGTAGACGGCATGAGTCAATAAGATGCTGGAGGGTTGGCAAGGGTATCTGGAGCCATGCAGATTTCAGTGCATCCGAAAGCTGCTGAAGAGTGCGTGGGAGAGGATTCATATGGTGAAAATGGCAATCGAGGTGGTCCCACAGGTGATCGATGGGGTTCAAGTCTGGGGCATTTGGAGGCCAGGGAAGCAATTGGAAGTCTTCACCGTGCTCCTCGAACCACTCCCAGACAATTCTAGCTGCATGACATGTTGCATTGTCCTGTTGGAAGACCCCATTTGCTCCAGGGAAGACAACCTGTATGGGTGTACTTGATCTGCAAGGATATATATACAACCCAATCTTTTGAGAGTGCCTTCCAGAGGTATGAATGGACCCAGACAATGCCAAGTAAACATTCCCAGACCATAATGCTGCTTGTGTTCTTCCAACAATGGTTGCAGAGTGTTTGTTCTCTGAGGTTTCACGCCTGACACGCCAACGTCCGTCCAGTCGATGGAGCACAAAATGTGACTCATCAGAAAAGGCAACCCTTTGCCAATCATAATTTCAGTACTGTTGTGGAATTCGAAGCCGTTTCTGACGATAAACCGTCGTCAGCAATGGTGCAGTGACCAGCCATTTGCTTCGGAGCCCCACAAGCAACAGGGTTAGACACACGTGTGGTAGCCCCCTGGACATTCACCTGTGACATCAATGGATCCACAATTTCCATTCTGTTTATTCGCAATGGTGCCATTTGTCCATGTGGTTTGACCCTGTATATACAGTATATATATATATATATATATATATATATATATACACACAGTATCTCACAAAAGTGAGTACACCCCTCACATATTTTATTATATAGTTTCATGTGACAACACTGAAGAAATGACACTCTGCTACAATGTAAATTAGAAAGTGTACAGCCTGTATAACAGTGTGAATTTGCTATCCAACATGATAACGACCCCAAACACACCTCCAAGACGACCGCTGCCTTGCTAAAGAAGCTGAAGGTAAAGGTGATGGTCTGGCCAAGCATGTCACCAGACCTTAACCCTATTGATTATCTGTGGGGCATCCTCAAATGGAAGGTGGGGGAGGGAAAGGTCTCTAACATCCAGAAGCTCCCTAATGTCATTATGGAGGAGTGGAAGAGGAATCCAGTGGCAACCTGTGAAGCTCTGGTGAACTCCTTGCCCATGAGGGTTAAGACAGTACTGGAAAGTAATGGTGGCCACACAAAATATTGACACTTTGGGCCCAATTTGGACATTTCCTCTTAGGGCTGTACTCAATTTTGTTGCCAACGGTTTAGACATTAATGGTTGTGTGTTGAGTTTTTTTGAGGGGACAGCAAATTTACACTATACAGGCTGCACACTTACTACTTTACATTGTAGCAGAGTGTCATTTCTTCAGTGTTGTCACATGGAAAAATATCACATATAATAGTTGTCAAACTGCGAGTCGTCGTCATGCTTTGCGAGGGACACTGTTCTGGCCATAAATGCGGCCCCTCACAAAGCGGGGGGGGCGCATTTGCAGAGATGGAAGCTCTACGGCGCCTCACTCCCGGTAAAAATAAACCCAGAAAAGAGCAACTTTGAAAAAAAAAAACACACCGCGGGACTTAGAAAAAATAAAAATTCGACCCGCGGGACTTATAAAAAAAAAAATATGAGGTCACAAAAATACGAACTTAACGGCCGAAACACGTATATCAAAAAACACAAAAAACACTGAAAAATAACAAAAAACATAACAAATACATCACACACAGCACGGGGGTACAGCCAGGACATCTGGGTGTGAGGTTGCACGCAAATGAAAGTTGATTTTAAGGAGTTTCGCCACTTGAAAATCGGCTAAGTGAGAAAAAAAATGGCGGACGAAAAAAAATGAAAACAAGGCTCCATGACCCCGAAGCGCAGAAAACACGTACGACTTTTAATTACGAGCCGTGGAACTTACAAAAAATACGAAGTTAAAGTCCAAAATGCGTACATTCAAAGAAAAAAACAAATACAAAATACAAAAAAAAACAAAAAAAACACACAGAGCATGGGGGGATCGCCATGACATCTGCCAGTGAGGTTGCACGATAATTAAAGTGGAATTTAACGTGTTTAGGAAATAAAAAATCGGCTAAGCCAAAAAAAAAAAAAAAAGAGGCTACACGACCCAGAAATGCGCAATACACCGCCAGGCATGTACGACTTTTTTCCAGGGACGTAAGAGGTACACAAATTCACAGTTAGGTAGCACGGAAAATGCTCACGACCCGCGTAGCACATAGACAAACTACGCCATTTTACAACACTAACACATTACATATATATCTGTCTTTGTGATGAGAGCCAAAGGCGCTCATAGAAACAAAAGTAAATGAGAGGAGCGGCTCCCTATGAGCTCCAAAGGCGTTTGCTCAGCGTGAGGCTCGCAATGAACACCGAAGGTTCTCAGAGTAGAAAAAGCTTTACATTGTGAGTCAAACAGCATTGCCATGGCTTAACATTTTTGACAGGCAAGTCGCTAGTAATAAAATATTTACAAAAATGTGAGGAGTGTACTCACTTTTGTTAGATACTGTATATATATAGTAGATTATTTCGTTGCGGTTCATTTCAGTATGGCTTCTTGGGTTTTTTTGCAGAGTATTTTTGATCATAAAAATCTATTTTTAATAGAACTTAAAAGAAGGCTGACACCTCAAAACAATTTGACTACTTTATTAGGTAAAATTTACCCACACTCCCCAAAGTAAAATATGGGAATGGTTGGTTGGCCATGCAGGCAAGGCAATACTGAAGAGGTCGCTTTTATATTATTTTTGTCTGACCAACCCGGCACAATTAGGTGTATGTCATACATCATGTTGGTGTATCTGAATTAGTTTCTATTTTGCTTACACAGATATCATATAAAAATGATTTTAAACTATTTTTAATCTTAATAAATATCTGTGATCATCACATCCTTTAAACCCTCTATGGAAACGAATAGCACCATATGCACGTTAGCTAAAACCTCCATCGGTTTCCTTCCAACCACATGAAAGAGCAGCTTTGGCAAGCTGGACACCTGCTTCCAAAGCCTGGAAAATGAAATCTATTTGAATGATGTAGTGTCTGGTCTGTCAGAAATCTTATACTGTAGAATAATCCAAATCTTTCTGTTTGTAAATCAGAAGAAAATTGTATCAGAATTAGAATTTATTTTACATTACTGTTGTATGATATGGTTTATTTACAATGCAATTTAAAAGCTGGAAATCCGTGCTTGAATTTGTGTCCAAAAAGTGAAACTGCTGTCATCTTATTGGAAAATAATACAGAGAACTATGTGCTGCTAGTACATTCTTGTCCATATTACAGATTCAGTAGGCATTTTATGGTGTTATTATATTAGTCTGCAGCCAGGGTAGTGACAAATGAAGATAAACCTAGTGTCATGTTCTTTATCATGCTGTACGCTTGCAATATATTCTCATGTCTCCTATCGGTTACTTTCAGAGACTTTAGATTCTAAATAATATTATAACTAAGTAATGTACAGCCATCACAAAAATACCTTTTACTTAATGTCAGTTTGGTTAACATACCTACAGTTATTCCAAAAACATCTGAACAGAGTCTGTTTAGATTAAATTAATACAATCATCTGCAGACTATGAATTTCTATTTCCAAGTGCACTTTGTATAACCAAAACCGTAACACCACCTGATCAGGCTACTAAGAAGTACTTTATTCACAATGTATTAATAATCTATTAGGTACTAAACTTTATTAACTTGCTTATTTGTGTTCTAATTGCACCTATATCTTAAAAAAGTTGTGTCACTGTGCTGGTGTTACTGTGTAGAAATAGTATACTCTTATTTGGGAAGCTATTTTTTCAATTAAGCAGTGTTATTTTTTTCACAAAGTATACATAACATAAATAAAATAAACAAATAAAAGTGCATTATATTTCTTCTGCGTTTGCTTTTTGGATTGTGGTCATTACCTTGTCTATATGAAACAAAAGCAAACCAAGAAGCAAATTTACTAAGCATCTGAAGTGCATCACCTCCTGATTTACTATGTACTATTCTCGATGGGGAAAAAAGCTCTTCTCATGTTATCTCAGCTCTTCTCACCTCATGTCTGGTGAGAAAGTGCTTAATACATTCTCCTCCATATAATTTATAATACTGCAGAATACAGTCAAATATTCCCAGAATCTAACATGATCCAATGCTGCTAACCACTTCAATGGACCATATTGGTCTTACTACTGGGCATTCCCACCACGTATGAGGAAAGTTGTCCATTCCCTGAAACAATTTATGTTATAAGTGTTGTTTATGTTATGTAGTCACAATGCTGGCAAATATAAAGTTTAAAAAAGTTAAAAGTTTTTCAAAATGTGAAGCGTATCACTTGCTTGTCCACAATCTCTCCCAACAGTCTCAAAGCTTATTGCATTTTTTGATAACACAACTGGAACTTAATAGGCAAACTGCATTGGCTGTGACATCATAACAATCATGTCTCATATGTTTCCAGTATATGCTAATGACGTGACGTCACATGCGCGCCACGTCATTAGCATTGGCCGGAAGCAGCGGAGGCCGGAGCAGAAGGTAAGTGAGGGGAAAGGGAGAGGGGGAGGTATTTAGAGGGGAAAAGTGAGGAGGGGGGGTTTAGAATGAGGAGGGGGGTTTAGAATGAGGAGGGGGGGTTGAGGATGAGGAGGGGGAGGGAAAGAGACACCGGGGGTTAGAGAGACACAGGGGGGTAGAGAGACACGGGGGGGTTAGAGAGACACAGGGGGGTTAGAGACACACGGGGGGGGGGGGGGGAGTGACTCGAGTATAAGCTGAGGGGGCCCTTTTTAGCCTTAAAAAAAGGGCTGAAAAACTTGGCTTATACTTGAGTATATACGGTATCTTATTTTCTCCTTTCTTGTCACCTCTTGTCAAGCTCCTTAAGGACTTTTCAGTAGCTGCACATACTGTTTGAAGAGTGTTAATAGACAATTTTATTGAGGAAAATCTTGTCAACTCATATTCACCATTTAGAGCTTTCCAAGACTTAGTTCATGAATGAATTATGATTAAATCCGATCTAGTTTTAGGTAATTATTCTACTTTTAACTAAAAAATTTCATGCAACAAACATGGATCTAACTAAAATTTGTCAATGCCCTTCGATCTAAAAGAGTGACCTGATTGTGATGCTTTCCATATGTGTGTTAGTATTCTGGCTGATAATATTTTGTGATATTAGATATTGTCAATCCCCCTTTACTGAACGTATTTTGTGTTATGCTGCATCTTATTCTATGCACTTTCTTTTTTCCAAACAAATATAGATATGTGATTTCTTAATATAGGAATTAGGAATCCTAATTAGCAAAGCTCTAAATAAAAAAGGACTTGACGCGCTGATATTCCCCCTAACTATGAGTTCTCCAAATATTACCATCTCTCTAACTGAATCTTAATTTTAGAAAATAAGGGTTCAAAACATGTTTTCAATAGCTCTCCAGGTTAGGCATGGAAACATGGGTATCAAATAAATTGAGGAAAATGTCAACAGCAAAAATTGAATGCTTATATAACTTACATCCTGCTTTAATTCCAGAAATACATTTATGCTGTCTAATATCTTAAGCTAAAACCTCAAAAGTTAAAACAAATGAGAGTGAAGTCAGAGGACAACACTGTTTTAGAACATTGGTTAAGCAAGGGGTTTGGAAAAAGCAACTCCTTCATTCTAACTGTAGAATTACAATACAACGCTATCACTCAATTTAAAAAACTCTCTTCAAGCCCAAGATATTTTAATGTTGGTTTCAAAAAATCCCTGCTCACCCTATCAAATGCTTTCTCAGTATCCAGCAACAGGGCCAATCACATTGATATGTTAAAATTGTTTGATCAATCTGTTAGTACAGTCTAATCTCTGATTAATTAATACAAAACCTGATTAATCATCCAAGTATACTGGTCAATCTATTAGCCAAAACTTTAGAATTTATTATTTATCCACATTTATCAAAGAAAGTGGACATAAAACTCTCTGATAGATATAAATAGATCTCTACAAATTATCAGCAACTCTGCTGTCTGCTTTGATATTTGTGATACATATCTGCAGAATCAACAATGAAATATATACTACATGTTCTTCCCTATCTGTATAAACTGATTCATAGCCCACCTTCTTAAAGGTTAAAATCGTAACCCCTTGTCCTTTTTTTAGAAGCAGAAACTTTAATATGTTGCAAATGAGTGTTGATGAGTTTTGGGATAAACCCTGATTCCTGATTGGCTTCCTGAATACATTATATATCCACATTCTGGGACCTAAAATTATACAAGATCAGTGTCACCTTTGAGGATATTTAAGCCCCTGGATATTCCCCACCCCCCCCTTATCTCAGCTGCATCCCACTCAATATAGGACCCTGTACATGGGGGAATAAGTTTATACCAGAAGGAGGCATAAGGAGCATATCCTTCTACTCTAATACAGTTTCATATACATACTTTGTGTACTTTTAGCTAAAGCTGTAGGTGAAATATCCGCAAATATCTTTATATTTACAAATGGGGCTTACAGTGTTTTCTTTTTATACATTGCTTTTGTTACAGCTTCCCTATATGATATAGAATGACACTTCACCATAACATCCCTTGGTATTTTAGCATCTAATCTAGAAAGTAACGGCAATCTACCATATATACTCGAGTATAAGCCGAGTTTTTCAGCCCTTTTTTAAGGCTAAAAAGGGCCCCCTCGGCTTATACTCGAGTCACTCCCCCTAGTGTCTTTCTAACCCCCCCCGTGTCTCTCTACCCCCCTGTGTCTCTCTAACCCCCCCGTGTCTCTCTAACCCCCCGTGCCTATCTAACCCCCCGTGTCTCTCTACCCTCCTGTGTCTCTTTCCCTCCCCCCTCCTTATCCTCAACCCCCCTCCTACTCATCAACCCCCTCCTCAACCCCCTCCTCACTTTCTCCCCTCTAAATATCTCCCCCTCACTTACCTGCCGGCACCCGGTATATGCTAATGACGCGGCACGCATGTGACGTCACATGCGTGCCGGGGTCAAGACGGAGCAGAGGCCGGAGAAGAAGCAGGTAAGTGAGGGGGAGGTATTTAGAGGGGAAAAAGTGAGGAGGGGGTTGATGAGCAGGAGGGGGGTTAAGGTTGGGGGGGTGAGGAGGGGGTTGATGAGGAGGAGGGAGGTTGAGGAGGGGGGTTGAGGTTGAGGGAGGGTGAGGAGGGGGATGAGGATGGGGGGTTGAGGATGAGGATGGGGGATTGAGGATGGGGGTTGAGGAGGGGGTTGATGAGGAGGAGGGAGGTTGAGGTTGAGGAGGGGGTTGAGGTTGAGGGGGGGTGAGGAGGGGGTTGATGAGGAGGAGGGAGGTTGAGGAGTGGGGTTGAAGTTGAGGGGGGGTGAGGAGGGGGATGAGGATGGGGGGTTGAGGATGAGGATGGGGGGTTGAGGACGGGGGTTGAGGATGGGGGTTGAGGAGGGGGTTGATGAGGAGGAGGGAGGTTGAGGTTGAGGAGGGGGGTTGAGGTTGAGGGGGGGTAAGGAGGGGGTTGATGAGGAGGAGGGAGGTTGAGGAGGGGGGTTGAGGTTGAGGGGGGGTGAGGAGGGGGAGGAGGATGGTGGTTGAGGATGAGGATGGGGGGTTGAGGATGAGGATGGGGGGTTGAGGATGGGGGTTGAGGATGGGGGGTTGAGGGGGGGGTTGATGAGGAGGAGGGGGGTTGAGATTGAGGGGGGTGAGGAGGGGGATGAGAAGGGGGGGTTGAGGATGAGGATGGGTGGGTTGAGGATGGGGGGTTGATGTTGAGGTGGGGGGTTGAGGTTGAGGGGGTTGAGGATGGGGGGTTGAGGATGAGGATGGGGGTTGAGGGGGGAGGATGAGGATGGGGGTTTGAGGGGGGAGCATGAGGATGGGGGGTTGAGGAGTGAGGTTGAGGGTGGGTTGAGGAGAGAGGATGAGGAGGGGGTTGAGGATGAGGAGGGAGGTTGAGGATGAGGAGGGAGGTTGAGGATGAGGAGGGAGGTTGAGGAGGGGGTTGAGGATAAGGAGGGAGGTTGAGGATGAGGAGGGAGGTTGAGGATGAGGAGGGAGGTTGAGGTTATGGAGGGGGTTGAGGTTGAGGAGGGGGTTGAGGATCGGGGGGTTGAGGATGAGGGGGTTGAGGATGAGGAGGGAGGTTGAGGATGAGGAGGGAGGTTGAGGATAAGGAGTGGGGTTGAGGAGGGAGGTTGAGAATGAGGAGGGGGGTTGAGGAGGGTGATAAGGGAGGGGGAAGAGACACAGGGAAGGGAGAGGGGAAAAAAGACATGGGAGAGAGAGGGGGGACACAGGGGGCAGCACATTTTCCAACCTCGGCTTATACTCGAGTCACTCATTTTACCCAGTATTTTGTGGTAAAATAGGTGCCTCGGCTTATACTCGGGTCGGCTTATACTCAAGTATATACGGTATGTATTAAGTCCAGATCCTTATCACCCTGACTGTCCAAACCCAATATCACTCCCAGAATGCTTTTCACATAGTCCTTTAATTCAGAATTAGGGACCACTTCTGGGATTCCCCTTATTCTGATATTATATCTTCTGGAATAGTCTTCTGCTTTAGTTGCTTTTAAATTCAAATTAATGATCTTTTCCTCTAGCTTATGGGAATATAACTTTAACGCTGTAAATTCTTGCGTCAAATTGTAGTTTTCCTACAAATTGTATTAATTGATTGATCCATTTCTGATGCTTACAGTTGTGACAGTTCTAAGTCAATGTCTTTATTCTTAGACAAACAAAAACTTGATGGCGATTTTGGGCCAAAATGTTTTTTATCTTTTATCATTTTCGGAGGATTTTTATCCTTTTCCATTGTACTACTTTAGTTAGATATAAAGATATGTTTTCTGTTTTATATCTAAGATGATCCAATCAGTAGTTATACAACAATAAGGGTAAAATAAATGCTGCTGTATACTTTCAAAGGAAAATCAATTGGTAATTGTATATTTCCTTAATAGGATTAGTCCATATATTCCATAAACCTTAAAAGTTTAAGATTTGGGGTCAAGTGAGTTATATTTCAAAGAGAATACTGAGTATCTTGTGTATAGAGATACATTTGCACTAATTCTTCCTATATATGTTGTGTGTTGTCTTAATATTTTCCACCCTATTTGCTATTTTACACCTTTGGGGGCTCCAACAGCATAAGCCACCTGTTAATATTACTGTGTATACACAGCATGAGAATTGGTGGGTCAGCATATATAACCCATTAATAGCATCAATAGAGCAATGCACCGTCAACCTTTGTTTGCCACCTTCAGACTATTGCCAGACCTTGATCCTGCTTTTTTATCCTGGTGACTTCAACCTCCTTTTTAGCTTATAATAGTAGCACTGATAGTAAGCATTTTTTCACATTACTTTATATGTTTAGGGGATACAAAGGGTTAACCTTAGAAGAGATTCTCTCATAATCACCCCTCCATTGTATACTATTCCCCTGACCCTTCTCCTTGCCAAATCTTTACTGGAAACACAATATTTTTTTGAATATACCAATTTTTACTTCCCCTAATCTGGGGGTATATTATGTATTATGTAGCATTATATCTAGCATTATATGCTAACAAATGGACTTTAAACATTCCATCAACAAAAACCACATGTCAGTGTTATTTTATATTTGTGTCCAGGATGGTTGAGGGTCACAATATATATCGCCTTATTGTTGTCAATAAAGCACAGTTCAAGCAGGCTATATCTTTCAAAAGAAGTATAGTCCTTTTTCAATATATCAATAGTTGCTTCCACTTTTCTGAAGGCATATAGCGGTGTCTCTTACCTCCCTCATCCACAACACAATGCACAGTCCTTTCTCTTGTACGTTACCCTCACTTGTCTCCTGTTGCACATTGAGCCGATGACTCTTACCGCAGCATCTTCTATTTCTTCTAGGTCTGAAGCATAGCCCTGGAAAACGGAGCTCTGAGGCATGTAAGGTTATTGCAGCCTACCTCTAAGACGCTGTCCTCCTGCATCCGCCAGACGCTTTTGCGTGTCTACAATACAACACTTCCCAGACCCTGGATATTCTGAGATACAACTTTGAATTTATTAATTTCACCCCTCAGAATGTGACTTTTGTTCAAGTCCACCACCCCATACTACTTTCCTTACTATTACTCTTAGCACCTCATGTTGAATTAAATAAACCTTTAAAACATTGGGTGGACGGAATTTTTACATATCTCCAGTCATAAAAAACCCACAGATCACCCACACAAAAAAAAAGTGAAAACAAAAGAAAGTGTTTGGAATTTTTGTTAAGGACAGATCTAAAACAAAATTCCACCTTGTATCATCACCACCTCGGGTTGTATACCCACTCCTGAAGTGGTTTAAACTATTAACACCTTAGTGCTTGGTACATAATAACAAAATGAGTTACATTTGTATGTGAAAAGCTAAAACAATATAAAAACAGTTTATTTACAAGTACTTTGCTGTAAAGTTGTTATAGATGGACCTGGGGAGATTTTTAATCCACCAAAAGATGCTGAAAGTTTAGGCTTTACAACAGCAGCTTTAAAAATTAACAGCCTTATTAAATTGCGATTCAGTAAATTTAAAAGGGCTCTATTTAAGCACACAGCATATTTTAATTACAGAAGTTTTTAGTTAGTGAAAGACCTTGCTTTTGTAAAGGTCTTCACTAACTAAAAACTTCTGTAAAAAAAGAATATGCTGTGTGCTTAAATAGAGCCCTTTTAAATTTACCAAATCATAATTTAATAAGGCTGTATATCTTTATAAACATACAAAAGCTCACTTTTTATGGTGTCTCTAGGATCTTCTCTTGTTAATCTCCTAGGCTTAGGCAATTGGTGAGTTCTATCTAGCTTTTAACATGCTTTTGAGAGATCTTTACTGTGATGTGGTCCAAATTGTGCTGAATTAAGATGCCCTTTAAAGAAATCTAAGAAAAGGACAGACTATACTTGCAGGTAGCTTGCAGACTATCCTATATCAGGTGCATGTTGCTGATATCTTGATGTTACTCAGTATTCAAACATTCAGCATTCATTTATCATACAAACTGATGTTTGCAATCTATCTTGTTATCAGTTTAATGCTGTTTTTCATTACTATTTTAGTTTATTTTATTAAAACATACTTTACTGTCAGCACCTTTGAACTATTTCTTTCTTTTGCATATTATAAAGTTTACTCTTCATGGTTACAGAGTTTTGTGTTGGTTTGTTTTTTTACATATTTTGATACCCAATGCATGCAAACTCATATCTCTCTGTAATTCCAGTTTACATTAATCATTTGAAGAACTAGAAATCATCAGAAAAAAACATGTTTAAAAAGATAAAAATGCTAAATCTGTTAATTTATAACTTGGTATATGCAGCCCTGGGCATCTCCATTGCTGTTTTATTAGAAGCCCATACCTGCAAGTGTTTTTGTCTTCTCAAGTGTGAAGTAATTGGAATAAGAATGTTGCATAAATAGGATATAAATTATAGGGAGACCATAGTTCAAATTTTCATGTCATAAATTTTAAAGAATATGGTTTATACATCACAAAAGTTTTTTTTTTATGATTTCAGGCAAATCAGCAATAAAGTAAAACAGAAATAGATTAAAAGCAAGGCTTTTAATCTCCCTTAAAGGTCCACTGTAGCTTGGTAAAAGCTTAAAATGATTCTGAATTATGTAACAAAATAGCTACATTAGCAGGTACGCAAGAGAGAAAATTCTAATGATTTTAGAGAAAATCTTGTATTTAGATGACTTTGAATGTAATATGGCAGTCCATCTTTGACTGCTAGTCTGTCTGTAGATTGAGGTGGTGGGTTATCCAATAGAGCCTTACTCGACCATTCTATTCTATTGTCTAGAGGATATTTGAAAGGAAGCTTTTAAAAGAAGTCAATGCAGCTTTTATCTGCATCTACTGTTCCTTCCACTCCTCCCAGGTTTGTAATGCTTTTACAAAGACAAAATATATGTCATTATTGATAACCCTGCAGAGGTTGCAACTGATCTGACAGATGCAAAATGTTTTCACTCTTACATATATCCAGTGTATAGCGTGAAACGCATGAGTAGCTGCACATGTGTATATTTCTAGTGATATACTGCACTGTTTATGAGGTCAGTTTTACAATAACCCATGTGTAATATTCAGCAGTAAATTGTATATGAGATATACCCCAAATCAGTGTTGGGTGGTTTAGTTTTTTATTTTTATTTAGCGTATATGCTTTGAGATGGTGAAGAGCTTCACTGATTGTAACTCAAATCTGATGAGGAGAATGATAGAGTCGAATGTGAAAATGAAGGTGATTTAGAAGATGATGATTCTGATACCAAACAATATATTTCAAGTGAAGAAAGCGAAAACGAATTAGACACAAATAATGAGTATTTTTCTTTAGACGTAAGTGTGGGTTTAGACAATATACTGCATCCAAGCCTAGTAAATATGGAATACAAAGAAATTCTATGGCCGATTCAAAAGTATTTTATACTGTAAATCTTAAATATATATGCAGGTAACCACAGCAAAGGTCCATACTGGATTATTAATAAACCACTACTGATATGTAATCAAGAGACTCGCAAAACCAATTTACTCTTCAGGACATAATAATACAGCCGATAAGTGGTTCCTTGATATAAATCTTCTCACCGACTTGAAAAAGAAACCACTTTCATATGTAGGTACTGTTTGTCATGAATCAGCCAGTGGCCATATTGGGTTTGGTGTGAACTATGCTGGGGCCATTTTGTGACTGGCAGCAGTGGCCATTTTGGGCTGGGTTATCTTCCACATGCTGTTGTCATGGGGAAGAACAAAAGGTTTGGGGCCCACTTGTTATGGATATATTGTTATGTTGTGGGCTAGGGGATAAAGTATTATAAGTTTACCCCTTAGCATATCCCCATCCCTTCCATGTTTAGGCTCATTGTAATGGGTGTCATGTGAGGGAGCTGGTGGGATGTGTTGGTTCTATGTGTGTGAAACATTGTATGTAGTATTTGTAAATATGAATGTATGTTATTATATTAGTATGTCATTATATTGTAGAGGGGAAGCCATTGAATACAGCCAAACCTCCTTTGTTCCCAAAGGCCTGTTAATCCCATTAGCTAAGTATCCAGCAGAGAACTAACAATGGGAAGCTCACAGCTGGAGAGCAGACAGGCAGGCACCCAGAAACAATGGGATGGCCTGAAGGCTTCTCATGGGCACAAGAGAACCAACGTATGCTTTGCCCTGGAGAGTCAGACCCCAAATGAATTAGTTGGCCTTGCCTAGTGGGCGGACCTGGGAGGGGACTTTTGGTTCACACACAGTTCCCCTTCATGATTGGCCAGACGTCATTTGGGGCTGGCTAACGGTAGCCACTTCCCCCATTCTTGTGTGATGTGGTTAAATATGCTGTTCTAAAATAAAACATGGTTCATAATTTTCATCAAGACTTTGTGTGCAGGTGTATTATTGATCCAGGGGCATATGCTGGCAGAGGAGATCGTTTCTGACTCCCTTCCAGGTTTTCCCAGGCACACTACCAAAAGCTGGGACTTATGCTCTTGCATCCGCAAGGAAGGTCCATTGGTCTGAGTCACCCAAATCTTAGGTCTAAAACCTACAGGAGATAAGAGGACTAGGATCCTCTATACTCCATCATCATTGTAGGTTGTGACAATTGGTGGCATTGGTGAGAGACTCCACAGAAAGACCAGCAATGGAACAGACGGATATCACCAAAGAAGCAACAAGACGGTTTAAAGCAGCCAGGCACTTATACCCCAGTAAGATGACCGCACAAGAGGTGTCCAACTCACTAGACCAGCATTGCCAGAGGATCTGGCAGGAGCGCAATGGAGCGAGAACTCCAGCTCAGCAAAGACTTGGCTAAAGAGAGACATTGCGTCTAGAGAAATGGATGGCGATTCTGAATCTGTGGCAGGACGATGAGCTAATGGGCTGGCTGGAAGTACTAGTAAGAAAAGAGGTTGCCTTGGAGAACCAATATCACGTTTTTCACGCCAGAATAGTTGGTGGCCTTGGAGAGGAGTTTGATTTCCGCTTGGAGATAGATTCTGGCCTCCAAGACATTGTGTATGGTGATCCTGAAGGGGGCATAGGAACCTTTAAAAGGCACAACAACTTGTTTGTGGAACGCTGTCGTGGTCTGGGACTGGAACTGTGGTCCATGGAGGCTAATTTAATGGTACACCTGATTGAGCAGGAACTGCAGCTGGAGGAGGAGTATTTTGAGTTGTGGGACGAGATCTATGGGGAGACATTTTGCCCATCAAGAGGGGAACAACCCAGTCAAGAGGACTGGTCGCCAGATTGTTACAACACAGATGGTATGTACCCAAGTGATTGTGTGCAAGGGGTCTGGGGCGAACATAGTGATGGAGAATGCGTTCCTTTAAAAAATATAGAGACTGTGTCAGAGCCTAGAAGGGATGGTAAAGTCAGCTTGGGACCAAATCACCAGCTCCAAGAGCCAGAGACCCAGGGGAATGTTCCCTGGGTGGGGTCAGATAACCCATGTTTGTCCCCTGATACCCCAAGAGACTTAATCCCAGAGGAAATGCTAGCAGAGCACAGTTTCTCCAAACAGGTCTCAACTGAGGACTACCTTCCAGCACAAATCCTGGCAGAAACCCCAGTAACTGCTCAACAGGTAGGGCCAGATGAACTAAGTCTGCCCTCAGAAGTTCTAGGCAATGTGTATGGGCCAGAACTGCTAATGGAGCCAGGGGCTCAGGATAGCCACCCAAGAGACTGTGGGGAGGGCTATGTAATGCACTCTGGGGAAAAGGCCGTAGAGGTCAGGTTGGGTGGGAAGGATAAGATTCCCCAGCCTACAACAGATAACCAAAATCTGTACTCTGACACCCCAGGAGAGTTGCTACAAAAGGTGCTAGGGAAGCACAGAGCCCAGGTGGGCTATGTAATGGACTGTGGGGAGGGAAAGGAACTGGTTCTTAGCTACAGGGAACCAGGCCTCACACAGCAAGAGTGCCAGGGGCACCAAGAGAGTGCCAGGGGCACCAAGAGCCTGACAGGGGAAGCAAGCTTGCCAGCCTTGGCAAAGGAGCCGTGGGTGCAGTGTGGCACCATAGTAGAGGGTGAACCAAGTAGGGAGATACCCTGGATAACCAATGTCCAGAGGCCCACTGGAACAGACACCGCTCCAAAGGCCCAGTTAAACCTGGAGGACTGGGATAAGGGTACCAAGCAAAAGGCCATAGAAGAAGAGCGTCAGCTGAGGGCCCCAAAGCACAGCCTGGGTGGGAATTGCGAGACTCCCCAGCCTACATCAGAGAGCCAAAGCACAGTCATTCAACCCAAGGCAATAGAGGAGGTAAAGGATGAGTGTAAGCACAGCCTGGGTGGGAACAGCGTAGTTCTCCAGGCTGCAACACAGACAGACCCAGGGGAAGAAAACCAGGAGGGTCTGTCCAAAGATACAGATTTCCAGGAGCAAGAGCAAACAGAGCATCCAAGTCCGGACTCCATCAGGGACGCTGGAGTCAAGCGCAGACCGGTATGTACTTTACTGTAGTTATTGTGTTATTGGGCTCCCAACAATAATGATTTTGCTGAGGGAAGTACTGGACTGCCCCCTTGCAATCCCATAGGCCCAGAGACTGTTTTAGAGACCCCAGCCCAGCTGTGGGGACTGGCTGGAGGGAAAGGGGTTGCTATGGGACAGGGGTTGTTTTATGGGGCTCCCAAAAATACGGTTTTGCCTCAGAAGAGTGTATGGGTGCAACCCACTGTGTCCCCAGAGACTTCCATGCTGCTGCCAAAAACAGAGAGATGGGATCCTGGACTGTTTTGGGTGAGGATTGCATGGGAAGAGCAATTTGCTCTATACAGTGGGAGCAAGGCCAAGGGCTGGGGGAGGTCTTTACTCTGCACCTTGCGACAGACAAGAACTGGCCTAGCATACAGAGGGCCTGACCAAACCAGCAGATTCATGACTATCAGCGTAGCTGGGAAAATCTTGAATGTTCCCTGCCCACTTGGGGAAGGATTGTCATGAATCAACCAGTGGCCATATTGGATTTGGTGTGAACTATGCTGGGGCCATTTTGTGACTGGCAGCAGTGGCCATTTTGGGCTGGGTTATCTTCCATATGCTGTTGCCATGGGAAAGAACAAAAGGTTTGGGGCCCACTTGTTATGGATATATTGTTATGTTGTGGGCTAGGGGATAAAGTATTATAAGTTTACCCCTTAGCATATCCCCATCCCTTCCATGTTTAGGCTCATTGTAATGGGTGTCATGTGAGGGAGCTGGTGGGATGTGTTGGTTCTATGTGTGTGAAACATTGTATGTAGTATTTGTAAATATGAATGTATGTTATTATATTAGTATGTCATTATATTGTAGAGGGGAAGCCGTTGAATACAGCTAAACCTCCTTTGTTCCCAAAGGCCTGTTAATCCCATTAGCTAAATATCCAGCAGAGAACTAACAATGGGAAGCTCACAGCTGGAGAGCAGACAGGCAGGCACCCAGAAACAATGGGATGGCCTGAAGGCTTCTCATGGGCACAAGAGAACCAACGTATGCTTTGCCCTGGAGAGTCAGACCCCAAATGAATTAGTTGGCCTCGCCTAGTGGGCGGACCTGGGAGGGGACTTTTGGTTCACACACAGTTCCCCTTCATGATTGGCCAGACGTCATTTGGGGCTGGCTAACGGTAGCCACTTCCCCCATTCTTGTGTGATGTGGTTAAATATGCTGTTCTAAAATAAAACATGGTTCATAATTTTCATCAAGACTTTGTGTGCAGGTGTATTATTGACCCAGGGGCATATGCTGGCAGAGGAGATCGTTTCTGACTCCCTTCCAGGTTTTCCCAGGCACACTACCAAAAGCTGGGACTTATGCTCTTGCATCCGCAAGGAAGGTCCATTGGTCTGAGTCACCCAAATCTTAGGTCCAAAACCTACAGGAGATAAGAGGACTAGGATCCTCTATACTCCATCATCATTGTAGGTTGTGACACTGTTCGTAAGAATAAACCCCAACTACCACCTGAATTAGTGTCCTGTAAAATCAGGCCCGAAAACCTATATTAGTACTAAATGTATTTTTTAAATACATGCAACCTAAGCTGTATTTTTTAATACCACAAGGTTAAAGCAAAACTAAATGCAATAGTTAAAAATTACTGGCTGTAATTATTTATTTTAAACAGTGTGAAAATGTTTTGAAGTAAAGTTCTCCAACAAAAGCATAATATAAATATGCCACTTTTTGGGTTCTTTAATATCACTTAACAGAACCAAATTTGAGATTACGTGTAATTTAGTTAGCCAGCAATTACTTTTTTTCTGTTATTATTAAATTATAGGCTTAATTATAGGCTTAATAAGATTTTCAGGATAGTCTTACATATATCTTGCACATGGAAACCTGCTTTTCTTTAAAGTATTGCTTTGCACATTACACCTACAGCTACCATCCACTTAAAGCATGGCCGCTTATCCTTGCATTCCTCTTTTTTTCTAAGAGAAGGGTTCAAACTTGTGAATGTTCAATGATTTCTAAGGCTCCTAGTACTTTATATCAAGTAAGCAGTTAAGAAAAAGAAAGCGAAAACACACCCATAGGTAGCTTTTATATCTCATTCCCTACAATAAATTAATTTTTCATACAACATATGTCTGACTACTGTGTTACTTTCAGTTTGTTTTAATAAAAAAAAATACATTTTGTACTTCTTCATAAGTGCATACTGTAAAAATTGACTTTAATAAATGTAGCTGTGATGTTAAAATTCACTTAATAAATTATCAAATGTGTTTCAGTCGTCATGTTATTGTGAATATGGTTTGGAAAACAGCAGAGAGGACACATGGCAAATGATTTGTTAATTGTCCTAAATGCCAGATTTATATAATTTCCTATCACAAGAGAGTCACTAGAATGAGTAGATATTTAAATTGTCAGCATTTCACTCTGTATGTAGTGCTTTAGTGAGCCGCTATATTACTGTACTGTTCTTAATGAAGAAAGAGATGCTGTCATTTTACAGTACTTAACAGTCACTTTAAAAGTCATTATGCATTGGCTTAAGTGTCAATACTGTAGATAGACTGTGCCAATAATACCAATTGCCTGTGACTTATGAGTATATTTGGCAGCGACCTGCAAATACTACTACAGAATAAAATTAATACTAGACTCTTGGCATAGCATTTACTGAGCCCAAGGGACCTTATTATAGTGTCATAAATTCAACTGTATTTTCCACTATTATTTAATTAGACTCAGTATCCACATATAAATAAAACTTCCTGGCAGTTATTTAAATTATAAATCTATAGTGTATTATTAAAATATTTTATTTTTTTAATCTATTGGACTGGTAAAAACTGCTGAATAATTTGACTAGATTTTTTTTTCATTTTGTTTTTTAGCATAGTAATGAAAGAAATCTAATTATGTAAATGAGAAAATGGAAGCATGTTTGCAAATGTGAGTTAGATGACTATTAAATACAATAAATTACTAATCTTTCAAGAATGAGGGTACTCAATCTTTGAAATGTTGTCCCTGAACTAATGGGATCTCACCCTGAAAAAACTGTCAAAAGATGTCAAAACTGCTTGTCATAATAATTATGAATATGTTTGTCCAATAAAAAAGATATCACTATATACTGCAATACTCTGATTATTCATATACAGTATCTCACAAAAGTAAGTAAACCCCTCACATTTTTGTAAATATTTTATTATATCTTTTCATGTGATAACACTGAAGAAATGACACTCTGCTACAATGTAAAGTAGTAAGTGTACAGCCTGTATAACAGTGTAAATTTGCTGTCCCCTCAAAATAACTCAACACACAGCCATTAATGCCTAAACAGTTGGCAACAAAAGTGAGTATACCCCTAAGTGGAAATGTCCAAATTGGGCCCTAAATGTCAATATTTTGTTTGGCCCTCATTATTTTCCAGCACTGCCTCTCAATCCATGAGCAGATATTTACTGCAATTCCTGTATCTCTTAGTTTGCACAATTGTCTTCTGTGTGGCACTGTATCAAAAGCCTTTGCAAAATTCAAAAAGACTACATCCACTGAGTTGCCCTGATCCAATTTCCAACCTCTTCATAGAAACTAATTAGATTTGTCTGACATGACCTAATTTTCATAAATCCATGTTGTCTTCTACTTATAATCTTGTTCAAATAGACATATTCTTGTATATTGTCCCTTAATAACCCTTCTAAAAGCTTCCCAAATACAGATGTGAGGCTTACAGGTCTATAATTTCCTGGATTTGTTTTTGCTCCATTTTTAAATATAGGTATCACCTCTGCTTTTATCCAGTCATCTGGTAGCGGCCCTGTGGTGAGTGAGTCCCCTGGTACCTCCCCTTCTCCACCTCTGCTGTCCACTACTTAATGTGCCTTCTAATTTTCTCAGAGTCTCTAGGGAATCCTATCTTCTCATGATATGGCCAAGATATTTGAGCTTTTACCTCACGATCATGCTTTTCACTGAACAGTTTGGCTTGATTTCTTGTAGTACTGATTGATTGGATCTTCTTGCAGTCCAAGGAACTCTAAGCAGTTTTCTCCAACATCATAATTTAAAGGCAACAATTCTACGGTGCTCAGACTGGGACACTGCAACAAAACATAATTATCGTTTTTCTAATTTACTATTAGAAACTATATCAACTGTTGATTATACAAGCTCTAGTCTGTAACTAAACTTGCCAGCTGGAGATGGGCAGATCCAGTTAAAGGAAGCCATATATTACTTGAAAGAAAATCACTAAGATAAACATATGCATACAGTTTATTCATGTAGTGTTATCCTGATGACATTTTTATATAGTGTTACTTAATAACACTAAGTATCAATGTAATTTAATTAATGTTTGTAACATACATTTAAAATAAGTTTAATATAACTGAAATGTACTATGTGAAAAAGCAATTAATGAAATTTAGTAAGATTAAATATTAAATATGTGGATGTCATATATTGCTTAGTGTATAATGTAGGGACATTCTTGCATGATTACTTAATGATTTTATTTTGAATACACAATAACCCTAGAGGCAGCTGGAGCAGTCTAATAAAATGCATAAGACTCTATTTAATTATCTTGCACTTTATTAGAGTTGGGAGGATTATAACACTTAGTAATAGAATATTATCTCTCTAATATAAAGCACAAGAGATACACTATCAAGACTGCATGCATGAAGACAGAATATTTCGGTGTTCAATTCCCAACATGACCCAGGAAGTGTTACTTTAATGATAGTAGTGGATACTGTTACATGTTAGTAATGGATACTGTTTGCATTGTATATCTTAAAACATGTTGTTTATAAGTGTATTTTGAATGATTTAAAATATTACTCTGATTATATTATACAATGCTTGCACTATGCACCTCTTTCCTATTAGATATCTGAATCTTACATGTTCTCTAAATATTTAACTTTCTAAATGTGAGAATGTCTATATCCTTTCTGTAGGCTTATATAGGTTACACTTTGATCTAACTTATTGACTCATTTTTATGTATATTATATGTTACTGAAAGCACAGGTTAGAGCTAGAGAGCTCCGATCAAACCCCTTTAGGGACAGTAAGTTTTACAGGAGTCTTTTTTCCAGGAGCCATAGAATAACTCAGTTAATTAGCTTTTCAAAACTCCGGAAGCTGCAAATCAGTCTTCTTGGAATTCTTACAGGAGCCATGGGATGGAGGCCTTACATACTAATTTACACAAACTAGGAACAACATACTCAGTGGTGGCACAACTACTAGTGAAGTTGGGCTTTTTTGCTGTGTCCTGCAGCCTTGTATAGATAAGTTGCCAGGGGCCCACAATTATTTTGCACCAGGACCATCCATTTACTAGCTCCCTGCTGAACATGCTTCCCTTTCACTTAATTTACAGGGCTATCCCACCCTCTCCAGTTACCGTATTTATCGTATAACACGCACTTTTTCTCCCTGAAAATAGGGGGCAAATGATAGGTGCGTGTTATACGCCGATATTCCCTCCCCCTCCTCATCCTCAACTTCCCTCCTCATTCTAAACCCCCTCCGCATTCCAACCCCCCCTCCTCAACCTAAACCCCCCTCCTCCTCAACCTAAACCCCCTCCTCAACCTAAACCCCCCTAAATACCTCCCCCTCACTTACCTGCTTCAGCTCCGGCCTCTGCTCCACTCCTTGACCCGGTGACATCACATGTGCGCCAGCGCGCCACGTCATTAGCATATACCGGGTGGCACCCGGTATATGCTAATGACGATGCGCGCTGGAGCACATGTGACGTCACCGGTTCAAGGAGTGGAGCGGAGGCCGGAGCAGAAGCAGGTAAGTAAGGCGTGTTTAGGTTGAGGAGGTGGGGGGTTTAGGTTGAGGAGGGGGGTTTAGGTTGAGGAGGGGGGGTTAGAATGCGGAGAAGGGTTTAGAATGAGGAGGGAGGTTGAGGAGGGGGGTTTAGGTTGAGGAGGGGGGTTGAAGATAGGGGGGTTGAGGTTGCGGAGCGGGTTGAGGATAGGGGGGTTGAGGAGGGAGGATGAGGATGGGGGGATGAGGAGGGGGTTTGAGGATGGGGGGTTGAGGAGGGGTTTGAGGAGGGAGGTTGAGGAGGGGGTTGAGGATAGGGGGGTTGAGGAGGGAGGTTGAGGAGGGGGTTGAGGATGGGGGGGTTGAGGAGGGAGGATGAGGAGGGAGGTTGAGGAGGGAATTGAGGATGAGGGGGGGTTGAGGATGAGGAGGGAGGTTGAGGATGAGGAGGGGGGTTGAGGATGAGGTGGGGGGTTGAGGATGAGGAGGGAGGTTGAGGAGGGGGGTTGAGGTTGAGGAGGGGGGTTGAGGTTGAAGGAGGGGTGTTGAGGATAGGGGGGTTGAGGAAGGAGGATGAGGATTGGGGGGTTGAGGAGGGAGGTTGAGGAGCAAGGTTGAGGAGGGAGGTTGAGGAGGGGGTTGAGGATGAGGAGGGGGTTGAGGATGAAGAGGGGGATTGAGGATGAGGAGGGGGTTTGAGGTTGAGGAGGGGGGTTGAGGATGAGGAGGGAAGTTGAGGAGGGGAGTTGAGGAAGGAGGATGAGGATGGGGGTGGAGGAGGGGGTTGAGGATGGGGTTTTGAGGAGGGGGTTGAGGAGGGAGGATGAGGAGGGAGTTTGAGGAGGGGGTTGAGGATGAGGAGGGAGGTTGAGGTTGAGGATTTTGCTTCAAAGTTCTTTATTTGAATTTTTTTTTTTCCCTGAAATTCCCTTCTTAAAATGAGGTGCGTGTTATACGCCGGTGCGTGTTATATGCCGATAAATAAGGTACTTCCATTCTGCATTTTTCCCTATAATTTAATTACTGCCGCCATTTAATTTCACTCCAATTCCATCTCCTTGTTAAAAACACAAAAACTCTTGTCTATTTATTTGAACACTAAGACCCTCATTCAATTGTGATTTGGCCAATTGAATTTGGCTATATATAAGCACATAGCATATTTTTCTTACAGAAGTTTTTAGTTAGTGAACTTCTATCAAAAAGCAAGGTCTTCACTAACTAAAAACTTATGTAAGAAAAATATGCTATGTGCTTATATAGAGCCCTATTCAATTGGCCCTAAGGGTCTCATTCATTTGAGAAATTGGCCCTAAGGGCCTCATTCAATTTAGAAATGGTAGCTTACGAGAGCCAGTAATGTAGCCTGTAAACTAAATTGCTATTCAATTGGCGTCTTTTTGCGATCTGCAAACTATCTATGGGTTACGGGCAGAAAATCCCTGCAGTTGTTACAACTGTAACTTACAACCCATCTAAAATTGCAAATCACTATTCAATTGCTACAGTTCCTCAAGTACGCAAATATTTTCATGATCGTAAATGTCAAATATAGAAGAAAATCCTACGGGTACCAGATAGGACCCGCAGGGGGGTTCGTAGCACTGTAAATGCAAAAAAATAATACTGCACTTTAAAAGACAGGGAAAGCGATGTAAGGCATTAGAATTCATTGTACATCAACTTCAAGCTCGTAAATCTGCAATCAAAACTAATTTTTGTTATGTGTCATTTCTGTGTTATATCAATGAGTTAATACATGTCAGGCCACCCACATCAACTAGAACGTTTCCTTCCTTCATTCATTTTTATTTTTTTGTACATTGCATTATTGCGATTCTGATCGCATATCGGATCCCTAAATGCTAATTGATTGAAATGTAACCTCCATGTTTTAATGACCTAATGATGATGGTCTCATTTTCTATTGGCTGTTTCTAAATGGGTAGTTACTGCCTTGCTTAATTGATCATGATCACGCTTGGAAATGCTACATAAGGTTTCATGATTTATGGTTTCCCCTTTCGGCCCATAAGTTGCGGGCTTGTTCAATTGAATAACTCTGTAATTGTAGCTTGCAATTGAATGAGGCTCTAACTGCTTACTTTATGAAACACATTTTAAACAACATGTTTTACATTTCTTTTCTTTAACCTATACATGGGTTGTATACAAATATATAAGATGTTCTCATATAGACAATAGCACTATTATACATTCTATTGTGTACTTTTTAAAAATGTTTCTATTTATGGAACAGGAAACAGGAAGTAAGGGGTTTAAGTGGGGAATAAATGGTGTTGTGGTATAGAAAGAAATAACGGATTTGAAAAGGGTTAAAAGAGTAATCAAGAAAGCTTAGTAATGACAAAAAAGTACATAAGAGAGTAAACATCCTATACATTATAACCCATGACAGATTATTTGTTTAGTATGAAAAAAAAGGGCTACTATGGTTAATGATTTGAATACTTGAGCCTGGTATACCATAGGAAGTTGCAAAATAGTTTTTAATTGGGGATGGTTGGGTAAAGAAGAGCATAGGAAGGGAATGTGGTTTGCATTTAGAATGTGCAAGGTTCAAAATCCTTCTTATCTACCGTTCTCCTGGAGATGAGGAGCAAATGCTGCAAGAATTCCTAGAGCAGGTGACTATATTAGTACTAGACCACTTGAGGTGTCTTATCATTGTTAATGACACATAATGTTATGCATGTTCTGGGCTTTAAACAAGTAGTTTCCTTTGGCACCCATAAAAGTGGCCACACACTTCTGTGTGCCACACACCTTGTTATCATTAAGGGGCATTTGTACATCAATGAAGCTGTGTGCTATACCATGTAGGATTATTCAAGAAGGGCAGGTCATAGCAGAGAGGGTAGACATATTGCAGTCCACAGGAGAAGGAGCTTTCAACCCACTCCAGTATCTTTGACAAGATAACCTTATGGAAAAGCCCAACCAGAGATATAATGATATGGCACCCCTCAGGTCAGAAGGTTCCTACCATGTTACTATGGAAGATCAGACGGCTAGTAAGAGTAGCACCAGATCTAATGAATCGGTTGGGCCAAAGTCAAGAGGATGCCATGTTGTGGATGTGTCTGATGGGGAAAGGAAAGTCTGCTACTGCAAAGAAAAATTCAGCATACATACCAAGGCAAACTGGACATGGTAAAACATGAGATGAAAAGATTAAACATTGATGTGCTGGGAATTAAAAAACTCAATATTGACTGGACAACCATCAGATTCTCTACTGTGGTCAAGAATCCAGCAGAAGTAATAGAGGAGCCCTCATAGGACCCTATTCAATTCCAAGCCCGTAATTGCAATGCCTGTGGGTGTACGTCTGCTGGTTAGAAATGTGTTACAATTATGGCTGTATTTAATTGACTCAAGCCCCCAATTACAGGGCTAAAGACTAAAAACATAAACCCTGGTTAAATATGTAACACTTCCGGGTGGTCGATAATATTGAGGGCAGAAAAGTTAAACAAGCCAGCAATTGCTGATCCGCTCACAGCCCAATTAACCAATAGGGACCGGAGAACGCCAATGAACACCATGGGAAAGGACTTTAAAAGCTACTGGGAACCGTAAGTCCTTGACTGTGCTGTAGCTGAGAAAGTCAACACACAAGTCTAGGCGTTGGTGGGTTTCTCAGTTTTGGAGAGAGAGAGAGAGAGAGAGTGAGAGAAGGAGCAGTATTGTATGTTTTTTGCTATTTTGACTACTAAGAAATATTAACACTTAATTTACAACACACATATTTTTTTTTTTTTTTTGCAAGTGGATTTTCCTTTGCAAGTAAAGGGTGATAAATTGCGGAGTGCACTAATTTTGTCCAGGTGAGAAGGCAGAAGTTAATACAATACAAGTAAAAGAGTAGGAGTTTAAATAAAAGGAGGGACTTCAAAGAAAAGGAAGGGCAGATTTATAGTGCAAAGGAGAAAAACTTTATACAAATATATTATTTTATATTCATTATTTTACCCACTGAACTTTTGTAGACAATAATAATATTTCAGTCTAGTGGCAACTTAACTCAGTGTACTTCCTGTCATATCTATGCAATACTGGAACAGATGATCCAGAGTCCATACCTCTGGGAGAGGTGTGAGCATGTTGCCTCTCTGGAAGCTCAAATTGGAGATCTGGAGAGGAGAATTGCAGCACTGAGTGATATTGCTCCACTGAAAAGGGGGTTGGTGCACCTTAATGATGAGGGAGCTTTTGGGTTAGGGGATAGGATGGTAGAAAGGCTGGAGGAGTTTTTACATTAGTAGGTGGGAGGAAGGGACTAGATATAAGTAATGGGGTAGAAAGTGTAGAGGGTATAAGGAATGAATTAACAACTCATAGGGGAGGAGATGGGGGAGGGGTAGTATAGTCAATAGGGAGGTAGCACTAAGTAACTCAAGTACAGTGGCAGGCACTTCAGAACGATATACTCATAACATAAGGTGTATGCTTGCTAATGCCGGAAGCTTGCCAGGAAAAATGGGAGTGTTAGAATTATTAGCAATTAATAGGCATTACCGAAACGTGGTGGGATGAATCTCATAACTGGACTGTTAATCTGGATGGTTATAACCTGTTTAGGAAAGATAGAGACAATGGTAAAAGAGGAAGAGGGATTTGTCTGTATGTGAAGCCTGAATTTAAGCCTATAGTGAGAGAAGATATTTATGGTGGAACTAGCGATAATATTGAATGTCTGTGGGTAGAGTTAAATAGCGGAGCAGCAAATTCCAAAAGAATATTAGTAGGAGTATGCTATAAACCCCCAAATATAGCTGAAAGTAAGGAAATACAATTATTGTTACAGATTGGAAATGCAGCTAAGCATGGGCAAGTTCTAATAATGGGAGATTTTAATTACCCTGAAATAAATTGGATAAATGAGACCAGCAGTTCAGCTAAGGGGAGCAGGTTCTTGAGTACACTCAGGGATCATTATCTGGCCCAGGTTATACAAGAGCCTACTAGAAATTAAGCTATTTTATATTTAGTCATCACAAATAATATTGATATAGTATCAAATGTTGGAATAGGGCAATTTGGGAAACAGTGATCACAACACAGTCTCATTTGAGATTGAATGAAAAAAACAAAATTTTAAGGGGCCAACAAAAACTCTTAATTTTAAAGGGCAGATTTTAATGGTCTAAGGGCAGCAATACAAAGTATAGACTGGGACAAAGAACTGGAAGGTAAAAATACTAAACATAAATGGACAACATTTAAATCCTTACTTAATATACATACACATCGGCATATACATAGTTACATAGTTACATAGTTACATAGTATTTAAGGTTGAAAAAAGACTTTCAGTCCATCAAGTTCAACCTTTTAAGATCTCCTCTGATCTGTAATATGCGGATTAACTATTAATTCATTAGTTGTTAATTAATTATTAATCAATTATTTAATGTTTTTTTTTTTTATTATTATTAATTAGTCCAGAGGAAGGCAAATAGAAAAAAAAAAAAAAAACAAGAAAGACTTAGCCAATTGTCTCAAGGGGAAATGTAAAAAAATTGGATCATTACTGTGATTACTGTGTACCATGTGGGAATAAAAGTAAAAGGAGTAAATACCGTCCAATGTGGATTTTCTTCGGTATACGCAAGGGAGGTACCAGTGGTTGGGACACTGAAACATAATGGGGCTACACTACCTCTGCCAAATAATTGGAATACATCCACGGGTAGTGAGGAAACTGGGTTCTGTGATAGCCAAACCATTATATTGAATTTTTCAAGATTCACTCAACAGATGACGGGAGAAAAGCAGATGTGATACCTATATTTAAAAAGGGAGCAAGAGCAAATACGGGGAATTATAGACCAGTGAGCCTCACTTCTGTAGTGGGGAAGCTGTTAGAAGGGTTAATAAGGGATAATATACAAGAATATGTCTATTTGAACAGGATTATAAATAGGGGTCAACATGGATTTATGAGGGATAGGTCATGTCAAACAAATCTAATTATTTTCTATGAGGAGATTAGTAGGAACCTGTATCAAGGCAACTCAGTGGATGTAGTCTTTTTGGATTTTGCAAAGGCTTTGGATACAGTGGCACGTGGGAGACAATTGTGCAAACTAAGAGATACAGGAATTGCAGTAAATATCTGCTCATGGATTGAGAGCTGGCTAAAAGACAGGAAGCAAAGGGTGGTTGTAAATGGAACATACTCCAATTGGACTAATGTGGTAAGTGGGGTTCCTCAGGGTTCAGTATTAGGTCCTCTCCTTTTTAACATAATGACTTAGAGGTGGGATTTGAGTGTGGTGTCTCCATTTTGGCTAATGACATGAAGTTGTGCAAGGTAATTAAATCAGATAATGATGTGCTTTCCCTCCAAAGGGATTTACATAAAATTGAGGAATAGGCATCTAAATGGCAGATGAGATTTAATACGAATAAAAGTAAAGTTATGCATCTGGGAAGGAAAAATAGCCATGCAATTTATAATCTTAATGGAGCAAATCTAGGTGTATCAGATATTGAAAGGGATTTGGGAGTGCTTGTGGACATCCACCTAGGTAACAGTGCTCAAAGCCAAGCAGCAGCTGCAAAGGCAAATAAAATATTAGTGTGTATTAAGAAGGGTATAGAAGCAAGGGAAGCAAATATAATTCTGCCACTATACAAATCTCTAGTACGCCCTCATTTGGAATATGGAGTACAATTTTTGGCACCGCTTCATAAAAAGGACATTTTAGAGCTGGAAAAGGTACAGAAAAAACTAATAAGGGAAATGGAGGGGCATTCTCACATTTAGAAAGTTAAGTTATGAAGAAAGACTAATCAAATTAAACGTATTTTCTCTAGAAAAAAGGCGTCTAAGAGGAGATATGATTACCTTATATAAATACATCCAGGATCAGTATAAAGATTTGTCCAGGGAGCTTTTTGTGCCAAGAGGTTTTCAACTGACAAGAGGACATCCCATGAGGTTAGAAGTAAAAAGATTCCTCCTTAAAGAAAGAAAAGAGTTCTTCACAGTGAGGGTGGTTAATCTGTGGAATTCTCTACCAGAGGAGGTGGTGACAGCAGATTTGATAGATAACTTTAAAAGGGGACTGTTTTTTTTCTAAGTAAAAAGGGACTTCAGGGTTATCATGGATAATTAGAGAGACAGTATTAATCCAGGGAGAAATCCGATCGCCAGTATCTGGGGTCAGGAAGGAATAAAACATTTTTTCCCTTTGAGACGATTGGCTAAGTCTAACTTGTTTTTTTTTCTGTTTGCCTTCCTCTGGATTAATTAATAATTAAAAATAAAATTAGAAACAAATAATTAAATAATTGATTAATAATTAATGAACAACTAATGAATTAATATTTAATCTGCATATTGCAGATCAGAGGAGATCTTAAAAGGTTGAACTTGATGAACTGAAAGTCTTTTTTCAACCTTAATTACTATGTAACTATGTAACATGATTACTGTGTTTGCTTTCAAGATGTTCCCTCAGTCCTGATATCTTCAAATTTCCATTGCTCATTACCAAATTGCAAATCATGCACTGGGTCTTTCAGTTCTATCTCCTTCTGTCACACAGGTGAAGCCAAAACCAACATATGAATCATTCCACTTTTTTTGACAGACGAACATTTTGCACAGAATCTGTAATAGGAAAACAGAAAAAAAAAACACTATGTACATAATGGTAGTCAAATACAGAATGAACGGCGGCGCGCAGTCGCCGTCTTTATATACAATGCAAAACGCGTTTCTAGAAATGTCCAAATACAAACATTGACAATAAACAAGTAAATACATGCTTGTTCAGTAAATACACACGCATTTAATTTAAATGTAAAATTAAAATTGTAGTAAATACATATGTGTATAACTAAATACAAGCATTTGCAGGAAATGCTGAATGTTCTTGAACATTCTATCGTGTTCCATTCACGTACTACCCAAGTATAAATGAATACATTAAAGAAAATAAATACCAGTACCCAGAGATCGAGTCCCTTACCCTCAGCATTTGGTTCCCATACCACCAAGGGGTATGTATACCCTGGTTACGAACCCCTGATATACAGTGGATATAAAAAGTCTACACACCCCTGTTAAAATGTCAGGTTTCTGTGCTATAAAAAAAGGAGGCAAAGATAAATCATTTTAGAACTTTTTCCACCTTTAATGTGACCTATAAACTGTACAACTCAATTGAAAAACAAACTGAAATCTTTTAGGTAGAGGGAAGAAAAAATATAAAAAATAAAATAATATGGTTGCATAAGTATGCACACCCTTAAACTAATACTTTGTTGAAGCACCTTTTGATTTTATTACAGCACTCAGTCTTTTTGGGTATGAGTCTATCAGCATGGCACATTTTGACTTGGCAAGATTTGCCCACTATTCTTTGCAAAAACACTCCAAATCTGTCAGATTGCGAGGGCATCTCCTGTGCACAGCCCTCTTCAGATCACCCCACAGATTTTCAATCGGATTTAGGTCTGGGCTCTGGCTGGGCCATTCCAAAACTTTAATCTTCTTCTGGTGAAGCCATTCCTTTGTTGATTTGGATGTATGCTTTGGGTCGTTGTCATCCTGAAAGACGAAGTTCCTCTTCATTTTCAGCTTTCTAGCAGAAGCCTGAAGGTTTTGTGCCAATATTCACTGGTATTTGGAACTGTTCATAATTACCTCTATCTTAACTAAGGCCCCAGTTCCAGCTGAAGAAAAACAGATCCAAAGCATGATGCTGCCACCACCATGCTTCACTTTGGGTATGGTGTTCTTTTGGTGATGTGCAGTGTTGTTTTTGCGCCAAACATATCTTTTGGAATTATGGCCAAAAAGTTCAACCTTGGTTTCATCAGACCATAACACCTTTTCCCACATGCTTTTGGGAGACTTCAGATGTGTTTTTGCAAAATGTAGCCTGGCTTGGATGTTTTTCTTTGTAAGAAAAGGCATTCATCTTGCCACTCTACCCCAAAGCCCAGACATATGAAGAATATGGGAGATTGTTGTCACATGTACCACACAGACAGTACTTGCCAGATATTCCTGCAGCTCCTTTAATGTTGCTGTAGGCCTCTTGGTAGCCTCCCAGACCAGTTTTCTTCTCGTCTTTTCATCAATTTTGGAGGGAGCTCCAGTTCTTGGTAATGTCACTGTTGTGCCATATTTTCTCCACTTGATGATGACTGTCTTCACTGTGTTCCATGGTATATCTAATGCCTTGGAAATTCTTTTGTACCCATCTCCTGACTGATACCTTTTAACAATAAGATCCCTCTGATGCGTTTGAAGCTCTCTGTGGACCATGGCTTTTGCTGTGGGATGCAATGAAGAATGTTTCAGGAAAGACCAACTGGAGCAGCTGAACTTTATATGGGGTTCATCAGAGGCACTTTAAATGATGGCAGGTGTATGCTGACTCCTATTTAACATGATTTGGAATGTGATTGCTTAATTCTGAACACAGCTACATCCCCAGTTATAAGAGGGTGTGCAGATTTATGCAACCACATTATTTTTATTTTTTATTTTTCTTCGCTCCACTTAAAAGATTTCAGTTTGTTTTTCGATTGAGTTGTACAGTTTAAAGGTCACATTAAAGGTGGAAAAAGTTCTGAAATAATTTATCTTTGTCTAATTTTTTTACAGCACAGAAACCTGACATTTTACAGGGGTGTGTAGACTTTTTATATCCACTGTACACCATCACACCCTCATATGCATACACATGAACACCACACACATAGATAATTGCCATACAAAAGCAATGCAGCCCTGTAAGCTATCTAGTCACGGCTAATGATAGATGGTGCTGCAATAACTTTTTAAATTTAGGAAGCATACATATTATAATCAGAACTGTTATCAATAAAATGTCTGTTCAATAGCTGCAGTACAAACTGATTTTGCTTAACAGTCATCAAATAGATCAAGATTATTTAACATCCAAAAGAGAGTACCTGTGTGTGCACACTGCAGCATATGCGGATACAAACTCTGTAGGACTGCATGTGCGTGTCATGTACTAGCCTAGCCTGCATGTTAACAACCATTGCTGAGAATTGGTCACAGATTGGTCAGTCTCACCCACTGCACAGAAGATTCAGCTGAGCATGTGTCCTAATGAACTGCAGATGGCCGACCGCAACAGCATTACATATGTGGATATGAGACATGATCCACAATGCTCATGATGCAGGTCAATGTTTATCTGCGTAAGACAATGACCCCAGCAAATTACAAGTGACCATGATGTCAGCGATATGGAAACACAAAGCTAACAATTGTTTAGAGAATCCCAACTCAAACACTATTGTCCCTACATTTCAGTACCTAGGAGGACTAGCCCACGCACAGAGACACAGGCTCCACTAGAGGTGGAAGAAGATATAACCCTTGAAGTGGTGGTAGAGGAAGGTGAAAACATATCAGAGGGCCGAGGACCATCAGAGGAAGCTGGCCCTTCAGCAGCAAGACGTCCTCCTATATCACCAGTCTGTGAATAACCCCCGGGCCACCCATGCATCGTGGGCACATTCGCAGCCTGTTCAACCATCTCAATCTCACATGTTTTGGAGCCAGCAACCACCGGCACCTCCACAGACATACTGCTACTGGAGACAACCAAAAGCAGACCCACCACCACCACCTTCTATAATCTTATGGGTGCCTTGGCAGGACCCCCCCCCCCACTCCTCCAGTCCCAACATGGGCTCCCCGAACATGGGCTCCCTCAACATGGGAGTCACCACCGGCGCCTCCAATACCATAGCCATGGCCAACATTGACACCAACACCACGGGCAACAGCAACATCAGCATCACCGGCATCACTGTCATCACCACAGTCCATCGAAAGTCCAGTGACAGACCTCACACCCCACACCATCCACTTGGAGAGATTTCCTGCTCTGCATTTAGAGAGAGGACACAAGCCATCACACCCTAATGGGTGACCTGGCAAGACAGCTCAAAAGGCAAAATAATATCACAAACTCCATCCTTGACAGCAACAGATTGATATTTGGTGAGATGAGGAGGCACAATTGAAGGATGGAGAGGTATGAGCAAAAGGCAAATAGGACAGACAAGTCCAGAGAGCACTAAATAAGCAGCAAATAGCCAGGTCATGTCTACCCAGGCTTTGGTTGCACAGCATCCACCACCATCTCAACCAGAGCCAGTGGCCTCCTCATCTCACACCTTACTGCCAACACCAGCTGCTACACAGACACTCCAGGTGGACGAGACCCTTTATTCCAACACCTCCTCCACGTGGTTGAGGGAGGAGGTGCGCAAACATGGAAGTTGGGGGCCCAGTGTTGAGAAAGAGGAGGTAGTCCAGAACATCCCCTAAGTCCTCCTCAACAACACTCCTCACTGAATACTATAAGGATATTATGAGGATTATGGATTAATAAGGATTATTGCTTAATATATGAAAACACACTGTGAGTGGAATTTAATTGGATTACATAATCCATGATTTTTTGCATCTGTTTATTGAGCAGATGAAGACCTATTGTAAGTGTTATACGCATTACTGGTTACTTCAATTAGATGGAGTGATTTATGATGATCCTTTTTTTGATCAGATTCTGGTTAAAGAGTTGTAGTGACCACTTGTGACCCTGGTAGATGCTATGAAGTATCATTATGCAGTATTACAATTCCCCCTTTAGGTATCCCCTTTTTCCCAAAAAGACTCTTGCACTTCCGGGATCCGTCCACACCACACCCATGATATTAATGCACAGTCGTATACATTTCTGAGTGTGCTCAGAAATAAAATATTGTTATACCTTTATCACTCTGTGTGTTTTCAATGGCCCTAGTTACTCTCCAATAGACTGTTATGTGAAGATTACAGCCCATTAAATTGACACAGGAGTGGTTTCAAAGTGGTCACCTATATTAGTCATCATTACTTTAGGTTGTATTCTCAGCATTAGGATGTTATGCTCGCAGAACATTCTTGGTGAGGTTTGTGAGTTAATACACCTGATAAGTATAGATTGTCATACTGTTGAGTATCAATATTCCCCTGAAGGGTTAATAACAAAATGACAGGTGATATTATGAATTAATTGATACAAGAACAGTTGATTTCACAAAATGATAATGGGTATACATCTTGCCACATGGCAATGGCGTGGGACTTTACAGGATGGACATAGTCGAGATTAACCCTGATGGAGGTGAGTTGGCTCTTGCTCCACATATGTCAAGTGCCAGTGTCATTTTGCCACTGGTTATTTTTCTAATATGGATCTGATGAGTGACACAGTAGTGTGTTTTTATTTGCTTTTACAGTGTTACGAACAGGTGTTTAACCCAATTGCGGGTCCCATTTGGAACCCGTAATATTTTTTGCTACATTTGCCATTTACATGTTTGAAAGCAATTGCGGCCTTGTGACATTGTTCCAATTAAATCTTGATTTTCGATTTTAGCAATTGTAACATTTGCAGACTTGAAAGATCAAAGACGGATATGGGTCGCTAGAAGAAGCCTATTAAATATCAGTAACTTTTATGGGCTACATAACAGGCTTCAGTAATTACAATTTGCTCAATTGAATAGGGGCAATCGTCAATCAAAAGGTAGCCAAAGCAGTTCTCGGTTACAACCCAATAAATTACAGTATAATTTAAATTAATAATCAAGGCATACAATTTAACATCACAGTGATCCAAGTCTATGCTTCAACCATGAATGCTGAAGAGGTTGAAGTGCCCAATTCAAACAAAATATTCAATAAATATAACACCAAGAAAATATGTTACTGTCATCATAGGAGATTGGAATGCTAAAGTAAAGAACCTAAAGATACCTGTAATAATGGGAAATTTGGCCTTCAAGTACAACATTAAGCAGGTCAGAGAATAGTAGACTTCTGTCAAGATAATTCTCTGTTCATAGCAAACGCTCTCTTCCAAAAGCCTAAGAGACCACTCTACACATGGACATCACCAGATTGACAACGTAGAAATCAGAATGACTATATACTATGTATCCAAAGATAAAGGAGCTCTATAAATTCATCAAAAACAAGACCTGGCGCTGACTATGGATCAGATCACGAGCTTCTTATTGCAAAGTTCAGAATTAAACTAAGAAAAAAGAGCAAATCATCAGACAAAGCAGATATGGAATAAATAATATCCCCAGTGAAAATGCAGTGGAAGCAAAGAAAATATTTTAGGGACTGGACATGGTAGAAAAAATGCTTGAATAATTTTGGACAGAAGTTTGTGACATTATCCAGTAAACAGCAAAAAAGAATATCCCCAAAACAAGGAAAACCAAGAAGTCAAACTGGCTGACTGTTCAAGCTTTGAAAGTAGCCCAGGAAAGAAGGAAAGTGAGAGGTAGTGGAGATAGCAAAACATTTGTACAACTGAATGCAGAATTACAGAGGAAAAAAGAAGAGACAAGGAGACATTCTATAATGAGTGATGTAAAGATATAGAAGAAGATAACAGAATGTGAAGAGATATCTTCAAGAAAATTGAGAATTTCAAGGGAATCTTTCATGCCAAAGTAAGTGTGATAAAAGACAATAGACAAAAATGGTAGGAACATCAGATAAAGACGAGGTGGCAGGAATACACTGAAGATCTATGCAGCAAAAATCTTAACAGCATTAATCACATCAATAGGTTGTCCAATGAGTTGGAGCCAGACTTCTTGGAGAGTGAAATGAGATGGGCCATTGGAAGTGTCCAGCCCAAGTTCCATCCACTTCAGAGTCTCAGTTGCCAACAGTTGAGCCCAATTAATTAAATAATGTCTGAAAACAAAAATTAGTTTTGGGCAATCCTAGGGAATCACATAAACAAATTATAAAAGCTTTCATAATCCCACCCTAGCATTTAAAAAAAGAAAACCTAAAGCTACCATTTGCTTGTCTATAGCAGATCTGGATAACTCATAGTCACCACATTTAAGCACAAAATAAAACATAATGTCTAACAGTTCCTGAGGAGATTCAGTTTTCCCCACTAATTCCTCAATTTGCCACCACTCCTCCCAATACCACTCATTAGCAGCTCAGGAGAATGGGACCAAAGATCCAAGGACAAGGCAGGCTAATTCCTCCATCCTAGCTACCACGGGTGAACTGGCAAATCTGTGCCCTTCTCTTCTGCCTCAGAAGCCAACTTCTGTAACTGTTATTAAGAAAGAGTTTCAGCCATTCTTAGCTCTGAAATGTCAATTGAGATCCAAGTATCTTAATATTAAATGCCTTAACAATCTCATGATAGGAACAGAGGTTGGTGAATTGATGACATGTATGCCATGTTGTCTGAATGGAATACTATGGATTTACCTTTAAACCATGCATACCATAAAATTAAAGCTATGACTATGAGCAATAGCTCCAAACATGCCATTCTCTTGGTAAGATCTTGCTCCTTATAAGCCACTGGCCATATATCATTTAAACAATGGCCATGAAAGCAGCTGACCAAACTTATCCCCCAGCTGAATCCTTGAAAAATTCAAAAAGACTGTTGGAAACTCTTTCTGAAATAAATTCTTGCCATTGAAAAACTCAAGAAAGGAAACCCAGATGGCAACATCATCCTATAAAAGCCTAGGTAAATCAATGTGGTGAAATGGTTGCTTCACCCCAACTATAGCCAATGACAGCCTTCTGCAAAAGTTGTGTACCACATGGATAATCCTATATGCAAAGGTTGTTTTCAAAATAGTTCTTTCAACTCCTTATGGAGATCCTGTAACTTATCTGGGGACAACATACACTCCATAGCCTCAAAGCCAAAAGCAAGCCCCAAAGATTTAACAGGTACAGGGAAATGGCAATTTAGAAAACACGCTCTACAATCTCTGGCAAGCCATATAATCAATCCATTTATTAATTAGAAGAACAGTATACTACAGAGAGGAGGTTCTCTTTAATATAACAGTAAAGGACTTTATTACGTCAAATTGTTTTTATCCATATATAGTTAATAATATTAAGAAATGCTAATATCCCTTAATTGAACTGAATTCTACTATGATCACTTTTTCCTGGCTCCCGAATATATAACAAATACCTTTAACCCCAATACATATTTATTTAGGGTTTCAATGAGATAATGAGCAAATAAAATTTAAAACCACCAATTATAATATAATATGGAATATTGAATGCAGAATCTACTTTGTTAGCCAATAAAATGTATAATTTCCACTCAAATTGTTTTCTCTGTTCCTCTGCTAACAAGGTACCACATTTACTTTTATAACCACGTTGAGTCTGAACTCCATATGTGACATTAAAGTATCAGATGGACATGAAATAAATAACTACACGTTGAGTATAGCTGCTGGAAATGAAGTGGGGCATTCCTATGCAACCTCTATTTTGAATGTTTTGGAGGCATAATCCATACAGTCTTCCTATCTCTTGATATTGTGCCTAATCCACCATGTATATCCAGCTCAGAAATCCTCTCCTTGTTCAAATTTCGAGTTTTTGAACAAAACAGTAAAATTTACGAGCAAACAGGAAAGTGTGACACATGTTTCTTATAGAACAATGTTCTTAGAGGGGTAGCTTCCATGGTAATACTGAATAAAATGTCCAGCTCTAATTGTTCATTTTTACTATACACATCTCTCTATGCTCTTCTAATGCTTTTCAGCTACATAAGAGTTCATCAAAATATATTTTTTATATATATCATAAATGTATTACAATTTGTTCCCATTTGCTAAACAGTAAGGTGGATTCCCTTTAGGCTAATATGGAGCTCAAGGAGACAAGGAATCTGTTTTGAGAAGATTTGTAATTCTATAATTTGCTTGTTCTCCAAAGGCCAGAGCTATTAATAATGAATTGGATAGTAGGTGCTGAGTGTGTTCTGTCCTTGAATTCACTAGAATTTGTCATAGCATTAAAAGGTCCATCACTTGCTAATATGGTTATTGTTTTTCTAACTGTAAAATATGTGCAGCAATACAACAGGACTAAACTGATATCTACAGAGTAACTATTTGACTATTTGTATAGGTTAGATACAATTATCATGCATTCAAAAAGAAAAATCTTTAAAAATCAGACATGGAAATAAGTGTTTAAGCCTTGTTTTGATATATTTTATCATGAATCACAATTACTCCCATTTTGTGTTGAAAGTATTGATCTGCAAAGCTTTTTATACAATCTATCCAATTAATCAGTCAGTACTATTGTGTACAGAGGGATAGATTTGCATTGGTTCTAATATGGTTGGATCAGCCACACTGGAAGAAGGAGCATTTCCTGCTAACAGGTAAGCACATATCTCTATTGGGGGACTGCAATTTCAGATTACTTCATTTTCATACACTAAAATGTATATAATGTTTAAAATATGCAGTTTTAAATGCATGACAATAATAATAATGTATATAGTCCATTTTTTTGAAAGTCAGGTGATACTAGAAATTACTAAGAAACTTTTGTTATATAGCAAAATATTTAAGAAATTATATTTTTATATCAATCACCCACATGTTGTTGTTTGATAAAATAAAGATCTTATGTAAAACAGCAATGTCTATCTTTCAGTTATAAATTTTCACCTTGTATGATGATCTAAAAAGACTCCAAACTCCTGCTTTTTCTGCTGCTCAATTGTTATCTTCTGAATTTTAGCAGGCCTATTGTTAAATCATCTATAAAGATGGTTCCCAAGTCCATTGTCTGTATAGAAGTTGAAAGTATTGAAACATTTATCATGTGCTCTGCCCTGGAGTATCTCTGAGCCAATGTGTCTGGTATTACTGGCATTATATAGCAATAGACACATATTGACCACCCCTCTGACCTATCTAAATTATTAATTAGACTATCGACTATTTTACAAACTGGAAAAAAAAATTTTTTTTAAACTATTTGAGATATATATATATATATATATATATATATATATATATATATATCATGATACTATCTTTTAGCATATTCTATATGACAATACCGCATTATATCAAGATAAAAATATAATAATCATTTGTAGTGAGCATTTATTGAATTAGAATGTTAAACAATACTGTTCCAGAGTAAAGAATATATTGAATATAGGAGAAAATATGATGGATTTGAAGATAAAAGTTTTTTTTTCTTCTTACATTATGTTGTCTTTTTATTGAGATTCTTTATCTAATATAATTTTTGACTGTTGTGGAAAATACACGACTTTTTAAGTCCTCTAGAGAGAAACCAAAGCACTGTGTTAAGAAATAGGCTGCTAACTAACACTGATCCAATCTATCTTTTACATATTTCTGCCATGTTTCAGCCTGCCTTTGTTTCTGCAATTCATCTGCTGATGAAGAAAAGTCCCACTGGTGTAATGTAATCTGTCCACTGGCAATATATATATAACTACAGAGCCTTTCAGCTGAGAGATGAAGTATGGGGTCAGATCAAAGTCAATCCTAAATTTAAGAAAGCAGAAAGTCTAATATTTTCATCCATACTGACACATGTGCCTTATTTTAAAAGTGATTTAAAGATAACGTGACTTTAGACAATTTTTTTGCCTATAAAAAACAATAAATGTATATAGCTGTTCCTGTTTATGCACCAAATGGGAATATTTGTCAAATCAACAACCAAGAGAAATGATGGGGACTTAAATCTAAGGCTAGGAGGAAGTACTGTGTCTCAAAATACATTATAACGATAAAAAGTGTGATTCACAGTGGAGACTGCTTCTAATTAATGGTCAGTCTTATTATTACTTATCCACATTATTAATTTGCAACCTTTCAGAAGATTTTTAATGTGGAATGTTTGATTAATCAATGGATGTGCACATTGATGGAAAGCTGTAAATGTTGTTATATATCTACTCAAATGTGTTAAGGGATGTGTATGGATGACCAGATAAGCGGCCTTATTAAATTGTGACTCGGCCAATTGAAAAGGGCTCTATATAAGCACAGAGCATATTTTTTTACAGAAGTTTTTAGTTAGTGAACTTCTATCCAAAAGCAAGGTCTTCACTAACTAAAAACTTCTGTAAAAATTATATGCTGTGTGCTTATTGAAAGCCCTTTTCAATTGGCCGAATCGCAATTTAATAAGGCTAAAGGTTGTTTGTTATCTACAGTAAGGGATGATCAAGTTATACTTATGATTATTAAGTCATAGTAGCTTGTTATTCCAACTGAGGCAGGATTCTGCCAGAAGCACAGCATGCTTCCAAAGCTACATTAGTATCTAAAAAATAGCTTTATGCTTGGTTGTAAAAGTGCCAGAAAGCAGACAGCTCAACATACAAGAATATCTCAGAAATTGCAATTAACTAAATAAAGTACCAAAACTGCTGTGAAGAAATATGACATTACTATATCTTATAGTACAATCTGGGTTCTACAGCAAGTTTCAAGTCATTCCAAACACATTTTAGATGATTTTTCGAAAACTCATAGAGAGAGGAGATGTGCATTTAACAGAACAGGAGGAAAAGTCCTTTTGTAAAAAAAATATAAAAAGTGATGTCAAAGTAATACCTTTCATGGTTAACTGAGAATAAAAAAAAAGGTGTAAACAGTACGGAGAAGGGCTTCTAGTACTCTTTTGCCCATCATAAATTAAATAATTAAAGTAAAAAAAAATGTGTTTCCTGCTCAGAATTCTGACAAATTACAGTTATTAGACTGCATTCCTGGAGCCTGGGCTGGAACATATATATATACATTGTATATATATATATATATATATATATATATATATATATATATATATATATATATATATATACAAATATAACTAAACTAAACCAAATAAGTATTTTGCTGATTCTGAAGTAAAAAAATATATAAAACCATTACTCAAAAAGCAAAGATGTGAAATCTGATAAAAACTAAATCTTTATATATTAACTTTGGGGACAGATAGTACCACCTTTTCAAGCGTCAATATCTCTCCATTAAAAGGCATAGCAATCATAGACCACATAGACCATTAAAGTATGTGTATTGGTCAGTGTCCCACTGTTTGCGAAAAATGTGAACACAAGTCCTTTCCAATGTCTTGGAATGCATAACTGGCCAGCAAAAAAATAAAAAATGAATAAAAGCAGTGGTCAGATTGTAGTAGATGGTTGCTGAGGAATCACTGGACTGGTAATACAATCATTACATTGTATTACTCTTGGGAATTTAAACCAAAAATGTAGCAAATTAGGGCAGCTCCACAAAATTTGAAATTAAGATTCCATTAGCTAGCTGTCTCTATAGCAATGTGGTGGAAAAATGTAACAAGAGTTTGTAAATGCTTTATTTACACATAGCAATGATAGATTACTTAGCAGTCCAAACATTATCCCAATCCTCTCCTCCCAATGAGTCGCCAACACCCATCTCCCATTAGTAACATAAGAAAGCAGAGCTTCAGCTGAAGAATTGAAGATGAACTGGTGTTATTAAACCATTGCAATTACCGCCAAGAGAAAAGAGTGACTCAAACAATGTCAGGTTAGGAAATAAGAGATCAGGTGAAATTAACAGAAATCTCTCTTGTTTTTAAAGTACACTTCATTCAATGGAAAATTGGTCAAAATAGCAGCCCCCTCATTAAACCAAATCAGATTCTACAGGGAACTTCTACTTCTTCTATGGCCACCCAACAAGCCCTGTCCTGACCCAACACAATTGTGCTAGGCTGTACTATTCATCAAAGCATTGGACAAGATTAAAATCAGTTTGATTTTATTTATATGCTGTTACATTATACACATTGGGCAGGCATATATTCCTGTGCTATTCTACATATTTTGACAGTAATATACAATTTAGGGAGCAATAATATTTTAGCCATTACTAATCTAACAATCCCTTGCTAAAAAACTTGTATCCTTAAAGGTAACTACTGCATCATATACAGTAATAGATTAATACTGGAAAACGATATATACTGTTCTCCAACAGCACTAAGTTCTGGAAAACGTGCAACAGAAACTCTACAGAATATATTTTTACCATAGCAATACTCTTCAAAAAAATGCAGATTGGTATGATACATATTTAATCTATCAGTTGCGGGTGCATTAGCAGTTAATCATACAGTATCTTTAAGATCTGTAACAGAACTTGACGGTGGACAGGGCTGAACAACAAATATATATGTTTACAAGATTCTTGGGTTGAGGTGTGCATGGGTTTTAACATGAGGGTTATGTTTCATTAACAGAATCTTTGGCTTCAACCCATATATATATATAGGCAGCTCTATTACTTTTTATCATGTTAGTGTAAGCTTCTGTGATATTGATGCATGAGCATCGTGTGCGCCTTACATGAGCTTTATGCACCTGATAATCACTTCCTTTTATGAGCTTGGAGCTTTATCTACTGTGGGCATCTTATGCATTATTATGGTAGCAATGTGACAGACCTAGCTGATAGTTAATTTCCTATAGGTGCTGTGATTACTCATGCATTACATTAAATCTACTTAAAGAACCATAGCACTATAAAAATAATGTCTGTTAAAATGAAAGCACATACAGAACCATACTTGATAATGTTTCATTTTGTAATGCAAGTAGCTATACTTTAAAGCTCTTACTTTTATAGGTTTCTGGCTGACATGCTGTGCCACTTTTTCAAATTTGGGGAGGGGTAGCTATAGCAGACTTCCTGCTGTTTGTTCTGGTGTCTGGCTGGTGTGGATAAGACCTCAGATGGCATCAACATGGAATTCGATGCCACAGTTCATGGAGGTCTCTTTTTTTACATGCATAATCTGCATGAAGCTGCTGGTGGAGAGTAGTTAAAGTTTAAGAAGTGAGCTCTCTGCATTTTATTTCCTTAATTCTCAGGTTACTTCGAATGGATGCAAATTCATAATGAAGATAGTTGTTTTTAATTAAAAAGTAAGGATTAAAGAATACAATTAAAATCATCAGAAGCTTGAGCTGCAAACCTTGATGCACAAGTCTTACAAGTTAGACTTGCATCTTAATTTTGAAAGCTCAGACACCGTGAGTTTGAAGCTTGCAGCTTAAATCTTCTTCTCTTAATTATTTGTAAGTTTATTTTAACAGCAAACTCACGTATCCACACTTCAGGTAATTTCTTTGAGGAAACTAAACTGCTAAATGATGAGCAGTGGGCTCATAGTGAAGCACATTTATGTATAATTTAAAAATCTATTTTTCACACCTGCAGTACTTTTTTATAACCTACATTTTTGCCATTTCTTACTACCAAGTCATCTATGTAATGCTGAATAATTGCTTTATTAACAAAGATTTACTATTATTTTGTTCTGTGCTTATATACTTACAGAAATTATAAACTGGGTTTATGATGTACATGGTGTCACATTACATTTTATAATTAACACAACCACTGTTGATATAAAATATTGAAATATAATGTAGCAAAGCACTTAATATATTTAACCTTTTGTGTACTAACTTTTGTCAGAATTAACTTATCTCCAGATGCCTTTTCCATATTTTTGATACCTTTAAACCCAGAAGACTCACCAGTTGCACTGCACTTGTTTACAGATTTCTCCACTGCATAGCAAGACTCAGTTTCTACTTTCTTACAATCTGTTGTAATTATATCTCTTACGCTTCCAGGTTAAATAACTCCCATCACTAATCCAATCATGATTCTATTCAGTAATATTTTTTGTTTAGTCATTCAGTCGTGTGTGACTCTCTATGACACTATGGACCGTGGCAAGCTAAGCACATCTGTCAGACACTGTGCCTCTGAGCTTCATCAAGCTCATGTTCATTGCTTCTATAGCCTCTGCCATCCCCTTCTTTGTTTGCCTTCAATCTTTACCAGAATTTCTTAGAGTCATTTCTAAGGAATCCTGTCTTCTCATGATATGGCCAAAATATTTGAGCTTCAGCCTCATGATTATACCTTCCAGTGAACAGTTTGTCTTGATTTCCTGTATTATAGATATATTGGATGTTCTTGCAGTCCAAGGGACACTAAGCAGTTTTCTCCAACACCACAATTCAAAGTCGTCAATTCTATGGTGCTCAGCCTTCTTTATGACCCAGCTCTCACAGTAACAATAGTCACCGGTAAAACACCTTTAATAAGCTATCCAGTTATCTATTGTAAAATATGGCCTGATTTGCCCTTGGATTATAGTTGGAATACACAGGTTCATGTTTGAAACTTTCTAATAGCCTTTCAAATGTCATCCCTACTTCACTATATTCAAACTGATCATCCTTCTTGTTTCTCCCTCTGCTCTACTAGAGTAATGAGCTGCTTCTAAGCATTTGAAATTCTCATTGCTCTGTTTTTATTGTCAGTACTAGGACATTCATTCTATATTTCACCTTGTGATTTATGTACCCCAGATGTATAATTCTGCACTGATTGCTATCAAATGGCAGTTGTCACAATCATGTGCATTCTTCTAATCTGAGTGGATCATACGTCACTAGGGAAATCTCAATGTGTGTCTACCCTCATACCTGAAAAAAAGGATAAACATGTTAGAATTTTGATCTCAATTAACTTTAATCTCAACCGGCAATTCAAAAGATTCAATATGTTGTTGTTATTTTGCAAAATGAAAGCCATGTAAGTTTTTGTGTTCATGAAAAACTAAGACATTTTTTCTAAGAAATCATTCTAAAGAGATTCACCATTGTTTGCGTTGCTAATCTGTTGTTTCTAAATGCTAATGAGCTGCTAATTTGTACCATATTTTGTTTATTTGTTTCTATAATAGAGGAAAACCATCTACTGCAGTATTACCAGGAAACACATTTGAATAACAGAGCAGGACAAACAATGAGGCATATCTCAGTAATTATTTTCTTTAAACAAAAAGCATAGTACAATACATAGTTCTAATAGTCTCTAGAAATAAATCAACTTGTTGTTGAGCCTAGAACAATCCATTTAATTTGCATTGCCCTGCTCTTTAGAGCACTGGATTTCAACCGTTCTACATCTGCGGACCAGTGAAAATAGGAAAAATATTCCACGAACCACTAAGCCAGAAATAAAAAAAACATTTTTATACATTATTTTGTGTATTCGTTTTTAAATCTAATATTATAAAATGAAAATTCTATAGGGCTCATATAAACACATTCTGTGCGACTGTCAGCGTATAAATGTTTTTTTAGATTGATGCATCCTGCAACATTTCTAAAATTGTAAAAAGAACTGTAATTCCGTCATTTGATATACAGTCAGGTCCATAAATATTGGGACATCGACATCATTCTAATCTTTTTGGCTCTATACACCACCACAATGGATTTGAAATGAAACGAACAAGATGTGCTTTAACTGCAGACTTTCAGCTTTAATTTGAGGGTATTTACATCCAAATCAGGTGAACGGTGTAGGAATTACAACAGTTTGTATATGTGCCTCCCATTTTTTAAGGGACCAAAAGTAATGGGACAGTTTAACAGTCATAAAACAAGCTTTCACTTTTCAATACTTGGTTGCAAATCCTTTGCAGTTAATTACAGCCTGAAGTCTGGAACGCATAGACATCACCAGACGCTGGGTTTCATCCCTGGTGATGCTCTGCCAGACCTCTATTGCAACTGTCTTCAGTTCCTGCTTGTTCTTGGGGCATTTTCCCTTAAGTTTTGTCTTCAGCAAGTGAAATGCATGCTCAATCGGATTCAGATCAGGTGATTGACTTGGCCATTGCATAACATTCCACTTCTTTCCCTTAAAAAACTCTTTGGTTGCTTTTGCAGTATGCTTCGGGTCATTGTCCATCTGCACTGTGAAGCGCCGTCCAATGAGTTCTGAAGCATTTGGCTAAATATGAGCAGATAATATTACCTGAAACACTTCAGAATTCATCCTGCTGCTTTTGTCAGCAGTCACATCATCAATAAATACAAGAGAACCAGTTCCATTGGCAGCCATACATGCCCACGCCATGACACTACCACCACCATGCTTCACTGATGAGGTGGTATGCTTTGGATCATGAGCAGTTCCTTTCCGTCTCCATACTCTTCTCTTCCCATCACTCTGGTACAAGTTGATCTTAGTCTCATCTGTCCATAGGATGTTGTTCCAGAACTGTGAAGGCTTTTTTAGGTGTTGTTTGGAAAACTCTAGTCTGGCCTTCCTGTTTTTGAGGCTCACCAATGGTTTACATCTTGTGGTGAACCCTCTGTATTTACTCTGGTGAAGTCTTCTCTTGATTGTTGACTTTGACACACATATACCTACCTCCTGGAGAGTGTTCTTGATCTGGCCAACTGTTGTGAAGGGTGTTTTCTTCACCAAGGAAATAATTCTTCGGTCATCCACCACAGTTGTTTTCCGTGGTCTTCCGGGTCTTTTGGTGTTGCTGAGCTCACCGGTGCGTTCTTTCTTTTTAAGTATGTTCCAAACAGTTGATTTGGCCACGCCTAATGTTTTTGCTATCTCTCTGATGGGTTTGTTTTGTTTTTTCAGCCTAATGATGGCTTGCTTCACTGATAGTGACAGCTCTTTGGATCTCATATTGAGAGTTAACAGCAACAAATGCAAATAGCACACTTGAAATGAGCACTGGAGCTTGTATCTGCTCTTTGTAAATGGGATAATGAGGGAATAACACACAACTGGCCATGGAACAGCTGAGCAGCCAATTGTCCCATTACTTTTGGTCCCTTAAAAAGTGGGAGGCACATATACAAACTGTTGTAATTCCTACACCGTTCACCTGATTTGGATGTAAATACCCTCAAATTAAAGCTGAAAGTCTGCCGTTAAAGCACATCTTGTTAGTTTCATTTTAAATCCATTGTGGTGGTGTATAGAGCCAAAAAGGTTAGAATTGTGTCCATGTCCCAATATTTATGGACCTGACTGTAAGTATTTTGCACATAATTCCTGATGATTTTGAATTGGAATTAAAAGCATTTATCATCCAGGTATGTTTAGTTGCAAAATAAGTGGAAACAAAATATTGTCCCTGTTTGGAATTAAATTAAGTCAATACTATGTTTTAATAGAGCTTGGAAGATAATTTTTATTCCATAGGCTTAATTAATAAAGACAAAATTAAGTGGAAAATGTTGATAAACTTACAGTATGATAACACTTGGAGACTATTAATCCTAACACATCGATTTCCATGCGGTCATCTCTTTAAATCCTCGTAGGCAAATGTCTATCAGCCTTATTAAATTGCGATTCTGTAAATTTAAAAGGGCTCTATTAAAGCACACAGCATATTTTTTTTTTTAGTTAGTGAAGACCTTGCTTTTGGATAGAAGTTCACTAACTAAAAACGTCTGTAAAAAAAATATACTGTGTGCTTAAATAGAGCCCTTTAAATTTACCGAATCCCAATTTAATAAGGCTGTATTTGTTCATGTGTTTGTCTTTTATGTGTATATATACCTAAAAATTCATAATTATCCTTAAATTACAATGTAAGTATTTGTAGACATATAAGGAAGGATTTACAAATTGGAGTACTTTTGGAACTGCTTTTGTTATTCCGGTTTGTATGTTTTTATTACAGACATGTAATTAGAGATTTATAAACATTCTAAAGGATATTATATTTGTATCAAAATTTAAGAACGTTCGGGGATGGCAAGGTGCGAGGGATGTGACTACGACTTGTCGTCCACAGACAAGCTGACGCAATACTGGCAAAACGATGCATGAAGCCCTAATTACATGACTCCACGTGCTGCCGATCCACTAGGCTACATGATCCAGGGGTACCATGTGTTAAGCGGCAATAACTCTTTCGAGGACTAGCAGGAAATGTCTGCAGCTGCTCTGCTTTAGAGGGCTGTTTTCTTTTGGACATTGAAAATATATTAATGCATTTTAATATATATTTACTTACAGCTGATTGTCTTTATTTATTTCAGAAAGTTTACATTTAACTGGAGTTATAATGATGATTTGAGTTGATTCTAATTTATAAGTTTTCTTTATATTGAAAATGGGCCATTGGGTAACACAACTAAGTATCATAGTTAATGTTGACAGATGTGTAAGAGTCTGCTAGAGGATTTCTCTTTTAATTTAAATCATCTTTTTCGCCTACTGCAGTGAAGGTGATATCAGGACAATGATTAATGTGTTTATATGAGCCCCCCAAACATTCAGGGTTTCCATTCAGGGGATACCCTCAAATTCTCTATAGTATGCAGTCAATAAACTATAAGATATTATCTATTAAAGCCACTTTCTACAAGTGATATCTGCAACACAGCTAAAAAAGTTGCTGCAGCGCCAAGAGATTATATAAAAATCCAATAAACTTTATGAGAAAAAGAAACCATTCTAACATAAAAAATAAGAATGATAATAATAAAACGTACAATAAAAATGTATATAAACTATTTTATGTTGTCTGCTTTTAGCACTCCGACACATGAATGAATAGCAGCAAGTTAGGCTCTTCATTAAGAATTATGTTTGCATACAAGCCCATATAATTTGATATGTCATTTATTTGCATTTTCCTGCCAATACTAACAAGAAAGTAACAGCAGTAAGTGCTGTTGTTAAAGAGACACAGGACTTATAAAGATCACTTTTTCTAATGTAATATAAATCTTTGTAAGATCTCTTATGAGTTCTTTTAAATGAAAGACAGAAAATTGTTGAGCTGTGGATTTAATATTCTCAAGCCTGCCCACAGAACGATATGTTTTTAAAGTAACACGAAAAAAATGATATATGTTTGAAAGATGTAAGTCTGACTAAGGGCATAATTAGCCAGGAAATATATACTAAAACTAGTTTTTATTTAAGAAAACAAAAACAAATTTCATGCCTCGACTTGATGCATCCAGGATATTTTGAAGAAGATTGTGTGTGTGAGAGGGGCATTTACATTTCTGAAGAACAGAGTATGTATTTATTGATGCAACCTGCCTGCCTCTCAGCTTGTGGAGGCAAAATGTGCAGATATCAAATTTCAAATTGTCCAATGATTTAAGAAATCCCCCATCGCTTTCCCTCCACCACCCTTCCTTCCACTGTTCAATAGATACAAATTGCTCTAGGGATCAGACCTTTCAGGAAGTTAGACAAGATGGAAGTGTTCTATATGTAAACATAATCTTCAAAAAAATAAATTTTCTTTCAAATAGATTTTCTTACAAAGCATATTAAAAGTTACTGTTGGTTAGTCATTCAGTTGTCTCTGTGATGCTTTATGGTTTTCTTGGCAAAGATATAGCAGTGGGTTGACAGCTCTTTCTCCAGTGGACCACAATTTGTCTGACCTCTCTACTGTTAATTGTCTTAGGTGACCCTGTGTTATAAAAACGGTTAAATTAATTAATTACAATATTATTATTCATAATCATATTAATTATGATTATAATAATTATTCTAATCTCATCCTGAGATCCTTGCCTTCTACGGATAAACAAATTAATAAATATATATCTTCAAGAGGCGTTACAGATTTATGGTTACAAAATGTGCATTTATTAGAACATAATACTTAATACAAATACATTAAGAATATATGATAATACTATGGAAACAACATCTCTTAACTTAGCAGAAAGGCATTCTAATCTCTATCAATTATGTCCATGTGTGTCTGTGAAGTATAATACTTTACCAGGCCTCCACAGTTTAGTGAAGAGATCTCAGAGAGTTATGTATTGCACAGAGCCAGGAAGCTGAGAGAGAGTGAGCATAACTCAGTATCTTACCTGTATCCTGTATATTTCAATTCCACCCCCCATACTCCTCCCTAGCTCCCATTGGTCAATTAGGACACATGTCCTTCACAAAGTATTTTCACTGGTTAGCTGTCCACACAAAGGATACTTCCGGCCACATGGTAAACTAGAGAGATCCAGTTCTCAAAGTTACACACCCCTGCGTTCAAGAATCCATATATGGTCTTCTGCTAATTCTCTGAATTAGACTGTACTTAGTCCAGGCTATAGTCATCATGTGGTTGTATAACAGAATGCACAAACAGAATGCACCTATATGTGACATCTCAATTCTATATTAGAGCTGATAATTCTGTAATCCATAATCCTTGACGCCAGGCCGCTATTACACCCTGCATTTATCTCAGCTTAATTGAAGTATGCAAGCCTCTTTACCATCAGGGGCCTTAAGTATTCATTTCAATTAAAGTGATTATACACACATTTCTAAAATCTATGACTGAAGATTATAGTCTTAACTCTATGTATACTGGCACTCACATGGGGGGGTCCCCAATTTCAAAATGTAATTGGATAATTATGAGGATATCTGAAATTTTAGACCAATATTATAATGGCCCTGTGAAATCCATGATTTTGGGGCAAAACATGATTTAGTAACTTTGTACCTACAGTTTCAGTTTCTTACAAATCAACATGTTATAATTAACACTAGCAACTTGCCCGTCAATAAAATTTGAAGCCATGGCAATGATGTTTGGCACACAATGTTAAGCTTTTTATACTCTAAGGACCTTTGCTGCTCATTGCGAGCCTTGTGCTGAGTGCCTTCTGTGCTCATTGCAAGCCTCTCCTCTAGTGTCCCTTGGCTCCTTTCTATATTTTTTAAATACTAATTAATTAATTCATTGAATAATAAATTAATATAGTTTACCTTTTTCTAATTAATATATGTAACAATCAATAGCCTGAAGAGGTAACAATGTTTTTTCATTTTCCTGCAGTATATAATGTCCAGTGGGACTGTTGCTGGCCTGAGGATATAGTTTTATGAATGTCCCAACTGTGCATTAGAAATAGGCTGCATCCACCAGTGCAAACCGTTGGTTTATTTGTGTAAAGCGCTACTTTAGATGCCTAATGTTGTTAAAGGCAAGTTAGGATTGTAAACTAGCTTTGTTTGTCTATGTGCTACGCAGTTCACAGGCATTTGCTGTCCTTTGTAATATTGTATTTTGTACCTTGTACGTTCCTGGGTGAAAGTGTTACATGGTTGGCCGTGTTTTGCACGGTCCAGGGTCGTGTAGCCTTGTTTTCATTTTGTTTGGTCACCATTTTTTTTCTTGCTTAGCCTATTTTTGTGTGCCGAAACTTAGCAAAATCTACTTAAATCCGCGTTCCACCTCACTTCCAGACGTCCTGGCTGTTGCCCCGTTCGGTCTATGAAGATTTTGTTTTATTTATTTTTTATTTTTTGTGTTTTGTGTTTTTTGTTTTGTGTGGTTCGGCCGTTAACTTCGTATTTTTCCTATCTCGTATTTTTTTTTATAAGTCCTGTGTCTCGTGTGTGTCTACTGCTTGCAGCCTAAGGCGATCCCGCATTTCCTAAGTGTTTCATTGCCTTCCTAAGTGTTTTCATTGCCTCATTGCGTGTTTCATTGCCTCCACTGCTTGCCTTGCTTCACAAGGCTCGCTGGCAATGAGCGCCTTTAACGCTCATCTCCCAAGTGCTGTGAGTTTTAGTGCCTTAACGGCTTGCCTCGCTAGGTGAGGCTCGCAGAAGTGCTGCAAGTTAACGGCTTGCCTCGCTATGCAACGCTCACAGGTGATGAGCATCTGACGACGTCTCATAGTTTGACAATTTTAATATGTGATTGCACAGGCCCCCCTGTTCAATTGCTGTTTTTCTAATTAACAACCTGAGGGGTAATTTATGGCTCTAAATTATGTATCTGCTGTGTTAGTATCTAAAACCCTCTGTCTCTTTTCCCCACTCCCACTGTCCTTTGTTTTTTCCCCTTATTTCCCTCCCCTGTGCCTCTCCCCCCTCTCACCCCTGTGTCTCTTTCCACCCTCTCCCCTCTTTCCCTCCTCTGTGTCTTTCTCCACCCTTTCCCACCTCTGTGCTCTACAGGTCTGAAACCTCGAAATGTGCTTTGGAATTACGTGCTTGAAACAAAATTACGTCTTTACGGCCGTAATTTTTTCTCTCGCATAGTCATTTTCTGATTGAATTGAAAACTAGCTTTCAACCTCACATACTGGGTCACTGCCTTTCCCCCTGTGGTGTGTGAGGTTGTAAAGTAATTTGCTAGTCAATTGGGGTCTTTTAGCGACCCCCGAACTGCTTCAGCGTTACAGGCTTGGAAAAAATGCTGTTAAAGCCATAATTACTTCAAAGTCTTGCGGACCTCGAGATGAGTGCTAAGGCCAGCGGCCTTCGGCGCTCATCATAGACATAGCAATGAGCGTCAAAGGCGCTCAATGCCAGCCTTTTTCCAAGTCTTGCGTGCCTTGCAATGAGCGCCTTTGGTGCTCATTGCGCATGCGCAACACGTAACTTAACATTGTGTTACCGATAAACTTGAAAAAATAAAATTACCTAAAGTTTCAGAAACCCAATTGGCTACTCTAGAAGAAGAAATTACGGAAAGAGAAATAGAGTCCTATATTAATAGCTTAAAACAATATAAATCCCTGGGACCAGATGGTTTTCCAAATACTTATAGTATTAAAAAAATGTCTCATCTTCGTTAATCAAGCATCTAACAAATACATTTAACGAAATTAAAACTTGTGGGGTAGCTCCTGCGCAAATGTTAGAGTCCAGAATTATAAACATTCCAAAATCATCAAAAGATGAGACTAATTTTAAAAATTACAGACCAATATCATTACTCAATATTGACATCAAGATTTACGCCAAAATCTTGGCTTTATGTTAAAACCCTTACTGATAGACTTTGACCATTTGGGATTTGTTAAGAACAGACAATGCTCCGATAATATCAGAAAACTGATAGATTTGTTGGCTTTTTCCAGGTCCAGGAGAATACCAGTTATAGCCCTGTCCCTAGACGCCTACAAGGCCTTTGACAGGGTCAACTGGGATTACCTGGACATGGTCCTAGACAAATATGGCTTGGGCAAATTTGGTTCAGCTGCTGTAAAAACATTATACACTAATGTCAGGGCATCAGTATCTGGAATAGGTTTTGATTCTCTAGTGTTTCCAATAAGTAATGGTACTAGACAAGGCTGCCCGTTATCACCGCTACTTTTTACCTTGTCTATTGAACCCCTGGCAGAATTGATTAGAACTGATGCCCGTATAACTGGAGAACTAGAGAATAAAATTACTCTCTTCGAAGATGACATTGTTGTTACAGTGAGTAACCCAGACAGCTCCATTAAATATTTGTTCTCTAATACAGAGAGCTGTAGCAAAATCTTGTATTACAAATTAAACTTGTCTAAAACAAATATGTTGAATTTAAAGCTTGATTTAAGCACTAAAACTAAAATAAAAGAGATTTATGAGTTTGATTGGAACTTAAATGGATTCCCCCACTTAGGAGTACATTTTTCCCCAAACTTAAAAGCGTTGCCATCTCGCAATCTTGAAAGATTATTTTCACAAATAACCAGTATTTTAGTAAATTGGAGGAATTCAAACCTCTCATTGCGGGGCTCTCAATGAGCGCCTTTGGCGCTCATTGCAACTCTTTCCTCCCGCCTACTGTACTGGCCGCTCGTTGAAGGTTTTGTTAACCTGTGTGCCTCAACTGCTCGCTTCGCAAGGCTCGCGAGTGCTTTACCAACATTGCAAGCGTACCGAACAGTCGCAAAGATCCACAACTATATATGTAATTCTGTAAAAACATTCTTTGTAGTAGAACACCGAACAGGAAAAAAAGACGAAGAAAAGAAATAGAGAAAATGTAAGTCAAAGCACAAAGAAGAAAAAAGGAGAGGCAAAAATAAGTAAAGAAGATAAGAGTGAGAGAGGAGATAGAAGAAAAGAAAGGCAGAAAAATAAAAAAATGAAAAAATGGAGAGAGAGTACATGGAAAAGAAGACAAAGCCAGGAAGAGAAGGGAGCAAAGATAGAGTTAGAGAACAGAAGAATGGAATAGATTATATTGAGAGAACATAAGAGAACAGGAGAGAACAGAGAGGGAGAAAACATGGAGGGAGAGAAAGGACCATGAATAATAGGGAGGAAAGGCAGCAAGAAAAGAAAAAAGTTGAGATTTGGAATGTGAGAGAGAAAGGAGAAAAGGGATAGGAAAAAAGGAAATAGAAGAGAAGAGGATAGTGGTAATAGTGGAGACGGGAAGAGAAGGGACTAAGAGAAAATACATGGAGAAAATAGAGGGCGCCAAAAGGGATTAGGAAATGAAGGCAGGAGAAAGAGAAAACAGAAGAGAGAGAAAATGAAAGAGTAAGAGATAGGGAGTGAGGAAGAGAACAGAATGAGACAGTATAGGTAGAAATACGAAATATTGGGGACAGAAGAAAAAACAGAATGAGTGAGTAGAGAAAGATTTTAAGAAAAGGAAGACAGAGGGAGATCAAAGAAGAAAGGGCAGAAGCAAAAAAGAGTATGAGAGGAAAAGGAAGATAGAGAAGAGGGAGAAAGAGACAAAAGGTAAAAAGAATGGACGACAGAAAGATGGTGAGAGGAAAGGGGAAGAATAAGAGGAGGAGAAACATAGTAAAGAGAGAGAGTTAGACTAAGGCAAGAGACAGACGGAAGTGGGAGACAGGTAGGGATGGAGGAGCAACTGAGAAAGAGATACATGGTATGAGAGACAGACGGTAGAAAAGAAGATAGGTATGAGAGGTAGATACAGGAATATTAGAGAAAGGGTAAGAGACAAAGGGGACAGGAGATGAGACATAGGTGAAGGAAGGAAAGAAAAGGGGATGGGAGAAACACAAGCAGTAGATGTGGTGAGAGGTAGAGGGGGAGACAAGAGGGAGGGGTAAGGAGGGAAGACAAGAGGAGAGAAGAGATAAGTTGGAAGGGGAGAGAGGGAAAGAGGCAGACAGGATAGGGGAGAGCAAAACAAAGGAGAAGAAAAAAGACAGGGGATTGGTGAGAAAGAGGAGGAGAGAGACAGGGGGAAAGAGAGAAAAAGTAGTGGAGAGAAAATGACTGAGAATTAAAGACAGTGAGAAAGTTACTCAGCCAGCTGCACAGCTCCCACAGCTCCTCGGCTCCAATGGGCTGACAGGAAAAGGAGGAGTGAAAGACATGGGGCACTGGCGAAACCAGCACACAGAGAGCGACAGAGGGGAGAGACTGGAGGTGAGAGAGACAGGAGGCAGACGCGGAGCCAGCACACAGAGAGTGACAGAGAGGAGAGACTGGAGGTGAGAGAGACAGGAGGGAGAGATGGAACCAGCACACAGAGAGTGACAGAGGGGAGAGACAGGAGGTGAGAGAGACAGGAGGCAGAGCGGAATCAGTACACAGAGAGTGACAGATGGGAGAGACTGGGGGTGAGAGAGACAGGAGGCAGATGTGGAGCCAGCACACAGAGAGTGACAGAGGGGAGAGACTGGAGGAAAGAGAGACAGGAGGCAGAGCGGAATCAGGACACAGAGAGTGACAGAGAGGAGAGACTGGGGGTGAGAGAGACGGGGGGCAGAGCGGAATCAGGACACAGAGAGTGACAGAGGGGGAGACTGGAGGTGAGAGAGACAGGAGGCAGAGGCGAAGCCAGCACACAGAGAGTAACAGAGGGGAGAGACTGGAGGTGAGAGGGACAGGAGACAGAGGAGGAACCAGCACAAAGAGAGTGACAGAGGGGAGACACTGGAGGTGAGAGAGACAGGAGGCATAGGCGGAATCAGGACACAGAGAGTGACAGAGGGGAGAGACTGGAGGTGAGAAAGACAGGAGGCAGAGGCGGAGCTAGCACACAGAGAGTAACAGAGGGGAGAGACTGGAGGTGAGAGAGACAGGAGACAGAGGAGGAACCAGCACACAGAGAGTGACAGAGAGGAGAGACTGGAGGTGAGAGAGACAGGAGGCAGAGACGGAATTAGGACGCAGAGAGTGACAGAGGGGAGAGACTGAAGGTGAGAGAGACAGGAGGCAGAGGCTGGCCCAGCACACAGAGAGTGACAGAGGGGAGAGACTGGAGGTGAGAGGGACAGGAGGCAGAGGCGGAGGCAGCACACAGAGAGTAACAGAGGGGAGAGACTGGAGGTGAGAGAGACAGGAGACAGAGGAGGAACCAGCACACAGAGAGTGACAGAGAGGAGAGACTGGAGGTGAGAGAGACAGGAGACAGAGGAGGAACCAGCACACAGAGAGTGACAGAGAGGAGAAACTGGAGGTGAGAGAGACAGGAGGCAGAGGCGGAGCCAGCACACAGAGAGTGACAGAGGCGAGAGACTAGAGGTGAGAGATACAGGAGGCCGAGGCAGAATCAGCACACAGAGAGTGATAGAGGGGAGAGACAGGAGGCAGAGGCGGAACCAGCACACAGAGAGTGACAGAGGGGAGAGACTGGAGGTGAGAGAGACAGGAGACAGAGGAGTAGCCAGCACACAGAGATTGAAAGAGGGGAGAGACTGGAGGTGAGAGAGACAGGAGACAGAGGAGGAACCAGCACTCGGAGCGTGACTGAGAGGAGAGACTGGAGGTGAGAGAGACAGGAGGAAGAGGAGGAACCAGCACACAGAGAGTGACAGAGAGGAGAGACTGGAGGTGAGAGAGACAGGAGGCAGAGCTAGCACACAGAGAGTGACAGAGGGTAGAGACTGGAAGTGAGAGAGACAGGAGGCAGAGGCGGAACCAGCACACAGAGAGTGACAGAGGGGAGAGACTAGAGGTGAGAGGGACAGTAGGCAGAGGCAGAGCCAGCACACAGAGAGTAACAGAGGGGAGAGACTGGAGGTGAGAGGACAGGAGGCAGAGGCGCAATTAGGGCACAGAGAGTGACAGAGGGGAGAGACTGGAGGTGAGAGAGACAGGAGGCAGAGGCGGAGCCAGCACACAGTGAGTGACAGAGGGGAGAGACTGGAGGTGAGAGAGACAGGAGGCAGAGCCGGAGCCAGCACACAGAGAGTGACAGAGGGGAGAGACTGGAGATGAGAGAGACAGGAGGCAGAGGCGGAGCCAGCACACAGTGAGTGACAGAGGAAAGCAAGGGAACCCTGTCCTCTTTATCAGAAAATCTGTGGTGGTGGGGGGAGGTCCTGTGTGGACGGATGGGGGATGCTTTTTTTAACATGCACTTTCTTTAAGTGACATGTTTGAGCTAATAGCACAGCTCTGTCTGCTTCTAATCCCTTAAGTCCACTCACCCTCCACTTGCAGATTCCTACAATGGAGTGAGTGGACTGCATTTGCCTGGTGCCTGTTCTGACAGCAGAGCTGTGTCAGATCTGCAGGCTATTTCACTCTCAGCTGCTCTTCCCCCTCTAACAGGGTTACTTGTTAGCAGTAATGATACAGCGTAACTCAGGTTAGGGAGCGTGGCTTAAATTCAGGCAGCACATGGCTGAGCACCCAGGGACAGGACAGAGCTCTTCTGAGCCACCCTGAGGAATGGGAGCATCACTATTTTAGGAAAGAGTGATTTCCAGAATCTAATCTATCTACTACCTAAGTCATTTTTTATTATTAAAATGTAAAGAACATTGGGTTCACTTAGTAAATAAAAAGTACACTTCTAAAGTATACATCTATACTGCATTGTGTTAAAATATGTTATTTTAGATTTATATAGGTTATTTGCTTAATTGTAACTTATTAACAAAACATATATTATTATATATTAAATACAATGAACTATGTTTACGTCAGTATGATAGAAAGCTAAAACTCAACATTGGCTCCTAATATAGTTATTAATTTTAATAAATACAAAAGCTTGCAACCTCTAAAAATGCAATCTAAAGTAATAAAATTATATATATTTGGTTCATACTAAATATACATATATATTTATAAAAATCTATCTATCTATCTATCTATCTATCTATCTATCTATATTTTTCTATATGTATATCAGGGGTCAAAAATTCCTTGGAGCCAGGGCACCTACATTTGTACTGCTGGCTTCTAAATGTTTTTCCAAAATTTACTATACCATGTAAAGCCACTCTAGGTAGGCACGTCATAGCAGAGAGGTCAGACAAATCACAGTCCACTAGAGAAGGAACTGGCAACCCACTTCAGTATCATCTGTCATATTGTTAATAGGCCCTCAGGGGAATGTTGATACTCCACAGTATCACTAATTATTATATTATATCTTATGCTATTATGACTATTATTATTGTTATATGTATTGATCTATTGCATAGTAACCAGGGCTAATTAGTTTACTGATATAGGAATGTGACACATATGTGATGTAAGTGGATGTCCCATAACACCAACTATTGAAACACACTGACACGGTTACAAAGGTATAACAAAGCTTTATTTCATACACAGAACACAATCAGAAATGTACAAGACTGTGCATTAATATCATGGGTGTGGTGTGGGCGGATCCCGTGTGAGCAAGAGGCTTGGGGGAAAAAAGGGATACCTACAGGGGGTAATGTCATAGTCTAGAATAAGCATGATGCATAGCACCTATCAGGGTCACATGTGGTCACTACACCACTGCAACCGGAATCTGATGAAAAAAGGAATCATCACAAATCACTCCATTTAATTGAAGAAACCAGAAATGTGGATAGCACTTACAACTTGTCTATAACTTAACAATGAAACAGGTTATTCAACCTCTGGACTGTGTGATCTAATCCAGTTTCACACATACAGTGTGTTGACAAAACACAAATCTGAAAAAAAGTGGTCAACTAAAAAAAGGCAGAGGAGGATTAAAAAAAAACTAATCAACATGCATGTACAGGACAGTGCTACATACTGTAACTGTAACAATATACCAACTCACCTGATTCCCATCTGCAAGCATTACTAACCATTAGCTAGGTCTTTGGATAATCAGACATATGGGAAAATACCCATTAATATGGAGAGGACACAAAGGTCAGCAGTCACATTCACTGTTACTTACATCAGATCCAAGGATCTGTTCTCAGACTGATTGTGAGTTCAGAGTCACATGCTTCACTAGTGCATATATTAATGCTGGCTGACATGCCATTGTCAGACTTTGCAAGTTTACTGCCATAGCAGTATTAGTCTACATTTCAGCTAACAACAATCATGTCTTAGCTATCTGGCTATAAGATAGCTTTAAGATTGTGGGAGCTACATGTTAAGGAGGGGCTGTCATTGAAGGAATGTCTACCTGAGAGGCACTGTGAAAACCTTTCACCTCATACATTTCCTTCACAATGCTTGCAGATGCAGAAGATGCCTTCATGGACCTGAATTGTACCTAAAAAAAAAAAAGGACTGCGGCATCTCTTCTCAACAGCATTCCTCAGTGACCATCAATTGGTGAGATGTTAAACAGAACCCTACGTGTCCACTGAGGTGGATTTGGATGGATGGTGACCCCATCAGCCATATGACATCCTCCTCCTTTGAACCAGGGCCCTCGGCTCCGCTTGTCTCCTCTTGCCCCTAGGCCCCCGCCTCTGGCTGGCCACTGGACCCAGACCTCCTTGATGCTGAAAGAGAGAAATGAAAGGTATATGTTATTAGTATGATGCATAATACATTGTTTTGTGTGCATTCCTAACTATTTGACATCTAGGCCTGAACCTGGATGATACTCCTAATTGCATCTCAGATTAGCTATAATTTGCAAGATGTGATCTATTCTTTGGCTCGTGGTCTTGATCATTCTTGTCTTCTAACGCTATCTTGATTCCGGCTTTGTTCTGTAACTGCATATGCTGCAGTAGGCACACCAATACATGGACTCTCTAGTGGTTGATTACTGTTGTTGTGCCCAGGAATGATTTGTCAGCTTCATGAAATTAATGAGGCATCCATCTATCCCTTGTTATTTCCATTGAGCTGACATGTCAGTGTCCTTGTTGGTCATCATGTACATGTGTATTGTGTGCGATGCACATGTGGTGGCATGTTGGTGTATGTGATTGTTATGAACAGAAGGGCCCACTGGACTGTTTGGGGTTAATCAGTTATTATATGTGTGGTTAGAGGGTACTAAAAACTTGCTTAACGGATATATCATGAGTGTAATGCATACATGTAGTTATATCATGGATGTAATAGGTACATTTAGTACTGTCATTGATAAACATTAAGATAATGTATCTGTATTAGAAGTAGGATAGTAGGCTATGCATAGATAATAAAGTTAATGCAGTCACTTATGTGACAAAACGTTAAAGATTTTAAAGAATTTATATGGCCCTGCGATCGGCTACATGTGAAGTCTCTGGCTTTAGTCATGAAGGGGGGAGCTTGTTTTATGGGAGAGAAAATGTGTAATGAGAACAAGAAAGCCAGACCCCTCTATACATTTGGAAATCATGTGGGTGAGGGGGGATAGCAAGCTATTTGCCCAGGAGGATGGTCTAGAACTGGGGGGTCTTTGGTGTTTTGTGTCATCTGAAAATGTGTTTGGAAAAATAAAGAAGTGCCAGTCTGATTTTGGACACACTAAATAAAAATAGTGTCGGAGTCCTCTTGTACTAATCAAAGGTGCACGGTGTGTGATTATTAGGTCCAAAGAAAAGGGGTTTAATGGTGCCTGTCTCTTCAGAAATTATGCTGTCATCTGAATGGTCTGCTGATGCCGAGATTTGAACAAAAAGTTGCGACCCACAGAGAGTGAGAATTGGGGTGAGCGTAGTCCCCCAAATCTGTGTAACAGTGATGTTCACCTGACATGGAGGCTGGGTCCTGCTGGTCTGCCAGGCCTGAAGCTCCAGTGGCGAGCACCTGGCTCAGAAGGTCCCTGGCGACCCTCTCCCACTCATTATATGTCACGGTATGGTCCTTGTCCTACTTAGCCATCATCATTCACACCTTGGCCCTGATGTTGTTAAACCGGTGCTTGACAAACCGGTGCTTGTGTATGGAGTGACCTAGCTCTATATGTCTCTATGTGTGTTGTTTAAATTATGTGTATTGCAATTATGTGTAATCTATAAATATGTGTAATCAAGGATTAAGTGTAAAATAGTAAATGGTATAACATAAATGAACAAAACCACAAATGACTTATTCCAAAACTCTCCTACTCTCTCTCTCTCTCTCTCTAATTCCAACCAACCACCAACTCCGTGACCTGCATGCTACTTCGTCAGAAAATACAACACAGCCAACGCATGTGTGGGTGGAATGCAAATTTATAATCTCCCTCTGTCAATCATCTGCGGCTAGACCTCTTTCTATTGGCTGAGAGGCTGTATCGCACTACATTCTACTGCAATTGGATCATAACGGCTGATCGCATCTCGGACAGCCTCTTAACAGTTTGTGGGCGCGGGAGGGATTTACAGGCTTGAGGCTTCAGGCCATAATACGCACCCTTGCTCAACTGAATAGCTTTGCAATCGGAGATGAACGGGAGCCCGCAACACACCCGCAGACATACGGCCTACAGCGATTGAGTTGTGGGCTTGCAATTGATTGGAGGCCTTTATTGTTTGACTTTCTATTTTCAATAGATTTGTTTTGTGTTGGAAAGCTTTAAACAAATGTGTAATTGAAGTCTGATATGTTCTTTTGAAGAAATTATTAGTATTTTATGACAATTGTCATTTACAAGAACCAATTATGTTGTCTTTCCCAGAATCCAAATGAAGGATTTGATTTTCTGATCCTGTTTTCTAGACACATCTGAACACTGCACTACAACCAGCTCTTTTCTTGCATTTCTCTTGAAGGATGTAGCTGAAGTGTGCTTTTCTAATAATGAGCAGACCTCAACTTAAATGGTAGCAAAGGTATCAAAAATACTTACTACAGGGTGGATATGGAAATAATCTTTTTCAAAGAATGTGCATCCCTATAGCACCCCCCACCACCAGAAAAAATATTGTCACCTTACTGTAACAAAATAATAATGAAGATATACCCATGATCAACTGCTAACACTTTACAGCACATCCTATTAGTTTTATTAATCTTCTCAACTCTATGCACTAGATTAGGCTGCAGGTATTTAGCAGAGTTTACTGCCATTATTACTTAATAAGACATTCCCTGTTTATGCATTTAGCTCTCCAGAGTTAATCTTAGATACTGAAACCTTTTCAGTTAGGTGTATTGAAACAATTCATATAAAGCTACAGTTTAGTAAAGAAGATATCAAGTTTGTTTCTCTGTCTTGACAAACTGGAAGGAGCCTTGGAATTTGAAACCATCAAATAGATGGCTTAACGGTCCATACAAAAATCTTAAGGTATTATTAACTTAACTCACAACATTTCAGATGTCCAAATAAGGAAACAAATTTAAAAATAATGCACTATTCTGTTTTAGCAGTACGCACATTTCATATATGCACAGTGCTCATTCAGAATCAATTAGGGGAAGTGGGCCATGGTTAGGGCTAGAAAACATTGTAGAAAACATTGAGTATTGTCCTTAAATGTGTGATTTTCCTGCCAAAAAGGAATATTTGGGAGTCTGAGAGGGACATGAGAATCTTCCCTTAAAAGAGGGACTGTCCCTTCAAGAGATAAATAGTTGTTAGTTTGTAATAATATAGTGCATTATTAACAATGGTACATTAAAAGTTTTAATTAATATTTTTTTTAAAAACAAAAACATAATCCATAATCAACAAATATGGATTTTAGAAGCTCACCATCATCTTTAGCTGCAGATAGAAAAGCTTTGTAAAGAAATAATTACCACATACAGTTGTACTGAGAGGTGCAGGCACTAGTTTATCCATGGGCCGGCTACTATTCTCTCCCCTGCAACTGTTCCACATTTAGTTCTTGTGGAGGTGCTAGACTATGATGCAGGGGATCTTGATCTAAAGTAGGTCAATAGATACAGGGACCTGTGGCCCCCATTCAATTGGCCAAATTGTAATTACTGGATCCCGTAATGTAGCCCGTAAAAGTTACTGATATTCAATTGGCTACATTTTGCTACTTGCAATCCATTTGTGACTTACAGACTCAAAATCACTGTAATTGTAAAAAACTTAACTTCGTTCTATCTACTCCTTTGATGTTTCAAGCCCGCAAATGTTACCAGTGCGAATCCATATTCAACTACAACAATTCATCAAGCCTGCAATTTCCTTCAAACCTGTAAATAGCAATATTATCAAATATTTCTACGAGTACTAGATAGGACTCGCAAGTGGGTTAAACACCTGTATGTAACACTGTAAAAGCAAATATAAAAACACTATTGTACTTTAAATTACTGGGAAAGTAATGAAAGGCATAAGAATTAATTGTCTCAAGTCTCAAGCTCGCAAATCTGCAATAATTATTTTTTTCTTTTCCGTTGTATTTTCGTGTTATCTCAATCCCCGGATTCATGGAGTTAATACATATCAGGCTATCCACATGGACTAGCACAGTTTCTTCATTCATTTTTATTGATTTCTACATTGTTGGCCCTTGGGAAAGGATCGCAAATCGGACTTCTAAACTCCTTGTTTTACTGACGTCATGATGGCAGTCTCATTTACTACTGGCTCTGTCTAAATTGTAACTTTCAACCTTGCTTAAAGGTGTATGCAAGTGAGCTGGGTTATGAATACATCTGATAGAGGAGAATTAGTAGTGTATGAAAACATGTGTTATATAGAAAAGTTCAGTTTACTTACAAAGTTATTTGCACAAAAGTCACATCCAGTGGTTCACACCCACAGGACGCTTACATAAGCCGGGTACACACAGGATATACAGTAAGATACAAATGTTGACCTTTCTGGTACAGAGCATAGGAAGTAACTGTTTCAGTTCTTGTACTGAGCACATGCCAGAAGCCACTGAGGTGAAGAATGATACAATGCATTAGCCTGATTCTGAATTTGAATGTTATGCTAATTGAGATGGAGTTTTCTAGCGGTGTACACAATAAAATGCAAATGCCAAAAACCATAGGAAATTTTGCTAACTTCAAGGTAAGCTAATTAATGTTTATTTTGGGATGTTTTCATGCAAAAAAAAATCTTTTCATACACTAGTAATTTGCCTCTATCAGATAGCATTCATAATCCAGCTCACTTACATATCCCTCTAATTGATCATGATCATGCCCATGCCCTAAAGTGCTACATGGGGGTTCATGGTTTAAGCTCTGTAATTGCAGGCTTGAGTCAATTAAATACCGCTGGAATTGTAACAAATTTTTAACCCGTGGACATGTAGCCTGTATTAAGGTAATTACAGGCTTGCAATTGAATGGGGGTGTTTGTGTAGTACCTTTAATCTCCAGTCTCTTCCAGCACCTTTATAGTCTTATTTGCAACTCTTTTTTTGGGGCATTGCTCAGTTGTGTCTGACTTTCCGTGACAACACACCATGCTGATCCACTTGGTTTTCATGGCACAGATACTAGAGTGGGTTGTCAGGTCCTTCTCCAGTGGGCCACAGCATACAGCTCCTGGTATTCCCAGGTGGTCTCCCATCCAAGTACTGACCAGTGTGACCTCATGGTTCCCTGGCTGGATTTGAACCCAGTACACTGTGGTGAAAGCACCTGCATCCTAACCACTGTGCCACTAGGAAACCAAAAAACACATTAATTCCCCTTGTTTACGCAGCTGGTCTTCCATCAACATGTTCCTTTCTACCCCTACTTAACCTTGATAAAATATGTCATCTATGACTGCTCCTGGGGGAACATTCGCTGCCAAACAACCTGAGATACCAGAAAAACTACAGGTTTAAATTGGCAGAGTGGAACAGTAAAATAAAACCTTATTTTAAAAGCATCTTTAAGGGTGTCCAGAGGGAATGGCTAAAAAACAATGTTTTAAAAAGATGATTAAGATTGTACTTATTTTTTTAACCTGGTTGTTATTTTTGCAGTATATTGATACAGTTTAATGTGCATTTATTAGCTTATTTAAAGTTAAAAAGGAAAAGACTAATCTTGATTCCAAAAATTCTATTCACATTTTGTGGTGTAGTCTATTTTTGTATATAAGCATTGGCATTTACAAATGTTACCTTATCTTAATTTTGATTGAGTGATCACATTCTTCTAGTAGATTGCCAAATTCATAAATCAAATAGACATTTATATAAGTTGACGCCAACTAAAATGATCTGCAGCAGTATTTAAAGAGCCAGTGTAAGAATGTTTCATGTTAAATCTATTTTTGTTTACAATTAAGTAACATTAAAAATACACGAGCAAAGATTTAAGCCAGTTTACCTCATTAATAGTGGCTGTTGTGTCCTTTTCCACCTCTCTTGTTGCCCTAAACAACTGAAAGAAAAGGAAGAATTTCAAGTCTTACCAAGACAGCATAATCAATGTTATTTAAGAGGACAATCTTTCACTTCCTTTCAATAGTGCTCAGGATAATGAGAGAGGTGGGGAGTAGTAGTATCCATTATTGAAGTATATTGCATTTTTCAATTTTATTTTCTGGCTAAAGATTCTTAATGTTAATTAATGGTGAAAAAAGATAGGTTCAACATATGCTGCATTTTGCTTCCAACCACAGTTTTGTGCCGCCCTTAAGGAATGATTGTAGTCCAGCATCTACAGTTTGTTCTTTGAAGACCTCAACTTGATAATAGGCAAAATGATGTTAGAATTTCAAAATATATATATAGCATTTAATTTATTAACTTATATACACAATTAGTATGTCACTGTTCTACTATTGTTATTTTTCTGTGTCTGCTTCTACCAGTGAAAAGAAACTTAATGCACATCTAATCTGTCTACAAGTCTTTTGAGAAAGCTGCTCAATACATTTCAAGCTTGGCCTGCTTGACATACAACGATCTGCATCGTCAAGAGCCTGGCTACCTAAAGGAACTCATCAATTTGTAAATTATAACATGTGCTCTGAGATATGCAGATTTATATCTGTAAACCATTCACAGAATATCTTCCTCCATTTCTTGGTCTTTGGATGTTGGACTACCCAGCCTTATGCTCTGATATCCACAGGTGAAGATCTGATAACCATCAGCAAAATCTCTTCATCTATATCTGGTTCTCAAGCTCTGATGTATACAGCACTCCAGTTCTGAGATCTGGAGGTGAAGATCTACTAACCATCCCCCTAACTCTTGGCCTTTAGCTTTCATGAAGGTAGTACCAAGTTTCTGGATCTCTAACATTGCCTAATAAGGATGTTTCTTCCTTGTATATTTTTAAAAGGAGAATGTATAATCACAACAAAACTCTTGGAATGCCTCTTACCAGTTAGTTTTCTCATTGATTTGACTTCCTATCGGGAAAAAGGGTCTTTATAAATTAGCTGATGAGCGCCTTTGTGAGCACCTTCAATGAGTCTTGCAAACCTCGCTATGAGCGCCGAGGGCCTATGGCCTTTGTCCGTTCATCGAGGGCCTTGCAGTGAGCACCTATGGAGCTTATTGCAGCCCCCGTCAAACTCGTAACTTGTGATGAGTGCCATTGGAGCTCATTGCAGCTCCTGTCAAACCCGTACCTTTTGGCCCTCGCGATGAGCCCCTTTGGCGCTCATTGCGCATGCGCAAGACCTTATCTTAACATTGCGTGACGACAATTCTCAATTACCACAACTGTTATATGTGATTATTATTAGCCTTTATTTGTAACGCGCCAACATATTCCGTAGCTATACAGGGGTTAAATACAAGTCAAAAACAATTTGAACACAATGCAGAGGAATGGAGGGCCCTGTTATTGAGCTTTCAATCAAACATACATAGTGCTTTCCCTAATGCAGCTAACACGATTGAAAACTCGCAAACTTACATTCTAAAGTGATAAGTATCATTATTATAAATATTATTTTGTTATCTCTTCAATATCTGCTAACTGTCTAGAGGACACAATAAGCAAATTTCATATTCTTTTATGTATATCCATAATGCAATGTGAAGTTTCATCTTAAACTGCTCTTTTTCAGATTCCAGGTAGGCTATGATATAGATAGAGCATGAAGGTTAGACAGGGAGGGGTACGTACCAATTTGCATTTCAGAATCATTTTCATGCAGGGAACAGTTAGCTTTTCCATAATAGCATGATTTGATTTCTGACATGTGTGACATCAATAGGATAAGAGGGCTCTGCAGAAAATGAAGATAAATGTATTTTTCCTTAAATTGGTAAGAAGAGCCAAAACACAGAGTAATCCTTAACTCATCTGTGCAGGTATTGTATTTTAGCTTGCCAAGAAATGGTACACTTAATATAGTAACATAGTAACGTAATGTTTTTGTTGTAAGATACCATAAAATATTTGGGAGTATTAAACAAATCAACCTTTCAAAAACTCTCTGATTTTATGGTCTTAAGATATGGCTAGAAGAATCAAAATGGCAATTGAACACATGTCTAATTATCTACAAACAGTCTGTTAAATATTTCTTAATAACATGGCTAGATTTTGCTTTATGGAAAACATTTAGGGACAGATTATATATAATTTATCATTTTGTGTTAAGATTTCTGATAACATTTCCTGTTGTGTTATAGCTGTTTTTCATGTGCTTCAGTGTGATCATGCTGCTTAAACAGCTGCTAATTAGAACTCCTAATTGTGGTAAACCAGCCAGGAAACCTTTTCTCGAAGTGATAAATGACAGAGATACAGCAAAAAACAACTGGCGCTGACAACACTATTTGGTTTACAAACATAAAATATATGTAGAAAGCCAATAGAATCAAATATATAATACTAAATCTGAAACATGTGAATAATAAAATTGGTTTTATGTGTATATATATATTAGATTATTGCCCGTCAAAAAATTTAGGCAATGAAATTCTAAGTGAGCTAATGCTGTTTGGTGTATGGTAATCAAATAATTAATACATTACAAAATTAATATACTTTACCTATTTGGAAATAATAGATGCAGAAAGCATTGTGTTGAAGAGCTGACAATCTGTTTTGATGTTGCCGCAGCATCCAATGTGTGTTTTGAGTGTTGTGGAGCTGCTGTGTAAGTGTCAGCAATGTGTGCAGTGTGTAGTGTAAATAGTGTAAGTTAGTGTTGTAAAATGGCACCTAATGTGTGTATTACGCGGCTGTGGCTGATTTTGTGTCCTTGTTCTTGTACCTCGTACGGCTATTTGGAAAAATCTGTATGTGTTTCGTGGTGTTTTGCGTGTTTAGGGTCCTGTAGCCTCGTTTTCGTTTTGTTCGGCTGCCATTTTTTCTCTATCTTAGGGGATTTTCAAATGTCTAAACTCTTTAAGTTCTACTTAAATTGACTTGTAACTTCACTTTTAGAGGTGCTGGGTGCCCCCCCCCCCCCTGCTGTGGGTAAGCTTTTTATGTGTTTGTTGTGTGTTTTTTTTCTGTGTTTTTAGTGTTTTCGTGTGTGCGGGTTTCGGCCGCTAATGTTGTATTTTTGCAAGTTCGTAATATTTTTATTTGTAAGTGGCGCGGCTCGTATTTGCGGATGCTAAGTCCGTAAATGTTGCGGTCGCGGTGGGAGTCTCCACCTCCGCAAATGCGGCCCCTCTGCCTTCGGCGTTCCTTGCCAGAAACTGCGGCCCTCACCCGCACTGTGGACATATATATATATATATATATATATATATTTATTTATATGTATATATATATATATACATATATATCTATTGTGGTGAAGTGCCACCAGGGGTCAGAAGAGAGTTCTTCAAGACTTCGCCCCAGGAGTGAGAGAGTTAACAACCTGCTCAAAAGGCAGGGGTGTGGCTGCAATCAAGGCCTGCTGCTACCTCTAGTTGGAGAATTGTTTGCGTGGAACCTCTGCAGAGACAGAGCAAACCTGGGACAGCACTGTGTGGCCAGAGAGCGGTCAGGAAGACCTGAAAAGACAGTAAGGCTGTTTTAAGTGTACAGCCAGCACAATTGAGACACGGCTCCTCTCCAAATGTATTGCAGACCCTGAAGGGAGTGGAGTCTAAACAGACAAGTGTACAGGCCTCTATTGCTGTATGATTAGTCTGTATTTCAAATTACTGCAGCACATGTGTAGTGAGTGCTTCAAGGAAGATAGGTGTTATTGTTGTTTTGTTTATTTTTGTAAGGTGACAATATACATTAAAGCCTTTTCAAGCGTGTCAAAGCTTCCTGAGTCCTCCAATTTTGCTGAAAACTAAGGCACGGATCCTGAGCGTGACAGTGAATCTGTCACAATATATATATATATATATATATATATATATACATAGTGAAATCAGGTAAGCCCACCTTCTGTCTCTACAGAAAGTAGCACCTCTACAAGAGTACAGGAAAGACCCAACTCCATATTGCTTAAGTGTAGAATAGCCTAGACTAAAAATACATGGAACCAGCAAAGATCTATGACCACTTGCTATGGTGCAAAGTGTTTTTGAATCAATTGCTTAGGCTTACCTCATTCTTACTAAATGTTTTTACTTTGTGTCAGTGAAGAAATAAGCCTTAGAGTTTAAGACCTCCTCTGTCAATCCCCCACTCCTTCTAAAATAAAATATCTTCTGTGGTCCCCTAGGTCCTCCTTTTTTACCCCTTTCCCAACCTTCTTGTGTTGTGGAGTTGGGGGCTATTAAGCTCACTAATAAGTCCTAAGTAGGCCTACCTAAGTCCCTCAGAGGCCATGTTGGCTTGACTGGGCCACCAATCCCCGCTCTCTATCTAACATATAAATAAACAAACCGCCATACCCACATCACTACCCCCTTAATGCCTTAACTGACCCTTGATGGGGCACTAAATGATGATCCCTTAATGATGATCCCCATGGATACTAATACTAACCTCTAATGAGAGTCCTTATGGATCGCATAGTCCCTATCATCCATGGGATCCTTTAAAGACCCTCATGGGCCCAAACTCCTCTTATGGATCCTATACAGAATTTTAAACAACCCAAATATACCCCCCAAAAATCTATATTAAAATACAAAATGTTCTGCATAACAATTGTTTTATTCATATGGAGTATTTTGGATTTTACATATCTATTTGGGCAGCAGTATATCAATATATGAATCTTAGTGATCATCCCTATTTAATGCGGCAATTTTTTAACTATATTAATGTCTAATAAATTTTCCCCTCTCCTTCCTTTTTTTTGACCAAATTAAATAGGTGTTCATGCACCAAGGGATATTTACTGTTTTCTTGTGTACCAAAATACAAAAATACATATAAATAAAAAATATTTATTACATAAAAAAAATATTACAAGAAAATAATAATATGGGGCACTTCGTCACATAATACAATAATAAAGTAATAATTAGACTAGTAAAAAATTAAATTAGTATCTTGCCCACCTGGATCCAGCTTTGACAAACAAAATCCTTGACCCTCTCTTCAAGACTTGTAAGCAGTTGCATCCCTCTTGATTGATGTTTTCTTGATTGAATGACCCTTGTTACTTTTTTCACCTAGCAGTCTGATTTATTGGTTCATATTAACCACATAACCCCAATCTGATTGGTTAAATGCTAGCCAGTCCTTACAGGGTAAACTCGGAGGGCCTCATTCTATTATCGGCCGGAGGAGATGCGGGGCCGCAAGGACCGGCCGCAAGCTATTTGCCTATTCTATTCCCTTCCGGCCGGGGATTCCGGCAGGCTTGCGGCCGGCGCCTTGCTATCCCTTGTGGCCGCACGCGCCGGAGGAAAGCCTTTGATCTTAAACGGCCGCAAGAGTTTCGGCCGTAAGAAAATCCTGGTTGCTATTCAATTGCTCCGGGAACCCTCTCTGCAAGGCTAAAACCGAGCCGCAGCTTACTTGTAGCAAAAAGGTCCCGCAGGCACACAATTAAGCACATTTTAAAGCCATAATAAAGCCATCCTGCACTCTTTTGAGACTATAAAGTGATTGTAGGTGTTAGCATTAATAGCACAACATTCCCCTACACTCAAATCCATAAATACATTTTTTTTTAATTGATGTCACATATCCATGTAAAAAGTCCAGAGGGCTTGGAGCACCTCAGACCCGCCCACGCTGCGGCCGGAAAATAAACAGTTAATGTAATCTCGGATTTGGGCTGATGTGCAAGCTTGAGAGGGGGTTGCTATTAATCCTCATGTCCCCCATAATGATCCCTAGCATTTACAGAGCTTTACAGTGCCGTCTTGAATTTATTTTTGCATTTAAAGATTTCTGAGCTTACGGCCCGATTGCAAGATATACGGCCGGCCGTAAGGGGATAGCCTTGCGGCGCTGTATAATTGAATTGCAAGGTAACGGGAGCCCCGCAAGGAATCGCAGCCTTGCGGCCGATTTACGGCCAATAATAGAATGAGGCCCAAAGTCTTGCTCATCTCTGACCAAGTTCTTCATTATTTTTTATATAATTATAATTATTTTAATGTATTTTTTATAGTAAATTTTGTTTATTTAAAATGTATTTTAGGGGAAATATGAATTTAGGGCTCTTGGGTTTGCTATGGACCCCCATGGGCGGCTAGTTTTGGCCCTCACTGGATCCACTTACATTAAGGATAGATTGACCACCCTAACCACATGGGATCTGAGAGAGTAGAGTGGGCCTTGGTAGGTGTTAACTATAGGGATTAATAGCCCCCAACCCCAAAGTAGTAGTTGTCAAAGGTAGCTTAGCAAGCATTTTTACATTTGGCCATGTAATCAAGGCCTGTATCAAGTCCGAAATACACCTCCTGCACATTAGTAGGTATTTTAAACAAAGGTGAATGATCTCTTTAAAGGCCCACTGTAATGCACTAACAACAGGTGTAAAGTATTTTAATTAATCATTAAAAATTCACATTCTCTTATATAAAATAGCAAAACTGAACTTGTTTTCAAAGAGACTGGGGCCTTGTTTTGTTAAAGTATTTTCTCATGGAAACAAGCTCTGGCTAGGAGGCAGCCCATGATAGATTTTCTAGAATTAAATTAATTAGACCGTCTTCAGTCAAGCCCACATCCCCCTTGATGGTATAATAACAGTGGTGGGCTGATATTCTAAACTATGAAAGGAAATTAATAACAGTTTTAATAAATAGGGTCCATTGCTATCTGCAGTCATCAGATTTTGTCCAATGAGAGATGTAGAACATTTTACGTGAACTAGTCACTTGCCCGTCAAAAATTACGGCATACAATTTGCAAGCCTTGCAATGCTGTTGTTTGCCACACAATGTGAGCCTCGCTATGCACGGCTTCTCTCTCTCCTTTCCTCCTTCTGTGTCCTCTCCCTCCCTCTTCTCTCCTCTCTGCAAGCCTCGCAATGAGCGCCTTCAGCACCCATTGCAGGCCTTGCAATGAGTGCCTTTGGCACCCATTACGGGCCTTCTGTCACAAATGACAGGATAATATTTCATTCCCCCCCCCCCTTTATCTCTTCCCCCACTCACTCCCCTGTGTTTCTTCCCTTCTTCCCTCTCGATTCCCCCCTCTCACTCCTGTGTCTCTTTCCCCCACTCCCTCCCATGTGTCTCTTTCCCCCACTCCCTCCCATGTTTCTCTTTCCCGACCAAGCATCTTTTTCCATCTCCCGCTTCCAAAAATCCATGCCATATACATGTCCCTTGTTAGTGGACGTAACAGGGATTAAACCGATAGGAATAGTACTACTTAACAGTACACACCTTATATTAACGCAGACAGAGGCAACGCGTATAATCTTCCATGCTGTGCAGTGGAAGCCCCCAGACTCTGACCTGCGTATAATCTTCCATGCTGTGCAGTGGAAGCCCCCAGACTCTGACCTGTGTATAATCTTCCATGCTGTGCAGTGGAAGCCCCCAGACTCTGACCTGTGTATAATCTTCCATGCTGTGCAGTGGAAGCCCCCAGACTCTGACCTGTGTATAATATTCCATGCTGGGCAGTGGAAGCCCCCAGACTCTGACCTGTGTATAATATTCCATGCTGGGCAGTGGAAGCCCCCAGACTCTGACCTGTGTATAATATTCCATGCTGGGCAGTGGAAGCCCCCAGACTCTGACCTGTGTATAATATTCCATGCTGGGAGTCTGAAGAAGTGGTCAGAGGAGGAAGGTGGCTTTGAGGAGGTGGAAGACCAATTGGCCAGAAAGAGTCCCTGTGGGTTTTGAAATTCGCCTGCCCATTGAAGTCTATGGCGGTTCGCCGATGTTCGCCCGTTCGCGAACATTTTTGTTCCTATTTAGCCAGCATAGTCTAAACACAGTAACATATAAAATTACAGTGATTTCTTGAAGCCCAAACTAGCTTTTTCCAGTGCTGCTGATGTTTTGCAGCAAGAACGTCCAGAAGGGAATACCCAGAGTGTGTATACATCAAACTAGAAGCTAACCTGGGCATCACAAAAATAACAACTGGCCTGAGAGATTTGTTTTCAATATAATGGCAGAGCTAGGTCTGTATAGCTTTTACAGCTGGGGATGTTCACTGCTTAGAGGTATTCAATTAACATGATTTACTGAAGCAAACCATATTTTAGAACGTAGCCACCCATTTTCAGTGCAGTATGTAGCTGTGTTCAAGTCTCAAAGAAAAAAATGTGTTAAGCAGCCACAGCAGGGATATGGCAGAAGGATTTATTGGTATTTGCAGACACAACCTTTCTTCTTTTGTTGCTTATCACAGTTGCCATTTCAGTTTCTTCAATTCAGGAAATACAATTTCCATATGATCTTTTGATGTTTTTTTTTTTTTTTTTTGCACCTGCATAATGAAGTGCTGAGCTACAGCATTCCCGCTGGATATTATCTTATATATTCATGTACTGTGTAATTTCCCAGAGTTGCTTGATATCAGCAGTGTGACATTAACCAGAGAATGCATGCTGTTTGGTTTAGTTGTCACAACAGCTAACAATCTCAATATAATAAATAGTCAGGATGCTATGACTATGCTGTCATTTGCATGATAAGACTTGTTTTGTGCTTCTATGAACAGGAAAATGAATCATGTAATTTAATTTAGGAACTGGCAGCAAGTGTATTGCTGGTTGTAATTTTTTAATATGAGATATTAGTATTCAAGAATCTATGGCAACATTTTTTGCTTAGCTTTTAGCACTGATTAAATGGCTTGGATGAGTAATGAGTAAGAGAAATGAGAGCCGTTGATCAGCTTTTCCCACTTGTATTACAGTGTTGTGTGCAAAAACACTTTAAGAAAGTGTCACAAAATTAATAAAATCTACTGACCACTCATGTCAAACTAGTTTTGATATCTACTGTCTGTTTTGTATTTGTTTTAAATGACTAATCAAAGATCCCAGGACAAACCGAAAGCAACAACTTCCCAGAGATATCATTTTTATCAGATCGACATGACTACATAGGTTTCATATAATTATTGAAACAGAAATCATATAAAGGTACTCTAGTATACCCTATAATACTAGCTAAAAGGAGACATTTTAAAAATAGACCTATATGATAGCCAGCCAAAAAAATTAATTCTAAAATGAGGAGATTAACATATTCCTATAAATTACTGGAGGCTGACAGTGAATTATTGTACTCTAGCCCAGAATGGTTTCTTGGAACTAGTTTCCGTTGAATTGTTGACGCTTACTACATTAATCCCATCTAGTCATGTGTGTCTGCTGAATTTGTTTGGTGGAAGTGTAAACATTTTTCATTTGGTCTTAATGTTTCGGGGTAACCTATATATATAGTGTCTGTAAACTGTAGAAATAGGACTTTCGTATTTAGTGTAGTATAGTATGAAATATATTTAGCTGGAAACGTTGAAACCTTTTTCATTTTTGTAAAATTATAAAAGATTTGCTTAAAAAAATATTTGGGTGTGGAGTAAGAACGTTTAATTAGTTTTGAATTACTGTATATTTTCGAGTATAAGCCGAGTTTTTCATCCCTTTTTTTAAGGCTGAAAAGGGCCCCCTCAGCTTATACTCGAGACACTCCCCCCCCATGTCTCTCTAACCCCCCTGTGTCTCTCTAACCCCCCAGGGTCTCGCTAACCCCCCGTCTCCCTTTACCTCCCACCTCCTCTTCCTCAACCCCCTCCTCATCCTAAACCCCCCTCCTCATTCTAAACCCCCCTCCTCACTTTACCCCTCTAAATACCTCCCCCTCTCCCTTTTCCCTCACTTACCTCCATCTGCAGCTGCTCCTCCATGCTCCTTTATGCGTCAGGACCCGGCATATTCTATTGACGTGAGGTCACATGAGCGCCACGTCATTAGCATTGGCCGGGTCAATATGCGCAAAGGAGCGTGGAGGAGCAGAGGAGCAGCTGCAGATGCAGGTAAGTGAGGGGAAAGGGAGAGGGGGAGGTATTTAGAGGGGTAGAGTGAGGAGGGGGGTTTCGGATGAGGAGGTGTAAAGTGAGGAGGGGGTTTTAGGATAAGGATGGGGTTTTTAGGATGAGGATGGGGTTTTTAGGATGAGGATGGGGATGGTTTAGGATGAGGATGGGGGTTTAGGATGAGGATGGGGTGGTTTAGGATGAGGATGGCGGGGTTGAGGATGAGGATGGGGGGTTGAGGATGAGGATGGGGGGGTTGAGGTTGAGGAGGGGGGTTGAGGTTGAGGCGGGGGGTTGAGGTTGAGGAGGGGGCTGAGTAGAGAGGTTTTGGAGGGGGGCCGAGGAGAGAGGTTGAGGAGGGGGTTTAGGATGAGGAGGAGGGTTGAGGAGGGGGTTGAGAATGAGGAGGGGGGTTGAGGAGGGGGTTGAGTATGAGGAGGGGGGTTGAGGAGGGGGTTGAGGATGAGGAGGGGGGTTGAGGAGGGTGATAAGGGAGGGGGGAAGAGACACAGGGGAGGGAGAGGGGAGAAGAGACAGAGGGGAGAGAGAGGGTGGACACAAGAAAAGGGCACACAAGACCCACAGAGGGCACAAGAGGGACACAGGGGGCAGCACATTTCCCACCCTTGGCTTATACTTGAGTCACTCATTTTTCCTAGTATTTTGTGGTAAAATAGGTGCCTCGGCTTATACTCGGGTCGTCTTATATACAGAAACTTGGTTGGTAATTTAAAAAAAGGTATACTATTATATTGGGTATTTTGATATAATTTGATTGTTTAAACTGTGGGCATTAACATATAAAATGTAAAACAAAATGTATTGGTACCTGTGTACTCAGGACACCAGGCACATCATTTATAACTTGACATAATAATGACATAAATAATTTTCCGAAATATGAACAGAATGAAGCAAAACGTTATTTTAAGCTGCATCATATATATTAATAGAAAGCTAAGTTTATACTAAAAAACTATATACTTTTCATATGCATATTGCAAAAAGCTCCCTGGGATCAGGCCTAAAGAGACACAAAGCAGAAATATTAACAGATTTAAGCAAAAAAATGAATTTACTATAAGATGTGGCATGATTCTGGGTATATATCAGCAATATGAAACTTTTCATATGGGCAATTAAAGGTGCCTGATTTCACAGATTTGAAAAACTTATATAATGTGCATTTTAGTGAAAATGTGGTTTTAAAGATGTAACTCAAAATCCACAGAGGTGAAAGTCATACCACGTTGTTGCAGATTTTAACTCAAGTCTTCTGATGGTCCAGTTTTTGTAAAAATACAAGAAAGAGATATACAGTATTTTGTGAAACACTTTTGCATTGGAAACAGCTGTTTTTATTTTATAAACTGCTTCTTTTTCCAGAGAAAGACCTCCCCAGAAGGCAGATTTTACAGTGTCATTTATGGGACAGTATTAAAAAGAGCTAGCCTTGATAAGGGGCAAAATATTTGAAAAAAAGCTAAAACAAAAAATAAATACAGCTCTTTTATTATCTATGACATGCAATTATGTGTGCAGGGAGCTACCATGGTAGTGTCTAATTACCTGTCATGGTAATGGTGGTTGCTCCTAGGAAGCTTGTAAGCTTTCAGTTGGTTTTATGAAAATGTGCTCTTTAACATGTAAACCATTTTAGTTGAACTGAATGTTATTCATATATGCGCCCAAGGGCATCTCCCAGGTAATAATCAGGTCACCACACCACCTGATTTCCCCACACCACCCTTTCAAAATGTTCATGTTTTGTTGCCCTAAAGCCAAAAGGAACACAAATAAAAACTTTCTCCAGTTTTATTCAAAAAGTCTACCTTGCAACATCCATGTAAAAAAGAAAGCAAAATAATAATAACTAGGTAAAATAATAGAACAACCCCCCACACAATGTTTGATGGAAGCACATGTTGCTTGAAGTACAGCCTTCAGTTGTTTGGATATATCTATATCAACTTTGTACATCTAAAGTGAGGGATATTATGAGGAATATTTGACCACTGCATAATATAGAAATGTTCAAGCTCAGTCAAACTGTGTTCTGGCAGATAATAGACTGTCCTCTTTAAGTCATTCCACAGATATTTGATGGAAGTAAGGTCAATACAATCACCTTCTTGTCCTTCAGCCACTGGTTGCTTTGGGGATGTGCTTCTATTCACTGTTCTATCTCAAAAGAGTGACCCAGCTCCGACATACCAGGCAATTCTACCCTGAACAGGAGAAACAACCAACCCCCAGACGCGTTTGGCCTCGTCAGTAAGGTGCAGCTGTACTCCCTAAGGCACAGTGAGCAAGAGGTCAACATCTGGAATCCATTATACCTTTTAGGGAGACTAAAATTAAAGGTAATTTGCATAAACAAAACAAATAAGTCAGAGGTGCTCATCAGAGAACAAACTAACCTTAATAGTCAGTTCTATGGACATGATAACCCACTCTGAGAGCAACCTCTTTTAGCTCACTTGTGCACATTACAGGGAGAAATATCCTGTAGTTTATCAGTCTGGTCTCACTCTAAAGAGTGACCCAGCCCCGACATACCAGGCAATTCTACCCTGAACAGGAAAAAACAGCAAACCCCAGACGCGTTTGGCCTTCATTGGGCCTCGTCAGTGAAGTCCAGCTGTACTCCCTAAGGCACAGTGAGCAAGGGGTCCACATCTGGAATCCCCTATACCTCTTAAGGAGACTTAAATTAAAGGTAATTTGCATAAACAAAATAAATAAGTCAGAGGTGCTCATCAGAGCACAAACTAACCTTAATAAGTTAGTTCTATGGACATGACAACCCACTCTGAGAGCAACCTCTTTTATCTCACTTGTGCCCTTCACAGGGAGAAATATCCTGTAGTATATCAGTCTGGTCCTACTCACTAGAGTGACCCAGCCACTAAATACCAGGCCTTTCTTTTTTTTTTTCTTCTTTTTTTCTTTTATTTAAATTTTATTCACTGTTAATGTTGAAAAGAAAACCATTTCCCCATTTTCAACTTCAACTGGCTTAGCGCTGTATGTTTTCTTCAAGACTTTTTCTGTATTTTGCACTATTTATCTTCCCTTCTATCATGACAAGAACCGTTGTCCCAACTGCGGAGACACAGCCACAGTACAGGATGCTGCCACCACCTTGCTATACTGTAGCAATTATGTCGTTTGGACGGTAAGATTTTATCGTTAATTACATGTAAAAATTAGTTTTAACCCACTGAAAAGGAATGGAGGGTCCTGTCTGAGCTTAAAATAATAGTGCTTTCCCTAAAGCAGCTTACAATCTAAAGATGTATTGGGTTTTCACAAGATGTACCATTTTGCTTTCTGGTCAAAAGTTTTACTTTGGTCTCAACTGACCACTGCACCTTCTGCCACTTGACAATAGAAACTTTAAAGTGCTTTTATTTTTATTCTTGCCACCCTCCACACAGGCAGGATTTGTGGAGAGCTTGTGACACTGTTATTACATGCACACAATATTTGCCATAAAAGACTGCAGCTCCTTTAAAGTTGTCATTGGTCTCTTTTGAGTTACCTTCTTGCTCTATCGTCTAGTTTGGAGAGACAGCATAATCTAAGCAAGGTCTGAGTGGTTTCATATAATTTCCACTCTCTTAAGGATGGTCTTGACTGTGCTCCATGAAAAACTTAAAGCATTTAAAATATTTTTATACCCATCTCCTGACTTGTGCCTTTCCACAAACATATCTAGATGTTCTTTTAAAGCAGCTTTTTTGACCATAGTGGATTCTTTGTTTTAACATACACTTCAAAACAGTGGCATTCTTAAGAAATCTCTGCTTTTATTTGGAACTAATAAAAAAATCACCATCATTGATTATGAGTAGGAGGCAGTTTGTTGTGTTATCTGTACAGTATATCTGAGCAAGTTTACAAGGTTTATAAAGTTGTAATATTGTAATTGTTGAGAACGATTTAGAATTGTATTGTCACTTGGCTAATGTGGCTTACAATGTGTAAATAAAAATGGAAGAAACGATTTATTGTAGCACAACAAAAAGGTACACATTTTTATAGGGGTTGGTGACTTTCTGTACCCACTGTAGTTACTGCTTTGCCTGACAATTCTTCCTTACATGTACATCACTGAATTTTTCTTTTTGCATTACTATAATGGATACATGTGCCTTCTGTTTTCCTTTGAGAGATCCGTTTTGGATTTCACTAAACACTCTGATGGAGAGCAGTTTCACAAGGATTTGCTTCAAAGAATAACTGCTAATCCCCACATACTTGTCTTTCTGAAGCATCTTGTTCAGGAAGCATTTCTTGTCTCTTGACCATAAATCAATAGGATTTTCCATGGGACCCCTGCTTTTCAGATGTTCATAGACAATAACAGTAAGATTCAGTAATCCTAATAATGATACTCAAGGTCATAGGCTTGCAATATTTTTTAATTACTTTTTTTAGCAGAAATAATAACTGCATATTTTGACATTAACCAATGACAAATCTCACACTGTGTGAGAGATTATTTAAAAAAAGAGCAGGGAATAAACAGACAAAATGAAGTTAACGCATGGAAGGCTTTTCACTGTGAGCCAATGTTTCTATAGATCTGACAAGTGAAAAGAAGAATACATTTTTCTGGATCACAAATATTATGATAGCATTGCTCAAACACAGAACATAAAAAAAAAAATCTTTTCATCACACTATGACAAGAAAGTATTTCAGCTGTCAGTGTTATTGCCTGTTAATTCTGTTTACTTTTTACACAGTCTCCTACGTTTCACTTAAAAATTGCCTTATAAATATTATATGAAGTCAGATGCTGAATTAAAGCTTGCAGTTACATAAGTTACTATAGCCGGAACAAGTTTACTTTGAGGACAGAGGGCATAAGGAAAATATCACCACATTGTAAGTTTAATAACACTACAGAGGATCTTTTATCTTAAGTTAAAAAAAGCATTTATTATTATTTCATTATTTTAACTATATATCTATATATTAAATAATTATGTGAACTAGTTATTTTAATATATATTTGGCCAGGTTAGTTACCTGGGAGTTGTGGAAGTGGCCCTCTCTCATAAAGGCCAGTAATTTATAAAGGTAAAGTGATGGGCTGTTTTTGCTATTGTTTTGCCACATCCAGGGTTAGTTGGATTCACCCCTGGTTAGTAAGGGAACTATGTCTACATTAAAGTCAGTGCTATCACAGAGCTAGCCATGTTTATTTTATGTTTATTTTATGCTTTTGTTTTTATTATATTATTATGTGTTACTGGCAATGAGTATAGTAAACATTTGGAAAGAAAATGCATTGAAGCCTCCTGTGTGAATGTGTTCATTAATAAGTGTCACAAACACGGCCACAACAAGAGAAGAGAAGGACAATTTGCCACGCAGGTGTCAGAAGTAGAATGCCTGGTCTTGTTTTTGAAGACATCTCACACCAGAGCATGGAGGAGATAGTAAATGCCTTAATTCAGGCTACAGCTTTACAGAGTAACAGGCTACAAGAGAGCAACAGAAAGTAAAGGAAACATAATGAATGAATGGCTACCCAGTTAGCTCAGAATCAAGCTGCCTTGGAGAAACCAATAGAAGCTGCCACAAGAATTAGATCTGATTAGAGGATGATGATGTGGAAGCAAATTTCAGGATTTTTGAAAAAACTGCCACTAGGGAGGGGAGGCCCATAAGACACTGGGTCAGCTTCATTGCCCCTTACTTGTCTGGTGAACCTCAAAAAGCCTACATATACATGGATGCAGAAAAGGAAAGGAATTATGATGACCTGAAAGCAGAGATCCTTGACAGAGTTGGCGTTACCAGGGGTGTCAGGGCACAGAGATTCCACTCATGGAAGTTTATGAACAGAGATAACCTGCATTTTTGTGCCAAGGAAAAGCTACTGAACTGAGGGGAACTTCCACAGTCTAGACAGTGATCTTCCTGTCTTCTGGATAAATATGATAGTGATCGAATATGGAATCCTGAGAAATGGCATGTTTATCTCTAACCAAGATCAGGGTACAGGTCCCCTGTCGAGAGGTTAAGGAAAAAGTGCAAGAAAGATCAGATGGCTTATGTTACAGGTAACACAAAGATCCCCATGGTGCAACCACATGAGAATGTTGTATCTGAAATAACAAAGCATAGAGGTAATCGAACTGCAATTAGAGAATTTTGATTTAAAGACTCCTGTGTAGTGATGTAATGAACAGTTCGCCGGAGAACTATTCGCGGCGATTTTCGCATGTTCGCGTTCGCAACGAATGGCGGACATATGCGCTTTTCGGTCCGCCCCCTATTCTTTATCATTGAAGAAACTTTGACCCTGCACATTACAGTCAGCAGACACATTCCAGCCAATCAGCAGCATAAACTCCCTTCCAGAGCCTTCCATATGTATGACAGCCTCCATTTTAGAATCATTCTGTAGCTGCATTCGTTGAGAGAGGAGATATATTCTACCTGCTGTTGATTTAATAGGGAAATAGATAGCCAGGCTGTGTATTTAGCTTTAACTACACACCTGAAGGACTCCTTTGATATCTGCTGCAAGGACATCAACCCAAAAAGCCCTTTTTAGGGCTAGAACATCATTTATTTTATTTTATTATTTTTTTCTGCTGATTTAATAGGGAAATAGATAGCCAGGCTGTGTATTTAGTTTTAACTACGCACCTGAAGGCCTCCTTTGATATCTGCTGCAAGGACAGCAACCCAAAAAGCCCTTTTTAGGGCTAGAACATCATTTATTTTATTTTATTATTTTTTTCTGCTGATTTAATAGGGAAATAGATAGCCAGGCTGTGTATTTAGCTTTAACTACGCACCTGAAGGCCTCCTTTGATATCTGCTGCAAGGACAGCAACCCAAAAAGCCCTTTTTATTTTATTTTATTATTTTTTTCTGTGTAATCTAATTGCATATGCCTGCCTGCTAGCGTGTGTGTGAGGTCTATTGCATCTAGGCTGCCAACTTTTGCCAGTGCACAGTGACACTCATATCTGGTGTCACAGTAGTGTGCAGTGAAATAAAACAACCCTTCTTTTACTGTAATCGATTGAATATCAGTTGCCTGCCTACAGGTGTGTGTGTGAGGCCTATTGCATCTAGTCTGCCAACTTTTGCCAGTGCGCAGTGACACTCATATCTAGTGCAACCGTAGTGTGCAGTGAAATAAAACAACCCTTTTTTTACTGTAATCGATTGAATATCAGTTGCCTGCCTAAAGGCGTGTGTGTGAGGACTAATGCATCAAGTCTGCCAACTTTTGCCAGTGCACAGTGACACTCATATCTAGTGCAACCGTAGTGTGCAGTGAAATAAAACAACCCTTTTTTTACTGTAATCGATTGAATATCAGTTGCCTGCCTACAGGCGTGTGTGTGAGGCTTATTGCATCTACTCTGCCAACTTTTGCCAATGCACAGTGAAACTCATATCTAGTGCAACCGTAGTGTGCAGTGAAATAAAACAACCCTTTTTTTACTGTAATCGATTGAATATCAGTTGCCTGCCTAAATGCGTGTGTGTGAGGCCTATTGCATCTAGTCTGCCAACTTTTGCCAGTGCGCAGGGACACTCATATCTGGTGTCACAGTAGCTTGCACGCATAGTACCACTAATCGTAAAAAAAATGACAGGCAGAGACAGGCCACCCCGCAAGGGCCGTTGTGGTCGTGGTGCTGTGATTCCCTTTGGCCCTAGAATAATGCCCAGTTTTCAGAGGCAACGTACCATGAACTTGAACAGTTGTGAGGAAATGGTTGACTGGCTAACACAGGACACCCAATCTTCTACAGCTTCCGCTCGGAATCTAGACGCACCATCCTCCTCCAGCTTAGCTTCGGGCACCTCTCCAGTTACCACTCGCCCGCCTGCCGCCACCACCAACACTAGCCGCTTCACTTGATCCGTCAGCAGAGTTATTTACACATCCGTTGGAAGAAATGAGTGATGCATAAACATTAGTGCCAGAGGATGTAGATAACAGGGATATGTCCCAGTCAGGCAGCATTACACATATGGACGTACGGTCTGATGATGATGATGTTGTACCCGGTGCTGCTTCCTTTGTTGAGTTGTCAGATACAAGTGAAGCGGTTGATGATGACGATGCGTCCGTGGATGTCACATGGGTGACCGCTATAAGAGAAGAAGAACAGGAGGAAAGTTCAGATGGGGAGACTGAGAGGAGGAGGAGACGAGTTGGAAGCAGCGGGAGGTCGTCGAAAGTAGCTAGTGGCACAGTCAGACAGCATGCATCGGCCCCCCCCGGGTCAGCCAGACAGCACGCCAGTGAATGCATGCTTTTGCCACCACCAGAATGCCGTCATTGCAGAGCTCAGCAGTATGGCAATTTTTTCGTGTGTCTGCCTGTGACAACAGTGATGCCATTTGCAACCTGTGCGAAAAGAAACTGAGTCGTGGGAAGTCCAACACCCACCTAGGTACAACTTCTTTGCGAAGGCACATGATGTCACATCACAAACGCCTATGGGATCAACACATCAGTACAAGCAGCACACAAAGTCAAAGCCGCCATCCTCCTCCTGGTCTAGCATCTTCAGCCACGTCAACCATTGCTGCCCTGCTTGCCCCCTCTCAACCATCCGTCAATCCGTGTCTCGCCCTGAGCAGTCCCTGCTCATTTGCCCACAGTCAGGTGTCTGTCAAGGACATGTTTGAGCGTAAGAAGCCAATGTCACAAAGTCACCCCCTTGCCCGGCAACTGACAGCTGGCTTATCTGAACTCTTAGCCCGCCAGCTTTTACCATACAAGCTGGTGGAGTCTGAGGCGTTCAAAAAATTTGTAGCTATTGGGACACCGCAGTGGAAGGTACCCGGCCAAAATGTCTTTGCACAAAAGGCAATCCCCAACCTGTACTCGATTGTGCAAAAGGAAGTAATGGCATCTCTGGCACACAGTGTTGGGGCAAGGGTCCATCTGACCACGGATACCTGGTCTGCAAAGCATGGTCAGGGCAGGTATATCACCTACACTGCGCATTGGGTAAACCTGGTGACGGCTGCCAAGCATGGAATACGTGGCTCTGCAGAGGAGTTGGTGACACCGCCACGACTTGCAGATAGGCCTGCTGCCACCTCCTCTACTCCTCCTACTCCATCCTCTTCCATAACCTCCTCGGCTGAGTCCTCTTCTGCTGCTGCTATGTCTTGCTCCACATCAACGGCACCCCCCCAGCTCCACAGGTACTATTCCACATCCCGGATACGGCAGTTTCACGCCGTCTTGGGGTTGACTTCCCTGAAAGCAGAAAGTCACAGCGGACCAGCACTCCTGTCCGCCCTGAACGCACAGGTGGATCAGTGACTAACTCTGCACCAACTAGAGATCGTCAAAGTGGTTTGTGACAACGGAAGAAATTTGTTGGCGGCATTGAATTTGGGCAATTAAACACATGTGCCGTGCATGGCACATGTGTGTAATCTGATTGTACAAAGCTTTGTGCATAAGCACCCAGGCTTACAGGACATCCTGAAGCAGGCCAGGAAGGTGTGTGCCCCTTTCAGGCGTTCCTACATGGCCATGGCGCACTTTACAGATATTCAGCGGCGAAACAACATGCCAGCGAGGCTCTTGATTTTAGACAGCCCGACACGTTGGAATTCAACACTCCTAATGTTCGACCGCCTGTTCCAACAAGAAAAGGCTGTTAACAAGTATTTTTATGACCAGGGTGCCAGGACAGCCTCTGCGGAGCTGGGGATTTTTTTGCCACGTTACTGGACGCTCATGCGCAATGCCAGTAGGCTTATGCGTCCTTTTGAGGTTTGTGACAAACCTGGTCAGTCGCACCCAGGGCACCATCAGCGACATCATACCATTTGTTTTCTTCCTGGAGCGTGCCCTGCGAAGAGTGCTGGATCAGGCCGTAGATGAGCGTGAAGAGGAAGAGTTGTGGTCACCATCACCGCCAGAAACAGCCTTATCAGCATCGCTTGCTGGACCTGCGGCAACGCTGGAAGAGGATTGTGAGGAAGAGGAGTCAGAGGAGGAATGTGGCTTTGAGGAGGAGGAGGAAGACCAACCACAACAGGCATCCCGGGGTGCTCGTTGTCACCTATCTGGTACCAGTGGTGTTGTACGTGGCTGGGGGGAAGAACATACCTTCAGTGAGATCCCTGAGGACGAGGAACGGGACATGACTAGCTCGGCATCCAACCTTGTGCATATGGGGTCTTTCATGCTGTCGTGCCTGTTGAGGGACCCTCGTATAAAAAGGATGAAGGAGAACGACCTGTACTGGGTGTCCACGCTACTAGACCCCCGGTATAAGCAGAAAGTGCCTGAAATGTTACCGAATTACCACAAGTCGGAAAGGATGCAGCACTACCAAAATAAATTAAAAAGTATGCTTTACACAGCGTTTAAGGGTGATGTCACAGCACAAAGGCAATCTAACAGCGGAAGAGGTGAACATAATCCTCCTCCTCCCACGACCACGCCGGCAAGGAGAGGACGCTTTACAGACGTGTTGTTGATGGAGGACATGCGGCGCTTTTTAAGTCCTATGCATCGCCACAGCCCTTCGTGGTCCACCCTTAGAGAACGACTCGACCGTCAGGTAACAGACTACCTCGCCATAACTACAGATATCGACACTATGAGGAGCGATGAACCCCTTGACTACTGGGTGTGCACGCTTGCCCTGTGGCCTGAGCTATCCCAATTTGCCATAAACCATCTGTCCTGCCCCACTTCAAGTGTCCTGACAGAAAGGACCTTCAGTGCAGCAGGAGTGATGCAGTGATGGTTTCCGAAGGGACTGACAGTGGGCGATACATTCGATTAAAAAAGGCCTGATAGATGAGCTGCCTTGAGCTAATAATGGTCCACAAACTAACATCAATTTTTCTGGTCGCTGCAACAATACCTCATTTTTGCATTTAAATTCTTTTATTGTCAGAAGGCGTACAGCATGTAATGAAAAATAAAGCATGAACAGTCTTGCATAACAGTTGTGCAAAAATACATATTTACAATAAAGACATTTTGTGAAAGTTAGATGGTTATTCCTTTTTATTTTTACTTTTTAGGTTAATCATTTTTCTTATTTTTTACTGTGATTGCAATTTAAAAGATACCTAAAACATGGTAAAACAGACAATAGTAAAGAGTATATCTGCAGGGAACATCAAAGTCCTATTAGCTATCATCCCTCCAGCAGTATTAGCTTATTATTTACAATATCTAATCTGGACAATCACCCTTGAGTTACCCTAGGGCAGGCTTCAGTGAGCGACCTCTCCTTTCCTGGGATGATTTTGCCGCCGGTTGCTTCTGAAGGGTCTCCAGGGCTCCCCCACTCCGGTCCTTCCCCCAGTGTCGCTTCAACCAATAACAAATGTTTTATATTTGTAAAGCGACCCAATGATCCCCCTTGATAGAGGTGTATCTTTACAAATTTTGGAGAACCAATTTAAGACCAGCGTCCCCTGTTTCTGGGTCAGGGAGTGTGTGAAATGCCTCAGCCTACAGTAATTGTAATGTTCTGACAGCGGTAGCTCATGCTTGTCCCTCAGTTCCTCATAGGTGAGCATCTGGCCCTTTACTAAGTCCATCTAGTTTAACCAGTCTATCTAGTTTCCTTGACCTTCACCAGTGTTGTGATGTTGTGCTCATGTGTTTCGGGGCCTGAGGGTGGTCAATAGTTGGGGTCATTTGGGTGGATCCAGGGAACAAATCTGTGTGTTTCTTGGCCCATTTCCAGTATGATAGTGAGTGTCTGATTAGGGGGTTTGGTGAGTTTTTAAGGCTCTAAAGGCAATTCTGATCCCAGGTTAAGGGCCTTAAAGTGTGGTTCTCTAAATACACACAGGCCGGTTGATGACATATAGAATGTGCTATTGGAAGGAAAGATAGGTGACGGAACAGGTATTAAACTGATAGGAATGAGTAGTACAACTTAATACACCACTCCTATCTGGTGGCACCTTAGATTGGACGTGCAGTGCCCCAAATTAGAAGTAGGAGGTCCGACCAAGCATCTTTTTCCATCTCCCTGTTCCAAAAATCCATGCCATATACACGTCCCCTGATAGGTGACTTAACAGGTATTACACATATAGGAATGAGTAGTACAACTTAATACACCTCTCCTATCTGGTGGCACCTTAGATTGCACGTGCAGTGCCCCAAATTAGAAGTAGGAGGTCCGACCAAACATCTTTTTCCATCTCCCTGTTCCAAAAATCCATGCCATATACACGTCCCCTGATAGGTGACCTAACATGTATTACACTGATATGAATGAGTAATACAACTTAATACACCTCTCCTATCTGGTGGCACCTTAGATTGCATGAGCAGTGCCCCAAATTAGAAGTAGGAGGTCCGACCAAGCATCTTTTTCCATCTCCCTGTTCCAAAAATCCATGCCATATACACGTCCCCTGATAGGTGACGTAACAGGTATTACATATATAGGAATGAGTAGTACAACTTAATACACCACTCCTATCTGGTGGCACCTTAGATTGCACGTGCAGTGCCCCAAATTAGAAGTAGGAGGTCCGACCAAGCATCTTTTTCCATCTCCCTGTTCCAAAAATTCATGCCATATACACGTCCCCTGATAGGTGACGTAACAGGTATTACACATATAGGAATGAGTAGTACAACTTAATACACCACTCCTATCTGGTGGCACCTTAGATTGCACGTGCAGTGCCCCAAATTAGAAGTAGGAGGTCCGACCAAGCATCTTTTTCCATCTCCCTGTTCCAAAAATCCATGCCATATACACGTCCCCTGATAGGTGACCTAACAGGTATTACACATATAGGAATGAGTAGTACAACTTAATACACCTCTCCTATCTGGTGGCACCTTAGATTGCACGTGCAGTGCCCCAAATTTGAAGTAGGAGGTCCGACCAAGCATCTTTTTCCATCTCCCTGTTCCAAAAATCCATGCCATATACACGTCCCCTGATAGGTGACGTAACAGGTATTACATATATAGGAATGAGTAGTACAACTTAATACACCACTCCTATCTGGTGGCACCTTAGATTGCACGTGCAGTGCCCCAAATTCGAAGTAGGAGGTCCGACCAAGCATCTTTTTCCATCTCCCTGTTCCAAAAATTCATGCCATATACACGTCCCCTGATAGGTAACGTAACAGGAATTACACTGATAGGAATGAGTAGTACAACTTAATACACCTCTCCTATCTGGAGGCACCTTAGATTGCACGTGCAGTGCCCCAAATTAGAAGTAGGAGGTCCGACCAAGCATCTTTTTCCATCTCCCTGTTCCAAAAATGCATGCCATATACACGTCCCCTGATAGGTGACGTAAAAGTTATTACACTGATAGGAATGAGTAGTACAACTTAATACACCTCTCCTATCTGGTGGCACCTTAGATTGCACGTGCAGTGCCCCAAATTAGAAGTAGGAGGTCCGACCAAGCATCTTTTTCCATCTCCCTGTTCCAAAAATCCATGCCATATACACGTCCCCTGATAGGTGACTTAACAGGTATTACACATATAGGAATGAGTAGTACAACTTAATACACCTCTCCTATCTGGTGGCACCTTAGATTGCACGTGCAGTGCCCCAAATTAGAAGTAGGAGGTCTGACCAAGCATCTTTTTCCATCTCCCTGTTGCAAAAAGCCATGCCATATACACATCCCCTGATAGGTGACGTAACAGGTATTAAACTGATAGGAATGAGTAGTACAACTTAATACACCACTCCTTTCTGGTGGCACCTTAGATTGCACGTGCAGTGCCCCAAATTAGAAGTAGGAGGTCCGACCAAGCATCTTTTTCCATCTCCCTGTTCCAAAAATGCATGCCATATACACGTCCCCTGATAGGTGACGTAAAAGGTATTACACTGATAGGAATGAGTAGTACAACTTAATACACCACTCCTATCTGGTGGCACTTTAGATTGCACGTGCAGTGCCCCAAATTCGAAGTAGGAGGTCCGACCAAGCATCTTTTTCCATCTCCCTGTTTCAAAAATCCATGCCATATACACGTCCCCTGATAGGTGACGTAACAGGTATTACACTGATAGGAATGAGTAGTACAACTTAATACACCACTCCTATCTGGTGGCACCTTAGATTGCACGTGCAGTGCCCCAAATTAGAAGTAGGAGGTCCGACCAAGCATCTTTTTCCATCTCTTTGTTCCAAAAATGCATGCCATATACACGTCCCCTGATAGGTGACGTAAAAGGTATTAAACTCATAGGAATGAGTAGTACAACTTAATACACCACTCCTTTCTGGTGGCACCTTAGATTGCACGTGCAGTGCCCCAAATTAGAAGTAGGAGGTCCGACCAAGCATCTTTTTCTATCTCCCTGTTCCAAAAATGCATGCCATATACACGTCCCCTGATAGGTGATGTAAAAAGTATTATACTGATAGGAATGAGTAGTACAACTTAATACACCTCTCCTATCTGGTGGCACTTTAGATTGCACGTGCAGTGCCCCAAATTCGAAGTAGGAGGTCCGACCAAGCATCTTTTTCCATCTCCCTGTTCCAAAAATCCATGCCATATACACGTCCCCTGATAGGTGACGTAACAGGTATTACACTGATAGGAATGAGTAGTACAACTTAATACACCTCTCCTATCTGGTGGCACCTAAGATTGCACGTGCAGTGCCCCAAATTAGAAGTAGGAGGTCCGACCAAGCATCTTTTTCCATCTCCCTGTTCCAAAAATCCATGCCATATACACGTCCCCTGATAGGTAACGTAACAGGAATTACACTGATAGGAATGAGTAGTACAACTTAATACACCTCTCCTATCTGGTGGCACCTTAGATTGCACGTGCAGTGCCCCAAATTAGAAGTAGGAGGTCTGACCAAGCATCTTTTTCCATCTCCCTGTTCCAAAAATGCATGCCATATACACGTCCCCTGATAGGTGACGTAAAAGGTATTAAACTGATAGGAATAGTACTACTTAACAGTACACACCTTATAATAACGCAGACAGAGGCAACACAGAGAGAGGAGTCTGAAGAAGAGGAGTCAGAGGAGGAAGGTGGCTTTGAGGAGGTGGAAGACCAAACACAGCAGGCGTCCCAGGGGGCTTGTTGTCACCTTTCGGGGACCCTTAATGGCTGGGTGGAGGAAGAGACCTTCAATGACATCAGTGAGGACACGGAAAGGGACATGGCTAGCTTGGTATCCAACCTTGTGCAAATGTGGAGTTTGCGGTTGTGCAAAGGGACTGTTTGCTGTTGTTTGCGGTGCATTAAACGGGGAGATTGGTCTGTTACTGTGAAGCGGGTGTAACCCTTACACTACCTGATCGATACAACATCATACCTGATGTTTTAAAGCATGTTATTCCAAACAATTTAGGAATGTTAGGTGATTTATTCCCTTTATGGCTTAAAACCAGACTCTGCATCAACTATGTAATTTTCCGTGGGAGTTTTGCCATGGATCCCCCTCCGGCATGCCACAGTCCAGGTGTTAGTCCCCTTGAAACAACTTTCCCATCACTATTGTCGCCAGAAAGAGTCCCTGTGGGTTTTGAAATCCGCCTGCCCATTGAAGTCTATGGCGGTTCGCCGATGTTCGTCCGTTCGTGAACATTTGATGGAATTTGCGTCCGAACCGAAAATTTGATGTTCGCGACATCACTACTCCTGTGTGATGGTGTTCATCAATAAGTGTCAGAAACATGACAGCGACTAGAGAAGAGCGGGGCAATTTGCCTATATATATATATATATATATATATATATATATATATATATATATATACAGTTGCAAGCAAAAGTATGTGAACCCTTTGGAATGATATGGATTTCTGCACAAATTGGTCAAGAAAATGTGATCTGATCTTCATCTAAGTCACAACAATAGACAATCACAGTCTGCTTAAACAAATAACACACAAAGTATTAAATGTTGCCATGTTTTTATTCAACACACCATGTAAACATTCACAGTGCAGGTGGAAAAAGGATGTGAACCCTTGGATTTAATAACTGGTTGAACCTCCTTTGGCAGCAATAACTACAACCAAACGTTTCCTGTAGTTGCAGATAAGATGTGCACAACGGTCAGGAGTAATTCTTGACCATTTCTCTTTACAGAACTGTTTCAGTTCAGCAATATTCTTGGGATGTCTGGTGTGAATCGCTTTCTTGAGGTCATGGCACAGCATCTCATTCGGGTTGAGGTCAGGACTCTGACTGGGCCACTTCAGAAGGCGTATTTTCTTCTGTTTAACCCATTCTGTTGTTGATTTACTTCTATGCTTTGGGTCGTTGTCCTGTTGTAACACCCATCTTCTGTTGAGCTTCAGCTGGTGGACAGATGGCCTTAAGTTCTCCTGCAAAATGTCTTCATAAACTTGGGAATTCCTTTTTACCTTCGATGATAGCAATCCGTCCAGGCCCTGACGCAGCAAAGCAGCCTCAAACCATGATGCCCCCACCACCGTACTTCACAGTTGGGATGAGGTTTTGATGTTGGTGTGCTGTGCCTCTTTTTCTCCACACATAGTGTTGTGTGTTTCTTCCAAACAACTCAACTTTAGTTTCATCTGTCCACAGAATATTTTGCCAGTACTGCTTTGGAACATCCAGGTGCTCTTGTGCAAACTGTAAACGTGCAGCAATGTTTTGCTTGGATAGCAGTGGCTTCCTCTGTGGTATCCTCCCATGAAATCCATTCTTGTTTAGTGTTTTACGTATCGTAGATTCGCTAACAGGGATGTTAGCATATGCCAGAGACTTTTGTAAGTCTTTAGCTGACACTCTAGGATTCTTCTTCACCTCATTGAGCAGTCTACGCTGTGCTCTTGCAGTCATCTTTACAGGACGGCCACTCCTAGGGAGAGTAGCAGCAGTGCTGAACTTTCTCCATTTATAGAAAATTTGTCTTACCGTGGACTGATGAACAGCAAGACTTTCGGAGATACTTTTATAACCCTTTCCAGCTTTATGCAAGTCAACAATTCTTAATCGTAGGTCTTCTGAGAGCTCTTTTGTGTGAGGCATCATTTACATCAGGCAATGCTTCTTGTGAAAAGCAAACCCAGAACTGGTGTGTGTTTTTTTTAGGACAGGGCAGCTGTAACCAACACCTCCAATCTCATCTCATTGATTGGACTCCAGTTGGCTGACACCTCATTCCAATTAGCTTTTGGAGATGTCATTAGTCTAGGGGTTCACATACTTTTTCCACCTGAACTGTGAATGTTTACATGGTGTGTTCAATAACAACATGGTAACATTTAATTATTTGTGTGTTATTAGTTTAAGCAGAGTGTGATTGTCTATTGTTGTGACTTAGATGAAGATCAGATCACATTTTATGACCAATTTGTGCAGAAATCCATATCATTCCAAAGGGTTCACATACTTTTGCTTGCAACTGTATATATATATATATATATATATATATATATATATATATATATATATAAATAACTAGTTCACTAAATCATTCAAATATATATATATATTTTTAAATAAACAAAAATCCACACAGTTACCTCATATTAACATATATTTTATTATATAACCAAAAGGAAATATTTCTGCTTTTTAAATTGTTAAGAAAAAAATGTGTCCTTATTGGGAATTGAGTGCAGGACCTTCTCCATCAAAAACAGCAACATTAGATCTGTAGTTACAAGTAGTTACAAATCACCTACACCTGATTCTAATTACTATTCATTATGGTCTGTGTGGTAAATATTTCATTACTTATTCAGGCAGAGGCAACACACTGAAATAGCCTGACTTCAATTGATAGTAACTCTATGAATTCAGCATCAATTCGAAAAAAATTAAATACCTTTCACCCAAGCTTTTCACCTTCTAATCTAATGGTGCCGAACACATATGGGGACTTTTATGGTCATTCAATACTATTGGGGGATGGGTACTGAGGGAGAGGGTACCTTCACTTGGGCAAGCCTAGGGCATAACAAAATCCTAAATACTCATTTGATGTTAACAATTCCTTTATATAGCATTTCATAAACTAAAAATGAGCCTTCATTCTTGCATGGGCAAGAATCACCTCAAGACCGGGGCCTTAAGTAGGTCCATGTCAGGTAGATCAGTAACCCTGAGCAGACCGGTCTCAAACCATTCCTATCCTAGATGGACCTATCTTATACTTACTTGTAGTTGTCTGAAATAACCTGACAGGCATGTAAGTCAAAACAGTCTATTTTTGGTTCATTCACAATACTTTGTACCACATTATACTTAGTCTTAGTATAATCACCTGTAAAACTATTTGAAGAAATAATTGTTAAAATTGGCATAAATTAGATCATCTGCATAATTGGTCAAAAGGTGGGTCTAGTAATTTAACACTGATTATAATGTGGTTATTATCTGTACTAGGACTTGGACTCAGTTATTTAGCAATTTTAGACACAGGCTCATTGCTTGGTCCCAACCAGAACTGTACCCGTAAACTTTGGTTAAATTATAGTTTGTTATTTTATTGTCAGGAGTATTAGGTTCTGAACAAAAGACTGCCCAGAACATTAATTAGCCCCTGCTAGGAGATACTGTAGCATAGCTTATCCACTTACCCACTGCTATCAGAATGGTCCTTAGAGGAGAACTCATGATAGGGTCCTAAGGCTTCCTGTGTTCCCAGAGTGGTCTGCTGAGAGTTTTCATTTCCCTACGTTTTGATCTGCCCAGTGTTTTTGTGTTTCTGTGTTTTAGTGCATATTATATATCATAGATTCATTGATGCCAACAGTTTTTATGAATGTAACATATATTTTTGATTGTTCAAGCGTAAGCCCCATTAACACCACTCAGAAACTTATTAGAAACTATTTAAATGACTGCAGTTTAGAAAAACTTCACAATTTCAGATATATGCAATAACCTAACAACATAAGTAGCTATGTGAGCCATAACCATAAATACATTTTCAAAGAAAATATTACTTTTCGAAGACACCACTTGTCAATTTTTGGGGTTCAAAGTTTACTCTTTTTAGCACTGTCTGTTCTAGAACCCAAAGGGGTAAGCTTTGCTAATTTTTAGCTAAGGAATTTTATGGTGAGTGAATTCAGATCTTAATCTGCCCTTTACAAAGCACATGCTCAGAAAATGGCAGAAGAGTTAAAAACTGAAAATACTGCTTTCCTTATCCCTTTAATACTGGATATGACTGATAACAAGCATGTTAATCTCTAGTCCCTACTAAAGTCTGCTGAAAGGAACATTTTCTGTAAAATATTTTTATGCTTTTGGCTTATATAGCTGCTAATGTTATTAATTACATATTTCACTCATATGTTAAATTGTTCATAAACTACAGTGATCCTAAATCTAGCTGGAAGTTAATGAATACCTAAGACCATATGTTGTACAGTAATGTGCCTTAATTAGTTTTGGTTTCAATGAAAATATAACCTATGAGTTAAATTACTTCTTAAACAATTTTATAGCAGAGTTTCCAAACAAAATAACAAAATAAATATAGGGGGAAATAAACAAAGAGAAAACATAATAATCTCATTATAACACCAATTTGCAATTAAAATGCATGTTATACAAATGATGTCTTGCTCATGTTTACCTCTAATGGAATAATTTACAGCCTTATTAAATTGCGATTTGGTCAATTGAATAGGGCTCTATATAAGCACAGAGCATAATTTTTTTGAGAAGATTTTAGTTAGTGAACTTCTATCCAAAATCAAGGTCTTCACTAACTAAAAATTTCTGTAAAAATAATATGCTATGTGCTTATATAGAGCACTATTCAATTGGCTGAATGGCAATTTAATAAGGCTGTTAAAGTTTATTCATGCACACATTGGTCCCATTTAATTATTGATTTAATATTATCAATAGGTTTTCCTGATTTATAGATAGGGGGATTTTTTTATTCTAAATATGTTTTTTGTTAAAATATAACAAATATAATATTTACATTCACCACAACAGCAATGCAGGAAGGAAGTATACACTTACTAAGGTAACATAATATATATAAAAAAATATTATACAGTTTTGCAGGCTACATGAAACACTATTGTAGTGAAAAAAACAAATTCTACAGTGGCAGTAAAATAATTTGTAAGCTTACTGAAATAACATAAGAAGAGGCAGATATATCATAAACTATTGCACAATACATGAAACATTATAGCGCAAAATTCTATAGTACTAGTAAAACAATTATGATCCATATCACAAAATTCTTATAAAGCCAAATAAAGACAGTATAATCTCCTTTTAAACAGACTACCCATCTCATCACACTTTATGTTGATTATTCTGAATTTGGGTAAGTTGCCTCTTTAAAATTGCTGACACCTACCAATAACAGTGTTTAAATAGATTTATCAGGCCCCCCAAAAAAATCTGGTTGTTGTTAGTTAATTTAAACTGCCTATCTCTGAAGGAACTTTTCTCCTTGACATTCATTGTCTAGATGGGCTTCTGTCCAGTTGATATGAAAGACTTTGTCTAACTTTCACCTCCATAAAGTTTGAGGGAATGGGATGTATCCAGTATTTCAGAATGGCCTTTTTTTTGCCATGGGGACACTCCACAGAGCCCATTGATGTATCAATAGAATGAGTAAAGCTTCAGTGTGACTCTGCAATAATAAAACATCTTTGTAAAGTTTAAAAATATATTTTAATGTTATGTTAGTAAACTGTTTATGGCAAGAGATAACCACAATTTTTTAGCCTTCCAATGTCATCAAGGGTGTGCTGATTAGGGATATGGACATTGTGGAGTAGCTTATTGGTAATGTAGGATGAAAGATCACATCTAAGGTGTTCCATAAATCTTTTTGGTCAAGAACTGGTACACTTCTCAAATAATGAAATGTATCCTTGTGTCTGTGACAAATCTAATGGAGGAGATGTAAATAAAATATCTCTCATTATTTTTGGCCCATTATTATCCCAGTAATCAGATCAAAGTTGTGCCTGGACATTCGTCAAATCAGGGTCAAGTAAAAGGTAAACAAAAAATCCAAGTAGAGGTGCTCAATCATGGAATTAACTAACCATTAGGTTATTTCTGTGGACATGATAACCCACTCTGAGAGCAACCTCTTTTAGCTCACTTGTGCCCTTACGTGTGGGGTTTGCAGTTTCTCCTGTTCAGGGTAGAATTGTCTGGGATTTTGGGGCTGGATCACTCTAGTGAGTGAGACCAGACTGATATACTACAGGATATTTCTCCCTCTGAAGGAGCACAAGTGAGCTAAAAGAAGTTGCTCTCAGAGTGGGTTATCATGTCCACAGAACTAACCTATTAAGGTTAGTTTGTTCTCTGATTGAGCACCTCTATTTTGTTTTTTTGTTTATTCAAATGACCCTTAGGAATTAGTCTCCCTAAGGGTGATAGGGGAATCCAGACATGGACCCCTTGCTCACTGAGCCTTAGGGAGTTACCAGCTACACCTCACTGACGAGGCCCAATGAAGGCCGAAACCTACGTCTGAGGCTTGCTGTTTCTCTTGTTCAGGGTAGAATTGCCTGGTATTTTGGGGCTGGACCACTCTAGTGATTGGGATCAGACTGATATACTACAGGATCTTTCTCCCTATGAAGGGTACAAGTGAGATCAAAGAGGTTGCTCTCAGAGTGGGTTATCATGTCCACAGAAATAACCTATTAAGGTTAGTTTGTTGTCTGATTGAGAACCTCTATTTTGTTTTTTGTGTATTCAAGTGACCCTTAGGGATTAGTCTCCATAAGGGTATAGGGGAATCCAGACGTGGACCCCTTCCTCACTGTGCCTTAGGGAGCTACCAGCTTTTAAAAAAAAAAATTTAATTCAAGTAAAAGGTAGAAAGAGGGATAAAAGCAAGGACTGTCCAATATTTTTTTTTGATAGTTTGCCAAGGTTTAAAAGTTGACCAAAACAATAGATTACATTTCAACAGAGGTTGCCTGCTCTTAAGTTATATAGCAAATGAATGGAGGGTGTAAATGCTTGGTCTAAGGCAGGCCAGATATATAAAGCAGTATTTTAACCCAGTTTACTACATTCATAAATTGGGATGTGTGATGGAGTGCCATTAGGGGTCACAAGAGAGCTCTGCAAGAATTCTCCCCTGAGAATGAAAGGAGTTAATTCCATTCAGTTATCAGTGGCTAAATGGAAGCAGCCTAGCTGTGAACTGCTTTTAAAAGCAGCAGAGAGATGGGTGGAGTCTCTCTCACTTAGGCTTGGGCCCAAGAGCCGTGGGCTGTGTGTGTTGCAGGAGGAAGCCCTGAACAGCTCAGCTGCCTCTGGGATCCTGAGAGCTGGGATTTGTGCTGGAGCGAGACAGTCAGGAAGGCTGCGGAGTTCCAGAGTTTGCGCACAGAGAAGACCTCTGTCATATTGGAGATATTCCACTGAGATAGGATTATCTGAAGACACCATCCCTAAGAAGCCGGAAGGAATAAGGGATAAAAGGTTGGTGCCAATGCATATTATTCTCATTGTATCCAGAGAAGGATTACAAAGGTCCCAGGGAGAAGAAGAGTGCATTGAGAGTGAGAGTAAGAGTTCCTCATTACAAGAGGGTGACAAGGGCCCTATGCTTCACAAACAATTGATAGAAGCTGTAGAGGAAAAGGCAAATAAGAGACTGTATGTTTCCCGGCCACAAGGTGGCGATATATCACAAATAAGAGACTGTTTGCATCCTGGCCACAAGGTGGCGATATATCACAAATAAGAGACTGTTTGCATCCTGGCCACAAGGTGGCACTCCCTGTCACAGATAAGCTGCGCAGGAGATAGTCAGGGCGTTCCTGAGTATAGTAAGCACGTTTATGTAGGGTTTTATTTTATCGCTGAATACAAGCACTGTTTATTTTGTTCTGTTTATGCTACCCAATAAACAGCAGTAAAAATTTGACAAGCCTGCTGTGTCTTCCTCCCTGGGTAAAAGAGATAAGAAAGTGCAGGACGCAAACCCCGCCAGAAGGGGGCGCTCTGCCACAGATGCTAACCTGTAATGAAAAATACTAGGTAGGTTTAACCTTCCTCTGCTTTGCGCTTGTGCTGTTTCAATATTTTACCATTCCAAATACATTTAGGGAATACACTATTAGATGCTTTGTTATTAGAGGATCTTAGGGACATTTGCAGTGTATATAAAAGTTTGGGGGAAAGGCCATTTTATTTAGGGGCCTACGGCCCAGGAAATTAAGAGGTAACGATGACCATAGAGTTAAAGTGTATTTAGTATTAAGCATCAGAGGTGTGATATTCAGAGTAGAGGGAATTTACAAACATTACATTTTTAAGCCTGTAATTAGCTGTAACCCAAAATGTTGGCCGCGGGTTAAATTTTTTCAAAACATTTAAATGCATTCAATTGTCTCTAACTCACAACTGCCCTCTGACAGCCTCCACATGGAAACCATTCACTCGTAAGTATTAACCACTTAAGTCCCAAAATACATTTCACACACAAAAAGAAAAAAAGTTTGACAGAAACTTGATACATTTTATCAGACTTAATTTGCAAGCTAGAACTACAGGCCAAATAGAATATTGATTTTGTGTAACTTTAATCATTTAGCATTCATAAATCTTGAGCTGTGCTAAAACCAGTGGAGTTCTAAGGCTGTTTTTGCTGCATTGGCTGGCCCGTAGTGATTTTGGGCAGGTAACTCGTAATTGGAATGCAAGTAGCTAAATGTAGTCAATTAAATATCTGTAATTTTTACAAGCTGTTTTACGAGTTCAAGTAATTGCGTTTTGGCCAGTTGAATGATGGGGACATTAGATCGGGCCTGAGACCCAGATATACAAAAAAGCTGTATTCCAGTGTTGTTTACCTCAGCTAAAAACTTACCCCTTAAACTAGTTTCCTTCCAAACAAATATATCAAACTCTTATAAAATGGGTAGGTTCCAAAGGCCCACATTCCAGATGCTCCATCATCAATACTTCTCTCTGCTGTTTAAGCCAATGAGCCTAACTGGAATCTTCACCATTTCTCATAGAATTTCAATAATTTACTTACTGTGACATCACAGTCAGCCAGTTCAATGATGCAATGAAGTTCATAGCATCCACAAACCTCCCCCTCATAGTAGTTTGTGCATTGCAGAAGCAAGTCAAAACTATTTCCTCCTGCAGCTTCAGGTAATCCTCTATTCCTTGTTGTGGGTCTTTCACTTCTGCCTTTCCAAGGCGAATGGGGATTATTTACTAAGCACTTTCCCACCTGAAATGAGGCTGAGATTATGAGAGAAGTCCTGTTTTTCCCTATAGGAAATAGTACATAGTAAGTCAAGAGATGTAAGACATGAGATGCACTTGAGATGCTTAGTAAATTTCCCCCATTATACTGTCTTGCATTAGAGGAAAAGCCAACACTCTCCTCTCTTTCCGAGGCCATGGGCCCCTTTTGACATTTGGGAGTTTATACACTTAAACATTTTAACCACTATACAAAACTATCCATACCTTCAGCCACACCCTATGTCTACAAAAATGAATAATGTTAATTTTAACTCTGTATTCCCCTTATGTCTTTTCAGCTGTAAGAGGGTTCCTCTGCTGGTCTTGTGCACCCAGTTGCAAGCCTAAGCATAGTTGAGGCCTTATAAGGCTCACATGACAATCAGCCCCATTAAAGTTGAAGCCAGTAGCAGCCTCAGCACACGCGCAAACCATGCCACGAGTTATGGGCTGTAGACGCAAACCCGTAAACCATTCTTGCACACATTGGATGTGCTGAAGTGAACATGATCAATTAGTCAAACACGTAGTTACTGGTTTAGACAGAGCCAATGGCAAATGAGATTGTCATCATTACATAACTGAAAAATGGAGGTTAGAGTTCAAAGCCTTACGCGTTTCAATCGGACCCGCATTCCAAAAATAAAGCAATATTATATTCTAGTACATGCGAGTTCCATTATATGCATCCATAATATGTATTCACACATTGATGGCCAAATCGAGATAACATGAAAATTAAACAGAAAAAAAAAGTATTTTATATTGCAGATTTGCAAACTTGAGAATGTTGTGCCATTCATTTTAACATCTAACATCACTTTCCCTTTAATTGAAAATACAGTAGTGTGTGTATATTTGCATTTACAGTGCTACGGATAGGACTTTAACCCCCTTGTGGGCCCTCTCCAGTACCAGTTGGCTTTTTACCTCCATTTGCGGGTTACGGGTTTGAACACCAGTAAATTCGTAGAAATGTAATATTGCTTTCCGGACGTAACAGTTGCGGACTTGACAGATCAAAGGATTTAAGGCCTCAGAGTTCAAATTTCAGTGTCCTGTAGGGTTTTTCTGCCTGTAACCTGCATACCGTTAGCAGGTTGCATTACAAGGCCAATTTAATAGCCGTAAGTGTTGCAGGCTACGTTATGGGCTATGGTTTTACACGTTGAGGGAATTTAATAGGGCTGAATGTATGGAACTTGAGTACCTGAATGTCACAATCAGGAGTCTATTTAGCTTATTTACAAATAAATGAATGATATATGTAAAAAATATATCCCACTTTCATACGCAAATAAGCACTTGAGACGTTTGAATGTGGTGAAAACTGAAAAGTGAAAGAGGAATATTTATATTGGTTGTTCAAAAAAACATGTGGATACTGAGTGATACAATGACACTCGGCATCACCCGATTGTTAAACAAAGTATAGTTATAGTTACAGAAAGTGTAGTTAGGTAAGAGTTTGGTATAGTTATAGTAAGTAAAGTTATGTAAGAGATAAGACCAAAAAGGTATGAAGAATTTGGTGTGTTCAATTGACTCAAGCCCAAAATTACAGGGCTAAAGCCTAAAACCGTAAACCACGGTTTCATATGTAACACTTTCAGGTGGCTGATTATTTGAAGGGCGAAGTTAAAGGCGTACTAACCTCATTTAACTTACTCTGCTGCATTTGGCAGAGTAAGTTCTTTTATAATTCAAGGTCCTACTGTACCATTTATTATTTATTAAAATAGTACATTTATAGCATTATTTGTTTTATATTTATTTACATCTGCTTCTATGCCCTCATGCTCTGCGTCCCCAGTCTAATTTAGGGAGTGAGTGATGCAGCCACTGGCTGCATCACACCGAGTGCTATAGTGTTAGTGAATGGGGAAGCATCAATCAATGACATAGTTCCCGCGTCGCGCATGCACCCTATTCCGGTTTTGGATGCATTCCGACGTTGCGCTGACAGGCACAGCCTCTGCCTGTCTTAAGGATTGACTGACATTGAGCGTGGGCGGGGCAGCAGCAATGTCTCCTATGCATGAAGCTGACCCTGTGTCCTGGCCCCTGCCAGCACCCTGGAGAGCAGCCTGCAGTGCCAGTGAGTACGTGTGAGTGAGCCTGGCATTAGTGGGCTCTGTACCAGGGGATGTGCAAGCTGCGGGACCTGAGTATAGTGACAGGGCACAGCATGCCAGAGGAGCCAGTGTGGGGGTAATGGGGGCAGTAATAATCCATTGGAGCAAATGGGAATTCTGGAGGTGGCTCCTAGGGGCAGTATGTGGTATTCCTGGCTCCTTTGGGCTGTAGGCACTTGTTCAGGTGCAATCCTTGAGGGCAGTAATGTGCAGTCCTGGTGCAATCCACACGCTCAGTGTGACACACAAATATATATATATATATATATAATATATATATATATATATATATATATATATATATATATATATATATATATATATATGTTACGGGCAATGTGTATAATCCGGGCATTCTGTATAATGCACGGGTAATGTGTATAATCACATTCTGTACAATGCCCCGGGCAATGTGTATAATCTTTTATTCTTGTGACAACAAGGTTTTTGAATGAATTAGTTAATTGTAAGATCGTCATGTATTCGAGCAAGGCAAAGAACTGTGGCACTTGGAATTACAGAGCTGACGGGTAGCTATTCACACACACTTTTTTCTCGAAACGTGTTGCAGTTGCATTTCTTATACCCCTGCGACCCTGACACGCTGTTGTAAGATGCCGTCTCCCTCAAAGAAATCAGTTTGCTGTCCGCCTTTCCCTCCGTAACAGCCTTTAAGTCTAGCTCCATCCCTCAGAGAAGTACAGCTGCTCATCGTCAACACTCTTCACCACCGCTAGGATGTTGTTGGGGGACCAGCGAGCCCTGTCGACGTTGGGAATCGATAGACGGACCGTCTCTCCCACTTCAAATGGAAATTGGTCCTGTGTTCACTTCAACATTTTACAGTACATTGCTACTGCTCAAAACCTCTTTAGCTTCTTTGACAGAGCATATTAGATCAGCATACTGATGAGCGTTGGTAAGAAAGGTTACCTTTTTTTTACACTTGCAAGACCGAACAGCTTTTCCTCGTTTCAGTCAAGTCCATAATACCATGGGCGACGATACGCTTTCTTCAGCAGGGCTTGACAAGTTCTTTTAACCCTTTCGCCAAGACAGCCAATGTTTCTAAAATGTCCTTACTCAGATGCAGGAACACATATCTTCTTCTGAAACTCTCAACTGCCAAACTGCCAAACTGCTCTCTCTGACAGTCACCCAGTCAAATAAGAATAAAAGATTATACACATTGAGAATATAAAATATTATACACATTGCCCGGGCATTGCACATAGAATGCGATTATACACATTGTCCGGATTATACACATTGACTGTAACATATATATATATATATATATATATATATATATATATATAGGCTTGGCTTAGGGTGTCCGCATCTGTGGGCTGTCTGAAGGCTAAGGAGGCCAATGCAGGACAGGCAAACTCGACCCAAGTGGTGTCATGGGAAGGCTTGTTCTTTGTTGGGTGCTGCAGTGACTCCATTTTTTCTATGGTACTTCTCCCTGCCTTTCGGTCTGAAGCTAAAGCGAACCATCAACAATGGTAAATATGACAGGCATCAAGGGACTGTTTCAGTGAGTCCTTGTACCTCTTCTTCAGTCCTCCTCTGTCACGATTGCGAGTGGTGAGCTCACCATATAGCGCAATCTTTGGAAGCTGATCATCCACCATCCTGGAGATGTGTCCTGCCCAACACAACTGCTTTTTCAACAGTATGGCCTCAATGCCGGCGACTCCTTCCTGTTCTAGGACATCAGTGTTGGGGATGTGGTCATTCCACTGAATGTTGAGGATGGTGCGGAGGCAGTGTTGACGAAAGCGCTCAAGAAGTTGTAGGTGGTGGAGGTTGGTAACCCACGATTCGGAACCGTACACTAGGGTGATCCGCACAACAGCTCCTTGCACGTTGACCTTTGTGCACTTGTTCAGATGATTGTTGTTCCAAAACCTTTTATATAACTTGCTGAATGCACTATTTGCCTTTGACAGTATGTTTTCAATTTCCTTGTCAACCTTTGCGTCAGAGGAGATGATGCAGCCGAGGCAGTTAAACTGTTGGACTGTTTTCAGCTTAAACTTGCCAATAGTGATGAGAGGAGGACAGTAAGCTTCCTGAGGTGCAAGGACACAGCTCTGCTTCACGCCCTTGCTTATTGGGAAGGGCTCAGATAGGTAGTTGTTGTGCCAAACTTGGCCCACTGTTCTTTGTGTAGCTGGATGATCATGTTGAGGAACTTAGGAGGACATCATACAGTATACGTTCCAGGATTTGCCATAGACCCTTTCTGCTCAGTCTCGAACGCTTTGGTAAGGTCGACAAACGGCACATAACATCCCTTGTTCTGTTCTCTGCATTTCTCTTGGAGCTGCATAAGAACAAAAACCATGTCCTGTGGGCTCTAAAGCCACACTGACTCTCGGGAGGAGTTCTTCTGCGATAGTGGGCACCAGTCTGCTGAGGAGTACTCTTGCAAGGATTGTCCCTGTGATGGAGGGTAGAGTTATCCCGCTTATGGGAGCAGTCTGACTTTTCTCCCTTCTTCTTGTACAGGGTGATGATGATTGTGTCATGAAGGTCCTGTGGCAGTTTGCCTTGGTGAAATCATGGAGTTTAGTGTGAAGTGCTGGGACACCATGTTTCCAGATCTCAGCTGGGATCCTATCAACTCCAGCAGAGGCATCTGAGATCTTCTAGTCTTGACTGTAGATTTGCCTGGAAGTTGGCCTTCACTTCAGCTGACTGGAGGTAACCGATCTGTAACTTCTTCTTTGGCACTTCTTTCCTCTTTGGCTTAGGATTGAAGTGGAGTCGAAGTTTGCAGCGCAGCAGGTGGTGGTCCATATTACATTCTATGATGGGCATCACTCAGGTGAGAAGGACATCTCGAAGGTCTCGCTGGTGCACCAGAATATAGTCTATAAGATGCCAGTGCTTGGACCGAGGATGATGCGGTCAGAGTGACCCTTTGGCAGGTTATCAAGCTTAGAGGCAATATGGTTCCTGACCATGAAGCCGACACCAGAGAGACGTTTCTCATTTTCTGGCTTCCCTGACCAGTAGAGGGTAGAGCCTGCCTCATGTTCCTGAAGGCTTCCTTCTTCTGGGAGGCGGACTTCACTGAGGGCAGCAATTTCAATAACCAGCCTTGATAGTTTGTGGGCTACTAGAGCAGTGCGCAGTTCTTGGTGACCGCTGTCTGTTGTTCCAACATCTGAGTTTCAGTCCAAGTAAACCTGGTGAGGTGTGTATATACACACAGAAACACACACATATATCACATATTATAATTGTCTAACTACGAATCGTCGTCACGCTGCGTTGCGTAGTGCGTACGACTTAGCGATGAGCACCGCAGGCGCTCATCGCCCGGCGAGTCTCGGGCAGCGAGGCGAGCCGTTACACCGTACCACTTTGGTCGATCGTACGACTTTGCCATTGCTTGGCGAGCCTCGCATAGCGAGGCAAGCCGTTAAACCGTAGTGTTGCATAGTGCGTACGACTTAGTGAGGTGAGCCGTTAAATTGTACCACTTTGGCAATGAGCGCCGCAGGCGCTTATTGCAGGCGAGCCTCGCGTAGTGAGGCGAGCCGTTACATCGTAGCACTTTGGCAATGAGCGCGTTACATCGTAGCACTTTGGCAATGAGCGCCGCAGGCGCTCATTGCAGGCGAGCCGTTAAACCATAGCACTTAGAAAAAAAATACGAGGTGAAAAAAATTACGAGATAAGCGGCGGAACAAAAACAGTAAAAAAAACACTAAATACACAGTAAAAAATAAAACAAAGGTCACTTACAGGATGGAGAACCAGGCAGGACATCTGGAAGTGAGTTGGAACTGAAATTTAGATCGATTTAGCCGAGTTACAAAGATCGAAAATCGGCTAAGCGCGAAAAAAATGGCCGCCGAAAAAAATTAAAACGAGGCTATACTACTACGAACTGCGTAAAACACAGCCACAGACGTATGTGTTTGAAAAACAATGAGATAAAGGATACCGATTAACCGCGCAATGAGTAAAAAGACAGTAGCGAGTACATTTTACGAAACGATATTACCGATTTACGCATTAACACAGATTTCCCGCCTTTGGCTATCACCACATATGATTTCCCGCCCTTTGGCTCGCGCCACATAGGATTTCCCGCCGAAAACAACGCATTTGGCTCGCGCAACTGCGGATTTCCCGCCTAAAGCTATGAATTTGTCTCGCGCACAAAGCATATATATAGGGCACACTTCACACATAATTGACACTTTCTCCTCAGGTGATGACAGTCTGACTGGATGTTTTCTGATGCCGGGAAATCGCAAGAGATTGTTAGCTCTTCAGTATACTGCTTCAGCATTATTACATTAAAAAAGGTAAATATATTATTTATAATTATTAAATAATAAATTGGTACTTAATTAATAAATAATAGATAAGAAATTTAATTACTAGAAAATTAATATTGTGCTTATTATTTATAATTATTAATTAATAAATTGGTACTTACTTAATAAATAATAGATAAGAAATTTAATTAATAGAAAATTAATATTGTGCTTATTATTTATAATTATTAATTAATACATTGGTACTTAATTATAAAATAATAAATAAGAAATGTAATTAATATAAAAATAATATTGTGCTTACCTGTGTGAAACAATTGTTAATAACATTCATAATGTACATTAATTAATTAATTATTAATATCAAAATTAAGAATGTCAATAAAAAAACATATTTATTAATTAATTATTAATGTACATTAATTTAACAATTATTTTGTTATATGTCGTGATTACCTGTGTGAAACTATTGTTAATAATATTCATAATGTACATTAATTAATTAGGAACACATTGATTCATTAATTATTAATGTACATTAATTTAAGAACTATTTTGGGATATGTCGTGATTACCTGTGGGTAAGAATTGTAAATAACATTCCTAATGTATCATTACTAATCATTAATATTAAAAAAGGTTAACGTTTAAGAATGTACATAAAAAATGGAACACGTTGATTAATTAATTATTAATGTATGTACATTATTTAAATAATTCAGTTATTATATATTTTGTATACCACTCTAAAAAAAAATAAAGGGAACATGGTTATGTGTTGATGTTATATTTAGTCAGACATTAATGTAATATTAATACACATTCATTGATTCTTATTTAAAACTAACAGTAATATTGAGTGTATGTTTATAATCTACTAGCGAATTGCCCGTCAAAAAATGACGGCAATGAAATTGTAAGGTAGCTAATGCTGTTTAGTGTGTAATAATGAAATATATAATACATTAATAAATGAATATACTTTACCTATTTTAAAGCATTGTGTGGAAGAGCTGTGAATGTGTTTTGATGTTGCTGCAGCATTAGTGGTGTGGATCTGCTGTGTAAGCGTGCTGAATGTGTGCAGTGTAACACTGTGCGTGCGCGAGACCAAACCGTTAGCGTAGTCGTGTACTTCCGCATTGGCGAGAAATGGCGAGTAATGTGTGTTATACGTTTGTATCGGAATATCCGTAGTTGTTTTGTGGTGTTTTGCGAGTTTCTTGTGGTGTTTTGCGAGTTTAGAGTGCTGTAGCCTCGTTTTCGTTTTGTTCGGCGGCCATTTTTTCTCTCGCTTCGTTTTTTTTTTAGTGTCTAAACTGTTTTATTTGAAGTAAAATCGAGGTGTAAGTTGTATTTTTGAGGTGCTGGGTGCTCCCTCTTGGTGTAGGTAAGTTTTTTATGTATGTGGTGTGTGTATGTATTGTGTTTGACATTTTCTAATGTTCGCGAGTTGCGTCCGAGTGTTGCGAGTCCGTAATGTGTGTGAACGTGTGTCGTATGTTGTTTGCGAGTGTCGTAATGTGTGTGTCGTACTGTTTGGGTTGCGACGTGAAGTTTGCGAGGGTCGCAGTTGCTGGCAAGGAGCGCCTTCGGCGCTCCATGCCAGCAACTGCGGCCCTCGCTTTGCGAGGTCCTCAGGTGCTGGCATGGAGCGCCTACGGCGCTCCATGCCAGCAACTGAGGCCCTCGCTTCGCGAGGGTCCTCAGTTGCTGGCATGGAACGCCTTCGGCGCTCCATGCCAGCAACTGAGACCCTCGGGCAGTGCCCTCGCTTCGCGAGGGCCTCGGCTCGCTGCGCGAGCCGCGGCCCTCGCTACGCGAGGGCCGCGGCTCGCTACGCGAGCCCGCAGCGTTAGCAACAACTCGTACGCTCACAACTATATATGTGATGCTTTCATATGTGTGTTCATGTTGATTTATTGATATATTTATTTCATGTTTTTAATCTATGCAAAAATAGGTATGTTAAGACTCATTGATTAATACAGATGAAGTAACATATTATACATTAATTTTACTATGTTTTATAATTGCAGTGAATTCTACGTGAATGACCAGAGATAGTGAAGTTTGCACAAATTGAACATCATAATGATAATTTGGACAGGTATAGAATTTTAATTATATTACTATGGCAAAATATTAAAAAAGATGATGTTTTTAATGTAGACAAATATATGTCTGTTGATGTTCATTTAATGATATTAATGAAGCAAAAGTTTAAACATATTATCTATTTGATTTTACAGTTTATTCGGATCTGCAAGGGAATAAACAGACAGTGTGACGTTTGCAGCCTTTGAACAACATCAACATCATCTTCACAGGTATAAAATGTTATTTTGTAGTGACGCATAGAAAAAGGCTATATGTATTATATATTTGGTGAAAATTTACATTGATTGAAAATGGATAGTACTTATTGAGTTATTAATTTATGATATTTAGTTAAAACTTTAAAAAAGCTGAAAAGACAATACTAAGTAATAACAATATTTAAAGAAAATAAGAAGCTAACAACACTTGAAAAAAAAAAAAAAGGATGGTATGCTGTGAATTCAATCAAGAAGGAATGTCATTGAAAGATTAGTAATATAAAGATGCATATGTGCAGCTATTTCCAATTTCATATATGTCAATAAAATACTTTGAAAAATGGTTTCATTTCTTTCAGACTTAAGTGCAACAATTGAAAATGTTTTATTAGTTTATTCATCTACTTTAATGTAAAAGTACAAATCGGAAAAAAATGTATATAAAACAAAGAACTAACAATATTTACATCTCTATTTAAAATTACAGATTAAAATGGCAGACAATGGAGAAGACAAAATTGAACGCAAAAGATTGGCAAGGGAAAGGAAGCAAAGGTGGAGAGATGCTCAGACACCGGAAACTTCACAACGCTTGCGAGAAGAAGATCGACAGAGACTTTTAAATAAAAGAAAGATGAGTAAGAAAGCCGCAAGTGAGTGTGTTGGGGCTTCAAAGAAACGTAAAAGTAAACAAAAACATCTCTGTGAACCATTGTCCATTGACTCTATTTTGCAGAATGACTTAAATGTAGAAACACAAGAAAAAAATGTACATATAGAAAGTGGGTCTGATATTTATGTTGAAGAAATGCATGATAATGTGTTTACTACTGCAGTACAAGTAGATACTCATTATTGTGGGTTACTTAATGTGGTTTGTCAGTTTTGTGGGGCCTATCATTTTATAAAGGAAAGACCTACTGATGGAAATTAGTTGCTGTCAGAAAGGAAAGGTGAAACTTCCACTAAGACACCCATTTCCATATTATTTAGAATGCATTATGAGCGATCCAACATTTCCAAATTATAATAATTTCAAACAAAACATAAGGTCTTATAACAGTGCAATTTCATTTGCTTCAATGGGTGCAACATTAGCAGAAAATGTACCAGGACATGGTCCTTACTGTTTCAGAGTTCAAGGTCAAATATACCACCGAACTTCACATTTACACCCACAAGAAGGAGAGCAAAGGAAATTTGCACAGTTATATGTCTTAGATACGATGGAAGCTGTGGAACAAAGAATGACACTTCCAGAAAATAGACAGTGTTTGCGCATAGTCTTTGAACAGCTTGAAAAAATTATGGAAAAAACCCATATAGTCAAGCATACAAACAATTAGCACAGCTTGAAAAAGAACAACAGGAACATGCTCAAAGACATCAATTGCCTACACCAAGAGTCAATATGGTGTTAAAAAGAGATCGCAACACTGATCAAAGAAGATATAATTTACCTACTGTAAACGAGGTTTCCATGGTGTTTAAAAATGAAGATGGTGAACCACCTTTTCAGCGGGATATTAGAATATATCCACGCAATGAAGAACAACCATTTATCAACATTAATATATTAAGCTGTAATTTAGATCCAATGACATATCCCATTTTCTTTCCAAATGGGGAACCAGGATGGGAACCAAAATTACAATTGGAAAGTTATCCCAATACTAAACTTCGTATTAGATCTAATATTTCTATGCTGGAATATAAAGTGGCACAAACTGCTATCCGTGATTGTTTTAATCCAATTTTACATGGAGGAAAACTCACTCAACAATGGATTATTGATTCATATTTACAAGTTGAAGCCAATAATCTAAATCTTATTAAATATCAACAAAATAAATTACGAGTAGAACAGTATTGTGGATTAATGGATTATGTGGCAGATTTAGCTTCCAACAGAGACATTCCAGCTGGAAGAGCAATTATTTTGCCATCCTCTTTCCAAGGATCTCCTCGCAATATGCGAGAATGGTATAATGATGCCATGGCTATTGTTACAAAATTTGGAAAAACAGATTTATTTATTACATTCACGTGTAATCCACAATGGCCAGAGATCAAGGAAAATTTTAATCTGGGACAAACTACTTCTGACCGACCAGATTTAGTGGCAAGAGTATTTAAAATCAAACTCAATTCATTAATTCATGATATCACAAAAGCCACAATGTGTGGCTTTTGTTTACACCATTGAATTTCAAAAAAGGGGATTGCCACATGCTCACATACTTTTAATACTGCAGGAAAAAGACAAGTTGAACACTGCAGAGAGATTGGATTCAGTAATTTGTGCACAATTGCCAGACCAAGAAAAATATAAAAAACTTTGGGAGATTGTTACACATAGAATGATTCATGGCCCATGTGGAGAAATGAATCCAAATTCACCATGTATGGAAAATAAAAAATGTACTAAAGAATTTCCAAAACAATTTCAACTGGAAACGTATGCAAATTGTGATGGATATCCTTTGTATAAAAGAACACAAGGACAAACAGCTATTATCCGTGGCCAAAAGGTTGATAATAGATTTGTCGTTCCATACAATCCACATTTGCTCATCAAGTACAATGCACACATCAATGTGGAAGCTTGCACTTTAATTAAATCAATTAAGTATGTGTATAAATATATATACAAAGGATATGATGCAGCTACTGTTGTTGTACAAGGTGTTGGAAATGAAAACGAAAATCCAATTTTACATGATGAACTATCAAATTATTTAGATGCTCGGTATGTGAGTGCTCCTGAAGCAATGTGGCGCCTTTTGAAATTTGAGATGCATGATCGGTCACATGCTATCTATCGTTTAGCTGTACATTTGCCTCAAAGTCAGATGGTTTGCTTTACTCAAGGAAATTAAATATCTGCATTATATCAAAGTGAAGACAGAGATACTACGCTTACTGCGTGGTTTAAATTAAACTGTCAGGATACGGAGGCCAGACAATTTTTATACATAGAGATACCATATCACTATGTATTTGTAAATGGTCTATAGCGACAACGAAGAAGAGATACTCATAAAATCATACCACGCATTTATACCATCAGTCCAAGGGATATTGAACGTTTCAGCTTAAGATTACTTCTGCTACATGTTCCCGGTGCACAGAGTTTTGAGCATTTACGTACAGTGAATGACATAGTTTATGATACATTCCTATTAGCTGCAAGACATCAAAATTTCATAGCTGATGATACAGAATGGGAGAGGTGTCTGGAAGAAGCAGCATTATGTCAAATGCCTAAGCAAATGAGACAACAATTTGCATTCATTTGTATATTTTGCAATGTACCTGATGCTTTCACTTTGTGGGAAACATTTAAATGAAACATGTCAGAAGATTTCTTGAAACGTTACAGAGAACCAATAGCTCTGTTAAAAACATTGATGGAAATCCAAGAAATATGGTTGGCTCATGGATTAAATTGTGCAAGTTTTAATTTACCTGATCCAGGACTTATAGATGACATCAATTTTGATGATTATGACACTGAGCTTCAAAAACAAAAAACCCAAGAAAAACTGGCAACTTTAAATACTTTACAGTTACAAGCATTTCATGCCATCACAAATGCTACAGATGATGAAATGGTCAAAGACCGGTATTTCTATCTAGACAGACCAGGTGGATCAGGAAAAACTTATCTGTACCATTGTTTGATGAGTTATATTCGATCACAGGGTCAGATAGCTATGCCATTTGCAACAAATGGAATTGCTGCACTTTTGTTAGATGGTGGTAGAACTGTGCATAGTGGATATAAGCTGCCAGTTCCCATTTTGCAAACATCAGTGTCAGATATTCGACTCAATTCCATACAAGCAAAAAAAATTAAAACTTACTAAACTAATTATCATAGATGAGGCAACAATGATGTCATGTCATGCCTTGCAATGTATTGACAGATTCTTAAAAGAAGTAATGGATAATAAGTTGCCATTTGTTGGAAAGGTGATGCTGTTAGGAGGCGATTTTAGGCAAACATTACCTGTTGTGCCACACGGAAATAGAACAGAGATCATTGAAACATGTATCAAGACCAGTAAACTGTGGCAAATATTTACACATCTCAAATTAGAATTAAATATGAGATCTGAAGGCCAAAATGAATTCAATGACTGGCTCATTAAAATCGGAGATGGAAAACATCCAGAAATACAGCATTTACCAAATGATACCATTGAAATTCCATCAGAAATGGTTTGCAATGAATCACTCATATCAGCCATATTTCTAAACACTCTTAATATTGAGGATTACACAGACATTGCAAACAAAGTAATATTAACATCAAAAAATATCGATGCCTGGTGGCTAAGCTGCTGGAGAGGAAAGACATGTCCTGCAAGAGCTCCAGCTAAGGCCTGGGTTAATCTGGGACAATCGACCCCTATAGATGCCCTGAGTGACCAACAAACAATATCACTAAACTCAGAAGACCTAGGGGAACAAATTGATCCCAAAATTACCTTAAAAAAAAACCAATAAAATCGGAAGAGTCCCCTGCATGGAATCCCTACCCAGCTGAACTTTTCCCCTTGGAAGCCTGGAGGGAGAGAGTGTGGAGCTGCACTGCTGAGGACATATATAAGCAGGTACAGGGGAGAGGCTATAGAGCTGTGGGGGGAGAAAATAGCCCTGATCCAAGGAAGGGGTACCCAGGGGGGCATCAGAAGCAAATTAGCCCCAGAAAAACTAAGCAATCCGGGGCCCCTTACCCACATATCCCCATCAAAGCTCTCCCCATACCCTGGGTCCAAGCAACCCAGCCCAACCTGTCTACTTAGACTCAGAACATTAAAAGTACACTGCACAGGGCTCACTTACCAACCAAACAGGATTACAAAACCATTTGTTTTTCAAGGCTAGTTTCCAGGCCGAATCCCTGCTTGTGTAACAGACTGTACTAGTGGAACTCTACTACCACCTAGTGGACAAAGTTCAAAAGCACCAAGCAAGTAAAAAGAGACAACCAAAGCTCAATTTTCAACTATAAGCATTTAAGCTATGACCACTTCGGTTCAAGAACTTTTAATAAATCCAAAAAGATGTAACTAGCAAAAAGCCCAGCAATATAGGGACGCTAACAATTGCTCTGGGACATACCAAGTGAAACCAGGTCTCTGGCAACAACTTGATCTACAATACTCTCACTGAGATGGCAGGTGTTGCCACGAGAAAGAACAATAAAGGGATCCAATCTTACTGCCTACCCAAATCTTCAGCAAGTTCTCCCACCAATAAAACACCCACAGCCGCAGTCCACGCAGCAACAAGCTCTGAAATGTCAGCGCCTAGCACTAAAAGTGACATCCAGGACCTTAAAGACCTAATATCCAACTTCAGAGAGGAGGTTAAATCAGACATCCGGAAGGTGACAACAGAACTAACCACAGAAATTAAAAAGGTGGACGATAAAACAACAAAACTGGAAACTAAAATTTCGGAAATAATGCAACATAACAACAAGCTAACAGAGGAGATCTTGGCTTTGAAGGAGGAACAATCTAGACAACAGTTGCAACAGGAAGATCTAGAAAACAGATCTAGACGACAGAACATAAGGCTGAGGAATGTGCCGGAGTCTGTCAAGGACCTACACGCATACCTAAACGATCTATGTGAATTTCTCCTCCCAAACATACATCCAGAAAACTTGAGAATGGATCGGTTTCACAGAGCCCTAGGATTCCGTTCATCTCCACAGGAGCGCCCAAGAGACATCATTGCCAGAATCCACTACTACTCCACCAAAGAACTGTTCATGAAGGCCGCAAGAAAAGGCATCCCTCCCATCGAGGGGCACACACCGCTGCTTTTTTCTGATCTAGCCCCGACTACCCTTGCCAAAAGGAGACAACTGAAACCGGTTCTGGACTGTATCCTGGCTCAAGGATGGAGGTATACATGGGGTTTCCCTTTTCGCCTCAATATATCCAAAGAGGGAAAATTCTTCACCATCAGAACACTGGAGGAAGGCATTAACTTGCTGGCGGAATGGAACATCAAGGTCACTGTCGGAGAGCAGTTACAACCAACAGAAAACCCGAGAGGAAGGAGTCCTCCCATGAACGGAGAAAAAGACTTACTACAATGAGTTGTCACTTATTTTGTTTCTCTGTTTTTTTTTGTCTTTTTTTGCTTCATCTTCCTCTCTCTTCTTCTCTCTCTCTCCTTGTTTTCATGCTACTCTGACAACCAAAGCTAGTTGAATCTGAAAACGAGTAGATCCAATAAGGTAGCACCCACACCAGTGAAAGTTCTAATACACACTATAGACAGTTAACGCAGGCCGTAAAGGCAAGAGCAACACACACCTAGAAGGCGTCCCTACGGGCGCTAACACGTAGACTTCCAAAAACCCCTACAGTAGGGAAAGTTTAGGCGGACCAATTCAGTGTCAGTTTAGAGACACTAACTGGCCCACCAGTAAAATACGAAGAGGACAGCAAACGCTCTCCTCATAGTAGTTTAAATTACCACACTTTATTTAAGTAAGGAACACAATTAAGTTCAAACATACTAAGAGCCTTCCTGACCAACAGTAAGACACACAAACAGACTCAAGTACTTAGACTTCTTACCCAGGATTACCTTAGGGTTCCCCACTAGAGGAAAAGTAGGAACTTGCTTAATTACTGAGCCAGGTTTTTATAATTCCGAAAGTTTAAGTATAAGCAATTTGGCTCATACTCTGTTGTCTTTTTTCCTTTGAGTACAGATACTCTCCCACACAGCCAGCTGCTGAGCAGTCTTCGGGCGGAAACCAGCAGGAGGCACAGAATAACGAAGTAACAGGCTTCCAGAAAGGTGAGATAGCCATTTAGACACACCAAAGGGTCATACACCTCAATAAGAAATATGGACATTGTCATTGCGTCACACAACGCTCATGGTCTGAACGAACCAATCAAGAGGGGGGTAGCCTTGAGAAATTACCAAAAACTAAATCTTGATATCGTAATGATTCAGGAAACTCACTTTAGAAAACAAGCACTACCAAAATATTGGGGGGGAGTCTTTACTCAGGCATTCCATTCGACCGCAGATACCAAACAAAAGGGAGTCACGATTTTGTTCCACAGAAGACTCAACTTTCAGTTAAGTAAAATTCAAACAGATAAAGATGGCAGGTTTTTAGCAGTACATGGGACCATACACGAACGTAAGGTTTCATTCTTGAACATTTACGCCCCGAACACAGATCAAACGCCATTCTTTCAAAAAATACAGAAACTCACAGATAGCTGGGAAGACGGACTTAAGATAATAGGAGGAGACATGAACGCGGTCCTCATAGTAGTTTAAATTACCACACTTTATTTAAGTAAGGAACACAATTAAGTTCAAACATACTAAGAGCCTTCCTGACCAACAGTAAGACACACAAACAGACTCAAGTACTTAGACTTCTTACCCAGGATTACCTTAGGGTTCCCCACTAGAGGAAAAGTAGGAACTTGCTTAATTACTGAGCCAGGTTTTTATAATTCCGAAAGTTTAAGTATAAGCAATTTGGCTCATACTCTGTTGTCTTTTTTCCTTTGAGTACAGATACTCTCCCACACAGCCAGCTGCTGAGCAGTCTTCGGGCGGAAACCAGCAGGAGGCACAGGATAACGAAGTAACAGGCTTCCAGAAAGGTGAGATAGCCATTTAGACACACCAAAGGGTCATACACCTCAATAAGAAATATGGACATTGTCATTGCGTCACACAACGCTCATGGTCTGAACGAACCAATCAAGAGGGGGGTAGCCTTGAGAAATTACCAAAAACTAAATCTTGATATCGTAATGATTCAGGAAACTCACTTTAGAAAACAAGCACTACCAAAATATTGGGGGGGAGTCTTTACTCAGGCATTCCATTCGACCGCAGATACCAAACAAAAGGGAGTCACGATTTTGTTCCACAGAAGACTCAACTTTCAGTTAAGTAAAATTCAAACAGATAAAGATGGCAGGTTTTTAGCAGTACATGGGACCATACACGAACGTAAGGTTTCATTCTTGAACATTTACGCCCCGAACACAGATCAAACGCCATTCTTTCAAAAAATACAGAAACTCACAGATAGCTGGGAAGACGGACTTAAGATAATAGGAGGAGACATGAACGCGGTCTTAGACCCGCTCAAAGACAAGTCAAACGATTTAGGCTCACAAAAAATCCCCACAGCGACCAAAGCTCTCAAAAAACTCCTAAAATCAAACTGCATGATTGATACCTGGAGAAACATGAACCCCACAGAAAGGGAATACACATTTTTTTCCGCTAGACATGGTTCGCTCTCCAGAATAGACTATATCCTGATCCCACAGAACGTTACAGGGAACCTAACTGAGGCCTCTATCTGCCCCATAGCATGGTCGGACCACGATCTAGTCAAAATCTCCATGAATAATCTCCTACCGAAAGGAAATAACCCAAGATGGTCATTAAATCCCAGTATACTGAACGACCCTATCACACGAGATAAGGTCAGAACTGCAATCGTAGATTATCTTGACCTCAATACAGTAGGGGAGATAGACATAGATGGAATTTGGGCAGCTCACAAGGCAGTGATCAGGGGAGTCTGTATACAAATTAGTTCAATCAAAAAGAAAAAAGACCAAGCACAAATCTTACTTCTAAACCAGAAAATTGCTGAAGCACAGAAACTATTTGTTAAAGATAAATCACGACATACCCATGAGAAGATACTAAGTTACAAACAAGAACTAAACACTATTTTAAGAGGGAAAATGGTCAATATCCTACAGCGAACTGAAGCTAAATTCTTCAGATACGCAAACAAGCCCGATAGAATGCTGGCCACGAGACTAAAAGAAAAAAGAGCAAACTCATTCATAGCCAAAATAATCACCAAAAATAGGCAGACAGTTTTTAAACCAGATCAAATAGTAAACAAATTCAGACAATTTTATGCGGACCTTTACAGCAAAACACCCGAATCAGGCACCCCAACCCACAAACTAGAAATTGAAAATACACTAAATAACTTAAATATACCCCAATTAGACTCTATCAAAGCTAAATCACTCTTGGAGCCCATCTCGGTCGAAGAAATACAGGATGCGATCCAATCCACAAAGGCACACGGGGCCCCAGGGCCAGATGGCTATTCCAACCTCTACTACAAACATATGAGCGATCTACTTAGCCCCACCTTACATAAGCTATTTAACAGCTTCTTAGCTGGTGAAAAAATTAAACCGGAATTCTTAGAAGCTAAAATAATACTGATTCCTAAACCGGGGAAAGACCCATCCCAATGTGCTAGCTATAGACCAATATCTCTGATCAACACAGATTTAAAAATATACACCAAAATCTTAGCGTCAAGACTAGCGAATCTGTTACCTGAAGTGGTACATCCAGACCAAGTAGGGTTCATTAAGGGGAGAGAAGCGCCAGACAATACCAGAAAAATTGTTGACCTTATTGACATAACCAAAAGTAATGAAGGCCGCGCTATGTTGTTGGCGCTTGATGCCGAGAAGGCATTTGATAGGTTAGATTGGACATTTATGAACGCCACACTGAACAAATTCGGAATTCCGGAAGGTTTTCTGCGAAGCATCGCGACATTATACTCGGAACCAACCGCACAAGTTACATACCAAGGACACAATTCACTAAAATTCAACATCACAAGGGGGACAAGACAGGGGTGCCCTCTATCACCATTGCTGTTCGCCCTCAGTATAGAGCCCCTAGCAATTGCCATTCGTCAGCACACTGACATATCGGGTATACGGGTCGGCCCGACAGATCATAAAATTAGCCTTTTTGCCGATGATATCCTACTAACAATATCAAACCCCCTGGTTAGTCTACCTAATCTATTCAAACTTTTGTCTCAATTTGGCCCACTGTCAGGATTCAAAATTAACACAAGTAAAAGCATAGCCCTTAATATATCACTTCCTCCCACCACGGAAAAACTACTAGCCAATAACTTCCCAATAAAATGGGCCCCGAATTCTATCAACTACCTAGGCGTACAAATTACAAAATCAACTAAGACCCTATATGAAGCAAACTACCCAATCCTCTTTAAACAATTAACTAGGGACCTGCACAGGTGGTCAGAACTAAAGATTTCGTGGTTAGGAAAGCTACATGCTGTCAAAATGAACGTACTCCCCAAACTGCTCTACCTTTTTCGGACCTTACCTATCTCGATTTTAGCGATAGACTTGAAAAAAATACAGAAATTACTAATGAGTTTTCTGTGGAACAATAAAAAACCTAGAATAAACAGAGAAACAACTACTGCGACTAAGAAGGATGGTGGGCTCGGATTTCCAGACATTTCCAGGTACTTTAAAGCTGCTAGATTAGCACAACTAGTTAAGTGGTATGTCAGGGACTCCCCCCCGGTATGGGTTCAATTAGAAAAACACATACTAGGGTCCAATGATTTAATCATGCGTCAGTTACTATGGCTCTCAACCCAGCAGGGCTTCAAGTTACCCCAATCAATTCCATCAAGTGTGAGGCATTCAATTTCCCTATGGAAAGATATAAATAAGAGGAACAGACTGCTGGGCCAGGAGTCAGGGCTCAGCCCTCTATGGCCACTTTCAACTAACCCCAAAATAAACTCTAATGCTCAATACAGATGGTGGATTGATAATAATTGCTCAATTGCGGCAGATTTACCGGTTGTTAATCAAAAATGGTCCACCACCGCATTCCTAGAAGACAAACCCCTTCCTCCGGGGGAATGGCTTAACCTAATCGCTATAAACCAAAGATTAAATCACATCACTAAGAATAAAGGAGGGCAAAATATATCCTTATTCGAAAAATGTTGCATTAAATTCCCGGGAGGGAAAGGAAACATCTCCACAATATATAACCATTTAAGCGATTTAGTCACTCCCCTTAAATTACACTATGAATCAGCATGGGAAGCTGACCTCAACATAAATTTAGACAGAGACCAATGGAATAGTATTCGGAAACAAGCCAAAAACACATCACTTAACGTAATTATGAAAGAAAACTCCTATAAAGTTATTATGAGGTGGTACCTAACCCCAGTAAGAATGCACATAGGGAACCAGACAATTAGTGACATATGCGAAAGGGGCTGCAACCAAAAAGGGACTCTAATCCATAAATTATGGGAATGCCCTATGATTAGACACACATGGGTGGACACCTACAAAACCCTGGAGAAACTATGGGGTCAATGCTATCCCATGAGACCAGAAGAGGCCATCCTAGGATTACCGGTAGAAGGGATGTCCAACTCAGAACAATTCCTAACTAACCAAATTTTCCTAGCAGTTAGGATAGTAGTAGCCGCCCATTGGAAATCACCCACCCCAACATTTGAAGTAGTCTTAAACAAAATTGAGTTCGTTCGATCCATGAGCGTTTTGTCCGCAGAGGTTGACCATAACTACAAGCGCTGGGCCTCCTGCTGGGCCGCCTGGGAGACAAGACGCGGCAGATGAATAGGGTGAGTGACACTTCTCCCTACAAAGGAGCTATTAGGGGATCCATAGTAGTAGTGGTCTTAATTTACCCAACATCATTAGCCCACACAGTAACCTAAACACAGAATAATCTTTCTATTAGATGCTACCAACCAAGCTCAAAACAACAGTTGGTCAGGAATCCAAGTTCATCATATTTTTCCCATAGTTATGGGACTTCATTAAATATAGTTTTCTCGTTAGCCTTAAGTTATTTAAAAGCTAATATCAGCTATTATAATACCAGAAAAACGGAAAAGGGAGAGGAGTTTTGGACAGGCAGAGGACACACTGGAAACCAAATATGTGAAATACGTTTATTGTTAATTCCTATTTATCACTTCTAATGTTTTTGGTGTACTATGTTATATGTCTGACCTGTCTAATAAAAATCAATTAAAAAAAAATAAATAAAAAATATCGATGCCTTGAATGTAAATAACGAAATTTTAAAATACATCAATGCAGCACAAAAGAATTATTACAGTGCAGATTCTATTCTGTCAGATGATAAAGACAGTGAATCGAATTTTAGTATCGAATTTATTAATTCGTTAACACCATCTGGAATGCCCCCACATATTTTACAATTGAAAAAAGGCGCAATTGTTATGTTATTGTGAAATATGAATCCAAAAAAAGGACTTTGTAATGGGACCCGATTAATTGTGCATGAGTTAAAAGATCATTTTATACATGCAGAAATTATAACTGGTACCCATAAAGGTGAACGAGTTTTTATACCAAGAATTGATTTAGCTCCAAGTGAGAGTGGTTTGCCCTTTGTCCTTCAACGGAGACAATTTCCAGTTATCATGGCATTTTCTATGACCATCAATAAATCCCAAGGACAAACTTTTAAGTCAGTTGGGATTTTTTTTAAAGGAACCAGTTTTTGCACATGGACAACTCTATGTGGCTTTTTCAAGGTGCACTAATCCAAAAGAAATTAAAGTGCATGTTGAAGAAAACGAAACTCAAGGTCATTTATTGGACGATGGATGTGTTTACACCAAAAACATTGTCTACTATGAGGTGTTGGAAAGATAGAGGACAATGGTTTCATTTTAATACCAACATTTTATGGGACTCAATATGATTGCACAAAAACAATATTTCAACAAAAACATCTAAAGAATGGACAAAAAAACAGAGAGAACAGTGGTTTGACTTCCAGTACTAAATTAAAGTACTCTGAGACTCTTTGAATAGGGGACCACTATTTCACTTATTGGAATGGGTTTAAAGTTGTATATTTACATGATTGGCCCCACAAAACAATTCACTGTTTTTTTCATAATTTACAAGAGTTAAATGTTATTGTTTGAAGTTACAATTTCAGATGTTAAATATGTGTTTTTGGAATGTTTAAAAAAGTTTGGTAAATATATATGTGGTATAGTCAAATATGTATTGTTAGTATAAAGTTGAAGTATTTAATAATAATTGGAAATGTATTATTTAAAGACAAAGTATTGATTCAGGGAGAAATCCGATCACCAGTTAATGGGGTCAGGAAGGAATTAATTTTTTTCCCTCTTTGATACAATTGGACAAGTTTCAATAAGGGGGTTTTATTGTTTGCCTTCCTTTGGATTCAATGCTAATTTAGTTTAACAAGAGTTTAACAAATATGTTACAAATGATAAAAAGCATGTTATTGTTAAAAAAATGTAATTACTATAAGTTAATATAATCCGCAGTTACTCAGTGATAAATATGTATTGAAAAGTGTTAGTATTGTTAACAAAATGTTGAATGAATGTTTCATATACAAGTTGCATGTTACAAAGTTTAATGTTTGGGAAATATAAGTTGAAAGTTAAAAAAATTAAAAGCTAAAAATAATTATGTGTTTTTATTTTTAGAAAAATAAAAAGGGACAAATGTTGGTGACTCATTTTGTGATGCAAACAAATTTCACAACATTTAAATTACACACACACACATATATATATATATATATATATATATATATATATATATATATATATATAGCTATATCTATAATAGTTGTCATTATGCGTCAGGTTATGATGTTGGTCACGCTGTAGCGGCACGTAGTTCCACAACTGTACACCTCACAAAGCAAGGCGAGCAGTTGAGGCACGTGAGACTTAGGCTGCAATGAGCGCTGGCACTGTTGAGCTGCAGTACATTGAGGGAACCATGTATGCCAACATGTACTGTGACATACTGAAGCAGAGCATGATCCCCTCCCTTCAGAGACTGGGCCGTCTCCAGACCTAAAGCCTATTGAGCATCTGTGGGGCATCCTCAAATGGAAGGTGGGCGACCGCAAGGTCTCTAACATCCACCAGCTCAGTGATGTCAGAGGACTCTAGCGGCAACCTGTGAAGCTCTGGTGAACTCCATGCCCATGAGGGTTAAGGCGGTGCTGGAAAATAATGGTGGCCACACAAAATACTGACACGTTGGGCCCAATTTGGACATTTCCACTTAGGGGTGTACTCACTTTTGTGGCCACTGATTTAGATATTATTTGGCTGTGTGTTGAGTTATTTTGAGGGGATAGCAAATTTACACTGTTATACAGGCTGTACACTTACTACTTTACATTGTAGTAGAGTGAAATTTACATTGTAGTAGTGTAGAAATTTGAGGGGTGTACTAATTTTGTGAGATACTGTATATATATATATATATATATATATATATATATATATATATTTGAAAGTAAAGTGTTAAATCCTTATATATAAAAAATGTTTTGCCACATGTATTTGAAAAAGACAAAACTTTGAAAATCAATTTGATCATCTGATTATTATATATAAATAATGCCAATATTTGCAAAAAGAGTCTGAAAAAGTAAAAAAGTTAAGTATAAGATCTTTGACAAGCAAATTATATGCAAAGCTGCTATATGCATAAAGGATTTAAGGCAAATGAGTAAAATAAAGGAAATGGTTAATAGATCCAAAGGGAAGCTTCAAATGATGTATAAGGAAATGGGAGGAGTCCCCTCCCCTTCCCCTTTTAAATAACCCTCCAAACTGAGAACGTAAAACAACAAGGCCCTCATTCTATTATCGGTCGTAAAACGGCCGCAAAGCTGCGATTCCTTGCGGGGGTCCCGTTACCTTGCAATTCAAATAGACGGCGCCGCAAGGCTATCCCCTTACGGCTGGCCGTATATCTTGCAACCGGCCGTAAGCTCAGAAATCTTTAAATGCAAAAATAAATTCAAGACGGCACTGTAAAGCTCTGTAAATGCTAGGGTTCATAATGGGGGACATGAGGATTAATAGCAACCCCCTCTCAAGCTTGCACATCAGGAGTTGTTTGATGTGGCCCTTCTCCTTATTCCATAGCCAATGAGAAAGATAATGAAAGAGTGCAAATGACACAAATAATGAAATAGTAAGAGCTGATGAGAAATACACAGATGATAGCAGTTCTAGCCATTACATTAGGGGTGAGTTAATTCAATGTTTGACCAAATATAGCAGGTACATTTCTAAGTTGATACTTTTGTACGGGCCCTCGCATGATTTTATAAATATTCAAATGACCCTCGGCAGATAAAAGGTTCCTTACCCCTGTTTTAAAGTGAGCTAAAAGAGGTTGCTCTCAGAGTGGCTTATCATGGCCATAGAACTAACCTATTAACCTATTACCTCTGACTTAGTTGTTTTGTTTTAAAGGATAGTTGTAGAAAAGGACACTTAATTCCAATTCATGTCCATTCTTGTCCCTGCAGGACGTTTGCCGCTCTGATTCTCTGTGGGTGTGGCCCAGTGATCCACCTCCCCAGGACATTTGCCAGGAGATCCAGAGTGAGCAGAATGGGAGTTCATTCAAGGCTCCTGCTCAAAATTCAGCCAGTGGGGCAATGGATACTCTATCACTGTCACTCAAAGCAGTCTACAAAAGCTTGAGGTACTTTGAGAGAGGGAAACTCATGTGGATCTAATGTGGAAGATGAGGCACGACTGTGAAAGCTGGTTGAGGGGCCAGGCTGCCTACAGCCTGGAAGATGCTACGCACCTCTTGTTCATGGAACAGTTGTATTATCGGATCCCAGACTCAATGCAAGAGTGGATCCCAGACCAGAAGCCCACTTCCAATGAGTAGGCCCGTCTGACGGATCAGTACCATGAGACGCGGGTGGCTACATGAACGGTTTTGCGGCCATTAATAGTGTACAGCTCCCCCTGGGGGACAACTGCAGTCGGCATCTACAACCAGTTGTTGTGGATGGACAGGTTGTGGAAGGTTTTAGAGACACTCGGGCCGCCATCACAGTTATCCATCCAGACTTTGTTAGCTCGTAGGCTTTGCTAACTAAGAAACTGGACGTAATGGTGGCTGGATGGCAACAAATTTCCATCCCTGTGGCCCGGGTACAGATTTATTGGGGTACCGACCAGGGTCTCCGGGAAGTAGGAGGGATTTTGGGGTTACCAGCGGATGTGTTACTAGGCAATGACCTGGGGCTAATGGAATGTCTCTATGTGAACATTGTGACCAGTGCCCAGCGTGTAAAGGATCCAGAACTGGTGCCAGCGGACCTCTCACCCACTTATTCAACTGGGGTAAGTCCATTACCTGTTTGCGGAACTGAGGTTACTTGGGTCAGCATAGAGGAGTTTAAAAAGGGAGTTACAAGACAATAGCACCTTAGAGGAGATTCTGCAGTAGGCTAACAAGGGCTAATTAGGCAATGAAGGGGAACAGTTTATTTGGGACCAAGAGTGGCTCTATCGAGTATCCCTGGGCGAGGGGACCAAGGCCCAGTGTAGGTGAGAAAGCAACTGATCATCCCCAGAAAGTTCAGAAAGGCTCTGCTAGGATTGGCCCATGACATTCCCTTAGCCAAGCACATGGCGAGTAAGAGGACCCGACAATATCTAACTCACATATTTTACTGGCCTAGGGTGAACAGGGATGTAAAGGAATATTGTGATACATGTGACTTGTGTCAAAGGTTCAGTCACTGAGGTCAAGGGACCAGAGCCTCCCTTCAGAGTATGCCCATTATAGAAACCCCTTTCCAGCGGGTTGTTATTGATATAGTTGGTTCCCTGGTCCACCCCTGCCGCTCAGGGAAACTAACTGTAGTGGATTATGCTACCCAGTACCCTGAAGCTATAGCCTTGAGTAAAATAACTGCTACTACTTAGCAGAAGCCCTGGTGGGAATCTTCTCGAGGGTGGGGTTCCCAAGGGAGATATTATCGGACTAAGGGACTCAGTTTATGGCCGAGCTAACCCAGCATCTGTGGCAAGTTTGTGGTATACAGCATCTGTGTTCATCCCCTTACCATCCCCAAACCAATGGCATATGTGAGCGGTTGAATAGTAAGGATGATCCGGGAAGCCACCTATAGAATAGAGGTAGACCTTGATCATCCCATCCACAGAACCATATCAATAAGTTAAAAGCTTACAGAAATTGTGCCGCTATGGTCATGGCTTTCATGTGCTGCTACCAGTAGCAATCCCGAGGAAGGGCTTCTGCCCGACCACATGGAGGATATCACCCCGATTCTCGTTACTGATGTTGTTAGGGCATCCGAAATTTAACTGATGATCAGCAGGGTCAGCTAACAAATCTCATCACCAGCTACCCAAGATGATTTACTAAAGCCCTGGGATGCACTCATTTAGCCAAACATGACGTTCTTACCGCCGACTGACCCCCTCTAAGACAGCCCCCCTAACGATTCCCCAAGGCGGTCCCGGGACCACTACAGCAATTGTTTCAAATATGGTGGGCTGAATAATCCGTCCCTTGATATGCCTAAAACTGTGAAATACAGTGGGCAGAAGCCTAAAAGGAGCTATGTATAAAATGGTTATGGATTACAGAGTGAACATGCATTGTGTTCTCATTTGCATGTCCCCACCCAATTTTCCCAGTGCAGTGCATCAACTGTATTTCGGATAAATTTTAGCAGGAAATAGGTTTAACAGCTTATTTTTCAGACATTCAAATGAAATTACTAATGTACTAACCTTAAGCCCTTTGCTGCTATTTGGGGACTGCTGCAAGCAATCCTGTTGCGATCTCAGCCAAGTACGCAGGGCTGTTAATCCATTGTGGGAAAGTGTACAGTGATCAAGAGGGGAGAGAGATAGGGGATGGCTAGTGCAGCGCATCTGAAATGGTGGAAGAAGGATGGCGACCTTAAGTAACGATTAGCAGTGGAGAGAATTTTGCAGGAGCTGCTGGAGATCTCTCCTGCATCAATGCTGTGCATGAAAAACTCACAATACAGGGGTTATACGATCTGACCTTCTACAGCTCGAGTGACTGCTACAACTTTTACCATCGGTACCAGACTAATGCAGATAACCCCATCCTGAAGGGGATAAAGCTTGAACTGTTGTACGCAAGAGAGGAAGTGTCAGTTATCGTGCATATGTATAACCCCTTTGTTGAAGATCATACCATTGAGTGTTTTCTGAGTAGGCACTGTAAGACAGTGAGGATGGTTCACAAACTACAGAATGAATATGGCATTTGGAAAGGAAAGAGAAATTTTCTGGTGACGTTCAAGGAGGATCCGGCAGCCCTGGAGGAATAAAAACACCCCCTGCATCCTTTACTCTGGGCAGCAATTATGAGTATCTTCAGTTTCCAGGACAACCAATATTTTGCTGAAGATGCTACACGTATGGACATCCTACTAATGAGTGTCCAGAGCCCAGGTGCCTCTACTGTGGAAGTCTGGATCACCAGGCCTTTGGCTTATTGTATCACATCTATTCCGGAAGTGCCCAAGAAAGTATACGTGCCTCTCAAAGAGACTGCGTTCACAGTATTTTGAGGTTCCATCCTAAAGAGGCAGGATGACCAGGAAGAGCCAGTTCCTGGTCCAAGCAATAAAGAATCTCAGAGCAGCGAGAGGGGCCTTTCATGACTAACCTCAGAAAATATGGTCTCTGGAGTTTCAGATTTGGACTCAGATGGTACAGAAAGGGTGCAGGTGAAGTCCAAGGCTGGTGACAGTATGCTCCTAGTCACTGGGGGCATGGGAAGGAGTGGAAAAGGAATTGACGGTTTGGGTCCTCTGGTCCAGGGGATAGTGGTACGGGGTGAGAGCCTGCTGTAAAGGGTAGGCCTGCTGGCTATCCCCAGGACATTCCGGCAGGTGCCAGTTCAGAGGGAATAGGCAGAAGTAGTCTCCGGTCTCAAAGGGAAAGTACGGGTTTCGTTCTGGCGGTTGTTCCTGAAGGTTCTGGAAAGTTGCTCAGTTCTCAGGGCTCCCTGGCTGGAGCGGGTCCAGGCAGGAAGCCAACATACAAATAGATGCTTTGTAAGAGTATGCCTGTGATGCACCAAGTAACCTCATCAAGCCCTTACAGGACGGTCAATTTTGTACCTGTGGAACCACATCTCAGGGCAAGATCGGCGTCCGGTGTCACACTTTTTCCTTGCGAGGAACAACCCCCAGCCTATGATGTTGCCCAGCCAGAGTGGGGTATTCGTCGTGGAGTCAGCAAGACACACAGGATCTCTGGAAGACTCCAAGGACGATAGCCCACTTAAATGCTCCAGGGATTCAAGGAAAGACGTGCATCATAAAACCAAAATAGCAAAAAAGGAAAATATGGAACAAATGGACACTGCCAAAACTAAAAAAAGGAATGCTCCAGAGAAAAGTGCCGGGGGTGGACAAGCTAAAAGAAGGACCCATGAATGTCTTTCTGGGACACCCTCTTGAGGCCTGTCAGAGACACCTAAAGGCATTGAAGATTCCAAGGACGAAGAAATGGAGGCCACATTATCATATCTGGTCATACTAAGTATGTTGTTCTTCCCCCAGACAACAATGAATGATGCATTGTTTTAAATGCCTCTCCCTAAATGTAAGGGGAATTTAAAAAAGGCATGCATGGTGGCCTGTTTTAATTATTTAAGTATGTTAAATTGGGATTTTTATTGTCTTCAAGAATGCTGAGTTAAAAGTGAGATGAGTTATGAACATTTTGAGAAAGATTGGAATGGACTATCTGTCTGGAAGGGTGGATAACAGGGCGGCAGGTATGGCTGTGCTCTTCAGACCGGGACGGTCCACAGAGTATTTTAATGAAATCAATCCGGCAAGAGTTTTGTTAGTAAAAGCTAAATTTAATGTTTTATCTCTGAGATTTTTTTTTATATTTATGCACCATCAGATAAAAATAACAGATATGATCTGTTTAAAATTATTTTTATCAGGTATGGAACCCACAATTTTATTAGGGGGTTTTAACTGTATTTTAGATTCAAGTGGGAGGAAGAGAAAAAGAGAAGAAATTATTTTAGATAAAACTTTAAAATGTTTAATTAACATGACCCCTGTTTTTTCCCCAGAGGATACTTGGAAAGAGCGTCATTTAAATGAGCCAGGGTATACATGGGGAAATCAGAAGGTATGTTCCAGGATAGATTTTTTTTTATCATTCTCCTGTTTTAGATGCTTTTAGTATAGATTTAATACCACTTAAAATATCTGACCATAATGCGTTAAAAGCCACTTTTAATTGTTCTGATTGAAGCTAAAGATAAAGGATTATGGAAATTAAATATAACTATTTTAGAAAATTAAGACATTTTAAGACATTTTGAATGGTTTTATAAATCCTTGCAAAGAAAATGTTTTTTTTGTTTTTTTATATTTTATTTTGTTGGGAAATGGTGAAAACTTTTTTGTGGAAAAAAAAGTTGGCCAGAATAAAATGAGAACAGTATGATGTTTTACAAAAAAGAAGACAATGGCTATTTAAATTAAAATAAATAGGTGTAGAGGTTGATGTAAAAATGGAGAAATTAAGAGAAGAAATTAAAATATTTTTAGAAGAAAAAGGAAAAACGATAATTTTTGAACATATTGAAAAAAAAGAAAGATGAAAGAAAGCTTTTAACAAATCCAATATAGAAGTTTTAAAGAGAAAGCAGGAAATTATATTCAAAGTCAAAAATTATTTTAAATATAGCCTCCAATTTTTATTCTAATTTATTATCAAGAAAAAAAGATAGATGAGGCTTGCAAGACTGATATTTTAAATTTAATTAACATGGTTTTAAGTAAAGAAGATGGAGAGGTTTTATTAGATAATCTTAATATGGAAGAGCTTTTTAGTTTGGTTTTTAGTTTTGAAACAAACAAAACCCAGGGAGATAATGGCCTCCCTTGTAAATTTTACCAAAAGTTTGGTGATTTTATTGAAGATTACTTTTTATCTGTTTGTAAAATATGTTTGAAGGATGATATTTTACCACCATCTATGATGAGTGGTACTGTGACTCTATTACATAAAAAAGGAGATCCAAAAGATATTAAAAATCGAAGACCCATCACCCTTTCGATTATAAGTGCATACCAAAAATGTTAGCAAATAGACTTAAAAAAGTAATTCATTTAATTTTAAAGATGTTCAGTCCTGTGGAATCCTGGGGAGAAGTATTACAGATAGTTTGTTTTTAATAAGAAATATTTTAAACTACACAAATGAGCGTGATGTCCCAACTGCAGTAGTGAGTCTGGATTTTAAGAAGGCTTTCAATACTGTGTCCCATTACTTTCTTTTCCAAGTCCTGGAAAGGATGGGACTCCCCGAGGCCTTTCTGAGACAGAGAGCCACGGTATATAATAATTTTTTAGTAAACTCTCTATAAATGGGAATATTGAAAATAGTTTTAATATTAAGTATGGTGTTAGACAGGGATGTCCCTAATCACCTATCCTTTTTATATGTGCAATTGAACCTCTTTTAGAAAAAAAATATGGCAGATAAGGTGATCAAGGGAATCCAAGTTCCGGATGGAGGACGGGAAATGGCAAAATGTATAGGTTACATAGATGATGTGTAATCTGTACGTCTAACGCCTCTATATGTAGAATTTTTTTCTGGGCACAATTTTATTCACAAGCCTCATTTTTAATTTTAAATATAAACAAAAATGTATGCTTTTAAATAATTGGAAAGAGTGGGTAACAATTCCATTAGAAATCACAAGAACTCATTTAAAAAATTTTAGGAATTGCTTTTAATAAATCTTTATCTGGCTTTGGAAATTGGGTTTTAGTTTTGAAAATGCAAGATAAAATATGTTTTCGGAATCTAAGAAATTCAACTTAAGAAAGAAAAAGTTTAATAATCAAAGCGTTTTTTGCCTATTTTACTTTTTAATTGTTTTATCTTTCCACCAAATGTTTTATGGTTTAAAAAATTAAAAAAATTAATTTTCTATTTTTTTATGGGCATCAAGAATGGAAAAGCTGGCGAGAGATAAAATAAGCACAAAGTGTGAACTAGGGGGAAAAAAATGCCAATATTGATATGTTTTTATGGCTTAAGATTTTACCTTATTGAGTAAGAAATACTGAGCATACTGTCAAAGCCGCTGATTTTATTAGATTTTGTGGAGAGAGAATTTTCTTATGCTTTTAACCCACCAAAGTTTTATACTGATCTTAATTATTTCAGTAAAAACTATGAGATAAGTAATATAGATATACATATCATAAAAAATCAGAGAACATTGACAATTTTAATAGAAAAAGGAAAGGAGGTTTTATTTATAGAAACATTTGTAAAAAAATATGGAGACAAGTTTCTAATAAAATTTTATTTAATACACAACGAGATTTGGCTTGGGCAGAAGTACATAATTGTATTCCTACAAGGGCCTATTAATACAGAAGAGTTTTAATCTAAAGTGAAAGATGCCCGAGAGAAAATTGTGGGGCAGATGAAAATGTATATAATTTGTTTAGGGGTTGTTCCTTTGCTAACGATATATGGTAATTGATGACGTAAATTTTAACTAAATTATGTGATATTAATGTAACTTATGAATTAATTTTATATGGTTTATATGAGAAAAATAAGATTGCATGGCAAATCATAAATACTGTTAAAGAAGTTTTATGGAAATTAAGAAATATTGTTTTATTTAAAAGATACATTTTACCCGTTAATCAAAGCATAGGTATAATTTTAAGTCAAATGTATTTATATTTTATATATTAGACAAGAAAAAAAGATAAAAATGCAAAGGTTTTATGGCAGCAAGAGAAATGGAACAAAACACTTGCACTATAGTTATACTGTATATGCATTTTAACTTTTCTTATCTGTTTCTTTTAGATTAATCCTTTTTAATTATGACACCAGGGACCACATGAGGGATAGAAAATGAAGGGAGAGTGTAGGCTAATTTCAGGAATAGCAGCAGTGGGTGAAGGGAAAGGATACTAGAGAGGACCCGCTAGAGGGTTAAAGTCCAATCCGTAGGACTCTAAATGCAAATATACACACACTACTGTACTTATATGTAAAGGGAAAGTGATGTTAGGTCTTACAATTAATAGCACAACATTCTCAAGCTTGCAAATCTGCAATATAAAATACTTTATTTCATGTTTAATTTCGATGTTATATCGATCCTGGCAATCAATGTGTTAATACATATAATTGAACTCGGATGGACTAGAATATAATATTTACGGATCTATTAATGTTGCATTATTTCTGGAATGTGGGTCTGATCGAAACACATAATTGAAGCCCATACGACTTTGAAATCCAACCTCCATTTTTCAGTGACGTAATGATGACGATCTCTGTTGGCCATTGGCTCCATAACTACAGGTTTCACTAATTGACCATGTTCACAGCCGCCCATCCAATGTGCAAGAAATGGTTTACGGGTTTGCGCCTCAAGCCTGTAACTCGCGCCATGGTATAATTTAAAAGCTCTGTAACGCAGCTGAATTTCAAGTCTGCAGCCTCTGCAGGCTTGCTGATGCCGCTACCGGCTTCACATTTAATGGGGCTGCTGGTTTGTGAATAATGCGTCCGTTGCAATGCCTAAAACTTTGAATTAATGTGGGCATAAGCTTAAAAGGAGCCATGTATAAGATGGTTATGGATTACAGAGTGAGCGTTCATTGTTTTCTCATTTGCATGTCCCGTCCTGTTTTCCCAGAGTGCACTGCATCAACTGTATTTCTGAGAAATTTGAGCAGGAAATAGGTTTAACAACTTATTTTTGAGACATTCAAATGGAATTACTACTATCCATGGTTTGTACTACTGTACCATGTGCAGTGGAGGGCTTCTATCACACTTCAGCCCACCATATGTAAAACGATATTTATATATTGTGGTAGATTAGCCTGTTACCTCATAAATTAACAGCCAGGAATTCCGGTATTCTTTTAATATTTTATTAAAAGTCCAATATTTGTACGAAAATAATACACTCTATCTTCATCTGTGAGAAAAAGGGAGCATTCGGCCCACCCGTCTTTCCGAAATGCTCCAACCTCCAGGGACCCTTTAAATAGTCTTTTGAAAAAAACTGTCACACTTGCAGTTATACTGCTGTCTTCTCCCTGGGGCTAAATGTCCACAGTCTCTAAACAGAAAAACTGCTTTCTGTCAGCAGATTAACTTGCCTTGTAGGCCTGAGACGTCTGGCTCTGCTCTGGGAACCAATGTTATTCCTGCAGACAGCTCTGTTCTGGAAACCAATGCTGCTCCTGTAGACGGCTCTGCTCTGGGAACCAATACTGCTCCTGTAGATGGCTCTGCTCTGGGAACCAATGCTGCTCCTGTAGATGGCTCTGCTCTGGGAACCAATGTTGCTCTTGCAGACGGCTCTGCTCTGGGAACCAATGTTGCTCCTGCAGACAGTTCTGCTCTGGAAACCAGTGCTGCTCCTGTAGAAGGCTCTGCTCTGTGAACTAATGTTGCTCCTGCAGACAACTCTGCTCTGCACTCCAGACTGTCTCTCCTTGCAGACAAACAATCTTTACTGTTACTCTAAACACCACACCCCTTGGTTTGCTCTGTAGGGCTTTTTAAATAATCCTGATAGGGATCAGGTGCACTGGCTTGATTGAGCTGCAGTTCCAATTAACTCTTGCTTGTCCTGCCTGGATATATAGCTCTGCTCAATCTCCGGCTTATATACACTACTTGCTTGACTCTGTTACAATATATACACACAGACACACACAGACATATACTGTATATATATATATATATATATATATATATATATATATATATATATATATATATATATATATATATATAAATAATAAGAGTTTTGCAGTATATAGTGATACCTTTTTTATTGGACACACATAATCATAAATAAATGACAAGCTTTCGAGAGTGTTGACCTCCCTTTATCAAGTCTAAAGCTTAACTGACATGAGATGGAACCCTCAGTTTGAATAAAAAAAACACATGCAGAGAGAGTGGTGGCAGTGTCTGACATCATCAGGCAAATACATATAGGTGGAATGAACACAACATAGTATGGTACATTTTTTATTTTCAGGTTTTGTATAGAATGGTTATTTTGTGAAAAGTGATGTCCCACTGGGGTACAATAATTGTCTTCATTGTGATTTTTGATGGAGTTTCTATGAAGGTTCATCCTCATATGTAATTTCTGGTTGGTTTCCCCAATGTAGCATCCATTTTCACAGACAGTACATTGTATCATGTAGACTACATTTGATGATCTGCAGGAATATGACCCTCTGATGTTGTAGCTCTTGTTGTTGTGTGTGGCTGTATCCTCTTTGCAGATATGCTGACATAATTTGCAGCGATTTTTGTTGCAGGGTTTGGTGCCATTTTCTCTGTTGGGCCTTTCATTGACCAATCTTCTGTTCACCAATGTTTGTCTTAGATTTGGTGGTTGTCTGAATGCGACAATGGGAGGTTTGGGAAAAATATGTTTTAATTCTGCATCTTCTGTTAGGTGTGGTTGTAGATCTTTAATTATTTTAAGTATTCCTTCTAGAGTCGGATGGTATGTGTAGGTAACTATATTTGTCTGTAGGCTTCCTATACACAGATGAGTGAAGTTTACCATTTTTGATGGATATGGTGGTGTCCAAAAAGTTTACCTGTTCAGCAGAGTAATCCATTTTAAGTTTAACAGATGGGTGGAAGGTATTAAAGGCAGTGTGGACGTATCTGAGGTTTTTTTCTCCCTCTGTCCATATGATGAACAGGTCATCTATATACCGGTAGTATCTGTAAGGTTTATGGACTAATGTGGATAGGAATCTCTGTTCCAGGTCAGCCATAAATAGATTTGCATACTGTGGTGCCATTTTGGTACCCATTGCAGTCCCCATGATCTGTAGGTAAATCTGTCCATTAAAGGTGAAGTAGTTGTGGGTCAGGATGTATTCTAATAGTTTTGCAATAGTATTAGAATTGTATTTATGGCCCTGGGTGTGATTTGAAAAGAACCTGAGGCATGCCTCAGTACCATCTTTGTGGGGGATATTGCTATAAAGAGATTCAACATCCATGGTGACTAGTAGTGTGTTAACTGGAAGGTCCTCAATTAGGCTAAGTTTGTTAAGAAAGTCAGTGGTGTCCTGTATGTAGCTGTTGGTGTTTGTAACAAATGGCCTAAGGATATTTTCAACAAGGCCAGATAACTGTTCAGTTAATGTGTCCATACCTGTAATAATAGGTCTCCCCGGGTTTCCTGGTTTGTGGATCTTTGGCAGCAAGTAAAACGTTCCAGTTGAAGAATCCTGGGGTATGAGCTACTCCAATTCGTGTTGCACCCTCTTTGGGAAGGTTTGAATGAGTTTCCTGAGTTGGATAGTGTATTCTTTTGTGGGGTCCTGGTCTAATTTCTTGTTGTATGTATTGTCTGTCAGTTGTCTGTTACCTTCTTGTAAGTAGTCTTGAGTGTTTAAAATCACAACTGCACTACCTTTATCCGCTGGTTTTATAGTGATGTTAGTGTTTCTCTTCAAGCTCTTTATTGCAGCTCTTTCTAATGGAGAGAGATTATATAAACCTTTTTTCTGTTGATTTGTTATTAAGGATGCAGTTCTTAGCCGGAAGCTTTGTATATAACTGTCTAATTTAGGGTTGCGTCCAGGTTGTGGGGTGAATTGTATGTTTTTTTTCTTGCAGTTGTAATCTAATATGGGAGTGGTAGCATCTTGGCTGTGGAAGAATTCTGTATGCCTCAGCCTCCTGAAGAATTCTTCCAAGTCTGAGTACAATTTAATTTTATCCAGTTTTCTGCTTGGACAAAATGATAATCCTTTAGATAGAACAGAGATCTCTGACTGTGTTAGTTGGTAGTTTGAAAAGTTTATAATTCCTGTTTTATCTGAGCTGTATTCTGGAGAAATATTGGTGGTAGTAGTGGAAATCTGAGTTGTATTAAGGTTATTCTCTTTCTCTTCCTGTATCTTTTTTTTGTTATATTGAGAGAGGCAATTCAGCTTTTTATTTTTCTTCTTTATAAGCTTATGTTGTTGTTTAATTTGTAGATGGTGCATTTCCCTTTCCAATTGTTCAGCTTCATATGTGTTTTGTTCCCTTAGTTTTTGTAGGAGGGATAGTATTTGGTCCTTAAGTTTTTGTTTCTTGCCATAGAGTTGGTGGATTAGGTTGTTTCTTAATTTCTCACTTGTGTGTCTGCAGAGGTTTTCAGCATATAGTGAGTTGTGGGTAGTTTTAAGTGGGTTTTTGATCTTGAGTCCATTTGGTATTAGGTTCCTTCTTTTGCAATGTGACAGAAAGAATATGTCACTATTGAGCTGTGCTGTTTTCTTGGTCATCTTAATCAGTAGCTTCTTAAAGCGGCTATATGCGGTATCTTCCATATTAATGAAGAGTAAGGTAGCTGTGAGTGTCCAGTATCCAGATAAATAATAAGAGTGTTGCAGTATATAGTGATACCTTTTTTATTGGACACACATAATCATAAATAAATGACAAGCTTTCGAGAGTGTTGACCTCCCTTTATCAAGTCTGAAGCAAAACTGACATGAGATGGAACCCTCAGTTTGAATAAAAACAGCACATGCAGAGAGAGTGGTGGCAGTGTCTGACATCATCAGGCAAATACATATAGGTGGAATGAACACAACATAGTATGGTACATATATATATATATATATATATATATATATATATATATATATATATATATATATATATATACTGTATGTTATATACACATATACAAAAAGTATCATAATATAATTAAATAAATATGAATAAATAAATATAAATATATAAACATGTATACATATATACACACATACATACACATAATCATCATATCAGGAATATAGGAGGTTATAAGAAATTAAGATAATGAGATAAAAACTCCATATTAACATTAAGTCCTGTATTTTTCGTATTAAAGTGAGTTATCATCTTCATTTCATAGATCTTTCTTTCTTGTGTGTTTTTAAAGTAACCTTTGAGTATTTTTATTTTCACTTATCCTAACAAACTTAGCCTAATTGAGGACCTTCCAGTTAACACACTACTAGTCACCATGGATGTTGAATCTCTTTATAGCAATATCCCCCACAAAGATGGTACAGAGGCATGCCCCAGGTTCTTTTCAAATCACACCAATGGCCATAAATACAATTCTAATACCATTTCAAAACTATTAGAATACATCCTGACCCACAACTACTTCACCTTCAACGGACAGATTTACCTACAGATCATAGGGACTGCAATGGGTACCAAAATGGCACCACAGTATGCAAATCTATTTATGGCTGACCTGGAACTGAGATTCCTATCCACATTAGTCCATAAACCTTACAGATACTACCGGTATATAGATAACCTGTTCATCATATGGACAGAGGGAGAAACAAACCTCAGAGACTTCCACACTGCCTTTAATACCTCCCACCCATCTATTAAACTTAAAATGGATTACTCTGCTGAACAGGTAAACTTTTTGGACACCACCATATCCATCAAAAATGGTAAACTTCACTCATCTGTGTATAGGAAGCCTACAGACAAATATAGTTACCTACACAGTTCTAGTTTCCATCCCTCACATACTAAAAAAGGGATAATTTACAGCCAAGCCATCAGATACCACCGCATATGCTCAAACACCAAGGACCGCAACAAACATTTAAAAACACTGTATGACTCCTTCAAACAAAAGGGTTACAACATCATGTCATCACACAGAAAGTAACCGCTGCCATCAAAACACCCCGAGAACACCTGTTGCAATATAAAACTAAAGAAAGTTCTTCACGTACACCTCCAGTAACAACATACCATCCGACTCTAGAAGGAATACGTAAAATAATTAAAGATCTACAACCACACCTAACAGAAGATGCAGAATTAAAACATATTTTTCCCAAACCTCCCATTGTCACATTCAGACAACCACCAAATCTAAGACAAACATTGGTGAACAGAAGATTGGTCAATGAACGGACCAACAGAGAAAATGGCACCAAACCCTGCAACAAAAATCGCTGCAAATTATGTCAGCATATCTGCAAAGAGGATACAGCCACACACAACAACAAGAGCTACAACATCAGAGGGTCATATTCCTGCACATCATCAAATGTAGTCTACATAATACAATGTACTGTCTGAGAAAATGGATGCTACATTGGGGAAACCAACCAGTAATTACATATGAGGATGAACCTTCACAGAAACTCCATCAAAAAACACAACAAAGACAATTATTGTACCCCAGTGGGACATAACTTTTCACAAAATAACCATTCTTTACAAAACCTGAAAATAAAAATACTCAGAGATTACTTTAAAAACACACAAGAAAGAAAGATCTATGAAATGAAGATGATAACTCACTTTAATACGAAAAATACAGGACTTAATGTTAATATGGAGTTTTTATCTCATTATCTTAATTTCTTATAACCTCCTATATTCCTGATATGATGATTATGTGTATGTATGTGTGTATATATGTATACATGTTTATATATTTATATTTATTTATTCATATGTATTTAATTATATTATGATACTTTTTGTATATGTGTATATAACATATGTATATATATATATATGTACCATACTATGTTGTGTTCATTCCACCTATATGTATTTGCCTGATGATGTCAGACACTGACACCACTCTCTCTGCATGTGCTGTTTTTATTCAAAATGAGGGTTCCATCTCATGTCAGTTTTGCTATAGACTTGATAAAGGGAGGTCAACACTCTCGAAAGCTTGTCATTTATTTATAATTATGTGTGTCCAATAAAAAAGGTATCACTATATACTGCAAAACTCTTATTATTTATCTGGATACTGGACACTCACGGCTACCTTACTCTTCATATATATATATATATATATATATATATATATATATATATATATATATCTATATATATATATATATATATATATATATATAAATATATATACACAGACACACACACACATATATATATATATATATATACAGTATATATATATATATATATATATATATATATATATATATATATACAGTATGTATATATATATATACAGTGTATATATATATATACACAGACACACATAGACACATGCACATATATATACAAAGAAGTGCACATATACAGCTATACCTCATTTAACACTGTAGATAGGTTCCAGGCAATAAGAGTGCTAAGCGAAACAGCTCTAAACGGGGCAGTTAAACATGGGGAAGAAAGGGATAGGGGAACTCATGAATAAAACACAAAATTTGTATTGAAATGTAAACTTTTTTGGTTTTATATGAACTTCAAAGAACAGCAAACATAACACAAACTGAACATTAGCAGAAATATAAGCTTTAAATTATTGATGTTAAAGCTTCTGGCTCATCCTGGATACTGTTTTCTTTGGAGAAAAAAAACAGTGTAATAGCGAGGCAATGCTATAGAGAATCAGAGCGTTAAAAGGGGAACGGCAGGAACAACTGCTTTATAGTGAAACAGCTCTAAACGGGGTAGCTTTAAGCGGGGTATACCTGTATATTTACAGAGCCTTGCAAAAGTATTCACCCCCTTCGTGTTTTATGGCCTCACAACCTGGAATTATGGATTGTTTAAGGATTTGCATCATTTCATTTACAGAACATGCCCACAACTTTGAAGATTTTATTGTGAAGCAGACAACAAATAGGAAAAAGTCAATGTGCATAACTATTGACCCCCCCTAAAGTCATTACTTTGTAGAGCCACCTTTTAGTGGCAATCACAGTTCCAAGTCACTTTTGATAAGTCTCTAAGAGCTTGCCACGTCTTACCACTGGGATTTTTGCCCATTCCTCCTTGCAAAACTGCTCCAGCTCCTTCAAGTTGGATGGTTTGCACTTGTGAACAGCAATCTTTAAGTCTGACAACAGATTTTCTATTGGATTGAGGTCTGGGCTTTGACTAGACCATTCCAACACATTAACATGTTTCCCCTTAAACTACTCAAGTGTTGCTTTAGCAGTGTGTTTGGGGTCATTGTCCTCCTGGAAAGTGAACCTCCACCCTAGCCTCAAATCACACACAGAGTGGTACAGGTTTTGCTCAAGAACATCCCTGTATTTAACACCATCCATCTTTCCCTCAACTCTGACCAGTTTCCCAGTCCTGTCTGCTAAATAACATCCCCACAGCATGAGGCAGCCACAACTATGTTTCACTGTGGGGATGGTGTTCTTTGGGTGATGTGATGTGTTGGGCTTGCGCCAGACATAGCGTTTTCTTTGATGGCCGAAAAGTTCAATTCTAGTCTCATCAGACCAGAGCACCTTCCTTCATACATTTTGGGAGTCCCCCACATGCCTTTTCACAAACTCAAAACGTGCCATTTTGTTTTTTGCTGAAAGTAATGGCTTTCTTCTGGCCACTCTGCCATAAAGCCCAACTCTATGGAGCGTACAGCTTTTTGTCGTCCTAAGTACAGATACTCCAGTCTCTGCTGTGTAACTCTGCATCTCCTCCAGGGTTACCTTAGGTCTCTGTGCTGCCTTTTTGATGAATGCACTCCTTGCCCAGTCCATGAGTTTTGGTGTGCGGCCATCTCTTGGCAGGTTTGCTGTTGTGCCATGTTCTTTCTATTTGGTTATGATGGATTTGAAGGTACTCCTGGGGATCATCAACGGTTTGGATATTTTTTTATAACCTAACCCTGACTTTTACATCTTAACTACATTGTCCCTTACTTGTTTGGAGAGTTCCTTGGTCTTCATGGCAGTGTTTGGTTAGTGGTGCCTCTTGCTTAGGTGTTACAGCCTCTGGGACCTTTAAAAAAAGGTGTGTATATGTAATGACAGATCATGTGACACTTAGATTGCACACAAGTGGACATCATTTCACAAATTATGTGACTTATGAAGATAATTGGTTGCACCAGAGCTTTTTATAGCCTTCTTTACAAAGAGGTGAATACATACCAATGCCAATTTTCTGTTTTCTATTTCTAAAAAAAAATGTATCTACAGTATATGTTTTTCTCATTTCACTTCACCAACTTAGACTATTGTGTTCTGATCCATCACTTAAAATTCAGATTAACAAAACATTGAATTTATGATTCTAATGTAACAAAATAGGTAAAAATTCAAGGGGGGGTGAATACTTTTGCAAGGCACTGTATTTGTGGTCGGGTCCCTCTCCCAACAGTCGAGTACATCAAACCACTTCTCTCCTGCCATGGGAATGCCCTTGCAGACTTTTTAAAGAGAGGGTCCCCCCACAATCCCAGGGAAATGACCTCTCCTCGTGTAGCTGAGGTGTGGCCTATTGCTATGCTCTAACTAGCCTGCTAAATGTGCCAAAGACCAAGTGATGGTGAGGAAAGAGGGAAGAGAGCTTACGAAAGCGTGATTGAGTTGAGGTCTGGCACAGGCTGATGATTAGAACTTATGAAAGTGTGAACCAAGTAAGTCTGGGAAGGCTAGTTTTGGGACTTATAGAAAGCATGAACGAGGTAATTCCTGCAAAGGCTTGTTTTGGTTGTATATAAAGCGTGAATTAAGTAAGACTGCGAAGGCTGGTATAGGGACTTATGGAAAGCGTGAACGTGGTAATGCCTGCCAAGGCTGGTTTAGAACTTATGGAAAGCCGGAGGAAGGTTAGCAGCTTTGGGCCAAAATCCATAAAAGTAGGCTTACTAAAGCCTAAAAAGCGTAGCCTTGGATATGGACAATGGATGCAACTTAGCAGATCTAGGTCCAAACTCTCCTAAGAAGGTATAGGAAATTTGAGAAACTTGGTAGACTTGGGCCAAAACTAAGCTTAAGAAAGCAAAATCTTGGATACAGACAAGGAAGCAGCTTGGTAGTCATGGCCAAGATCAACCAAGAATAGCTTTGAAGGAGTAGACAGCTTACCTGGCATAATGGTAGTGTGAAGAGAAAGGCTGGAAGTAGAACCATTACTCAGTGGTGATGGGAATGCCTTGGCAGACATGAAAAAGGGCCAAAAAGCAACTATGAGCTTGTAGACATAAGGTTTGGAAAGCTGAAAAACAAGAGAGAGCAGAGAAATAACCTACAGGCACAGGCTCAGAAATGAACTGAGCAAGGTGGATGTGGACACGAAGTTCTTATAAAGCTGAAAAAGGTCCCGTGCCCTGGGGGGAGGTGAAGCGAGAGAGGGCCCCTCCCACAAATCCAGGTATTAACTGGGTAAATATATATATATATATATATATATATATATATATATACTAGCGTATTGCCCATAAAAAAATGACGGCAATGAGATGTGTATGTTTGGGAAGTTGTTTAGTTATTAATATACATATGGAATTGTAAGGTAGCTAATGTTGTTTTCTGTGTACTACTGAAATATAGAATTCAAATTAATAAATGAATTTACGTATTTTTATGCATTGTGTTGAAGAGCTGGCAATCTGTGTTGATGTTGCTGCAGCATTAGTGGTGTGGAGGTGCTGTGTAAGCGTGATGAACGTGTGCAGTGTAATAGTGTGCGTGCGCGAGCCGAAACCATTAACGTAGCTGTGTACTTCCGCATTATCCTAAAATGGCGGATAATGTGTGGTATGCGTCTTAGCGGATTATCGGTACGTGTTTTCCGTGGTTATAGTGCTGTAGCCTCGTTTTCGTTTTGTTCGTCTGCCATTTTTTCTGCGACGCTCATTGGCAAAGTACTACGGTTTAACGGCTCGCCTCGCTGCGCTACGCTCATCGCTAAGCCCGCAAAAGTACTACGTTTTAACAGTAAATATGGTCAAACGGTCAAATGACGGTCAATAAAAATGAAATGTTATGAAATTTGTTTGCCACACAACATGTGGTAATTTTTTTCATCTCGTATTTTTTTTCGAAGTGCTACGGTTTAACGGCTCGCCTCGCTACGCGAGGCTCGTCTGCAATGAGCGCCTGTGGCGCTCATTGCCAAAGTGCTACGGTTTAACATAACGGCTCGCCTCGCTATGCGAGGCTCGCCTGCAATGAGCGCCTGCGGCGTTCATAGCCAATGTGCTATGATTTAACGGCTCGCCTCGCTGCACGAGGATCTCAGGGCGATGAGCGCCTGCGGCGCTCATCACAAAGTCGTACGCACTACGCAACGCAGCGTGATGACGAATCGTAGTTAGACAATTATAATATGTGATATATATATATATATATATATATATATATATAACTCATAAAAGTGAGTACACCCCTTACATTTTTGTAAATATTTTATTATATTATCCTAGCAGTACCGCATTATATACACTAGATTCTCTCCACCAAGAATCAAAACCCGGTGTGACTATAACAGGAAAGGACCAAAGCTATTATATAGTAACAAATATTTTTATTAACCTTCCTAGTGGTAAACCCAAGTGTGACTGAGGGCTCATTTCCTCTTACTAAATCAGTAACCCCGAACCACGCATGTAGGATATGGACGGGGCCAAGTGCTGCCGAGTTTGCCTTGGCCCCCTCAGCACACCATTCCTCTTCCTTTCTCCTCCCCATCTTCCTCCTCCCCATCCTCCTTTTCCCCATCCTCGTCCTCGCCATCCTCCTCCTCCTTCCTCTTCCATCCTTATCCTTCCTCCTAAACCCCTCTCACCTCTCACCTCTTCTTATTAAACTCTGATCAGCTCCTGCTGCTGATCGGAGCCCCACACCGCGTCTTATGCCTTTCTCTGGAACCAGCATATGCTAATGACGTGACGTCAAAGCGCATCACATCATTAGCATATGCCGGTTCCAGAGAAAAGCATAAGATGCGTTGCGGGGCTCCTATCAGCACCAGGAGGTAATCAGAGGCTAATAAGAAGAAGTGAGAGGAGGGAAGGAGGGAGGATAAGGTGGGAAGAGGAAGGAGGAGGAGGATGAGGGGGAAAGGGGGGGAGGAGGATGAGGAGTGAAGAGGAGGATTAGGGAGGGATGAGGGGGGATGAGGGGGGAAGAGCAGGATGAGGGGGGAAGAGGAGCATGGGGGGAATTGATGCGGATGAGGGGGGTAAGGATGAGGATGAGGGAGAGGAGGGAGGTGGATGAGGGGAAGGATGAGGAGGATAATAGGGAGGATGAGGAGGATAAGGGGGGTGAGGAGGAGAAGGGGGGATGAGGAAGATAAGGGGGGATGAAGAGGATAAGGGGGAAAGGGGATGGATAAGGGAGGAGAGGGGGGAAATGGCAGGTCAGGGAGGAGAGGTAGAGTTGTAGGAGAGCAGGAGGGTGTGAGGCATCTGCCCCCAGATGTAGGCACACAAATAATATGGGCAGAGGGTCAGGGGCCTGATCCCAGAGGGGGAGGTAGTTGTGGGGAGGGACCGGCCCCAGGGAGAGAACAGGGAGGCCAGGAACCCCCCAGCTGCAAGAGCAAGAGGCTGTGGCAAAGAACAGGAGCCCCAATTATACTTCAGATGAAATGAGGATCCTCCTCACAGAAATCAGTTCTCGCGAAAGCATCATACTTGGGGGAGGGAAGTGAGTCCTAGCCAGAAGATATGTGCCTGGAGTGAGGTTGCAACAGCTGTTGCTGCATTGGGGTTGCAAACAGGGATCGTAAGTCTGTCAAACACAGATGACAGCCAGATGAAGGTCAAGAGGAAGATGGCAGTGGAGACCAGAGCAGCCTGTGCAACCGGTGGTGGACCACCACCCGTTATAACCTATACAGAGTGGGAGGGGACCCTGAGGGAGTGGATCTAGCCAGGGCAGTAGTGGGCCTTCCAGGACAGATGGACATGGATTTTCCGAGCACTATGCAATGTGAATATGATACATACACATCATCACACCTTCATATGCACACACATGAACACCACACACATAGATAATTGACATATAGCAATCAGCACTGTAAGCGCTCTAGTTGCAGCTAATGATATATGGGGCTGCAATACCTATGCAAATCCAGGAAGCATATATATAATAATCAGAATCTTTATCAAAAAATGTCTGTTCAATACCTGCAGTTCAAACTGATTCTGATTAACAGTCACCAAATAGATAAAGATCAATTTAACATCCAAAAGAGAGTACACTGCAGCATATGCGGATGCAGACTCTGAAGGACTACACGTGCATGTCATGTACTAGCCTAACCTGGACCATGTCTCACCTGCATGTTAACAACCATTGCTGAGAATTGGTCAAAGTTTGGTCAGTGTCACACACTGCACAGCAGATTCAGGTGAGCATGTGTCCTAATGAACTGCAGATGGCCCACCGCAGCAGGATTGCATATTATGATATGAGCTATGATCCACAATGCTCATGATACAGGTCAATGTTTATCTGCGTAAAACTTTCACCACAGCCAATTACAAGGGACAATGATGTCAGGGATATCGAAACACACAGCTAACAATTGTTTGGAGAATCCCAACTCAAACACTATTGTCCTTTCATTTCAGTTCCCAGGAGGCCCATCCTGCTTTTACATCCTTTTCTCCTATCTCTTTAAATGCTGTGGCCCTCATTCAATTGCGATTTTGCCAATTGAATAGGGCTCTAAATAAGCACATAATATATATTTTTTAAAGAAGTTTTTAGTTAGTGAAAACCTTGCTTTTGGATAGATGCTTAATAACTAAAAACTTCTTTAAAAAATATATGTGATGTGCTTATTTAGACCCCTATTCAATTGGCAAAATTGCAATTGAATGAGGGCCTGTGTCAATAGTTTTTTGTAAATGTATATGACAGTGTTTCCAAAACTAAGTATCAAGGCTCCCCAGACAGGTCATGTTTTCAGTTTAACAGTGTGTGAACACAGGTGAGGCATTTAGTATTCAACAGGACCCTATGATTTTCTCAACCTTGTTCACACAGTTAAATAGAAAATCTGGCCTGTCTGGGAAGTCTTGAGGAGAGGTTTATGAACCACTGGTGACGGAGATGTCTCGGAGTTGCACTTTTGACAATCTGCAGGATTTTTGAGACTGTAACCCGCAAATCGATTGCAGATAGCTAGAAGAGGTCTATTGAATAGTGAAAAATGTTACGGGCTACATTATGGGCTCTAGTAATTACAATTGCTTGTGTCAGTGCCTTGGAAACAAGCTCTATGTACATTTGATTTTATGCTCAAAAACAGGGCCCTCCATTCTTTACAAGGTGTTAAGTTTTTTTTTTGCCATGTACTCAACCCCTGTACAGCGCTACGGAATATGTTGACTCAATATAAATAAAGATAATAATAAGAAGAATTTGCTCAATAGAGGCCATTGTGTTTGATCTGCGATTATCTTCTGTGATCTTTTAAATGCATGCTACACATTTTTTAACTATAGTGGACCTTTATGTAATTAATTTCTGCCTAAAAATAGCAACATTCAGAGACAATTATCTAAAACTTTGTTTGTTTTTTCTAACACCAAATTACAAATACTTTTTTATGTATTATTTCATTTCCTTTTGCAATTTTCATTTTTCATGAAAGTGTTTTAATATTTAAACCTGTTCTTTTCAATGAATGCTACAAAGATATGCATGAGTTGTGTTGATTTAATGTTAATATAAATAGGACAGCTCACTGATGCCTAAACAGTTAAAATGTAAAAAAAATAATAATTTTAAAAACTGTCATTTATTCAAGGGTAAGTGGCAGATTATTGACACCGCTTGCCTCTTCCTATCATATATTAAACTACAATATGAAAACACTCTGTCTCAATGCCAATTAAATTAAATGACAGACAAAGGAACAAGGAAATGGCTATTACATGTTTTGGTAAATCTCCCATTTCACTGTCATTTGCTAATATAGCTCAAGTGGACATTCAGGAGACTTGTAAAAATTGTTCAGTTTATGATCCATTTCAGTGCTAGCCTTGGGATGATTTGTAGCACACCAAGGAATGCAGGATAATCGGTTGCCTTTCAGAGCCGCTAATTCATAAGGCCATTTATGTGCATGACCTGCTCCACATTATTTAAGCATTTTGAATTTACTTCACCTCAGAACGGGCAAAAGCAGACCAAAAGCTTTAGTTCTAAAGAAAAATCTCAACAGAATAGACCTGATAATTGGCTACTTTATATGATATGCCTGGCTATCTGATATTTAAAATAACCGATTTAGAAAAGTTCTTTGTATAAAATGGCACTTTTTAAATGAATAATCTTCACTTTTGTTCTGTGGCACCATGTTCAGAAATGACCTTTTTGAAAGAGAGCATACTGTAAAGGAAATTGTAATTCATCTTTACTTTACTTTAACCTGCAGTCAGTAAAATGAATATCATAAAAAGGTGTTCATTTAGGTTTTTTGGAGGGAATTCCAATTAAAATATTTTACAGTAAAATGGAGCAAACCTGCCATTGGTAGTCAGATGGATTCACTTTATAAAAACTTGCACTATTTCATGGGCAGAGGTGATAATACCATTCTACTTATCCCCTCCCCACAATATTGAGGAGTGTATGAAAGGACTGTGACAGATTAAGAAAAACTTCATATTTGTGAATTAGGCCATAAACTAACAATATTGGCCGCTGTATAAGCAGGGCAGTATTAACCATTAGACAGAATAGGTAGGTGCCTAAAACTGTTATCGGAGCTCCATATACGAGATCTGAAAAATGGCCTTTCCAGGAAGTACTGATTACCTTGAGATTAGAAAGCTCTTTGTTTTACTGAATTTAGGATGCATATCAGGAGAAGCTAGGAATAGGAGGTGAAAGAGCAGGGACAAGACAGACAGCTCTGAGCTCTCAGTAAGGTATTTACAGAATATTGCCTGCTTCTTAACCCCATCTTTTCCATCACAGATGATACACCCACATACTTTTAATTACTTGACCTTATGTTTCATTAATACTTTTGTATCAATCAAATTACATATTGTTATACCCATATTTTATTGTACTCCCGTGCTATGGAAGGTGTTTGTGCTATATAAATGAGAGATAATGATAATAATTAGTAGAACCAGATTTGGCTTTAATCTAGCTAGATGTGTGGGATATTAGTACTGGATACCTCAGGCGCAAACACAGTTTGCTAATATAATATTTTCTCTCCAATGTTTTATATCCATAAAATATAGCTGTTAATTTGATGCATACTTGTAAACGGTTCATTTGTTATGGTCCAAAACCAGAATGATAACAAGTGGTTAACTTTATTTCTTAGCATGGAGGTGTAGTCCTAAAAACTTAGGGCCTTATTAAATTCCAAGAACGCAGTTGCCTTCATACAGGCTGTAAGTCTGCAGGTTAGATATTTGCAGCAGTTACAGAGCAATTTAATTGAACAAGCCAGCAATTACATGGGTGATAGCCAAATCCATAAACCATGCAACTGTACGTAGCATTTTAGGGCATGATCATGATCAATTAAGCAATCCCGTGAGTTACAATTTAGAAACAGCCAATAGTAAATGAGATTATCATCATGACATCAGAAAAACATGGTGTTTAAACGTTAATCAATTAATGTTTAGACGGCCGACCTGCAATCGCACTCACAATCCAGCAATGTAAAAATCAATAAAACAGTCCATGTGGGTGGCCTGATATGTATTAACTATTTGATTCCCACAATTGATATAAAATGGAAATTAAACATAAATTATTTTTTTTTATTGCTTTTATTTTAAAGTCCAGTATTGTGTTTTCATTTGCTTTTGTAGTGTTACCAACATGTGTTTAACCCCCTTGCGAGTACTCTTAAATATTTTCCCTACATTTACCATTTACGGGTTTGAAGCTTTAATGTGTTATTATTATGTGTTATGTGTTATGTGTTATTGTTAACTGGCTCTAATATATGTAGTTGTACTGGAAAGTTCTTTGTAATATACTATATCCAATAGTAGAGGAGGGGAAGTACTTTGAGCCTCACCCAGGGATTATGGGGTCTAGAATCATGTACCTGTAATGTTAGTGCAGGCAGGATTCAGTTGCAGTATTTTTTTAGGATATGTTACAGTAATGTATTTTTGAACTGCAGTTTCTCAGTAATACATTTGACATTGTTATTATAAATCTATATGTAATGTTTTAATAGTAGTGAGTACATTGATAATCTGTATTACTGTATTATTTGGCAAAGTGTATATTTTCAATGGTCCTAAATGACTGAATTATTTTCCAAGTTTTAGTAAAACTGAAGCCAGAGATACAAAAATCACATATATAGTTGTGAGCGTACGAGTTGTTGCTAACGCTGCGGGCTCGCGTAGCGTAGCGAGCCCGCGGCCCTCGCGAAGCGAGGGCACTGTGCCAGGTTGTCAGTTGCTGGCTTGGAGCGCCGCAGGCGCTCCATGCCAGCACCTGAGGACTTTGCAAAGCGAGGTCTTCAGTTGCAGCAACTGCGACCCTTGCAAAATTTCAAAAAAAGTTGACGTCGCAACACATTACGACACTCGCAAACAACATACGACACACGTTCACACACATTACGACACTCGCAAACAACATACGACACACGTTCACACACATTACGGCCTCGCAACACTCGGACGCAACTCACGAACATTACAAAATTAAAAACACAATACATACACACACCACATACATAAAAACCTTACCTACACCAAGAGGGAACACCCAGGACTTCAAAAATGCAACTTACAACTTAATTGCACTCAAAATAAAACAGTTTACACACTAAATAGTTTGTTAAGCGACACAAAAAATGGCCGACAAATAAAACGAAAACGAGGCTACACACGCAAACACCATACGAGACACGTTACCACACATTACGACTTCGCAAACATCCGACGCAACACGCCGACATACAAACATTTAAAACTTAAGAAATACACACAACAAACACATAAAAAGCTTACCTACAGCAAGAGGAACCAGCCAGCACCTCAAAAAAACAAGTTACACCTACATTTAAATCAAAATAAAACACTTTAGACACTAATACCATCGCTAAGCGAGAGAAAAAATGGCCGACGAACAAAACGAAAACGAGGCTTCAGACGTAACTACACTACACTTACTCGCAATAATGAAACACATACTATGCGGAACGTATCACAATCACATTAAACACCATTTTGAACAGTAATACGCACAAAATGGCTGATGAAACGCAAATTGTACGCTGGAACGCAAATAGCGCATGCGTATTGCGTTCTAACGGTCTCACTTTCCAGAACTTTCTACAAGTTTATAAATACTGCCTATTTCACACAAAAAAATACATTTCTCCTCAGGTGATCAACGGAGTGACTTCTGAGATAACTGCTGCTTTTACTTGAGAAGACAATTCTTTACTAATTTACTACTTTGCATTGTGCAAATTACAGCTGAGAGGTAAGCTATAATATATTACATTTTATTATCAGGACAGGTCAAACAAATAAAAAAATAAACTAGGATTTATGTAGTGACATATATGGCACATTTATGTGTATAGGCTCAAAAAAAAAAAACGGTTCATTTAACAAAACAACAACAACAAAAAATTCTATATTAAACAGAGGTTTATGTATAGTGACATGTGACACGCACATATATGTCTATAATGTATAGTGACATCTGACACGCACGTATATGTATAGAATGTATAGTGACATGTGACACGCACATTTATGTCTATAATGTATAGTGACATCTGACACGCACGTATATGTATAGAATGTATAGTGACATGTGACATGCACATTTATGTGTATTGCCCCTGCATAGTGACATGTGACACGGACATATATGTGTATAATGTATAGTGACATGTGACACGCACATTTCTGTGTATTGCCCCTTCATAGTGACATGTGACACGGACATATATGTGTATAATGTATATTGACATGTGACACACACATTTATGTGTACTGCCCCTTCATAGTGACATGTGACACGGACATATATGTGTATAATGTATTGTGACATGTGATACGCACATTTATGTGTATTGGCACTGCAACAAAATTAGGTTAAAACAAAATCAGTAAACAACTACATTTAAATGACATTATATGTCATGTATACTGATATGTCACACGCACATATATGTGTATCGTCTATAGTTACATCTCACACACACACATTTATGTGTGTTGGAAAAAACAAATATAAGGTTAATTTAACCATTTAAATATGAGTCATGTATACTGATATGTCACACGTACACAAAATAATTACATTAAACTATGGAATGTGCTTCATGTATGTGACATATGTGTGTAGCCCCCAACAACAAATAAGGTTAATTGAAAAAAATGACACGACTATATTTCAATGACATTCATTTACTTCAATTCAATAGATCATATAAAGCTGATTCTTTTTATTTCTTTGAATATTCAAACAGACTCTGCATCAATAGCGTCTCTCAACAATTTGCACCGTGCACTGTGAAGCACAATCCCTTTTAAAGAACACCAACAAAGAAGAAGAGGTAAGATACAACAAGACATTACATGCTCAAAAGGCCATGCTTTGCTACATGAAAAATTATAAATATACAAATAACTATTTCACTTTCTTTTTCAAAAAGACACTACAAGAAGACCGGCGCATTAAGATTGGCAGGAGGGGACCGTCTGTCATTCAAAACTTCAAGCAAGGTATAGTATTAAGTATAAACAAGAAACAACCATGAGCCTCATTCAATTGCGACTTCCTCAATTCAATAGGGCTCTATATAAGCACATAACATATTTTTTATACAGAACTTTTTAGTTACTGAACTTCTAACCACAATCAAGGTTTTCAATAACTAAAAACTTTGCTCAATAAATATGTTATGTGATTATATAGAGCCCTCTTCAATTGGCAAAATTGCAATTCAATGAGGACCTATATATCTTTAATGGCCAAGGGCCTCACTCAAATGTAATTTGCCCATTTCAATAGGCACAGAGCATATTTTTTAAAGGAACTTTTTCTTTTGTGAACACGTTGCTTTTGGATACAAGTTCACTAAATACAAAATTACTTAAAAAAATATGCTCTGTGCTGATATTGAGCTCTATTCCATTGGCCAAAACACAATTGAATGAGGAGCTCACAATATAACAAATGCAGTAACCAAAGGCCCTCATTCAATTGCTATTTTGGGGAATTCAATATGGCTATAAATAAGCACTTTTAGGCCCTTATTCTATTTTAACAAATATATGTGATGATGTGCTTATTTACAACCCTATTCAATTTTCAACATTGCAATTCAATGACGGCCTTAGAGTACTATTACATTGTAAAAAATGCAATTGAATGAGGGGCAAACTATGCAACATATGGTACACACAAAGGCCCTCATTCAATTGCAATTTGCCCAATTGAATAGGGCTCTAAATAACAACATAACTATTTTTTTAAAATAAGTTTTTAGTTACTAAAAATATATCCAAAATAAAGTTTTTAAATGACTAAAAACTTATTTAAAAAAATATGCTATGTGATTATTTAGGGCACGATTCAATTTCGCAATTGAATGAGACACAAACTGCTACACACAAAACTGAATTTCTTATTCAATGTTTAACAACCTATAAGCCTTACAAAGAAGAAAAAATAAGAATAACAAAAGTGTTGCGCACCTAATAGCATTGTACAAAAAATCACACTAACTCATAGGAAACTAAATTAACATTCTTCTTTAATGTTTAACAACCTATAACCAGTACAATCAAGAATAAATAACTTTTGCACAAGTGGTGCGCACCAAACAGGATTGTTAAAAAATAACACAAACACATAGCAAACTACATTAATTATATTATTTCATGGTTCACTAACTATAAGCATCACAATAAAGGTTAAATAAGTATACCACAAGTGCTGTGCACAAAACAGGATTGTACAAAAAATAACATAAACACATAGCAAAATAAATTTATATTCTTATTTAATAGATCACAACCCACAAGCCTTACTAAGAACCTTCAAGAACAATAACAAAAGTTGTGGGATTGTACAGAAAGTAAAAAAAAAAAAAGATAGAAAAAAATAACCATAACTGATACAATACAGTCAAATTAATACATTTTTCAATTATTTAAAAGACATTTCACTCAAACAACATTTTCTATTTTATATTACAACAGATACTGCGTGAAGACAATCGGACGAGGACTTTTTCCACAGGACCGGTCCATCGGACGAGGACTCGGACCAGACCAGCAGACGAGGAATTTCAACACAGGACCAGACCAGCAGACGAGGAATTTCAACACAGGACCAGACCATCGGACGACGACTTACACCAACGGACCACAACATCGGACGAGGGATATCGCCACAGGACCACAACATCGGACAAGGGCTATCGCCACAGGACCACACCATCGGACGAGGACTTCCAACAGAGGACCAAACCATTGGACACCGATTTTGAACCGAGGACCAACAAACATTCGGATTTAAATCACACTTCAAACAAGGTAAAGTATAATAACTACTAAAGTATAAAACTAAAGAAACTGCTTTCAGTTGCATCTGTGTCAACAGAAAAATAAAATAATTAATTTAATATCTCCCTTATTTTATTTAAATTGCTACTATGCAATACATAGCTCAATAACCACATCACTTTTTTTTTTAGCAAAGAAGTTTTGCAGTGGAAAATATCTATCCACAAACAACGTTTTTAATAAATAAAACCATTATTTTAAAAACATATGTTACATGCTTATTTACAGCACTATTCTATTGGCCACATTCTTAGCCAGTGAGGACACGAATTATAAATTTAACTAAATATAAATGATACATTCTAAATATAAATGATACCTTAATGATTTGCCTTTTATTTCACCAATTGTGCACAAGAATCTTTAACAGGAATTACAAATTTAAATATACACAATTACATTTATTTTTTTTTCCTTTACAGATTAATATGGCTGATAACGAGACCAAAGAAGAGAAGAAAAGACGTCAAACTAGAGAAAGACAAGAGAGATGGGCTGCCCAGCAGACACCGGAGGAGAAAGAAATTCGACGAGAAAAAGAACGCAAAAGACTTGCAAATAAAAGAATATCAGCTGCAAAAATGAAAGATACAACCAAAAAAAATAAAAAGATAATAAAGCATTTACAAACTGTTCCTAAAACATCAGATGACATTTTACAAGATACCAGTGAAGACAGACCAAAAAAAGCAACTTAAAAAACAAAGCATTTACAAACTCTTACTAAAAACTTACAGGACATTTCAACCAAACAAGTCCAACATATACCAAGAAAAGCTACGAAAAAAACTAAACATTTAGAACCTGTTGTTGAAACATTTCATGACTTTTCATCTGATGAATATGAAAGTCAACATCCAATATGCTTTGCAAATTGTCCTTTACTGAAGTCTTTAGCAGTAGAGGTTCATAGTTGTGGGGACATGACTACTCAATGTCAATTTTGTGAGGCTTATTATTTTAAACAGGAGAGACCCCGAGATGGACAATTTATTAGTTGTTGTCAAAAAGGAAAGTTCAAACTTCCAGAAAGGAAACTATTTCCAACCTATTTACAAAATATTATGACTGAACCTACTTTTCCAAATTACAAAAATTTTAAGACAAACATAAGATCCTACAATAGTGCCATATCATTTGCATCTATGGGGGCAACATTGGCTGCTAATGTACCAGGACATGGTCCTTACTGTTTTAAAGTCCAAGGACAAATTTATCATCGGACTTCACATTTACATCCAGAGGAAGGAGAGCAAAGAAAATTCGCTCAACTATATGTCCTAGATACAATGGAAGCTGTTGACCAACGTATGCAGATGGAAGAAAATAAAAAATGCTTACCCAGTGTTTTTATAGAGCTAAATAACATTATGGACAACAATCCCTACAGTAAAGCTTACAAAAAATTGGCAGAAGTAGAAAATGAACAACTACTTCATGCACAAAGACATCAATTACCCATGCCAAAGGTTAATATGGTGCTTAAGAGACAGACATACTGATAAACGTCGTTATAACTTGCCAACATCAAATGAGGTTGCAATGGTCTTTCAGAATGATGAAGGAGAACCACCATTTCAAAGAGACATTAGAGTATATCCCAGAAATGAGGACCAACCATTTATTAATATTAATATCTTAAGTCCAAATTTAGATCCAATGACATATCCCATCTTTTTCCCACACGGAGAAGCAGGTTGGCAACCAAAATTAAGCCAGTTACCCAAATGCTAAAGCTAGAATCCGAAATAATGTTTCTATGCTTGAATTTAAAGTTGCTCAAATTGCCATTAGAGATGAATTTAATCCAATTTTATGTGGTGGGAAACTAACACAACAATGGATTATTGATTCATATTTGCAAGTTGAGGCAAATAATTTAAACTTTATAAAATATCAACAAGATAAACTACGTGTAGAACAATATTGTGGACTCATGGACTATGTTGCTGACGTGGCTACAAGCAGAGACATGACAGCTGGCAAAGCCATCATTTTACCATCTTCCTTTCAAGGATCTCCTCGAAATATGAGAGAAAGATACAATGATGCTATGGCTATTGTGACAAAATTTGGAAAACCAGATTTATTTGTGACATTTACATGTAATCCACAATGGCCAGAAATTAATCAAAATCTACTTCTTGGACAAAGTGCTTCAGATCGACCAGATTTAGTAGCCAGAGTTTTTAAGATCAAATTAAATGAATTAATACGTGACTTCACTATAAATCAGTTATTTGGCAAATGTCTTGCTTATGTATATACCATTGAATTTCAAAAAAGAGGCCTTCCACATGCACATCTTCTCATAATACTTCAAGAGAAAGATAAATTAGATACTTCGGACAAAGTGGATGCAGTCATAGTTGCTGAACTACCAGATCCAGAACTATATGGTAGACTATATGAGATTGTTACTCATCGCATGATTCATGGACCCTGTGGAGACCTTAATCCACAATCACCATGTATGGAAAATAATCAATGTTCAAAAGATTTTCCAAAAGATTATAGAGACAAAACATATGCAAATTGTGATGGATATCCACTTTATAAAAGAAGAGAAGGAGATAGTGCCATTATTCGTGGAAAAAAAGTGGACAATAGATATGTAGTACCCTACAATCCACATTTACTCATGAAGTACAACGCCCACATCAACGTAGAAGCTTGCACTTCCATCAAATCCATTAAATATGTCTACAAATATATTTACAAAGGTTACGATGCAGCTACTGTAGTCGTCAAAAGTGCAGACAACCCTGAAAGTAGTGAGTTAGTACATGATGAACTTGCATCTCATGTAGATGCTCGCTATGTCAGTGCGCCAGAAGCTATGTGGCGGCTTTTAAAATTTGAAATGCATGATAGATCACATGCAGTATATAGATTAGCAGTACATTTGCCACAACGACATTTAGTCTATTTCCATGCTGGAAATGAAATGAATGCATTGGCCCAAAGTGAAGATCGTCACACTACACTAACTGCATGGTTTGCATTAAATTCCACTGATGCTGAAGCAACACAATACTTATATATTGAAATTCCATATCACTATGTTTTTGTGAATGGATTATGGAGAGCAAGAAAAACCAGAGGCAATAAAATAATTCCACGAATTTACACAGTCAGTCCAAGAGATGTTGAACGATTTTGCTTACGGATATTACTTTTAAATGTTCCAGGAGCACAAAGTTTTGAACAATTAAGAACTGTTAATGACATTGTATATGAATCCTTCCATTTAGCTGCAAGACATAGAAACTTACTCGCTGATGATACAGAGTGGGAAAGATGTTTAGAAGAAGCAGCACAATGTCAAATGCCACGACAGATGAGAGAACAATTTGCTTTTATTTGTATCTTCTCAAATGCTCCAAATGCACTAGCTTTGTGGGAGACTTTTATAACTAATATGGCTGAAGACTTTATGCGACGATACAATGAACCCATTGCACACTTAAAAGCCTTAATGGAAATCCAAGAAGTCTTTTTAACTCATGGATTAAGTTGTGCAAGTTTTAATTTGCCTGATCCAGGTCTAATAGATGACATTAACTTTGAAGACTATGACATTCAACTACAAGCAGAAAGAACAGAAGAAAAACTTGCAACTTTAAATACACTACAATTGCAAGCATTTCATGCCATTAAAAATGCTATAGATGATGACATGGTGACAGAGCGTTATTTCTATCTTGATGGACCTGGCGGATCAGGGAAAACATATTTGTACAATTTATTAATGAGTTCAGTACGAGCACAAGGAAAAATAGCAATGGCGTTTGCCACTACTGGAATTGCTGCACTTTTATTAGAAGGTGGAAGAACTGTTCATAGTGGATTTAAACTGCCAGTGCCTATTTTGGAAAATTCTGTGTCAGATATTCGCATGACATCCTTACAAGCAAAGAAATTGAAGAAATGTAAATTAATTATAATAGATGAGGCCACAATGATGTCATGCTATGCCCTCCAATGTATTGACCGTTTGCTTCGTGAAGTCATGGATAATATTTTTCCATTTGGTGGAAAGGTAATGTTGTTGGGTGGCGATTTTAGACAAACATTACCTGTCGTTGTACATGGAAATCGAACAGACATTATCGAAACCTGTATAAAGTCAAGCACAGTATGGAAACATTTTACCCATCTTCAACTGCAACAAAATATGAGATCAGAAGGCCAAACTGATTTCAATAATTGGCTTATTAAAATTGGAGAAGGCAGAACAGAAAAAATACTACATTTACCTGACGACACTGTAGAGATCCCACCTCATATGATTTGTCAACAAGATATTATATCGGCTATATTTGAAGGGAGCATAAATAACGAAGAATATTCCGAGCTTGCCAACCAAGTTATACTGACGTGTAAAAATAAAGATGCATTAATACTCAATAATGAAATCTTAAAAAAAATTAATGCACCACAAAGAAATTATCCCAGTGCTGATTCTGTACTTGCTGATGACAATGAAAGTCAGGCAAACTTTTCAACTGAATTCATTAACTCTTTAACTCCTTCTGGAATGCCACCACATATTTTGCAGCTAAAGAAAGGTGCAATTATCATGTTACTGCGAAATATGAACCCCAAAAAAGGCCTATGCAATGGCACAAGATTAATTGTTCAACAATTAAAGGACCATTTTATAGATGCTGAAATTTTAACTGGGACACATAAAGGAGAAAGAGTTTTCATACCAAGAATAGATTTAGCACCAAGTGAAAGTAGTCTCCCTTTTATACTTCAAAGAAGACAATTTCCCATTATTATGGCATTTGCCATGACCATTAATAAATCACAAGGTCAAACTTTCAAATCTGTGGGTATTTACTTGGAAGAACCAGTTTTTGCACATGGTCAATTGTACGTTGCGTTGTCACGCTGCAAAAATCCACAGGCTATTAAAGTTTACATTGAAAACAATGAAAGTCAAGGTGATTTATTAGAAGATGGACGTATTTTTACTAAAAACATTGTCTACTATGAAGTACTATAACTTTGCAGGATACAAACTAAAGCCATGCAAACATTTTGGAAAAACATTCAAAAATACAAAACAATTGGTTGTTTAATTCAGTCATAATTAATGGAAGTCATGTTTATGGATAATTCGCCTCACAAAATACTTGCCTTGCATTTTTATGAAAAATTATGTTAAAATGTTAAGTCACTATGTTAATGTTTCTAATGTTACAAGTTTAAAAACAATATTTTCAAGTTATTTCATTCAACATATTACAAAGTTCATGTTCAAGCACCTTTTAAGTCACAATGTAAATATTCTATGTTATCTTAAGATTACTACCTACATTAATGTTTATCGACAGTTTATGTGCTCTGTAATGAATTACTTTAATTACGTACGGTTTAAGGAGAGTTTTTACTTTATGCCTTCCTCTACATTCAATGTATATTAAACTTAACAATTATTCTGATATAAATTGCATGTTAATACTGATTAATTTCAAGTTAAACTCTTTTTACATTCAAATGTTAATACTTTTAATTCAAAATTATGTTACAAAATGTATTTACTATGTTCCTGTTTATAATGTTCAAAATTAGACAAATGTTTTGCAAAAATTACAAAGTTACATAAAAAATAAAGTTACATTTTAAAAATATATACTTTCAAGGTTATTGCTTACATATATTTTAAACTTCATGTTAAAATTTGGTACGTTTAAAAAAGTCTTTTTACTTTTATATCGATTATATGTATATTAAAGTGAACAATTCTTCAGATACAAATTTCATTTTAAAAAACCATTACATCAACGTTTTACAAAAATACATCTTCATATCACAATACTTACAAGGGTCAAAAATATATTTAAATAACTAAACAACTTCACAAACATATACATCACATTGCCGTCATTTTTTGACGGGCAAGTCGCTAGTAATAAATAAAAACAAATCAAAGAAAATGACAGGTTCCACTGAAGAATTACCATTAGTGATAGGCAGTTCCCTCACCATCCAACTTCTACCCAGTTAAACCTGGGTAGAGCAAAAACAAAACAAACAGTCCAATAGTTTGATGACAATCGCTGGCCTTTATTCTTCAGAACGTAAGGTCTCTACTCTGCTTCAGAACAATCATCAGCTCCAAGCTGCTGTCTGTCTATCTGTGTCTATCTTTCTTTTTTTTTCTGTGTGTCTTTTTTGCCAACTCAAAGTGCTGCACACACTTCTCCTTTTTTTTCTTCCTTTAGCCGACTTACAGCCCTATTAAATTTCTCCAATGTGAAAACTCATAGCCGTAAAAGAGCCTGCTAGACTTACGGCTATTAAATTGGCCTCTTACAGCTATTGAAATGTAACCTCAATTTTTCTGTGACATAATGATGACAATCTTTTTTACCATTTGCTCCATCTAAGCCCGTAACTAGGGGTTTGACTAATTAATTATGTTCATGGCCACGCATGCAACGTGTGCAAGAATGATTTACAGGTTTGGATGTGGGCCATGTCTGTTGCGGGTTTGGCTAATTTACAGGCTTTGAGGGTATACCGCTGCCGCTACCGGTTGGAGTTTAATATGGCCCTAACTGTACACTCAGTTCATTAACAGCTATACCCAAACTCCAACAGCAGTCCTAAGTCATGTCTGATCAGGTGCATGACTACCGAACTAGAGTTTCAATCCAACTATCAAAAACACTGCTGCTAGGGTAATCTCTTTGACTCACCGCTCGGTATCTCATGCTCCACTCAATCAGTTCATATATTGACTTCTTCCTGTTTTAAAGTTTGAGAGCTATTGAGGGCTTTGTAATTTAGGTTTAGTATTTCAGATTTATCCTTGATAAGATAGGGGTCAAGTGTAGGGACTGGCAAAGGGGAGCAGTAGATAATGAGTATTTAGTGAGGCTTATATGGTTTATGGCATCTATTTCCTTATTATTTTAGATCTATGTGTAATGTTATAATAGTAATGTGTACATCGATTATCTGCATTACTGTATTACAGTGGTAACTCTGTATTCTTCTACCTCAAAACTAGTCAGTTTCAGTATTAGAAAACATGCTGCAGCACATGTCGTTGCTTGGTACTTGTCACGCTTGCTAAGACCGAATGAGTCAATTTTCATTACTGTGTATGGGAATCCGGCATACCTTCTGGAAACAATTAACAATGAGTACCAAGGTACCACTGTGTTTGACAAAAAATACAAATTTTAAATTGATGATCAATTAGGATTAAGTGCATATACAATATGCCATTTGCAGTTCTAAAATTTGCATCACAATTTTATACATTGTGACAAGATACAAGTCTCTTATGGATTTGTGGCTGTGTCTCATATGGATTTGTGGCTAGCCCTTTGATGTAGGAACACAATACAGAAGGCTATAATTATTTTCCAAGTTTTACTAAAACTTTATCCAGTGATACTAAAGTAATAAATCAAAACAAATAAAATAAAAGAACTAGCTTTCACTTAAGCACTGCCCTTACTGATAGACAGTTGCCTCAATATCCAACTGCCATCAAGCAAAACCTTTATGGAGCAAAAACAAAACAAATTATACAATAGATTGCTCACAATCACTGGACTGTATTATTATTATACTCTTTTGAAGAAATTTAGAAATGTAAATGTAGAAATGTATTTAGAAATGTAAAAAATAATAATACAACCATTTTCCTGAGCATAAAAGAAAGTTAGGCAGCTATAACATTTAACAGGAGTATTAAAAAAGCTTATTAGTTTACAAGGACACACTCTCCTGAGGAAGTATAGGGTAGAATCAACACAGAATAGAAAATGTAAAGGTATGATTATATATATATATATATATATATATATATATATCTCCCCTCGCTCACCCTCTTTTACCACTCACTATACCTTAGCTTGAAAGTCTGGAAGTTTCTATCCTAAGTACTTTGGGAATGCACCATGGACATTGGATTCCTAGCTCAAAGACAGGGCCCTCCTTACTTTGCTATATGTTCATTTGTATTTATCATTGTCTGAACCTAATTTATGTACAGCGCTACGAAATATGTTGGTGCGTTATTAATGAACTATAATCACATATAATATTTGTCAAACTGCGAGACATTGTCACGCTTTGCGAGGTGCGTACGACTTAGGCAATGAGCGCCGCAGGTGCTCATGGCTGTGAGCCTCACCAAGCGAGGCGAGCCATTAAACCGTAGCACTTAGCCGATGAGCACCAAAGGTGCTCATTGCTGCAAGCCTCGCAAAGCGAGGTGAGCTGTTAAACCATAGCACTTAGCCGATGCGAGCATCGAAATGTGTGGCGTGCCATTAAAATACGAGACACAGGACTTAGAATAAAAAAAAAAAAAGAGATGCAGGACTTAGAAAAAAATAGATATGAGACGCAAAAATGTACGAGATTCAGAAGAAAATATTCTTATTTTTAGTATATTTAGTCTATTAATTCAAACTTTTTGTCTGAATGTAAATGGTTACAATATTGTTTTTTTTTTTTCAAACACTGTACATATTTTATCCAGATGTTCTATCTAAATACTGGTGCATAGAAAATATTTTCTTTTTATCTGCATGTAAATAATTCTTCCAGTGTGACTAAGATAGGAGTTAAGAAAGGAACAAAAAAATCTGTAACGTCTTAGTGCAAGTAATAAAATTTCAAATTTATGTAATAGTTATTCAACCAAACACTCATTGTTTCATGACAATGTTTCCCCATTGCAACTGTAAATGCACAGAGCATAATAAAAAACAATAAATACGTATGTTATTTTTATTTTATTTTTTTATTACCAAAAGATTTTTTTTTTACGCTTTTCATAGACCTGAGAAATACCTGCCGTTTTCTATAATGGTCAACTGTGCTATATTTTGCTTTACAAGATCTTAGAGCTGCAGTCCATATATTTGAGGTTCTTGGTCAAAATAGAGAACCCCATTGGGGGTATCCAAATCTGCCAGTAGGAAATAGCAGAGTAATAAGTGCCTATTAGCCATATTAAATTCCAGTCTCGTAAGTCCAACATGTAGATCTGAAAGCCTATGTGCTTCAAAATCTCCCGAGTTATGTTGCTATTAAATTAGAAGAGCTTGGAAGGGCCTTCGAGCAACGTGCGAGACAAGCCCAATAGTAAGCCAGTCTTTACATTGGATGCGCGGCCGGGATCAGATCAATTAGTCTAACACGTGTTAGACTTAGCCAATGGCAGAAGAGATTGCCATCATGGCTAATTGAAGCCTTTGGGATCACCCGCAGGCTCCTGACAACATCCCTTACCGCCGTGCCACCTCTGGGCTGTAAAAAACACAAGCCCCTGCCGCGGGGGTGACCTCCAAATACCCCCCAGCACCTTAAATTAACCCCCCCATGCTGGTCTCCATCAGGACCCCCAAAGTGTCCCCATATTGATCCGTGCAGCGGGGATCCCAATCTGCATTTAAAAGGCATGCGGCACACATTTAGTCAAGGCTAAATGCGGGGGTAGTGTAAGCACCTCCCCCGGCACCTAAAATTCACCCACCATCGGGACCCCCGCTGCATTTCAAATATCAAATTTCCTGCTGCGGGTCCTGAAAGGACCTTAAAGGTCTTTAAAGGACCTGCTCTAAATAAAAACATTAACCTCTGCTGTGGGAGTACTATAAGTACCCCCCCCAGTTATCTAAAATGAACCCCATCATTCATGGGGGTCTATACAGACCCCCATGAGCCTCTAATTAGCCCCCTCAGTCCCATAAGGGTTTATAGAGACTTTTATGGGACAATACTGAACCCCCATTAGTCCCATAAGGGTCTATACAGACCCTCATGGGACACTAATTAACACCAACATTAACATCACAAGTACCATGAGGGTCCACCAGGACCTTCATGGACCCTCATGACACTATGTCTAAGCACTACCCTAGACTGCACTATTAGCCACCCCACTAAACCAATAAATCTAAATTATCCCCGTCTAAGTAATTAATGCTATTTAACCCTCACCATACCTAATTAACCCTATCACTAACCACTTAACCCCATCTAGACCGATTTAACCCTGTCTAGTCCTATGTAACCCTATCTAGTCTTATTTAACCCCATATACTCCTCTTTAAGCCCATCTAGTACTACTTAATCCCATCTAGTCCTATGTAACCCTATCTAGTCCTATTTAACTCATCAAGTCCCATTTAAGCCCATCAAGTCCTATTAAACCCTGTCTAGTCCTATGTAACCCTATCTAGTCCTATTTAACCCACCTAGTCCTATTTAACACTAACTGGGGCTATGCAAACCCAACCCCTTCCTACCATATACTACTAACCCCCCTCTACCCTGTTAACCCCACTCTACCCTATTAAACCCTACACTATCTACCTAGCACCCTAATAAAATCCATATTACCCCACTAATTACAGAAAATAAAAAAACACCTACTTACACAAAACAAAAAAAGGGCATTACTGAAAATAAAAAAAGGACATTACTGAAAATAGAAAAAGAACATTACAAAAAATAAAAAAAGAACATTACCAAAAATAAGAAAACCTAAGTTACATAAAAATAAAAAATCTACTTTACAGAAAATAAAAAGAACCTACTTTACAGAAAATAAAGCATACATTACATCCAATATAACCGCTCAATACATACAATAAAATCCCTCAATGCATACAGTTATCCCCTAACGACATACAATTTACCCCAAGCTATGTACAATTGAAATCCTAAATACATACAATTTACCCTTATCTACATTTAATTAAACCCCTAACTACATACATTAATACCCCTAACTACATACAATTTAACCCCTAAATACATACAGTTAACCCTAGCTACATACAATTAAACCCCTAACTAAATACATTATTAACCCTAACTACATATAATTTAACCCCTAAATACATACAGTAAACCCCTAGCTACATACAATTAAAACCCTAACTACATACAATACAAATCCCTAAATCTCATCTAAAACAACCCCCCTTACTAAACCTTGAATAGGGTAAATAAGCCCACTTGCTTTGCCACAATGCCCCTCCAGCAATGACGTTTTTCTTTCCTCGTCCCTAGCATAAAGGCTCTTCCTAGATGTCCACAGGTCTGGCACCCTTAGGATAAAAATTTAAATTAATTAAAAAAAAAACACAACATATAATCATAAACATTATAAATAGTAAACTTACCTATTCACAATGCCCCCGTCCTCCTTGTAGTTTTCTCCGGCAGGGCTGCTCCAAATAAATCTGTTGTTTTAAAAAAATTAACAAAATAACGTGGAGAAGCACCAGCAACAAATGAGGCTTCTCGCGCATGCTCATGTAAAAAATTGGAAATGGTGCCTTCTGATTGGCTGAAAACGCTGTCAATCATATTTCATCCAATCAGAAGGCGCCAAGGTGTAAGCCAATCAGAATGGGATACACCCCTATATGCCATTTAGATCGTCTGATGGACCTGTCAGTCATCTGTAAACCAATCAGAAGGCACTATTGCATTCAGCAAATCAGAATGGGATACTCCCTTTATTTTGATTGGCTCCAAGCATCTGCGTCTTCTGATTGGCTGATGTAACTGTCAATCAGATTTCAGCCAATCAGAAGATGCAGATGTTTGTAGCCAATCAGAATCAAGTGTGTATCCCATTCTGATTGGCTGAAGGCAAAAGTGCCTTCTCATTGGTTTACAAATGACTGACAGGTCTATCAGACAATCAGAATTGGATATAAAGTGAGGGGGAAAAAGTATTTGCTCCCCTGCCAATTTTGAACGTTTGTCCACTGTCAAAGGATCAGACTATAATTTTAATGGTTGGTGTATTTTAACAGTGAGAGACAGAATAACAACAACAAAAAAACAAGAAAAACGCATGTCAAAAAAAATATAAATTGAATTGCACATCAATGAGTGAAATAAGTATTTGACCCCTTCGACTTAGTACAAAACCCTTGTTGGCAATCACAAAGGTCAGACGTTTCTTGTAGTTGGCCACCAGGTTTGCACACATCTCAGGAGGGTTTTTGTCCCCCTCCTCTTTGCAGATCCTCTCCAAGTCATTAAGGTTTTGAGGCTGATGTTTGGCAATTCGAACCTTCAGCTCTCTCCACAGATTTTCCTAGGGGATTAAGGTCTGGAGACTGGCTAGGCCACTCCAGGATCTTAATGTGCTTCTTTTTGAGCCACTCCTTTGTTTCCTTGGCTGTGTTTCTTCTGTCATTGTTATGGTGGAATACCCATCCACGACCCATTTTCAATGCCCTGGCTGAGGGAAGGACGTTCCCACCCAAGATTTGATGGCCTGTCCCCTTAGCAGAAAAACACAACCAAAGCATAGTGTATCCTGCTTCAATTTTGACGGTGGGGACACTGTTCTTGGCGTCATAGGCAGGATTCTTCCTCCTCCAAACACGGCAAGTTGAGTTGATGCCTAAGAGCTCAATTTTAATCTCATCTGACCACAACACTTTCACCAAATTATCTTATGAATCATTCAGATGTTCATTGGCAAACTTCAGATGGGCCTTTACATGTGCTTTCTTGAGCAGGAGGCGTAGTGTGTTACCAATTGTTTTCTTGGTAACCATGATCCCAGCTGCCTTGAGATTATTAACAAGATCCTCCTGTGTAGTTATGGGCTGATTCCTCACCATTATCATGATCATTGAAACTCCACGAGGTGAGATCTTGCATGGAGCACCAGACTGACAGTTATTTTGTATTTCTTTCATTTGCGAATAATCGCACCAACTGTCACCTTCTCACCAAGCTGCTTGGCGATCCTCTGGTAGCCCATTCCAGTCTTGAGTAGGTCTACAATCTTGCCCTTGACATCCTTGGACAGCTCTTTGTTCTTGGCCATGGTGGAGAGTTTGGAATCTGATTAATTGCTTCTGTGGACAGGTGTTTTTTATACAGGTAATGATCTGAGATTAGGAGCACTCCCTTTAAGAGAGTGCTCCTAATCTCAGCTTGTTACCTGTATAAAAGACATCCGGGAGCCAGAAATCTTGCTGATTGATAGGGGATTAAATACTTATTTCAATTATTGACCTGCAAATCAATTTATAACTTTTTTGACATGCATTTTTCATGGTTTTTATTTTGTTGTTGTTGTTATTCTGTCTCTTCTACCATTAAAACTATAGACTGATCCTTTCTTTGTTAGTGAACAAACATTCAAAATCAGAAGGGGATCAAATACTTTTTTGCCTCACTGTAGCGATGTATTCCATTCTGATTGGCTCACACCTCGGTGCCATCTGATTAGCTGACATATGATTGACAATCAGAAGGTGCCATTTACAAAAAAAATAACGGAGAATGTGCGAGAAGCCTCATTTGCTGAGAGCTTCTGCAGGGAAGAGCTCTGTTACTTTTTACATTTTTTAGAGCAGCAGATTTCTTGGGAAGGGGCCCTGCCAGCGAAGACTACTAGGAGGGCGGTCATCACGAAAAGGTAAGTGTTCTATTTATAATGTTTATGATTATATGTTGTGTTTATTTTTTTTATTCACTTTAATTATTTTTTTTATCCTAGGGTTGCCGGACCTGTGGACATCTAGGAAGGGCCCTTATGCTAGGGACGAGGCAAGAAAACAGTTTTCGCTGGAGTGGGCTTATTTACCCTATTCTAGGTTTAGTGAGGTGGGTTTTTTAGGTGAGATTTAGGGATTTGCATTGTATGTAGTTAGTGGTTTTATTGTATGCAGGTAGGGTTTTATTTGTATGTAGTTAAGAATAACTGTATGTATTTAGGGGTTACATTTTATGTAATTTGGGGCGTAATTGTATGTAGTTAGGGGTTAACTGTATGTATTTAGGAGTTAAATTGTATGTAGTTAGGGGTATTGATGTATGTAGTTAGGGGTATTAATGTATGTAGTTAGGGGTTTCATTGTATGTAGTTAGTGGTTAACTGTATGTATTGAGGGGTTTTATTGTATGTATTAAGGGGTTATATTGGATGTAATATATGTTTTATTTTATGTAATGTATGCTTTTTTTATTTTGGGTAACTTAGGATTTTTTATTTTCTGTAAAGTAGTTTTTTTTATTTTCTGTAAAGTATGTTTTTTATGTAACTTCATTTTTTTATTTTTGGTAATGTCCTTTTTTTATTTTGTGTAATTAGGTGAGTTTTTTAATTTCTGTAATTCCAGTTTTTTTTATTTTCTGTAATCAGTGGGATAGTAGGGATTTTATTAGGATGTTAGGTGGATAGTGTAGGGTTTAACAGGGTAGTGGGGGTTTAATAGGGTAGAGGGGGGGGTTGATGGGGTAGAGGGGGGAGTAATAGTGTAGGGTAGGAAGGGATTTATGGGATGGGGTTTCCTGGGTACATTTGGGGTTACATAGGCCCAGTTAGAGTTAAATCGGACCAAATGGGGTTAAATAGGACTAGATAGGGTTACTTAAAACTAGACTGGGTTAAATAGGACTAGATAGGCTTGAATATGACTATATGGGTTAAATAGTACTAGCTAGGGTTAAATAGGACTAGATGGGCTTAAATAGGACTAGATAGGGTTACATAGGACTAGACAGGGTTAAATAGTTCTAGATGGGGTTAAGTGGTTAGTTATAGGGTTAATTAGGTATGGTGAGGGTTAAATAGGGTTAATTACTTAGATGGGGTTAATTTAGATTTATTGGTTTATTGGGGTGGCTAATAGTGTAGCGTAGTGTAGGGTAGTGCTTAGACTTAGTGTCATGAGGGTCCTGGAGGAACCTCATGGCACCTATAGTGTCCTGTTGGGGAGGTTAATTTTAGGTGCCCGGCGGGTATTTACAGTACCCCCATGGACGTCCTTAACTATTGGTGTGCTGCAGGTCCTTTGAGGACCCACGATGGGGAATTTAACATTTTTAAATGCAGAGGGGGCTCAGTCGGAACCCCTGCTGCACAGGTTGATATGGGGATACTGCGGGGGGCCTGATGGGGACCCCAGCATAGGTGGGTACTTTTAGGTGCCGGGGGGTACTTAAAGTACCCCACTGCATGGGGTTAACTATTTAAATCCCGGGGGGGTCACAATCAAGACCCCCGCAGCAAGGGTTAATATAAGGGGGCTGCTGGGTTCCCCTGCAGCAAGGAGAGGCCAGCCGGAGATTTGGGGGCCGGCATAAGGGTCTTTTTGGCTGCTCTCTTAGTCAACGTAAAGGCTTTTAGGGCTTCTGCCGCTATTTGCGTGTTACGTGCTAGCTCGCATGGGACATCTTAGCAATTAAATAGCATTATTGGATCGTAAATCAATGTTTTTTTGGCCTGCAAAATTACACGTTGCCTGTCTCTTTGGCAATTCTCGGCCAGCCTGCGTTTTCAAACACAAGTCGGCCTACGTGCCTTTTTAGAGGGGAATTTAGTGCTACTTATGTCACTACGTACTCAGAGTTTGATCTTAGCTCTAGTTTAATAGAGCTATTTGTTATCATTTCTTTCTTCAACAGGCTGTGTATATCGTCTCATAAAAATGCTAAATATTAACCAATGCATCTTCACTACAGTGAGATATTCAGTATTGTTTGTGTGTGGCTCCATGTGCTAGTTAGTTGTTTGGTGTGCTTGACAATTGTTGGGTAAGGGATCTAACTGCATTCTAATACTAGGGTATATTTTGCCTATTTGCACCCATACCTGTGACGCCCAGGCGGACGCACTGGACTTTGGGAACTAAGGACTATTAGGGGCACAGGGTACTAAAAAACGTATTTTTTTCTCTGAGAACAATGCCCAAGCACCTGGGTACCGGGATTGTTGCCACCATATTGGGGACTTAGGACTATTAGGGGCACGGTGTACTAAAAAACGTATTGGCCCAAGGTGATTTAATACTGCCCATGTTGTTTACCTTGGAGGATAATTGCCCCCTCTTTGTTACCTAAGTAGATTAAACTTGGCTCATGAGGTTTACCTAAAATGTATATTTAAATCTTTATGGGGTTAATGTGTGTAGGCGACTGCCCATATTGTTTACCTAAGACGGTTAATGTTATCCATGTTTATTTAGTATGATATTGTGTGCCATATTGTTTATGAATAGTTATATGTGATATCATATATTTTTAAGGAACAAGTCTTTGTCATGTGTTGTGGTTACTGTATGTATATCCACCCAGTCATGTTTGGTATCAAACTGTCAGGTTTTCCCCAGGGATTTTAATAAAGTGTATTGCCTGAGCTCCCCAGGAAAAGGGGCTCCAGTTACGGGATTACCTTTGTGGAATTAAGGGGAGAGGACTTGCCTTGTATAAGTGGTTAAGCAGACACCATGCCTGTAAAAGAGGTTTAAAATATCACCCCCTCTTTCTGTGGTGAGTGTTTCCTGCTAATTAAATCCCCTTTCAGGTAGAGGTTTGAGCTGTCAATGGGGAACAAAAGGGCCTAAAGATAAGAGATAATGGGGAAAGGTTAACTTTAGTTTCCTTAGCCCTGTTTTTAATATACTGTGATATGTGGCATGATTCATAACCTCTCTTTAATGTTTATACAAGAATGTATCTTTAAAGACTATGCACTGGGATCACTGCATTGAATTGGGATTGCTGTTGTCAGCAAGAGATGTGAAAGTTGTTGTTTTTTAAATTGTACTGTAGATGTATCTTTTAATATCCTTTTTTCGTTGATATGTGGCCAGCTGGATATCAGAACCACTGAAGCCACGATGGCATAGAGAAAGAAAACTTGGGTGTAGACATGTCTCGAACAGTTCTATTTGCGGCGATTTTGGCATGTTCGCATTCACAGCGGATGGCGAACACATGCGCTTTTCGGTTCGCCCCCTATACTTTATCATTGAGGAAACTTTGACCCTGCACCTCACAGTCAGCAGACACATTCCAGCCCATCAGCAGCATACACTCCCTTCCAGGGCCTTCCATCTGAAGGACAGCATACATTTTAGAATCATTCTGAAGCTGCATTCGTTGTGAGAGGACAGATAGTGTAGCTGCTGGAGATTTAATAGGGAAATAGATAGCCAGGCTGTGTATTTAGCTTCCACTACAGACCTGAAGGACTCATCTGATATCTGCTGCAAGGACAGCAACCCCAAAAGCCCTTTTTAGGGCTAGAACATCATTTATTTTATTTTATAATTTTTTTGTGTGTAATCTAATTGCATATGCCTGCCTGCCTGCCAGCGTGTGTGTGTGACAGGCTAACACCTAACAGCTTATATTTTGCTTATTGAAATAAAACAACACTTTTTTTACTGTAATAGATTGAATAGCAATTTCCTGCCTACAGGCGTTTGTGTGAAGCCTATTGCATCTACTCTGCCAACTTTTGCCAGTGCACAGTGATACGTCATATCTGGTGCAATCGTAGTGTACAGTGACATAAAACAACACTTTTTTGACAGTAATCGATTGAATATCAGTTGCCTGCCTACAGGCGTATGTGTGAGGCCTACAGCGCCTACTCTGCCAACTTTTGCCAGTGCACAGTGACACTCATATCTGGTGGCCCCTTAGATTGCATGCGCAGTGCCCCAAATTTGAAGTGGGAGGACCGACCAAGCATCTTTTTCCATCTCCCGCTTCCAAAAATCAATGCCATAAACACGTCCCCTAATAGTGGACGTAACAGGGATTAAACTGATAGGAATAAATAGTACAACTTAATGCACCACTCCTATCTGGTGGCACATTACATTGCTGGTGCAGTGCCCCAAATACGAAGTAGCAGGTCCGACCAAGCATCTTTTTCCATCTCCCTGTTCCAAAAATCAATGCCATATACACGTCCCCTAATAGTGGACGTAACAGGGATTAAACCGATAGGAATGGTACTACTTAACAGTACACATCTTATAATAACGCAGACAGAGGCAACGCAGAGAGAGGAGTCTGAAGAAGAGGAGTCAGAGGAGGAAGGTGGCTCTGAGGAGGTGGAAGACCAAACACAGCAGGCGTCCCAGGGGGCTTGTTGTCACCTTTTGGGGACCCTTGGCTGGGTGGAGGAAGAGACCTTCAATGACATCAGTGAGGACAAGGAACGGGACATGGCTAGCTTGGTATCCAACCTTGTGCAAAAGGGGAGTTTGCGGTTGTGCAAAGGGACTGTTTGCGGTTGTTTGCGGTGCGTTAAACGGGGAGATTGGTCTGTTACTGTGAAGCAGGTGTAACCCTTACACTACCTGATCGATACAACATCATACCGGATGTTTTAAAGCATGTTATTCCAAACAATTTAGAAATATTAGGTGATTTATGCCCTTTATGGCTTAAAACCAGACTCTGCATCAACTATGTAATTTTCCGTGGGAGTTTTGCCATGGATCCCCCTCCGGCATGCCACAGTCCAGGTTTTAGTCCCCTTGAAACAACTTTCCCATCACTATTGTGGCCAGAAAGAGTCCCTGTGGGTTTTGAAATTCGCCTGCCCATTGAAGTCTATGGCGGTTTGCCGGGTTCACCCATTCGTGAACATTTGATGGAAGTTAGCGTCCGCTGTTCGGAAACCGAAAATTTGATGTTCGCGACATCACTATTTGGGTGCAATGCTATTATCTGCTAGGTAATATGTCCCTTGGATTAAATAAGGTTTAATGTGCTCATACTGAGGAGTAAACTTCCCTAGGATGAGATATGGTCATGGTTAGGCTTGAAATGTAGGACTTCACCTGTGGGTTCTAATGAAATATTTTATGTTGGACTCACAAGGAAGGTGCCCACAGATTGGGAGGTACTTGGTTGAGGTGTATGGTTCAGTGGACCAGAGAACCAAGGAAGCATTGGGGCTAGCAGTCAGTATGACTCCGGACAAGCAGGGGGAATCAGGGGGAATGACATAATTTGATGGAGCATAGTTGCCACAGAAACAAAAAAGCACACTTTCTCACAAATTAACATATACCAGCAAATATGAGTTATACATTAGAAAAGTAATTATTTAATATAAATGCTCTTTAAGAATAGCTTCAACATTTTGAGGTGAAAACTTGATTTTGAGGTGAAAAGTACACTTAAATATTAAATTAATTACTGAATCTTTTGAAAAAGTTTTCACAGACCTTCCAAATGTCCATCACATTTTTTATTACATATTTGGTATTTAATGAGGTGTTGTGTCAGTTCATTTCTGAGCCCATTTGATTTCAGCCCACACATTTCTGTCCTGTAGCAGTATGGTCCTATGCCCCGCTGTAAATACTAATTGCTTATGATACTGTAATGGTGAGCTAGCTGACAGCAAATTTATTTTAATTCATGTTTCTTTTAAGTTATTTAGTTCTACTATTCTCCTGCCTTTTGCACCATTGTGCTGTGATTGATAATATATGCTGTATAATAGCAGTAGGAAGAAAGTCTGTCCCCACATTGATTTTTTCTTTCTACAGTTTTGAAAAGAAGTTATTATGAAATGTGTCTGCATTTTAATCATGTCTGAATCCAGAATTACAAGACTCCAAAGTGCCCCTTTTTTGTGAGGGTACAGTTCAATATTTAAATGGTGACTGTAATGCCCTAGCAGTAGGAACACGTTTTTCTAATTATCCTTTGATCATAAAAAAAAAATCCTATTTATTCATATATAACAGCAATGTTCAAAATTATATTCAGCTGAATGTCATTAAAGGGGGTGTGGGGTTTTGAGCAGAAGTGACAGGTCTAAAGGGTTTTAAGAACAATCAAACATGATAAGAAAATAAATAATCGTTGATAGCCTTTTGCTCAATGCAAAGGGAAACTTCCAAAAAACAAGTGTTTTCAACTGTGATTTACTTCTGAAAGTAAACATTGTTTCTTTGCTGTGTGTAACAATTACTCAACAGGTGAGAGATGAGTGGGTTTTACCGTGTTAGCTTACATATGAGTGTGTGACTTGTGTGGGTCTGTTTGCAACTGTGATTCTTTGTTGTGTGCACTGATTATTTAAACAGGGGAAGGAGCACATTTGTGAGCTTGTGAACAGTTCTAGTTAAAGTGCAGTTTGAGTATAAATGTGGGAGTTTAAATAAAAGGAGGGAGTTCAAAGAAAAGGGGACATATTGTAGCACAGAAAAGAGGAGAAGCAAGCCAAAGGAATGGTAAAGGAAAAAGGGAAAAGGGTAAAGAAAAAATGGGGAAGGGAAGACAGGAAAAAAATGTTTTCTTAAGTTTAATACAAATTGATTTTTTTCACTGTAATTTTGTAATTGGTAATTATGAGTCAGTACAGTGTCAGCCTCACTCACTGTACATCCTGCCGCATGTATGCACTTCTGGAACAGCTGATCCAGAGTCCATATCACTGTTAGAGTTAGGAGCATGTTGCCTATTTTGAAGCTCAAATTGGATAACTGGAGAGGAGTGATATTGCTCCACTGGAAAGGGAGTTGGTGCTCACTGAGCACAGTTTAGCTGGGATTAGCATAGAGGATGATGGGGCTAGGAGGTAGCTAGGTTACCATTACAAGGGGAAGCAGGGGGAAGAGGAGGAGGAGGCAGGCCAGTTCTGAGTTGGCAAGCACCTACAGATTTGCCAGATTGAATGAAACAGTTGGGGATGTCTATTCAGGAATAGCAATGCCAGGTAGTGCTGTTCTCTCTAACAGCTGCAAGAACAGTTTTACTGGAGGAGAGGGAGGGCAGAATAGGCCGAGCAACAGACAGGTTTTTGTGGTAGGGGACTCTATTATTAGGAAGTTAGAATGATTTGTCACACAGATTCTAGCAATTGAACAGTTTGCTGTCTCCCAGGTGCTCGGGTTCAGCATGTTGTGGATCTTGTAGATAAATTATTGGGAGCGCCTGAAAATGAACCAGTGGTCTTGGTACACATTGGTACCAATGAAAAAGTTTGTGGAAGATGGAGTATCCTAAAGAATGATATTAACAGTGCCACATGCTAGCCCAGGGAGGCAGAAGGAGCTTAGGTAAGTTAATGCATGTCTAAAAAAGTGGTGCACAAAGGGGCAGTTTGGATTTTTAGAGCACTGGGCTGACTTCTCACTTCAATGGCTCTGAGGAGGTGGAAGTGTCCTTGTCAGGTACAATCTCTATAAAAAGAAAGGATTGCACCTTAATGACGAGAGAGCTTGTGTTCTAGGGAATATTATTATAGAAAGGATAAAGGAGTTTTTAAACTAGCAGGTGGGGGAGAGGGACTAGAGAGAAGTAATGGGGTAGAAAGCATAGAGGGGGTAATAAATTAATTGACTAGTCATTGGGTAGGAGAAGGGGGAGGGTTAGTATAGTCAATAGGGAGGTATTGCTAAGTAACTCAAGTATAGTGACAGGCATTTCAAAATTACAGACTCATAACAACTTAAGGTGTATACTTCTAATGCCAGAAGCTTGCCAGGAAAAATGGTCAAGTTAGAATTATTAGCAGTTGATGAGAAATGGGATTTAATAGGTATTACTGAAATATGGTTGAATGACTCTCATGACTGGACTGTTAATCTGGATGGATATTACCTATTTAAGAAAGATAGGGCAATGGTAAAAAAACAATGTGTCTTTATTTCAGGACAAAAGAGGAGGAAGGATTTGTTTGCATGTTAAGTCTGAATTAAAGCCTATAGTTAGATACAATATTTATACTGGAACTAGCAATGATGTTGAATGTTTGTGGGTGGAGTTAAATAACAAGTAGCAAATTCTAAAAAATTATTAGTAGGAGTATGATAGAAACTCCCAAATACAATTAAAAGTGAGGAAATTCAATTATTGTTACAGATTGGAAATGCAGCTAAGCATGGTCAAGTTTGTTATAATAGGAGATTTTAACTGCCCTGAAATAAACTGGATGAATGAGATCTAAGAGGAGCGGGTCCTTGAGTACACACAGAGATTGTTATCCGATCCAGGTTATACAAGAACCTACGAGAAATTAGGCTATCTTGGATTTAGTTTTCACAAATAATATTGATATGGTATCAAATGTTGCAATAGGGGAACCCTTGGGGAACAATGATAACAACACAGTCTTATTTGAGATTGAATTAAAAAAACAACTGTAAGGAGCCAACAAAAACTCTTCATTTTTAAAGGGTAGATTTTAACGTTCTAAAGGCAGCAATACAAAGTATAGACTGGGACAGAGAACTGATAGGTAAAAATACTGAACATAAATGGACAACATTTAATCATTACTAAATATACATACTTATTACCATAAACCATGTGAAAATAAAAGTAGTAGGAGTAAATCGCATCCCATGTGGCTTAACAATGATTTAAAGATGAAGATACAGAGTAAAAAACAAGCATTTAAATGATACAAAAAAAGAAGGAAGAGTAACTGCTTTACATGAGTACAAGGAAATCAACAAGGCTTGCAAAAGGGCTATTATTATTATTATTATTATTATTATAGTTTATTTATAATGCGCCAACATATTCTGTAGCGCTGTACATAAATTAAGTTCAGACAAAGATAAATAAAGATTAACATATAGCAAAGGATGGAGGGCCCTGTCTTTGAGCTAGGAATCCAATGTCCATGGTGAATTCCCAAAGTACTTAGGATAGAAACTCTCAGACTTACAATCTAAGGATTAGAGCCTCCATCACCAACATCAGGCCAGATCATTGTGTTGATGGTAAACATGTCAAAAAATTTAGCAGCTTCTTGTTAGAGAAACCACTTTCGCCAATTGTAGTGGGTGAATACCAGCAGCAGCTGAGAATAAATTTTGATAATAAGTTTAATGTTGAATATTGCTTTAATAAATAAATGAATTTACATTTTATTAATAAACAATGCATATATTAACATCTAGCTGATCTTGTTAGGGCTCGATAGTAGTCCCTTAGGGAAAAATTGCTTTATTTCAGGACAATTTTGTATTTATTTCTTTCTCACTACAGTTATTTTCCCTTTAATTTAAAGTAGTAGAGGCGGATTCAGGATTGTGCCTGTTCTTCATAGCATTTGTGTTTTAACAACAGTGAGCGCATATTTAGTATATATCTTTAATGTTTGGACACGTTGTTTAACAACATCCAGGGAGGGTTCTAGGGTACCAGACAATAGCAATCTCCAAATTAAATGGAAAATCAAAAAACAATAATGGGTCAATCATTTTCCAAATTAAATGGAAAATAAAAAAACTATATTGGTCAATAATTTTACATCGTAATATTAAGTACACATACAGCCCCATTAAATTCGAAGCCTGTAGCAGCACACCCGCAAAGGCTGAAGGCTTGAAATTCGGCTACGTTACAGAGTTATTCAATTCAACCATGCCGCAAGTTATGGGCCAGAGACACAAGCACGTAAACGATTTCCACGCACGCAAGCTGTTAAGCGGGCAGCCAAGCCGCGATCAGCCTTCACAATCCAATTGCGGTTTAAGGTAGTGCGACACAGGCCTCTCAGACAATAGAAAGTGGTTTAGCAGAAGATGGTTGACAGAGGGAGATTATAAATTTGCGTTCCACCTGCCCATGTGTTGACTGTGTTGTATTTTATTTTGAAGTAGCACGCAGGTCCTGGAGATGGTGGTTTTGGACAGTCAGAGAGAGAGCAGGAGTTATTTCAAAACAGTACTTTACGGTTTTGTTGATTTATATTCTATTACATACAATTTTACACTTAATCCTTGATTAAACACATTTACAGATTACACATAATTGCAATACACATAATAAAAAAAAAACACACATAGAGTTAGGTCACTTCATACCCTCCCCCCCTTCCCCCGATACAATCCCCCAACCCATATCCCCCAACACTTACTAAATACACATAATACACACGTGGTGGAGGAGAGGAGGTGGAGGAGTAGAAGGCAGAGGAGGTGGAGTAAGAGGTGGTGGAGATGGAGTAGGTGGAGGATGAGGTGGAGGCAGAGGAGGATCAGGAGGGGGATGGGAGTGTAGATGTGGGTGGTGGCAGGGTGGCACTAGCACCAGGCCTCAGGGACAGGTCAGTGAGGCAACGGTCCCTTTCCACAGTCAGGATAACAAGAGGCTAAGGGCAAGCACAGGGCCCACAATTACTTGCACCGCGAGAATGTGGATCTTCTCGGTGCTATCCGTGACCGCCCCGTGATTCTTGCAGGGGGAGTGAAGCTTGGCCAGGGCCTTGGGCTCAGGCATGGAAGGAGGTAGCGGCTGAGGTTACAGCGGTAGGCACAGCGCCAAGAGATGTGAGCACTGTCAAGCCCTGGTTTGACGACATCAGGGCCAAAGTGAGGAGGATGATGGCCTAGGAGGAGTAGAATGTAACTGTGACTTATAATGAGTGGGAGAAGGTCACCAAGGACCTTCTAAGACAGGTGCCACAGCTGGAGTTTCAGGCCTGGTGGCACAGCAGGACCCAGCCTCCATGTCAGGTGAATATCCATATACACCAACGTGCCACCACATGTGTATCACACACTACACATGTACACGATGACCAACAAGGACACTGACATGTCAGCTTCATGGATTTAACAAGGGATAGATGGGTGCGCCATTACATCCATGAAGCTGATAAATCATGTATTGGTGTGGAGAAGCATGTGGGAAAAATGTGATTTGATTTTTTTTTAAATTGTTGCTACATTACTTCATTTTTATAGTGCCCTGCAATCAACCAGTGGCAGAAATGAAAACTAGGTGTGCAGACATACATGTTACATTTCCAAAATTAGTTCTAACTTAGAATAACTTCTAACTTAGAAATATTGTTCTTTTTCACTCGTAAAAAGCATGTAGAAATCTGGCATAGTGGTTGTTTATTTTCGATTTCAAGATAAAACAGAAAATATACATTGGATCACCTTAAAGCAGAGCAAAGCGGAGACGGAGACCTGAGCCCTGTTAATACCCCACTCTCTCAACAACACCCCAAAGACACCCAGGGGCGGCAGATCCCAGCTGGGGGCGATCAGGACAACACAGAGATCTCTACTCACCAGCACATGGAAAGAGAGGGTGAGAGAAGAAGGCCTTGGGGAGCTATATTGTTTCCTTGACTCTTGATGAGTCACTCATATCACCCCATATAAACCAGTGCAAAGTTGGGGAAGCCTATATACCTTACCACCCTACCAACAAGGCCTGACCCATGCAGGGCAGTTTAAGGCCACTCAAGGCCCAAAAATCCAGATTTTGCAGTACCACATGCCCCATACTACTTGGGAATCTTTGCAGCAACACTGAAGCCCACAATTCAGAGCAGCATGCTCCTGCATTCATTATAACTCTTATCCCATTATAACCTGGGAAACGGAAATCTCTGGACTTATTTTACAAACTGGCCCATAAAGGCCTCAAGACCAAGCAGACTATAATAGTAACAACAATTATGGCTGTCATCCCAAACCCGCCAAAAATATAAAATAGGGGGAACCCCCCCCCCCCCGCCAGACTTCCACCATTGAACCCTAATATCAAGGAATCGGGTGGCATACACACAACAATGTGAACCATGAACGCCGCCACTTGCCTACTAGAGCTAATGCCTACTCAATAACTCACGCAACTTTGGCAGTGCAACACCAAATACTGCAAAAGAAAAAAAAATAAAGGAAAAAACTTGGGCTACCCCACGAGCATTAAACTACAGCGAGCCACGAGGGCTGGAAACACTGTTACGATCAGATCCATAGCTCTAGGAAACATTCAACATGGGGAAACCTAGGAAAAGCGTCCCCTCAAGGAGTATCTCTGATCATTTCACAAAACAAACAGCTGGCTCCCAAATGGGGAACAGCCCTGCACCCACCTTGCCCTCAGGCTCAGAAGGGGACAGAGACTCGGAGGTCGCTTATCCAAATGTGAATGTGTCAGACTTCTCGATGGCCAAATTTGACATGCTATTACAATCACGGCTATCAGCGGCCATAAAAGAATTTAAACAGGAAATACAGGAACTGGGCGTACGGACCAGTAAACTCGAAACCATTGCGGATCAACTTATTGAAAGCCAAGCCGAGGACAGAGCCGACATATCGGCCAACACTTCGCAACTCAAGGATTTTGAACTAAAACTAGAAGACCTTGAGAACAGGAGCCGGCGACACAATATACGCCTGAGGGGGATACCTACTGCGGTTATGGACCTGACAACTTACACTAAAGCAGTGGTATCTACCATACTCCCGACCTTCACCCAAGAACCCTGGGACATAGAAAGGGCACACCGAGCCCTGGGAGGCCCTGCAACCCCCTAACTTGCCAAAAGACGTGGTGGTGCGCTTCCTCTGGCAGCAGACCAGAGATTTGGTACTTCAAGCCGCCAGAAAAGCCCAGGCTATCATAGGCCCAGACGGAGCGGAAATCCAGATCTATGCCGACCTAGCCCCATCAACCCTGTATAAGCGACGACAGATGAAGCCGATCCTGCAAACTCTGACGTCACACCAAATAAAATATAGATGGGGGTTCCCCTTCAACCTCACCTTCCAGGTAGGCGCAAAAACATACATAGTGCGCTCAATGGAGGAAGGAAGGGATACCCTTCACCGTTTGAGACTCCTGAAAGAGGGGGAATTACTTAGCCCCCAAGGGGTTGCCGGGGCCCAAAGGCCGGCAAGAGAATGGACTGAAGTAACCCAGCCCAAACGTCAAAGATCACAGAAACAGGGGAGAGAGACACCCGATCTTGAGCTTAAGGCAGGCCCGTCATCAACCTAGGTGGTCCGCAACCGGAGGCACCACCCCCTTCACGGCACAAATCGCCCCAGGACAAAATGAAGCAAAAAGACCCAAATTACTCTTACAAGAAGGGCATACTCAGGGAGATTATAGCGAACTTTGCAACTAACTGAAAGCAGCCATGCATAGTCAAGAACTGACAAAGTCTAGACGTTACTCACCCAAATCAGGCCGGGAAGGACCCCAAGAGCACTGCCCACTGGAAAGCGGAAGATCCCAGAGACTATACCAACAATCTCAGGGAATGACCACCCTTAACAAAATTAGGCCGACCGTTTACCAGCCCGGCATTCCAATTTCCCTGATGATAGTTTTCAAGTTTATTACAATCTGGTGTTTGAACTGTTAAAGATGTTTGATCCTATGTTTTATCTAATATCTCCAATTAGTGACATGTTATATTGTCTTGTTCCAAACATTTAGGCAATTGAGCTCTAGGGCAATGACCTTAGACATTTCCGCCTATACTTGTAAACGAAGGCTTTATGCCTTCCACACCCTATTGTTTTTCTTTTATTTGTACTACCGATGCAAAGGAGGTTATGATATACCAAATACCACGCTAACTATCTATACTCTCCTTACTTCCTCCCTAGCAACTGAGAGCATACTTCAATCCACCTTGTACACCAACCACCCGCCAAACAACAAAACCCTATCTGTACCCGCAAAGATTTGGCTTATCCCACAAACAAGATTAGGCAAAGAGAGCTACCCTGGACCCGTGGCCTCCTCCTATCCGGGTGGTGAGTATATTACACTTGGAAGCCTGACTATAGACGCAAAATGTGATACCACATCATGACTGACACTGAAATAACCTTTATCACACATAACATAAGAGGGTTCGACTCGCAATTTAAAAGACTGAAGGCCTTTAATGCTTACAAGCAGTACCATCCCTCAGTACTCTTCCTACAAGAGACGCATTTTGTCAGGAACAAGATCCCTAAATATTTATCCAAACTCTATCCTACCTTCTTTGCCACTAGCCATTCCACAAAGAGGGCAGGGGCTGCAATCCTGTTGCTCCCTTTCATCCTAGACCATAAAAGATAGACCAAGATGGTCACTTTGTGCTCCTTACAGGCTCCCTATTCGGGAAGAAATTTACCCTGATCTCACTATATATGCCCCCACTCTTATGCCACAGAAAATTGTCATACGCTTACTGCAGTATATTAAATCCCATGATCTCTGGAAAATAATCCTGGGAGGGGATCTAAGTTCAGTCTTATCACCATTAGATAGATCAGGAGGGGGACGGAGCAGTCAACTCACTAAAAAGCAATCCCAAATTCTGGCAATGTTGGACGAGCTCCACCTGATAGACCTTTGGAGGGAACAACACAGAGGGGTAAGGGAGTATTCATTCTACTCCCCAGTGCACAAGACATACTCTAGAATAGATACATTTTATACAGACTCCTCCCTGCTAGACAACGTGGTGGGCTCGGGAATCCATCCATGCCCCTGGTCAGATCACTCCATGGTGAGTTGCACAATAGACTTTGGCTTTGCATTTAAAACCCCATGCTCATGTCAACGCCTCTTTTTAGGGACCACGTAGCATCTGACATAGAACTTTACTTTTCCACAAACCTATCTGCAGAGGTGGACATTGGCTGGGTTTGGGCGGCCCATAAAGCATTCATTAGGGGCACATGCATCAAACTAGCAGCAAAATACAAAAAATCCCAAAAGGCCGGAGAAAGACAGTTAAATGCAAGCCTAATGGACGTAGAAAAGCTCAACCAAAAATCTCCAACATCGGCAAACCGCAGCAAAATAGACAAGATCAGGGCTGAGCTAGACCTAATCCTCTCGGAGCAAGTAGAGAAAGCCATGAGGTGGAGAGGCCATTGATATTATACCAAAGCCAATAAACCCAGCGCCATGCTCGCTATGAAACTAAAACAAAAAGCTAACCAATCAAAAGTCTTTAAAATTAGACAACCCGCGGGAGGGATAAACTCTAGCCCTGCGCATATTCAGAAAGAATTCACAACTTTCTTTCAAAATTTATACTCGTCCCCCAACCCCCCCATAGACAACCATATAAACCAATTTCTTGGATCGGTAGATCTCCCAGTAATGTCTACCCAAGAGATGGACCATGTTAAGGCCCCAGTCACAATAGAAGAAGTCATGGAAACGATTAAATCTCTAAAACCAGGTAAAGCCCCAGGGCCGGATGGGTTCACGAGCCTATACTACAAAACATTTGCAGAACTATTAGCACACATGACGACCCTATTCAATAACATGCTAAAGGGACACAGTGTCCCCTCTGAACTAAACCAGGCTAATATGGTATTCTTTCAAAAGCAAGGGAAAGACGCCCTTCATGTACAGAACTACAGGCCAATTTCCCTCCTGAATGGGGATATCAAGATCCTAGCTAAACTTATGTCCAACAGAATCAACTCATTTCTTCCCAGACTGATCCATAAGGACCAGGTGGGGTTCGTCCCGCATAGACAAGCAGGGGATAATGTCAGGAGAATATTAAATTTAATACATCTATCTCAGCAGCGCCAAACTCCCATGTGTCTTCTAGCGTTAGACCTAGAGAAGGCCTTCGACTCAGTAGAGTGGAAGTACCTCTGGACAGTTCTCAGGAAATTTGGATTCCCTGAACAATTTATTAACCTCTTGAAAATATACTATGACAAACCCAAAGCCTGCCTCAAATTAGCGGGGGATAACCCCTCTATAATTAAAATTGAAAAGGGAACTAGACAAGGATGCCCCCTCTCCCCCCTGCTCTTCGCACTAGCAATAGAGCCTCTAGCCCAAATGATTAGATCCAAAGCGGAGATAGAGGGGGTAGAGGTGGGCATGCACCACATGAAAAGCTGCTTCTTCGCGGACGACTTGCTCTGTTCCCTAACGAACCCAACTGTATCTGTCCCAGACCTTATATCCCTCCTAGAACAATTCGGCAGAATATCTGGTCTTGGGATTAAATCTGACAAAACTGAGGCATTAGGATGCTCCCTCTCAGCTCACACACAGAACTTTTTAAAACAAAATTTCCACTTCACATGGTCAAAGTCAGCAATTAAATACCTGGGAGTTTACATTACCAACTCTATAGATTTAATTTACAAGGCCAACTATCCCCCCCTGTTCAGGAAATTGCTCTCTGAACTGTCAACATGGACTAAAGGGGGCCTGTCTTGGCTAGGTCGCATTAATGCGATCAAGATGAATCTATTGCCACGGCTTCTTTACCTCTTCAGAACCATCCCAATCCCAGCAAAAAATTGGAAATTTGCCAAAAACACATTTTTAACTTTATCTGGGAGTACAAATGCCATAGAATCTCAAAAACAGAAATGCACAAAGTATGGGGGGATTAGCATGCCCAAATCTTCATATATATTTTAAAGCCGCCCAGCTAGCATTCATACCATTGGCCCACTCACCACAGCATCATCCACTATGGATGTTTATCGAAAACAGAGCAATGACACCTTATACATGGGCCAATATCCTCTGACTGCCTGATACACCAGACAACCTGAGGAAAATGGACAACCCTTTCATAAATCTTACCCTAGAAACTTGGCGATGGGCAGCTAAAACACGACACCTTTCAGCAACACCCTCCACATTGACAGCATTGGCCCCTCACCCAAGATTCGCCCCAACGCTCACCCAGGAATCGCTTTTTTGGTGGCAAACAAGGGGATTTTTACGACTGGGATCATGGTTCCATGATAATAAAATTAAACATCCAGACAATATAAAAAATTCTCTGAACATATTTGCCTAGAGAGTACTTTAACTTTAAAAAACTATTATTTCATGTGAACTCAATAAAACGTGAATTCGGCCCCCCCAAAACAAATTGGCTGATTAAGCTTTGCGAGTCGTTCCCTCTTTGTAAAGGTATGATAAGTCTCCTATACCAGGAACTTCTACATGACAAACAGACCAGGAAACGGCATATGTTTTAGCATGGGAACAAGACCTGGGGCATGAGAGAGATGAGGGCTCGTGGACATCCTCATGGGCTAATTTATCTAAAGGCGCACTTAACTTCAGTTTACTAGAAACCTCACTCAAAGTTCTCCATAGAACATTCATAACTCCGGACAGGCAACATAAATGGAACAACAAAGTGAGCCCCAGGTGCTTTAGAGGTTGCCAGGATTCGGGCTCCTTCATCCACATTTGGTGGACTTGCGCTATGGCAAGAGCCATGTGGGAGGAGGTCTTTGACTTGGCATCCACAATAACCCTTGCCCACATTGACAGAGACCCAGAGATCGCACTCTTGGGGTCCAGATGCCCCCTTCTCTCAGGGCCCCAAAATGCACTACTGCAATTCATGATGCTAGCGGCCAAAAGCCATTTAGGAAAACAATGGAAAAGCAACGCCCTCAGCCTTCAGCCTTCAGGCCATCATCAACAAACGTAACTTTATAGCCACCAACGAACGATTATCACATCTATTAGCTGACGCAATGCCCACATTCCTTGATATATGGAGCCCCTGGCTACACTCCCCTCATAGCTTAAGGGGATTAACGACAATTGACGTTATGACTAAGGCTTCCCCGGATGGGAGGAGGGCCATGGCGCCTTGAACATAACAAATCCATCCGGCGGGACAAGATCAGGTGAGGTGGCGGCGTGGATCGAGTGCAAAATCTCAGGTATTGGTAATACCCCCCCTTCTCCCCCTCCTTATATCATTCCCTTACCCAATTAAATAATCCTGACCCCACCTTAATATCCCCCCCCCCCCCACCACCACCACCTAAATTAAGAAAGAAATCCTCGACCCTCTAAAGGGAAGGGGATACAAGATACTTAATTCGCAACAATAAATGACTAAGGAAGATGTACCCAAATCCCCAATAAACTCAGAAAATCCCTATTAGGCGGAGGGAAGAGTACTCCACAAAAGCACTGCATGGCACCACGGCTATGAGATTTAAGGTTACTAGACAAATACTGTAAATTGCATTTCATCTTGTTAAGAAATATGTACTGTTTTGTGCTTGCTTTGTTTGCCTAATAAAAACTTGATTGAGAAAAAAATATATATATATACATAAACTATAAAGGGTGGTATTAGACAAATTTAGGTGTGGTAATGGTTTTAAAATAACTATTTAAAAAAAATGAAAAGATATGAATGCAAAATGGGAGCTTTTTACCACTACACCATATTTCTGTACAATAAAGATTGAGTATAGACATCTATAATGCTAAAATGAATAAGTGTGACAATCACAGTCTCCATCTAATTTCTATGCAGTTCCCTGGGGCAAGGCTTCGGGGACTATACAAACAATAACTAAAAATGACAGTACATAAGTAAGTGCATGACCAATTTAAATAACTCTTCCTTATGATTTTTAGTCCTGGTGCACAGCAGGTCTGAGGAATTCCATGTTCCTTTACATTGCATATTTTCTATGATGCAAGTTACCTTTTTGTATACCAGTTCTTTGTTGATCACTTGTTACAAAAAGTAATATACTTTAGATGTTTGATTACAAAATGTTGACCTCTGATGTGACTTTAAATGGGTTTTGAATAATTTAAACCCTATAGTATCTTGCAAAAAACACCCTGGACCCATTGATATGAATTCAGTTTTGAATCATTCCAGCAACAGATATTTTAACTCTGGGTTAAAGCATTCCAAAGAAATAATCGCTTCCCTAGTCCAAAATTGCAGGATTGGCTTTTCTGTGTGAAATCTGCAGCAAAACTCATCAAAACTTTTTCCCTGCTTTCTGAACTCTGATATTGAAAACAGATCTTTCATGAGTCTCATTTATTTTTGGTATACTTCAAGACACCAATCTTGGCATCACTACTTCAAAGTCTTTACTGTGATCCTCTTTCATGCTGAAAACTGTTATCTGTGTTCATTTCTTCTGCCTGGGAAACTTTTAACAACAAACTAGCAATGCCTTTATTGAACTGCTCTGTGTGTCTGATGCCTCCAAGTATAATATGAACAGCTAGCTGACGGGTTTCCATATTCTGCTCTAGATTTCCAGCAATTGTCAGTCTGAGTTTTGACATATTGTACAAGGAAATATGTTGCACCTGCCAGAATTGCATAAATATAATATTTTGTTCCGTCAGCGCACCAGACTCAAAAGTTAACTCTCATGAAACTAGATTACATTGCTATGGAAAAATGTATCAGAATTCTTCTGCTCAAAAGACTAGAGATTGGTTAAACAGTACTTTATGCATTTTGCAATATCTTAATTATTGTGAAACAGTAAATTCAGAAATGAAAAGTACACACATATATATGAATACAATTGCAGTTGGTTGTATTTAACAATTTTGAGTGGAAATGAACTTGAAAGTGGGCATGAAATATGGGAATTGAAAGCATAAATTATCTATGTAGAACCTCCTTCTCGCTAACATTTTTTACCTCGGATCATTAATTATCTCTCATAGTGGGTTGTGATAAGATGAACATGCCTATATGTTATATATTATCTGTATCACCTCCCTCTGTGAGAAGTAGCATATTTTTCTGTGTATAAGATGCCAACATGTATAAGACGACCCCTATTTTTTGAGCCCAAAATTAATAAATAAATTTGCAATCATGGTGGAATCTTTAGGCAAAAAATAGTTTCATATAAACATTTAACTAGGTTATTTAATAATTTTCTGACATTTTTATAGACTAGTGCTCAAAAAACTGTTAATGCAGTGTATTTTAACATTTCTTATCAGTAGTATTAAAATGTATCACACATACACCAGTTTTGTTTGGTATGTTTTTTTACTGCAACAGTATCTGCAATCTTATCCAAAAGGTATACCTATATACAGCTTCATCAAACATCACACATGTATTATCAGATGTACCTCTGCAAATGCATTTACATGGACTCACACACCTAGATGGTGTATATATTAGATGAAGCTCTGCACATGTGTGTACATGGACACATACCTAGATGGTGTACTGTATATAAAATACACAAACATAATGAACACACAGCTAATATATGGCTACATTTTTCCCTAACACAGAGCCAGTATGAGGAGCCCGCCTCTCCCACCACATCCGCCGGTTCTCATCATCAGCTCTTTCCTGCCTGCTCTGTTCCTGCAACTCCTCCTCCACTCCTGTTACAGTAATGGCTCCACAGTGACAGCGACATCTAGCGGCCACTTGCAGTATTGCTGCTGGCTTGGCTGTGCTGTATTCCGTGTACAAGACGACCCCCCCTATTTTAAACTTCAAAATTTTGGCAAAAAATATATTGTTATACACGGAAAAATACGGACACTTTAGAAATAGAGTTAGAGAGAGGTCTTTTATTTATAATTTCTGCTTAAAATTCCTAATTTTCAAGCACAACTATCTAACACTTCCACTCATTTTTTGTTAGCTGTAATTATTTTTGTTTGTATTCTTCCTGTTTATTTAAGTTAGTGAGTTCAATTTGAAATTAAAATATCATAATGCAGAAAAAGTAGAAAGCAAGGAGAGTAAACTGTATCAAATCTGGAGATAGATGTTTATGAACATTTTTGCATAAACATCTGTCGATACATTTATCTACAGCAACATAGATCTTAACTGCAGATAAAAACAAATACACCTGTCAATTGCTGAATTATTAATTTTCTTTTAAATGATTGGCTTGATGAACACACACCCACCCCTACCTGACCAGGCATCCTCTCTATTTTGTATATTTTAACAGGTCATGAAAAGTTTGTGTTAACTTAATGTTATTTTTAACAACCTTTAGTCACTTGAAAAAAAATGCTTTGTGACCACAGCATTCCTTTAATGTGATCTAACCCTAACATATGAAGTATACTTCCAGGGAGATATGTATTTATACACATACTAAGTAAGCCAAGGTATCGGGTGTAAATCTGAAGCGCCAACAGACAGCTTGACCTAAGCATAAGTGACTAGGTACGCGTAAATAATCTCAAACTCCAACCATAATAATAAAATGACAGACACCAATATGGGGATAAAACAGGCCACAGCTTTTATTATACAAAACAGTGAAACCACAGAGGTGATTGCCCATCCCCATAAATGGAGGACAACACTTCAGAGGCCTCCAGGAACCCTGTGCCCAGGAGACATCAGGACCAATCATGATCTTGTACCATCACCATAAAGGCTCCACCCTACAGTGAGCACTCCCCATTGAACTCCCCAGCTGTGACAATATAAAGATAAAATAACACAAAACAAGGAGGGATGGAGGGATGTTCAACATGTGTTCCTGTCTGGGTAACTGACAGGAGTGGGAAACTTCACTTCTGTTATCCTGAAACTGGTCCCCTCAAATCAATCCAATCAATCTATCCAATTACTCCCCTGCACTAGCTCCCCAGGGGCTTCCTAGAGGTGAGCCTTTTATGTTGATGGGTAAACTTGCAGCAAGACAGCAAATAATATAGTTGAGGTCAAAGATAGGGGGTAAATAAAGTAAAAGGATAGAAGAAAGGGTGAAAGTAGAGGAACAGGATAAGTAATCATTCTAGGTACTTGAGAGTAAAACGTTCTTAGGCCTAAGGCTATATTACCTCTACACACCATGCTTTGATCATAAGCTAATCAAGTGGCTAAACACACAATGCTTATGTGATTGTATGTTGCACACTGTCCCTGCCACGCTGCTGAGATTGATGTAATTTAAGGGCCACAGGCTATTTAAAGCCTTAAACTGTGTCCAATTCACAATAATAAGTGCAGATAATTTAATGTAAGTGGCACTTTTGCTGTTCTATTTCCTTTGTGTATGCCTTTGCTCACTAAAACTTTTTATTCAATAAAATAAGCAGTGTGAAGGTTTGTAGGTAATTTAGCATGTTGCTATATTAAACCTCTGCTCTCAAATACCTAAGTATATGATTATGTTCTTTGAATAATTCTCAACAACGTATAAAGGAGATTGCACACTAAAAACTACTAAGTATTCAATTTGTACTACTTTTTAATAACATATTGACATTTTAAATATTGCTTAGTGATGTCGTTTTTAGGTAAAATAAGTTTCAAGAAGGTATAATAGACAGCTATACCAATTTTATCAAACTTTTACCTCTCTTTATTTGACTAGAACTGCTATGTAACTGAACTATGGAACTGAATATGTACTTGTAAGTGTTGGAATAAATCAAAGCTAAAGTAGAAAATGCTATCACACTGTGACCCTAATTGCTGGCAGAGTCTTAAATTATATCAGCAGACTATCATTTGTACATTCTGAATATGGAATCATATAGGGAAAATAGTAAAATATTATCATTATTGTATTTATTTAGCATGTAAACATGTAGAGCAAGTTCTTTTTGGTCCTGAAGTTCATAATACAAACCAGGATTTCATGATTGTGTTGCATTGCACAGATGAGTCAGTCAATGAATTAGCAATTGAGATCCACTCTCCTGTGCACATCCAGGAAATCCTGAAATTGGATGCTGAAAACAGGCCAGAATGTATCTGCTGTGCACAGGTGAGACAACAGTAATGATGGAGGCAGTGACTGGCTCACATGTGCACAGCAGGGACATCCTCAAATCCTACCTTTGTCTGATACTTGACGATAAGCAACTGCCCCATAGTAGGTGATATTTATCCTGTGTTTGATACTCCACGATAAATACCACCTACTTTTGCCAATGCTAGTCTTGAGGTGTCAGACAAAGGCACGATTTAAGGAGGCTAATGTTCAGGGAGGTGCAATACGTACACTAGTTTGAACACTGCTTGTTCCAGTGGAAGATAACAAAGAGAGAGAAAGAACAGAAACTGGATTGAACAAATCGTGGGAATGAACTGTGAGTGTTGAGACAGATTCTGATCACAGAGAGTGTTATTTAAACTTATGTTTCAATACCCAGTGCCAGATCTACAATTTTGGAGCCCCTAGGCAGTGAAGTGGAGAGGCCCTTGCAAATGAGGTGCAATTTTTGCCCTGTCTGTGCATTAAAGTTGCTTTTCCTGTTGCAAACCTCTTGTTCTAGGTTGTTACCCCCTAGTAGCCAGTCTAGGAACTGCAGCATTTTGGGGGGTTTTAAGCCAGGAACCATTTTTTTTAAAGGGGCGCCCTGCCACAGGGAAGGCTGCCTAGATGAGTACACAGCATATGTTTTTTACAGAAGTTTTTAGTTAGTGAACTTCTATCTAAAAGCAAGGTCTTTACTAACTGAAAACTTCTGTAAAAAAATATACTCTGTGCTTATATAGAGCTCTATTCAATTGGCTGAATCACAATTTAATAAGGCTGTATGTGTATTTTAGACAAATAAGTCTTTTCTTCTCTTTAAATTTATGCGTTTTGTATTAAAGACATGGCATACAACTAAAAAAGTATATTCTGTATTTAACATTTTAACAATATTTACTAAATATAGTTCACCTTGTTACTTTATAAGTTCAGACAGCCCAGCAGACACAGACATTTAATGATCCATTGATAAAAAGCACATATTCCAACTAATTTAATCTTCAACATTATCTGACCTTGATAGATACATCCCTAAAATTGAATGTAGCACACTGAAAAATAGTTTTGCCTATAAAAAGAAGTAAAACCAGTGCTTGCATGTTATAGCTCAAAAGTCTGGTTTAAGTTAAAATGCATGAAAGTTAAATTAAAGATTAAAGTATTAATGTAAAAGTTGTAAAATGTTATGCATCTTTATGTGTGGTATAAAGTTAGCATTTTATATTCCAGTTTACTGAAGATTGCTGCAAGGTTTCTAATATAAACCAGTGGCGAAGTGCAAACAAGGATGTGACTGCAATTATGAAGCCCATTTCACAGTTAAGATCTTTGTGCCTCAAGACTTACTTTAACATAAAATGCTTATACAACAAATAATAAATCATCCTCTCATTCTACACTTTTATTTCTTGGTCGTTTATTTTAAACAGCAGTACAAGTTCAGGCCATCTAACCTGAGCTGGAGCTTAGTGTCCTAACTGTAGTTTAATGTATATGGCAGGTATCATAACATTCTTTTATGTATGGTATTTGGATTCTTAAAGGAACACAGAAAATCTTCCACTTATAATTTAAAATGATAATTAACAGCAAACACTTAATCAATTAAATGTTATTAAAAATGCAGTTTCTTGCAGTAATCTTATATTGATATTTATGATTTTTTTTTCTGTCATTACGAATTCTGATGTATTTATCTTTATGCTAGTGTGCAATCCATACTAATCATTTCTAATGGCAACTGAAATGATTGGTTGTTGTTCTCATTTAAAAAGTATTACCTAACATAGAGCTATGCCTGTGAAGACCCAGAGGGAATAATTAGCAATGATTAGCAATGATTATGATCCAGCACAAAAACAATAAAAAGGGCTAAAGGGGATGATCACAAAAGTTGATTGGCAGAAAAAACATATAATGGGTATTTACTGTAATAAAATGCTATATTTTAACTGATAAATTATTTCTTATTACATTTAGTTTTAAGTTATACTATGTTTGGAATATTAGCTGTGTCCTTTAAATTCAACATGTTCTGTCAAGCATATAAATTAGAGTAGTTTTCAATTGCAGTCCTAGGTTCTGTGCAGGCCCTCTGAGTTTATTTGCTCAGTGACAATGAAGGATAAGAAGAACCTACCACTTTAAATGTCACTATTATGGTAGGGTTAACAGTTATAAAGAGTTTGTTGAGGAATTTGTATGTTGTTAAAATGTACTTTATTGTGTCACATGAAGAATCACTCTGTAAGGTAATGACCTGGATCTCCGGTGGTCCTCATACGCATTGGAAGTTAACCAGCCGATCCCCAGGAAAAATTCACGGTAACCAGACAAATGTTGAGAACCACTGAATTAGAGTAATCTAATATTCTTTTTTTTTAGCCTGCAGCTTAGAAATCTTTTTGGGGACTTGAGAAGCAAATGCTACTGTTAACACCAGTCTCCAAAAATATGCTTTATTGGACATTGGCATGCAAATGAACACTCTTTGCGAATCATTTTGCTTATATGCACTTTAAAAGGCAAGTTCTATTTAAAATTATTTTTTTCTATATTAAAGTGCACTCTTAGAAAAGATTAAAATACAACTGTAGTTAAAAAAAACAAAACACAAGTATGTACCAAAGTAACAATATTAGCAGGTGTGTAAGTCTGGACATGAAAACATTTTTTTGTGATGACTCTGTTTATGAGTCAATAATCAATGTTGTGTTTATTACATCCCGAGGAATGCATGATGGAGGTGTTTGTTTATTGCTATCAGTGAAGGGATGGCTGGCCCAGAAGCACATCTGTGTATCATATGATGTAACCATAGCTATCCTGAAATGTAAATGCCCCTCACATGCACACCTTCCACCAGTTTATCATTAATGCCTCCAGGGTCCTACAAAGGCATAAAAATACATTGTTTTAAGAACTACCCATATGATTTTGTTTCTGCTTACTTATACTCCTGTTGTTGTTTAGTCATACAGTAGTTTCCCACTCTCTGTGACTCTATGGACCGCTGCACGCCAGTCGTATTGATTGCTTGGATTTTATTGCGATCCAAGGGACTATAAGCAGTTTTCTCCAACACCAAAATTCAAAGGCATCAGCCTGCTTTATGGTCCAATTGTCACATCCGTATGTTATTACTGGAAATACTATGGTTCTAACTAGGCAGACCTTTATTGATAGTGCAATCTCTTTACTTTTAGTCAGTCTCAAAGTTTTCAAACATTTATATATATATATATATATATATATATATATATATATATATATATATCCATTCGCTGTGTAGTGGTCTTTTAACTATCTATATAAATGTTATGCACCTAGTTTGTCACATACTCTTCCATATTTGTTGAGAGAACAAGCTGGACTTTGCAGTTCCATTTCTGTCTCTGACATTCAGAATGCTGAGCTGATTGGTCCAAATGCTCAAACAACAGTCAAACTGCAGCTGCAGTTGAAACATGTGACAGTTACATTCATTTTTCTATGTTCTATATTTGAACATCTATAAAAGTACTGTTTTGTGAAATAGTAACTTGTCCTTTAAAGAAAATTTCCCTTTAATTTCCCTTTAATATTAATTAGTTTTAATTTTCTGCAGGTCTGCTATGTAACTAATTTTTAAAGCACAGCTAAACAATTTCCTGTCAGCCATTTTGACCTTTAGCATTTTATCTGTTCCAGTCAATTTGCTGGCCTGGCATTGGGTTTCTAGTTGTGGCTGTTTAGCTGGATAAAAGCAAACCTCAGAGGTAGAGATAAGCTGCGCTCCAGAGGTGATCACAGTTTAAATGTGGAAGTAGACATAAATACTGGTTACAGCTCTCCACAAAGTAGATATGCACAATACCAGAGGATTTTCTGTGACATATTTCGTTTTTCTTTGATAAGCACTCTGGGGATTAGCAGGCTTCTTATCTTCAGGTATTTCCTGGCAATGGAAAGCAATGCCCTTAGGTAGGTCACACGATGCTGAACAATAGCAGAATAGCATGTCAATCTGTATCTATACCTTACACATTTTTATAACCCGAAGAAACTACCTTCACTGCCTGAGGTGCAACACTCAGCATTAGTAAGGCTGCTGGAATTTGATGATTTGTTACGCCTTAGGAAAAATATATTTTGACTATTTGGTGCACTGCTTTAGCAATCCATGCGTTCAGCAGTAATTTATTTCAAGTGTACTTACAAGGGCCGCAGTATATTTCTCAATATGCCTGGTGATTGCATAGAGGATATAAATTCCACTACCAGGTGGCTTTTAGAGATCTCTCTGTGAGTTTATTCAGGAAATAAAGCATGAAAAAGGTTGTAAAATATTTGACATGTTTTACTCACCATCATCTGCAAAGATTCTCTGTATTCATTTTCTTTCCAGAGCTCATAAGAACAACATTATTCAACGTTTCTAGGATTTCCCAATTGATGTTGTTCCAGTATATGATGCACAAAAGCAGATGGGCTCTGCCGCATTCACATTATATTTGATTTTTGGCACACAGAAAGTAGCTTGTTATGTACAGCAAAACTTGTGCTGTATATACTGTATACTGTTGTGCTCAAAATAACACAACTAATACACAGTGTTTACAGAATTAATTTGCAACATAACAAAGCTGTCAGCTGAATTGCTAAGCACATATATATGAAAGAGAAATATAACTCCAAATAGACATCACATGCTGCGTGGGATTCATAAAAGGTATAAAACAGATTTCGATCAAAATCAGTATATATTTATAGATAGATATAAATATATACTGGCCTCTCACAACTAACAGATTCTTCTACTCATCATGCTGCACATTCTCTTGACCTTATCTTCACCAATCTCAGCACAACCTCCCAGTCATCCGTCCACTCCCTCTATCTGACCATCACTTCCTTACCTTCAACCTCACCACATCCTCCTCTCACCACCCCTCTCCAACCCCTGCCACCATCACAAACAGAAACCTGCTAGCACTTGACCCAGCTCTCCACTACAATCACGCATTTCAGCAGATTTCCTCTACTACAAATTTATGTTACGCTCCTATTCCTCTGCCCTTAACCTGGCCAAACAGCAGTACTTTACAACACTAATATCAACTCTGTCCTCTGAACTTCAAGAGTCTGTTTGCTAATTTCAATGCTCTCCTCTGCCCACCACCTCCGCTCATCCCTTCCGCTCTCACAGCTAAAGACTTTGCCAACCATTTTAATCATAAAATTCAAAACATCCGCAATAAACTCTTATCTCATAGTGGTTTACACAGTCCACCCTCTCAACTAACCAACAACACCAAGTCTTCTCCCTTAACCAATCCCACTGCCACTTTAAACTGCTTTGATCCGGCTACAGAGGACAAAGTCTCCAAACTGCTATCATTCACTCTCCTCACTACCTGTCCTCAGGATCCTATTCCATCTCAGCTCATAACTCCACTCTCTACCCCACTAATCTCAGCTCTTACACATATTTTCAACCTCTCCCTAAATATTGGCATGTTTCCATCTTCTCTAAAATATGCCATAGTTATATCCACCCTCAAAAAACACTCATCTGACTCTGACATTGCATCTAACTAACGCCCTATCTCTCTGCTTCCCCTGGCTTCCAAACTGCTGGAGCAGCTTGTCTATAACCACCTTACCAGCTTTATTTCCTCTAACTCCCTTCTTGACACCTTCCAGTCCAGCTTTCGGCCCCAACACTCCACTGAGACAGCTCTCACTAAAGTCACCAATGACCTGCTTACTGCTTGGTCAAAAGGTCACTTTTCAATTCTTCTTCTTCTAGATCTCCCTGCTGCCTTTGACACTGTCGACCATCCACTTCTACTCCATATCCTCTTCTCCCTCGGTATTCGAGACACTGCTCTTTCTTGGTTCTCATCATACATACAAAATCGATCATTCAGTATCTCCTTCTCCGACACCTCTTCTTCTCCTCACCCCCTGTCTGTTGGCGTACCCCAAGGATCAGTCCTAGGCCCCCTCCACTTCTCCATCTACACATCCTCACTTGGTACCCTAATAAACTATTTTGGGCTTCCGTATCATCTCTATGCAGATGACACCCAAATCTACCTCTCAGCACCAGATCTATCCCCCTTTCTTCTAACACACGTCTCCAACTGCATCTCTAGTATATCCTCTTGTATGTCCACCCACCATCTCAAACTCAACATGTCTAAAACTGAACTCCTAATCTTCCCTCCCTCTCCAACAGGGTCAATTCCTCACATCTCTCTCACTGTCAACAACGACATCATCACCCATTGTCTTGGAGTTCTACTAGACCCTGCTTTGTCTTTCATCCCTCACATACAATCACTAACTAAATCTTGTCTTCTCCATCTAAAAAACATCTTCAGAATTTGTCACTATCTTACACAAGACGCAACTAAAATCCTAATACACTTTCTCGTCATCTCTCGACTAGACTACTGCAACTCTTTTCTTGTTGGCCTACCCACCACCTGACTCTCTCCACTTCAATCCATTATGAATTCCTCTGCTAGACTCATGTACCATACACAACGTTCAGTGTCAGCATCACCTCTCTGTCAATCACTCCACTGGCTTCTCTTAGCCTCAAGAATAACATTTTAAATCATGACCCTAACTTACAAAGACCCCAACAATAACGCTTCCCCATACATCTCTGCTCTCATCTCCAAATACTCCCCCACCCGCCCTCTTCGTTCTGCTAATGACCTTCTTATTTCTACAACTCTTGTCACCTCATCTCACTCCTGCTTTCAGGACTTTTCTCATGCTGCCCCTAGTCTCTGGAACTCCTTGCCTCGCTCAACCAGATTATCCTCTTTCCTTAAAACATTTAAAACCTCACTTAAAACGTATCTCTTTAAAGAAGCGTATCACCTTCCACCCTAACATGCTTATCGCCTCTCTCTCCCTCTTTTACCACTCACTATACCTTAGATTGTAAGTCTGAGAGTTTCTATCCTAAGTACTTTGGGAATGCGCCATGGACATTGGATTCCTAGCTCAAAGACGGGGCCCTCCTTGCTTTGCTATATGTTAATTTGAATTTATCTTTGGTCTGAACTTAACTTATGTACAGCGCTACAGAATATGTTGGCGCGTAATAAATGAACTATAGATGGATAGATATTTGAATAAAATGAGTCTAAGAGTATAATTATGCCAGGAAAATCTAATAAAGCTAGCTTTTAACTAGAAAGCAGTTTTAATACCTCTGCTGGTCTATTGAGGCATCCATGATAAGTTGGTAACACTGCATGTGTGAAAGGGCGCATCTTAATTTCTTCAGGACAAAGAAGTGAGCCTTTCAAGTTATCTGCTTCTGATCATGTACTGGGAAAGAGGTTGGTGTTCAGTAGATAAGTACATGCTCTCAAGTTCAGAAAGTAACCCAGACAAGATGACATTTTCTATACATCAAAGGTGCAAAAGTAAGGTTTTCTTTAAAATTGATGTAATGTTTATGTGTTACACAGTTGCTAATGTTGTTTGTCTATTACAAATGGGAGATTTTTTTAAAGCTTTAGTTTTATTATCAACTTTATTAGCTAATATTGGAATTTAACTATATTTGCTTTTTTAGTATTTTCACTAGTATGCAAATACAGTGGTACCTTGGTTCTCAACCTTAATCCGTTCCGGACGACAGGTTGAGTACCAAACTTCCATAAGGAGTAATGTAAATTGGTTTTAGCAAACGCAATGAGTACCAAAGTAGCGCAATGAGTATCAAAGTTTTTTGCTCATCCAGACAGATTGAGTATTGAAAATGTTGAGTTCCAAGGAGTTTGAGAACCAAGGTACCACTGTAGTATAAAGGATTGTCATCTAGCATGCATTTAAATTTGGTGGCTTTGCAAATTTCTAGGCTTTTTCACGAGAAAGCAAAAAAACAAAATAGAGGTGCTCAATCAGAGAAAGAACTAACCTTAATTGGTAGTTCTATGGACATGATTAACCCACTCTGAGAGCAAACTCTTTTTATCTTTTTCATGAGAAACAAATTATCAAAAAGGTTAGTGGAAATTAAAGGGATATGGAAGGTTTCTGGATCTTCTTAGGTATATAATATACTTGTGTATCTATTTACTTTTATGTACTTTATTTTATTAAAAAGTGTTTATAAGCTCTATTTTTGCCGCCTAAAATCAAACAAATATTACCTGCTTGAGTTGACAGAGTGCAGCTCATGAAAACAGACTCTGTAGCACTGGCTGTGCTGTGTCTCATACTAAACAATCATTGACCATCTCTCGTCAACCTTCTTCAACATGCTGTTGAGATGTGGTAACTGATTGGCTAGGACACTTCACATCCAGCCCTACAGAGTCTGAGTCTGCATACACAGCAGTGTAGATCTATACAGGGACTATTTGTTTGGTTAAATTATTTCAACAATAGAATTTCATAACTCAACTGCCGGTGAGCTCTGACCAGTGGCGTAGTTAGAGCTTTTGCCGCCTGGGGCTACCCTGGCGATTCAAACTCAGGGGCAGCCCCAGGTGGCAAAAGCGCACACACAGACACACACACTCACAGACTTACAGACACACACACTAACAGACACACACTCACTCACAGACACATACAGACTTACACTCACTCATAGACACACACTCACTCACAGACACACTTACACAGACACACTTATAGACACGCACTCACTCACTCACACTCAGACACACACAATCACAGCACATACACTCACACAGACACACCCTGACAGACACACACACTCAGACACACACTCACTCACACAGACACACACTCACAGACATCCTCACACAGATACACACTCACAAAAACACACACTCACGCAGACACACATACACTCACACAGACCCGCACACACTCACAGACACAGACACTCACTCAAAGACACACACATACACTCACACAGACACACTCATACAGACACACTCACAGACCCACACTCACAGACTTACACGCACTCACTTACACAGACACTCTCACAGACACACATACACTCACACAGACACACTCATATAGACACACTCATCCAAGCACACTCACAGACACAGACTCACTCACAGACTTACACACACTCAATTACACACATACACTCACACCGACACACTCATACAGACACTCATAGAAGCACACTCACAATCACAGACACATACACTCACAAACTTACACACACACAGGCACACACTGACACAGACACAAGCACTCACAGACACACACACACACAGAGGCACACACACACATGCGCAGAGGCACACGCACGCACACGCGCAGGGGCGGCATCAGCCGTTACTGACCAGCGTTCGCTGCAGCTCGTGCCGCCCCCAAGGATGTTGCGCCCAGGGCAATCTGCCCCCCGAGCCCCTCCCTTCCTACGACAATGGCTCTGACACACACTTATAAGAGTGTTTTGAAAGGAAGTTTGATTATTCACTAATTACAGTGTTACTTTTTTCATATTTTTAAAGGAATTAGATGTATTATAATCTTAATTTTAAAGGGTGTTGCAGGCAAGGTTCCTGTTTTGCTCTACCTCTTGTATTCAGTACTTGCAGACAAAACATAGGTACAATCTCTTTCTGCTGAAGTCACTGAATAAACTAGTTTCATAAATGGTCTCTTGTAATATGAAACATTCTGAATTCTCCTCTTGGCCTTGAAGTAAACCGTTTAAGTAATGAGCAAAAATATAAAGAATTCATACACGAGTAGACAACTCCCTCTGACAGATGTCAGTAGCTCTAGTCCCATAAAAGCTTTGTTTGTATCACTCCTCTAACTCCAATTTGCAAATATTTCAGTGAAATTATTATGATCAAATCTAGGCAAACATTGTAGTAACTGTAAAATAATACTATAAAAATATATGGCATAGCTCCTGCAATCAGTGTAATAATGCCAGCATTTAGAAAGCTTTACAAAACACAGTTATTAAAAATATATTTTTATTTTTATATGTAAAGACTTCCCAAATGAATGAGTTGTGAATGATTAATTTCAGTTAAAACTTATTATGCAATTAGAAGCTGTAATTTGCAGTCAGTAGGAGGATTTAAATGAAAACTGCTGATTCACCATGTTCCTGCATCCAAAGAAAAACATGATAATTGAAAATCCCACTTAGATTGAATAACAATTTTATGCAAATCATTTTTCCTAAAAATGGCTGTAAATCAGTACATAAAAATATGTGAATTGCCTTGTAGAACTTGAAATAATTCTAGTTTCCTGTTTTTCTGCAAAAACAAATTCACATCCCAAAACAATATGTCCAGTGTGAGCGAGTACAAGCAATGCTAGATGAGATCATTAGATTGTTGTCTACATTAATAACCGTTTTTGAAATGTTTTTAAAAAGCTTATCTTGACAGCCTTGGAATGTCGGCCTTGAGGTATAGGGATACTGATGTGTTATGTATAGTATTAATGAAAAGCTAAAAAAAGATTGAGATAGAGTTATGGTTTAGAAATACAATTTTTCAAGAGACAATGATTTACCGTATTTAGAATTGTAGGTTGCTGGAGTTGGTGGTAAAAATAATAAACTTGATTTTGTATTGACAAGGAATAAAATAATAAAGAAAAAAATATAGATTTTGTCAACCTTAGATGGATCAATGGATTTTTAGAAAGATAGAGATAAAATTCAGCTGAAAAAATGCTGAACCATAACAATACTGGCAGCTTTAAGAAACCTCAAAATAAAATTAACATTTCATATGATTGCTTACATTGGCAACTTATATGACCACACAAGTACACTATATGTGCTCTCCACCACTAGATAGAAAAAGTATACTGAAAAGGTATTTTCATTTTGAAAATTGATGCTGAATTGATGGAGTTATGATCTGGAAGTCAGGCTATTTCAGTGAGCTGCCTCTGCCTAAATGAGTAACGAGTAATGAGCTTTCAGCGATTGAATCAAGCAGTGACTGAGTTATTGTAACAACTTTACTATATTCTAGCAGATAGTGCAATGGCTGGTTAAATAGTTTGGTAAGTAATGCAGTTGCCTGTGGAGCTAAAGGTCTTGAGTTCAATTCTCCCCAAAGACCGATATTATTGTTTACTGTTTTAAAAATCAGAAATATGTTCTTTAGGTTATACTGTCATGATCCACTTACCACCCTTTAAACTCACATCATGACTCCTATTAGGACTGTCTCCTGGGCATATATGGTTGTGGGATGGGGAAACTGTTCCTTTTCTGACTCACCTGTGTAGGGTCTGGGATCATTAGTTGTTTTAGCTATTTAATATGTTTTTATGTTATACTGATTACCCTATGTATGTTAATTATTGTATGTTATGTTGCTTCTCAATGTGTGTTTGACTTATGTTAGATTCTGTATGCTGCATATTCGATTCATGAAGCGGTAGCTGATTTAGAATGTGATGATGTAATCTGTAATTGACATGTTGGAAGGCTGTGATGCTTGATGCATAATAAATGTGTATCTGTTATGAAGTTTCACCGCAAAAAAAGCATTTCCAGCATCACATATCCAGATTAAGTATTCTGTATGCTGATCAGTGTGCTCACATTATTAAATGCTTCATCCAAGGAAGAGGATTTTAGAGACATCTGCTGCCTTGTTGAAGGGATCAGAAGAACCCGAAAGATCTGCTGGGTAGGTTTGGTCATAACAGTCTTATAAGGCCCGACAGAAGAAAGCAGATTGTAACATATATAATAAAGCATATGCCAGTATAAATATGAATATCGTTAAAAATGATTAGTTTAAGTTTTACACATACTTTTTAAAGCAGAGTGTGTTGGTCTGGTGGAAAGTGAGTTTCATAAAACATTTTTCATTAGTAAATCATTAACTAAGCTAAAATGACAATATCTAAGTCAATTCTTGATCAATTTTAAAAATGTAAACACATTTTCCACATGATTTTCCACTTTGACAAAGAACAAATTTTGTTTTTCAAAAGCATTGTACTTCTGCTCGTCCTTCGAGGCATCCATGATACATACGTTAGTGAAGATTATGTATGTGAGAGGGGGATTTATGTTTATGCAGGAGCATGGTTTGCAGATTGGTTTGGCTCACATCAGACCTAAATGGTCAAACATTTAGTGTCTCCATCTCCGGCACCAATTCTTCACCTCGCCCTGTTGGTTGGCTTACCCCAAGGTTCAGTCCTAGGCCCCCTCCGCTTCTCCATCTATACATCCTCACTTGGAATCCTAATAAATATTTCGGCTTTCAGTATCATCTCTATGCAGATGACTCTCAAATATACCTCTCAGCACCAGATCTATCCCCCTCTCTTCTAGCACGAGTTTCCAACTATCTCTCTAGCATATCCTCCGGGATGTCTGCCCAAAATATATATGCAAGCTAAATCAATAGGACAAGCTTAGGTGAATTGTGCTTAAAAAGAAGAGCTGATTCATATACTCAATGTATCCACAATATAAATACAAATTATACATGAATATAACCATGTGTAATGTAAAAAATATGTCTGTATACAAAGACATATTATAGGTCCACCCTGAACTTGTGTATACAAAGTACCAAGCGGTGTAAAGGGCCACAAGTAAATACAGAAAAAATAATAATAATATCCCAAAAATGTATAAATAAGTGATAAATGATGACACCGATTTCCTGGCCCAACTCAGGAAATTCCTAATATTCCCCGCTCACTGCCATTCAATTCCTTCACCGATCAAACCCAATACCCCCTTCCCCGACCACCCCCTATCATTCAACTAAATTACCATGTGGGTCTATTGAGACCCCCATGACATCTCAAATATTAACCTCATGCCACAGGGGTCTTTAAAGAACTTCCATGGCACCTTCATTTTAACTCCCACCATGGGGTCTATAAATAATCTCCCCATGTTGGGAGTTAAAATAAAGGTGCCATGGAAGGTGCCAAGAATATATTTCAGTGAAAAAATTGTGCTTCCCCCTGTGTCCCTCTTGTGCCCTCTGTGTCCCCCTCTCTCTCCGTGTCTCTTCTCCCCTCTCCCTTCCCTGTGTCTCTTCTCCCCTCTCCCTTCCCTGTGTCTCTTCCCCCCTCCCTTATCACCCTCCTCAACCCCACTCCTCAACCTCCCACCTCATCCTTAACCTCCCTCCTCATCCTTAACCTCCCTCCTCATGCTCAACCTCCCTCCTCATCCTCAACCTCCCTCCTCATCCTCAACCCCCTCCTCAACCTCCCTCCTCATCCTCAAGCCCCTCCTCAACCTCCCTCCTCAACCCCCATCCTCATTCTCTCTCCTCAACCCCCCATCCTCAACCCCCTCCTCAACCTCAACCACCCTCCTCAACCCCTCCTCCTCATCCTCAACCTCCCTCCTCAACCCCTCCTCCTCATCCTCAACCTCCCTCCTCATCCTCAACCTCCCTCCTCAACCCCCCCATCCTCAACCCCTTCCTCAACCTCCTTCCTCAACCCCGCATCCTCAACCCCCTTCTCAAGCCCCCCATCCTCATCCTCCCTCCTCAACCCCCCCATCCTCATCCTCAACCCCCCATCCTCAACCTCCCTCCTCAACCTCAACCCCCCTCAACCCCAACCCACCTCCTCAACCTCAACCCCCCTCAACCTCCCCCCTCAATCCCCCTCAACCCCCCTCCTCAACCTAAACCCCCCTCAACCCCCCCCCCCCTCCAACTAAACCCCCCTAAATACCTCCCCCCTCTCCCCTCACTTACCTCCTTGACCCGGCGCGCATGTTAGAGACACACAGGGGGGGTTAGAGAGACACGGGGGGGGTTAGAGAGACACGGGGGAGAGTGACTCGACTATAAGCCGAGGGGCCCTTTTTTGCCTTAAAAAAGGGCTGAAAAACTTGGCTTATACTTGAGTATATACGGTAGTTTCTTTATTGAATAAAATTATAGTATTGTTGTAACATAATAATTCTGGACCATTTCAATTTATGTTTAGAAAATTAAAAATGTATGGTGTAAGACAGATAATATGGATTTTGTAAAATCAGTGAGATATTGTATATTGTGTCCATATATGTGTGAAAATCAAAGGGGAAGCAGATGTAATGGTGCCAGTAGAGGTTACTAGCAGGCATTTCAAGTATCACACTCACAATTGTGCTGAGAGGGGGCATAGAATAGCTAGGGACAGTTACCAGTCTTTTATTTTTTCTTCAGTTTACATTTTAAAAGTACCTAGGGACTAGGAGATTTTCTCATCTGCTATTAATGCCATATAACTGCAATCTGGATTCCCGTAAAATTGCTGTAACAACTACTATTGGCTCACATCTTTTTAAAGATTTTTTTTCAAAGTGGTTTATCAGTATCTAATAGGCTCTCAATGAAAACATAAGCTGTATGCCACTTTGTTTGTGAATATGATTATAAAGTAACTAGCGACTTGCCCTTCAAAAAATTACGGTCAATAAAATGTGAAGCCATGGCAATGCTGTTTGCCACACAATGTGAAGCTTTTTGTACTGTGAGGACCTTTGGCGCTCATTGCGAGCCTCTCCTCTGGTGTACTTTTGCTCCTCTGAGCAGCCTCAGCGCTCATCACAAAGACAGAAACATATGTCTATATCTTTGTAAATAGTAATCAATTAATTAATTACTTAATGAATCAATATACTTTATCTATTTGTAATGAATATATCCATCAATCAATAGGCTGAAGAGCTAACAATCTTTTTTCATTTTCCTGCAGAAAAAAATGTCCAGTTGACTATTGCTGGCCTGTGGAGATAGTTTTAGGAATGTCCCAACTGTGCTTTAGAAGTAGGCTGCGTGCGCGAGGGCAAACCGTTGGTTTATTTGTGTAAAGTGCTACTGTATATGCGTAATGTTGTGATTTGCAAGTTTGGAGTGTAAAGTAGTGTTGATTGCGTTCCTGTGTGAAAGTGGTACAAAGTTGGAGTTGTGTTGCGCGGTCCAGGGTCGTGTAGCCTTGTTTTCATTTTTGGGCTCGCAGGCAATGAGAGCCTTTAGCGCTCATTGCCCAAGTGCTGTGAGTTGTAGTGCCTTAACGGCTCACCTGGCTACGCAAGGCTTGCATGCGATGAGCGCCTTTGCTGCTCATCGCCCAAGTCCTGTGCGTATTAGTGCCTTAATGGCTCGCCTCACTATGTGAGGCTCGCAGGCGATGAGCACCGTCTAAGTGCTGTGCTGCAAGTTTTAGTGCATTAACGGCTCGCCTCGCTATGCGAGGCTCACAGGCAATGAGCGCCAAAGGCGCTCATCACCCAAGTGCTGTGAGTTGTAGTGCCTAAGCGGCTCACCTCGCTACGTGAGGTTTGCATGCGATGAGTGCCTTCGGCGCTCATCGCCCAAGTGCTGTGCGTGTTCGTGCCTTAACGGCTCGCCTCGCTACGAGAGGCTCGCAGGCGATGAACTCCTTTGGTGCTCATACCCTAAGTGCTGTGCTGCAAGTTTTAGTGCCTTAACGGCTCGCCTCCCTACATTGCCTAAGGGCTGTGCTGCAAGTTTTAGTGCCTTAACGGCTCGCCTCCCTACATTGCCTAAGTGCTGTGCTGCAAGTTTTAGTGCCTTAACGGCTAGTTTGCATACCCTTAAAGAATTGGTAATATATATACCGTTTTTAAAGAAAACATGAGTGAGCAGGCAAAACATATTTCTTTCATTTCTTATGGGATTCATATTCAATTGTAGGTTATAACAGAATACCACAATTATAAAACAAAACATGGCAAAAAAGAAAAATAATGAAATAACCCTGTTCGAAAGTTTACATACCCTTAGTACTTAATACTGTGCATTGCCCCCTTTAGCATCAATGACAGCGTGCAGTCTTTTTGTAATATTTGTCTATGAGGCCCCTAATTCTTGCAGGTGGTATAGCTGCCCATTTGTCTTGGCAAAATGCCTCCAGGTCATGCAAAGTCTTTGGTCGTCTTGCATGAACCTCAGGTTTGAGATCTCCCCAGAGTGGCTCGATGATATTAAGGTCAGGAGACTGTGAGGGCCACTCCACGACCTTCACCTTTTTCTGCTGTAACCACTGGAGGGTCAACTTGTCCTTGTGCTTAGGGTCATTGTCATTCTGGAAAATCCAAGAGTGTCCCATGTGCAGCCTTCGTGCAGAAGAATGCAAATTGTCTGCTAGTATTTTCTGATAACATGCTGCATTCATCTTGCCATCAATTGTCACAAGATTCCCTGTGCCTTTAGAGCTCACACCCTCCCAAAACATCAGTGAGCCACCACAATGCTCCACTGTGGGGGTGGTATTCTTTTCACTATAGGCCTTGTTGACCCCTCTCCAAACATAGCGCTTATGTTTGTGAACATAAAGCTCTATTTTGGTCTTGTCACTCCAAATTACAGTGTGCCAGAAGCTGTGAGGCATGTCAAGGTGTTGTTGGGCATATTTTAGCTGGGCTTTTTGTGGCATTGGCATAGTAAAGGCTTCTTTCTGGCAACTCGACCATGCAGCTCATTTTTGTTCAAGTATCGTCGTATTGTGCTCCTTGAAACAAGCCCATTGTCTATTTCCAGAGCAGCCTGTATTTCTCCTGAGGTTACCTGTGGGCTTTTCTTTGTATTACGAATAATTCTTCTGGCAGTTGTGGCTGAAATCTTTTTTGGTACACCTGACCTTGGCTTGGTATCAAGAGATCCACAAATTTTCCACTTCTTAATTAATGATTTAACAGTACTGACTGGCATTTTCAAGGCTTTGGATATATTTTTATATCCTTTTTCATCTTTATGAAGTTCCATTACCTTGTTACGCAGTATATGGCTCAGTATCTAGCCTGCTCAGTGCATCCATGTGAAAGCTAACTAACTCATTGTCTATTTATACACAGACACTAATTGTAATTAAAAAATCCACAGGTATGGGAAATTAACCTTTAATTAACATGTGTGTTTCATCTTATGTGACATCTTCTGTGTCTGTAACAAGGCCAAACATTCAAGGGTATGTAAACTTTTGATTAGGGCCATATGGGTGATTTCTGTTATTGTGATTTAAAAAGGAGCCAAACAACTATGTGGTAATAAATGGCCTCATATGATGACTATCCTTTAATATCCTTTTCTGCATGATCAGACATATTTTCAAATAAATGCCACAATTTCACAATTTCTGCCAGGGTAGCAGTACCTTAAAATAGGTTTATTTTAGGCAAAATATGAATGGTCTTATGCACAGCAGTTCTGTACATGTGTTGCAGGCCAAAAATAATTAAGGTTCTTTAGCACTATAAAAGCCTGTGAAGCAGCACAAGCAGCCAATTATGTTCATTTGCAGCATTATCTAAGCTATGGTTCTTAGTAGCCATTTATTCCATTGCAAGCCATCCCCATGGGGTTATTTAGATAATTCTTTGATGCGTGTTGTATTTTTAGCAGCTGTAGCAATCACCATCATGGTATTCACTAAGAATGTTTCTCTTCTATACCCACTACAAGACAGCTATGAGATAAAGTGCCTGATCCCTGAATTTAGCAAGTTTTATAACTCATTATTCACAGTGTGATAGAAAAAAAAAGGATTGACTATTATATTTTTGTTATTACATTGGCCATCTCCTTGTTGATTTCTTTTTTTAAGAACAACCAAAAGGTAGAATAAAAAATTATTAATATAGAAATCAGCCATCATACAGACAAAAATAAAGTCAGCAATTTTGTGATGTATATTTCTAACAATAAAAGACACAGAGATTAGATGAGAAAAATATTAACTTTATTTTGCATGCTAGATTGCAGAATTGAGACAAAGAACCCTAAGTTTGGTATATTGAAAATCAGAACAAGTGTTTTCTCCAGAGAAGAAGCTTGGAGAATACGGATGCAATGATACATCCATGATTAGAAGACTCTAATTTTAATCACGCAAGGACATATACATCCCTATTAAATCCCACCAATGTTGACAAACGTAGCCTGTAACGTAGGCCGCGTAAAGCAACCCATCAATGACTTGCGGGGTAAGGGCGAGAAAAGACTACAGGATGAGGAAATGTGAACTGCGCACCCGCAAATCCCTTGATCTGTCAAGCCTGTAATTGTTACGTTCCGATCACGCTGTTAAATTGCAATAAATTCACTGGCGTTCATGCCTCTAACCCACAAATGGAGCCAAAAAGCCAACGGGTACAAGAGAGGACTCTCTAGGGGGTTAAAGTCCAATGCATAGCACTGTAAATACAAATATACACACACTACTGTACTTATAATAAAAGTGAAAGTGATGTTAGGTATTAGCACAACATTTGCAGGCTCGCAAATCTGCAATATAAAATATCGATCCCGGCTATCAATGTGTTAATACATATAATGGAACTCGCATGGACTAGAATATCCTATTTACGTATTTAGCGATATTGCATTATTTCTGAAATGTGGGTCCTATTGAAACTCGTAATTGAAGCCCATAGGGCATTGAAATTCAACCTCCATTTTTCCGTGATGTACTGATAACAATCTCTGTTGCCATTGGCTGCATCTAAACCCGTAACTACGGGTTTGACTAATTGATCATATTCACGGCCGCACATCCAACGTTCGAAAAATGGTTTACAGGTTTGCGTCTCAAGCCCATAACTTGCGGCATGGTCTAATTAAATAGCTCTGTAACACAGCCGAATTTCAATCCTACAGCCCTGGCGGGCTTGCTGATGCCTCTATGGGCTTCGAATTTAATAGGGCTGATAGATACATAGAGGTGGTTGGACAGGATTGTAAACCTGGAGTTAAAAGTCACTGTAGTATTCATACAGTAAATATTAGTATTGCTCATTTAATATCTGATTAGAGATAAAATCTATATTTCAAGTGAAAAAACTCAATGTTGCTTTTTATTCTTACATTTAAACTTGTGTTTCAGTCTTCAACAGACCTGCTTCTCTCACATTATCAGGGAGTGGGGAAGATCTGCCCAGGAGGCTGCTCTGAGAGTAGTCTTTATCTGCTTCCATACCTGCATTGACAACCTATATCTAGTATAAACTTTAGATCAGCTTCCTGTACAGATATGCTCCCACCCCTTGCACACCTAATAGGGGGTGTGATACACAGTTCTGTTACGTATGACATAAAGGTATGATTAAAATTAAAAGCTGCATTGAAACTTGGACTTTGGGATAAAAATTTGATTTTGAATTTAAGTTTGTTGTTTTGTATTCAACAGTGTTCTATTGAAATGTTTTATTTCATTCAGTTATATTTTACTTTTGCAGCATAGTTTTTGTTTAGGCTCTTGAGATTTCTCACATTGAGCCTGTTAAACTGTTTTTTTATGGTAGTCTTTTTTTTAAATATTTTGCTTTGAATACTGATTTTATTACTAATTAGCTCCTAAATAAATAAATGAAACCCTAGTGTATGACCACTATAGTGTCCCTTTAAGGTCAGAAGACTTTTAAAAAATCAGAGAGGGAAGAGTGTAAGATAAAGAACCAGTTGGTTGTAACAATAAGTTGTGCAAAACAGTATATGTCATTTTTGCAAATTGTACTTTTCTGGCTATGAGGCACCAAATGAGGAGCATAAGGATAATATGGAGATGTATAGTATGTGGTAATAGAAATATACTGCAGATTGCATGATAAAACTAGCACAAGGAATTAATAAACGCAACCATAAAAAAATGCATTAAGGTTATGTTGAAGGGTATTGCTCTTGCACAACAACCTCAGAAATGTAAAGATGATAAGGATGATTTATGATGAACATTGTGGGATTTTACTGGTATTGCAAAACGAAATGCTTGTTTGTAATGTTAAAGAAGTGTATGTCACCCTCTGGCCATTTTATGGATCATTGTTAGAGATTTATTTGACAAGGTTGTATGTCATAGCCACAAGTCTCCAAAAAACTTGCATGAAAGCACGTCTATTCCTCTGTTAATTTCCTAATAGAAAATAACTGCACCATTAAGTTCTATATTATAACTTTGGTCTAGCTTTCTCTTGTTATATTAGATCCTTTGTCTTACTATGCTTGTTCTATTAAGAGTTGACGGGTTAACATTTTCCTGGAGAAATGTGTTTTCCCAACAAAAGCAGGAGATTTATGTTCTCCTGTTTGATATCATACAGTTACTTATGCATTTTCAGATATCTGGTTGCCAGAATATGTAAATAATAAAATGAATAAATACTTCCTAACCTAAATAAAGGGATATTAAGGTAAAAAATGTGTAATAAAGATACACATGTGTAATAAACATTTGACAAAAGTTATTTCTTTTTGCAGTATTTTATCATTTAGAAAACATATGGTACATTAAAATAACTTGTTCTACCCACCAGACTTATTCAATGAAACTAAGATAGGAAGAAGATTAGCCAAGTTATAACCCTATTCAATTCCCCTGTATCGTAAATTACAATGACCCCTATTAAATTGAGCAATTGTTGTTTACTGGAGCCCGTAATGTAGCCCGTAAACTAATTTGCTATTCAATTGGTGTCTATTAGCGTGCCGCAAACGATTTGAGGGTTACAGGCTGAAAATCCCTGCAGTTGTCAAAATCGCAACTTACAACCCATTTAAGCCTTTGATCTTTGAAGCCCACGAAAGTTACAATTAATAAAATCGCTATTCAATTGCTACAATTCCTCGAGCCCACAAATGTTTTCACACCCGTAAATGGAAAATGTAGAAGAAAATCCTACGGGTACCAGATAGGATTCGCAAGGGGGTTAAACACCTGTTCGTAGCACTGTAAATGCAAATGAAAATCAATACTGCACTTTTAAAGATGGGGAAAGCTACGGAAGACATTAGAATTAATTGCACAACAGTCTCAAGCTCGCAAATCTGCAATAGACATTTTTTTTTTAATGTTTAATTGTGGTGTTATATCAATCTCGGGAATCAATGAGTTAATACAAATCAGGCCACCCGCATGGACTGAAACAGCATGGCCATTCGTTTTTATTACTTTGTACATTGCCGAATTGCGAGTCTGATCGCATATGGGACCTCTAAACGCTAATTGATTGACGTGTAACCTCCATGTTTTACTGACATAATGATGTCTCATTTACTATTGGCTGTTTGTAAATGGGTAGTTATGGCTTTGCATAATTGATCATGATCACGCTCTGAAATGCTACATTTGAAGCAATTGTAGCAAAATTCAAACCCACAGACATATGGCCTGTATAACGTAATCTGTGGGCTTGCAATTAAATAAGGCCAAATGTGTTTAATTGCACAGTAAATCTCCCTGACTATTCTATTCACTCATCACAGAATCATTGCGAGATAACTACCCCTGATGGCTGTGGCAAGACAAAGCCGTAAATTACGGCAAACTTTTACATTGATTTTTTTACTTGCAAAATATTATACATGGCTCCTTTTCCGAAACCCTATTCTAATCAGACTTTGCTGAGCTCTAGGAAAAATATGACAGCCCTGTAAATAGGAAAAATAAAAGAAAAATTCACAGGTACTAAATAGCACTCCCATATTGTTTGAAAACCATTGCTGACAGCCATAGCAGCAGCTAAAGAGACAGTACAGCACTAAAAAATAATAATAAACATGGAAGTTCATCATAATTTGATGCTTACACAGTTATACTAACTAAGAAAAAATTCTTAGTTAGTATAAACTTGAGTAATGTCAGTATAAATGCGTTAAATACCTTGTTCTGGTTACTTTTTTGATCCAAGAAATACTTAACCGCCTCAATTGCTAGAGTAGATTTGTTCGACATCCACTGTTACCAAAATAGAATTTGGGGGAAGGGTTAATCCATCCAGTTGTTTTAACAAGTCCAAAGTATCCTTTAAATAAGAAGGGAGCATAGTAACTATATCCTTAATGTAATCATCTACATATGTACTGACCTTTTCAGTTATATTGTTGTTACCAGACACAATCGGACGGCCCGGCACAGGTTTCCTTATTTTATGAATTTTCGTCAGAGCATAGAATAATGCTGCCGTGGGATGTTTTGTGTACAGAAACTCACAGGTGTTAGAAGCAATGATTTTCTCATTCTTTGCCTGTATCAAAATATCTTTTAATTCTTGATTGAATTCTCGTAAAGGATTTTTCTCAATCTTGACATGACTTGAAGTATCAGATAGAAGGGAATTACACATATCTATGTAGTCATCTTCATTTTGTAAGACTACATTGCCCCCTTTGGCTGCAGCTTTTATAACAATGTTGCTGTCATACTTCGGTATATAGAAAATCTACCTCTTCAATTGCTCTTTTACAATGGTCGAGCCAACATCCACTCCCCTTGAAGGCTGGAATTCCAATAGGACAGTATCTAAGGTTGAGGAGAAACTGTGATACTATCTCTGAGTTCAAGTTTCAAGCTGCAGACTTGAAACAAAGATTAAACAGCGTGGCTATCCCAACAAAATCTTAAAAAGAGCTTATAAACGCGTTCTTGAGTCTAACGAACACAACTTCTATACGTCTCTAAGGACAAATATGATGATGGGTTGATTAGGTGTATCATGTCCTATGGCAGTGATCACAAAGAAATCAAGAGCATTCTTCAGAAACATTGGGATATTTTAACGGATGATCCCATTTACAAAATTGCTTATCTGCTAAACCAGTAGTCACGTATCGAAAAAATAAAAGACAATTTGGTGAAAAGTTTCTTCCAAAAAAAAGAGGCCAAGACTACGTGGCTGAAGCCTACAGTGGAATTATTCTGTTGTGGCCATTGCAAAGCCTGTCCGGATATACAGCCAAGTAAAGAGTTTGTGCATCTTGTAACTTTGGAAAAGTTTTCATCGAAAAGCTTTGTTAATTGCAGCACCACTCATGTGGTCTACATTATGATGTGTTCATGTTTGAAAATATATGTTGGCAAGATTATAAGACCTTTTAGAAGAAGGATTTTGGAACATACATATTCCATAATCAATGAAGTTGATACGCCAGTTTCATGTCACATTAAGCTGTGTCATCATAATAATCCTAAAGTCATGAAATTCTTTGTAATTGCCAAACTCAGTAAAAATCCAAGAGGGGGCGATATGGATAGGCACCTTCTTCAGATTGAGTGTAAATGGATATTTGTATTAAACTCTCAGAGCCCGAATGGGCTCAATGAGGGTTTTTCTTTTTCAGCATTTTTGTAGGGCACTCAGTATTTGTTTATACAAATTTAATAGGTATTTTTTCAAATTAATTTTCGGCAAATCGATTATTAAAGTTTCTCACTTCTTACTAAATTACACATTTTATTGGTGTTCACCATTCATTTTTAATTATCATTAAAGTTTTCCTTTTTTCATATCTATTATCTCATATTCACACAGTTTTTTACTATATATAATTGTAGTATATATTCTTGTTCCTATAATTAGTTAGGATCCAATCATATTTCCTTCTTGTTTATTTACACAGTTAATATGACTCTTTCAATTTTTTCACTTTTACGTATATAATATGGCACATCATCCCACTCTATTTCATAGTCATATCAATTTTTTCTTTATATTTTAATTAGTTCATCACTCATTCAATATTTAATTCTTTCTTCAGTCTTTAAAGTACTGAGTAGTCCGATTAATGCTTTTTTGTTCTTCTTGAATAAAGTTTCTATATCTTGAATGTTCGTTTAACATCATACAATTAGAGTTATTCTCATGCAGGTTACGCCATACGAGCGTATACTTGATGTCATTACATTACGAGGCCCATAAAGGCCGAAACGCGTCTGGGGTTTGCTGTTTCTCCTGTTCAGGGTAGAATTGCCTGGTATTTCAGGGCTGGGTCACTCTTTTGAGTGGGACCAGACTGATATACTACAGGATATTTCTCCCTGTGAAGGGCACAAGTGAGCTAAAAGAGGTTGCTCTCAGAGTGGCTTATCATGGGTATAGAACAAACCTATTAAGGTTGGTTCGTTCTCTGATGAGCACCTCTGACTTACCTTTTTTGTTTATGATTAAAATAAAGACTTAAAAGCTGCATTGAAATATTTAGCTTCAAATACTGATTGTATTACTAATTAATTCATAAATAAATAAATAAATGAAACCCTATTGTATGACCACTACAGCATCCCTTTAAGGTAAGTAGACTTTAAAAAAAGCAGAGGGAAGAATGTAAGATAAAGAACCAATTGATTGTAGCAATACGTCATGCAAAACAGTATATGTTATATTTGCAAATTGTTCTTTTTCTGGCTATGAGGCACCAAATTAGGATCATGAGAATAATATGGAGATGTATAGTATGTGGTAATAGAAATTTGTCTTTTCTGTAATTTAAGTGAAATGCCTGGTTTGGTGTACTATACGAGTGAAGACATAATTCTGACAGTGAAATCTCTTCCAGACAGGATTTATGGATGTTGGCTGAGCACCGCAATATTGCGAGTGAAATGTTTCGAACAGAAGTGTAATGTAGAGCAAAAAAAGCTCCAGCGGCCAATTTTACAGTATAACACATTTTCCTTTGTTTGAATAGAATAGGCCTCTAAGTCTTATATGTGTGTAGGATCAAGATGCCTCTGGTTGAAATTGCAGCAAACATGTATGTTGTCCAAATAGGTGTTGGGTAAACTAACATACCTCTTCTGGATTGTACCTTGTCGTGGTGAAGGGGCTTGTGTACCTCAATGAAGCTGTGAGCTATACCATGTAGGGTCACGCAAGATGTGCAGGTCATAACAGAGTGGTCAGAAAAAACGCAGTCGACTGGAGAAGGAACTGGCAAATCACTCCAGTATCTTTGTCATGAAAACCTTATGGATTAGCACAACCAGACACAAGATGTCACATAGTCCCATAGTATTTAAGGTTGAAAAAAGACTTATAGTCCATCAAGTTCAACTTTTTCAAATTTCCTCTGATCTGCAATATGTGGATTTGTTGTTAATTGATCCTGAGGAAGGCAAACAGAAAAAAAGAACATTGAAACAATGGCAATCGCCTCCAAAGGAAAAAAAAATGAATTCCTTCCTGACCCCAGAAACTGGCGATCGGATTGCTCCGTTGGATCAATACTCCCTCTCTTAACAGGATAGACATGAATGCCCTTTTTATTTAAAAATATATACAATCCCTTTTTAAAGTTATCTTTTGAATCTGCAGTCACCACCTCCTTTGAAAGATAATTCCACAGATTAACTACCCTTACTGTGAAGAACCATTTTCTTTGTTTAAGATGGAATCTTTTTTTAGTCCCTCTATTCCCCTTATTAGTTTTGTTGCCCTTCTCTGTACCTTTTCTAACTCTAAAATGTCCTTTTTATGAAGTGGTTCCCAAAATTGTACTCCATATTAAAAAAGAGGGCTTACTAGGGATTTTTATCAGAATTATATTTGCTTCCCTTGCTTCTATACCCTTTTTGATACATGCTAATAGTTTATTTGCCTTTGCAGCTGCTGCCTGGCATTGAGCACAGTTACCTTGGTGGTTGACCACAAGCACTCCCAAATCCATTTCAATATCTGATACCCCTAGATTTGCTCCATTAAGATTATACATTGCATGGGTATTTTTCCTTCCCAAATGCATAACTTTATATTTATTTGGATTAAATGTCATCTGCCATTTAGATGCCAATTCCTCTAATTTATGTAAAGCTCTTTGGAGGTAAAGTACATCATCATCTGATTTAATTACTTGCACAACTTTGTGTCATCAACAAAAATGGAGACACTAATTTCCAGTCCTACTTCTAAGTCATTAATAAATATGTTAAAAAGGAGAGGACCTAATACTGAGCACTGAAGAACCCGACTTACCACATTATTCCAATCCGAGTATGTTGCATTTACAACAACCCTTTGCTTCCTGTCTTTTAGCCAGCTCTCAATCCATGAGCAAACATTTACTGCAATTCCTATATCCATTAGTTTGCACAATATTCTGCACGGTATCAAACACTTTTGCAAAATCCAAAAATACCACATCCACTAGGTTGCCTTGATCCAAATTCCTACTAACCTCCTCATAGAAACTAATTAGATTTGTTTGACATGACCCATCCCTCATAAATCCATGTTGACTCCTACTTATAATCCTGTTCAAATAAACGTATTCTTGTATATAATCCCTTATAAACCCCTCTAAAAGCTTTCCCACTACAGAAGTGAGGGTCACTGGTCTATAATTCCCCAGGTTTGCTCTTGATCCCTTCTTAAATATAGGTATCACCTCTGCTTTTCGCTAGCCATCTAGTAGCGACCCTGTGTTGAGTGAATCATGAAAAAAATAGATATAAAGGTTTTGCTATTACAGAACCCAGTTCCCTCAGTACCCTTAGATGTGCCTAGGGCATAGGCAGACACACACCTCTGAAATATGTATCTACAATTATCTATAGTAAGAAAGCATGTTTTAAAAAGTAGGAACATGTGTGGAGGGTGTAAAATAAATGATTTCCATAATTTCTGTACAGAGTTAAAAAAAACTTTTGAAAGCATCATGATAAATTCAGATAGGTGTGTCATGGTAGCTGATGACAGGCTGCACCAACTGAGTTATATAGTTCTATAAAGGAACCAGTTAAAATGTATTTATTGTTTTTTCCATACAGTTCAAAAACAGATTTTGAAGCCTGTGACTGTTTGAACATGACAGTCCAGTCTTAATGTTGAGCATTTTAAAAAGTAATCCTTTGTGCATGCCATAAAAGTATGAGCCTCATTCAATTCGGAGGCAGTAACTTATGGAATGTAGCCCGTATGTCTGTGGGCATCATTCTGGCCCACAGCATCCGCGACTAATTAATTCAGCAAGACCGCAAGTTAGGGGCCTATAGCGAAAGTCGTAGACCATGCCGAGTTAGAAACAGCCAATAGAAACAGAGATCGTCCTCATAAAGTCAATGAAAAATGGAGGTTGGATTTCAAAGACCTTTGGGCTTCAATTACGAGTTACGATCGGACTCACATTCCTGATATAATGCAATATTGATAAAGCGGTAAATATGATATTCTATGACATGAGCGTTCCATTATATGTATTAGCACATTAATTGCCGGGATCGATATAACACGTAAACTAAATATGAAATAAAGTATTTTATTTTGCCGATTTGCAAGCTTGAGAATGTTGTGCTATTAATTCTAAGACCTAACATCACTTTCCCTTTTAATAAAAGTACAGTAGTGTGTGTAAATGTGACTTTAAAGTGCTCCAGACATGTCTTTAAGCCCTTTGCGAATCCTCCTTGGAACCCGTAACTTGTGGAGTGACTTTTGACATTTGCGGCCTTGGCAGCGTGGTTAGCGATGGGGTATCGGAGCAATTGAATAGCGATTTAAAATTTTAGCGATCATAACTCTTGCTGATGTGAAAGATCAAAGGCTTGGATGGGCATTAACTTGCGATGTTAACCATCGCAATGAATTGGAGGCCGGAACATTAAAACCCGATTGGAGCCCGCAAAAAGATGCCAACTAAATAGCAAAATAAGTTATGGGCTCCATTTCCAAAGCCCGGATCTCCCGATGCCTCAATTGAATGAGGCTCTATGTGTTTTAGCCTCTACAGTAATATTTTTTCGTACACTCAAAACATCTTCATAATTTTAAAACATGCTCTTTTAAATGTTTGTTGTTAATTTGGGAGTTTCATATCCTTTTTAGATTTGACAACAGAACTGTATTACAATTTTAACAACCTACAGTAAGAAGATGTCATATCAGATGTAACAATATGCACTGTACAGTGCAGTATGTTTCTTGTAGTTATCACACCAGGTGAAGAAACACTTCATGTCCCTTAATCTGAAAATATGCACTAGATTAAAGGATAAAACGTTTGGAATATGCAGATAATTTGATTAAATCAGTGTCACAAGCAGATAGCATTCTTTTATGGAAAGTAGAAAGCTAACAGAGTATAAAACACTGCTAGATAGAGATCATTTGTTTTTAATTACATTTTAAGTCTTTATTGGCTAATTTCCTCTCCTGGACTGCATAATGTCGAGCATGATATTATCAGTCCAGGAATCAAATGGGACCATCTGGATGGGAAAAGCAAGGTACCTGGGCAACTGTTAAGGAGTTGGACGGGAAAAACAGCTGGCACCATCACAAACCGTCTATCACAAGGTATTTCAGCTCACAGTTCCAACTGCTTCTTTATGCAACTGGAGCCACTTCATTCTGGAAATAAGCATGCAGATAGTACAAGATTATTTTACATCTCAATACTGCACACTTGGCATTTATCTTTGTCCTACTATATTCCTTAAATCTTTGCTTTTTATAAAGTCTGTATATTCATGCTTTGGCACACTAAAAGCTAGAATTGATTGAGTCTTGTTGAGTATTGATGGTATTTTTTAGTGGTAGTGTTATTGGGCAGTTTAGCACTGAAAATATTGCATTACTTTGCATGCTCAAATTTTTCTGAAATGTTTCTACACATACCTCTCCTAGTTTTAGAAGTTCAGGCCATCACAGTACGGAATTGAAGTATGCATCAAATTAATGTTGTACTTTATTAAGTGTCCATACTACAAGCCCACCTTGACTCGCCTATACTCTTAACCTTAACCTAGTTGTGCCTATAAAACTGACAAGTAATTAAAGCAATTAATGTAAAAATATGTATATTGCATTGATATACAGTATTTAGGTTTTTTGCTGCACTAAGTTATTCAGATTTGTGCCCCCACTTTCTACATGCAGCTCTTCTTATCTCTTTCTATATCTTAATTCAAAAGTTTATTTGTGTTTATGTATGTAAACTTGCATACAGAAAGATCACTGCATATAGACATTTCTGTGCATATAAAAACATATTTCAATGTACTGCACTACATCATCAGGCAGCCTGCTGCCCCCAGGATGTGCTGCCCTAGGCCTTGGCTTCATGGACCTAGGCAGAAACACAGCCCATGTATACTGTAATAAACACACATCTCTAAAAATAGTTTTTTTTTAATGAAATATACTGATAGACAATCTAGTAGTCAGTGGATTAAAGGTAAAATTATATCTTTTGTTTCCAGCAAAATACTTTTCTTTTCTTTAACCTTTTTTAGCCACTGGGCACTAACAGTATACTCCTGTATTCTGCCTCCACACATTATAGTATATAGAATAGTAATAAGTAGTACAAAACAAATTGTATGGCTGGCATTAATGATTATGTCACTTTCAAAATGGAGCCAGTGTTGTATACACAAAAAAAAAGAGCCATAGTGACATTTTTGTTTTACAACCAAAAGCAGTACCTACCCTGGCTACCATCTTTCAAAATGGAGTAATTGTCAAACACACAGTAAAACAAAGCCAAGCTCTTTGTTTGTTTTATAAACAAGTTTCAAGGTAATTCAAAAGAACTTTGTAGTTATATTTTGAAAATTAAACTTTAAATATCAATATTATTATATTTTATGATTATTATAAATATTGTCTAAACATGTGAATTTAAATATTTTATCATGAGTATATGCACAAATGGAATCCCCCAAGGCCTGAAAAGATTGAAAGGCCTCAGAGAGTGGTTCAATGTTTTAAAGCACTTCTGTTGTTCCATATTGACTGTATGCTCTTTGGAAGGACTTGTAGAAAATGTTCTATATGTTTTTATAAATAAAAAAAAAAGATTGTATTAATGTGATTAAAATATATAAGTACTGTATACTGTTTGTCAAGAGGGACCAGCTAGAACAGCCCAGGTTTGGTCCTCTCCTCTGAGAGTGTTTGTGTATTGGTGCAAGGGATTCCCATTCCTTTGAGCTCAAACAACACAAAAAAACTATAGTTGTATATCTTTCATATTATTCTGTTCTTCATGTTCTGTTTTTTCCCAGCAATAATAAGTTAACTTCTTTATCTCTTTGGCAGAGCAGAGGGTGCAGCATAGGAGTTACTGTTGCCTTCTAGCACTGGACAGGATAAGGACTCAGTGGTTTGGCAGAAATATTGAAGCTGGAAGTGAGAGAGGGAGCCTGGATATATTACTAGTGCACTTAGACTGAACAGCACTTACAGCCCCATTAAATTCCAAGCCCGTGTCAGCAACGGCACACCCGCAAAACTTGCAGGCTTGAAATTTGCAAGAGTTACAGAGCTATTACATTGTACCATGCCGTGACCAATGGGCCGAAGACGCAAACCTGTAAACCATTCTTGAGCACGTTGAATGTGCGGCCATGAACACGATTAATTAATCAAACCCCTAGTTACGGGTATAAATGGAGCCAATGGCAAAAGAGATTGTCATCATTACGTCACTGAAAAATGGAGGTTAGATTTTAAAGCCTTACGGGTTTCAATTACGAGATTTGATCAGACCCGCATTCCAGAAATAAAGCAATAATAATAAATTAGTAAATATGATATTCTAATCCATGCGAGTTCCATTATATGTATTAACACATTGATTGCCGGGATCGAAAAAAAATCAAACTTACATTTTTTTATTTTGTATTGCAGATTTGCCAGCTTGAGAATGTTGTGCTATTAATTGTAATACCTAACATCACTTTCCCTTTAATTATAAGTACAGTAGTGTGTTCATATTTGCATATACAGTGCTATGGATAGGACTTTAACCCCCTTGTGGGTCCTCTCTAGTACCCATTGGCTTTTTGGCTCCATTTGCGGGTTACAGGTGTGAATGCCAGTCGATTCATAGCAATTTAATAGTAATTTGCGAATGTAACAGTTACGGGCCTGACAGAGTACAGATTTCAACAGCCTGTGGGTTTTTTATGCCTGTAACCCGCAGGACGTTTGCGGGTAGCTTGAAAATGCCAATTTACTAGCCGCAAGTCTTGCGGGCTCTGTTACGGGCTACAGCTTTACACGTTGGGGTAATTTAATAGGGCTGTTAGTCTCCTGCAGGCAGCTAAAAATATCTTTGCAACTGTCACTGTTGCCATGGCAACCTGCAACACAAGAATGTTGTCACAATCAACCTCTATTCTAAAGTTACATTCTCTAGTGACAGAGCATTCACTAGGAATATGTAACACCTTTAGCTGCAAAAAAGCTCCGGTCTCAGGTGAGAAACCAGATTAATAAACAAAGCAAAGGCTACTACATAATTATATATATGTGCTATTACTCTTTGTGACGTATAATTGACCCAGGAAGTCAATTATTTCTGTATCTCTCCAGTTCTGCACTTTGCCTACATTGCAGCAATAAAAATGCTTCTCATAGAAAGCTGAAATCAAACTGTATGTATTGCAAATTGTTTTGAACAGTTACGACAGGCAATTTGGCTACAAACTGTTAGTGAGAAAGGAGAATTTAATTCCAAATACAGTTATTGCAGCTTATTGCATTGGCACCTACTGTATGAGTATTTTTAATTTTATTTCAATTATGCATTTCTTCTTTTTACATTCCCTTGTTTCAAAGGCTAAAAATAACTGTTAAACTGAATACAGCTATACCTCATTTAACACTGTAGATAGGTTCCAGGCAGTAGAAGTGCAAAGCGAAACAGCTCTAAAAGGGGCAGTTTAACATGGGGAAGATAGGGATAGGGGAACTCATGAAAAAAACACCAACTTCAATTGAAATTTAAACTTTTTTGGTTTTATATGAACTTCAAAGAAACAGCAAACATAACATGAACACACGCTGAACATTAGCCGAAATATAAACTTTAAATTATTGATGATGAAGCTTCTGGCTCATCCTGGATTCTGTTTTTTTATAGCAAATCAGAGTGTTCAAAGGAGTCTGGCAGGCAAAAACAGCGCAATAGTGGGGCAATTCTATAAAAAATCTGAGCATTAAAAGGGATCTGGCAGACAAAAACAGCACTTTAGTGGTGTTTAGCATTAAAATGGGTCTGGCTGGAAAAACAGCTCTATAGTGAATCAGTTCTAAAAGTGGAAGCTTTAAGCAGTGTATACCTGTCTTTACTAAGTATGTCAAAGAATTCTGCTAATAATAATACTCATTTTGGCACAGGCTAATAGTTTTGTTGAAATATTAGTCATTATCAAAGCTTTACTGCATTAAGATCAACTACAGTCTTCTCATGAACATTAAGGTCATACAAGTCCAGAAAGCACACTGAGGAGCAGATCCAGTGATTTATTTGATTCTGTGTGTTCACATGATTCTCTCATGGAAATATACAAAGTATTCTCCATATCCAAAATAATTCTCCAATCGATTAAACCAACCCAGAGGAGGAAGATTGTCAATCGAGAAGGGAGACTGTGGAAGCATATAGTACATTTGGCCCAGAACAGTAATCTATCCATAGATCATACCAAATAACATTTAGTCATGTCTCTATTAGTGTATATGTCGATTCCCTGGCAGTGTATATTAATTATACTATTGCAAAGATCGCATTTCCTGTAAGATTTCATGCAGTCGGTTACTCCCACCAGCAGGTGTTACCCTCTGCTCCTTCTGCCTTCTATGCCTCTTTGAAGATGAATACTTGATCTGGATGTATCTCTGTCTCAAAAATTAAACCATTTGTTTGTGATTCCTTTTTTTTTCACTTTAACATATCAAATAGTGCTTGAACACACTTTGGACATATTAAAGCATGTGATCACTTGTAAACTTGTAAAGAAGGATATATATTTCCTCATCATGTCCCACTTCATGCAGAATTCAAGTTTTCTGTGCACCAATATGTGATCTGATGTTAAAAATGATGAAATTAACATCAGATTCAACATAGGAAGTGTAAACACTTGGCCATAATAACATCAATTACAAATCAACTTAAGTTTTATGACATCCAAACATATGTTTACAGTCATCAAATGCATGAAGGGAGGGGTATACAGGATGAATATCAATATACAAAAATATTATTGGTATGTATGCTGATGTCCCAAATCAGTAACCATTGAAAATATGTGAAAACATTGATAACAGTATAACAATATCATTGTTTATTATATACACAGAGCACAGTCATAAATGTATCATGGGTGTAGGTAGTAAAGGTTCCAAGAGGACAAGAGGCTGTTTGGAAAAAACTTAAAGGGGTAAAGGTAATACCGTATAATACTAATTCTAATAATGCATAACATCTACTAGAATCACATAGGGTTATTACACCACAGTAAGCATAATCAGATAATACAAATCATCATTCAACACTCCATACAAAAGAATTAACCAGTAATGCGCATAACACTGACATAATGTCTTCATCCGCTCCATTGCAGTAACTCCTGTATTATGTAATCCAATACAATTACACACATACAGTTTATTCAAAAATGTTAAAAAATGTGGTCATAACCTAAATAAAGAGGCAGAGAAGGAGAAAAATATAGCAATACCTGTATGTATACTACAGTGTTAAATAATGTAAATGTAACAATAAACTAACTTACCGGATCTTCATCCACAAGCAATGTTAATCATTACATATCTGTCATGAGAAATCACTTGCCATGACCATTAGTAATGATGTGTAATCTCATAAGGAATGCTTAGCTGTAAGCACAGTCAGTGGGCTGAGAGTACTATATGATATGATATTGTTTTCCTACACAGATATCATATTCATCTGGTATAAAGGTGTTATCAGATTATAACTGATTGATATGATATCATGATGTCTAAAATGTACCCATTAATACTGCAAGAAGACAAAGGTCAGCAGCGTGTGTTACTTCCATCAAACAAAAGTATCTGTTCTCATAATGATGAGCGGATGTCATGTTTAACTAATTATTGCTGGCTTTGACTAACATGTCATTGTTGGACTTTGCATGTCCCCCTCCATATCTGCATTGGTATAAACTACAGAGATAGGTGGACCTAGGGAGTGGGGGGAGTGGAGAAGAGGACAATGGAGGAGACACCGGGGCCTTAACTAAAAGCAGGAGGAGATGATGGTCCTCCTCCGTGCCATTCGTGACCGCCCCACTATCTTTGCGTGGGGGAATTAGGGGAAGGAGGTAGCAGCCGCAGTCACAGCAGTGGGCTTTGCAGAAAAGGATGTGAGGTCTGTGAAGCATTGCTTTGATGACGTCCAGGCCAAGGTGAGGAGGATGATGGCCAAGGTAGAGAGTGCTGCAACAGCACCGAGTGGTGGCCCTCAAGTGACTGTCAATTACAACGAGTGGGAGAGGGTGCTCAGGGAGATGCTGTGCCAGATCCCTGTTGCTGGAGCTCCAGGCCTTATGGCCCAACAGGATACAGCCTTCATGTCAGGTGAATATCAGATACACCAACATGCCACCACATGTACATCACACACACACATAGAAAAAACACAACACATGTAAATGGTGATCAACAATGACACTGACATGTCAGCTGTCTGGATTTAACAAGGGATAGATGGATCAATCAGGAGTCATTATATCCATGAAGCTGACAAATCACTGTCATTAGTGTGCACAACACAAATAATCAACCAAACGAGAGTCCATATATGGGTGTGCCCACTGCAGCATATGCAGATACAACCCATAGCTGGAATAAAGATAACGTTAGTACATAGTTAAGTGAAACATCCAGCTTTAAGACAACTCGATGTCAGATAGTGATAAAAAAAAACAGAACACAATGTATTATTAGACATAATTATCACATATACCATTCTTCTTTCTTTTACAGCAGGGTCCATTGGTGAGGTAGATGCGGGGGCGTCAGCTCCATCAAAGCAGGATGTGCTGGACCGTGCCGCCACCCAACACGACCCAGCGCAGGAAGAGTAGGCAAGGAGAGGACCAGAGAACCTGGTATATGAGGAGGAGGATCACCAATTAATCAGCAGTGCATTCACTTACTTGACCTTGGCCACACCCATGGCATTAGACCTCACTGTCCCCCTCCTCCAACAGTTTTGTTCACCACCTGGGCCATCCTACTGGATGGACCAACGAGCCTTTCCCCCACCTCCTCCTCCCTGCAGCGCCACAACCTGGCTCCCACCACCACCAGGCCCACCATCACCACCACATGGAAGCCAGGCTCCAGCTTGACCCTAACACTTCCCCACTGGGCCACCCCCAACATCAACTCCTCACCCAGACATGCCCACACAGAGCAGACCTCCGTCCCAAGGTCCACCTTCGGAGGCCACAGAGGGGAAGATGCTAGTCCTGATGCGGCATCTTGTGGAAAGTAATCGGGGGATCCAGGCCAGTATCCAACCAGGCCTCCATTGACAGCAGCCTGCGGACACTCTAAAGCAAGGTGAGGGTGTACCACCTCATTTTGGAGTCCTACATGGCCAGGCTACTCCGTTTGTCGGATAACCAGAGCACGCTCATTCAACTGAACATTGATGCCACCTAGCGTGGTTCCCAGCACCGCCTCCTCCACCCCAGAGGCCTCCTCCGCACACCCGCAGGCTGGCCACTCCTCCCCTTCATTAATGCCTCCTCCACCTCCGGTTCCGCTGCCTCCTGGGGGGATGACCCCCCTGCAACCACCCCTTATCGAGGGGGGAAGGCCTGCAGCCACGTGAGATTGGGGCCCTGTGGCAAGGCGGAGGAGGATGTAGGGGGTGCACACATATTTGGACCTTCTCAACAGCACCAATCTATTGGTATGAATGTTAACATGATCTAGCCTGGCTACAAAGTATCAGATCATGGACATTAATATGGTGATATATTGTAAGCAGATGGCTACCTCCCATCACATGGTCCATTATCCTTTTCACTCTGAACACATAGGGTTATGTTTAACATTTCACCAATTAATGGTCACTGAGGAATGCCATTGCGAAAAGATGCTGCAGCCCCTATATTTATTTTAGGCCTTATTATGATTAATTATATTTTATTGTTTGATTTTAGGCACAATTCAGGTCCATGAAGGCATCTTCTTCATCTGCAAGCATTGTTCCAAATATGAAGTAATTATGATATATTGACAGTGGCTCTCAGATAGACATTCATTCAATGACATCCACTCCCAAAAATTTCGCTCACATCATTTTAATTAAATCATATATACAGAATTATAAGACATGATTGTTGTTAGCACAAATTTAGACCAATACGACTATGGCGATGGACTTGCAAAGTCTCACAATGGCATGTTAATCAAAGCCAGCATTAATACATGCACTAGTGAAGCATGGCATCCTCTCCTCAATATCAATAATACGACAGATACTTGTGTCTGATGAAAGTAACACTGATCATGGCTGTTGACCTTTCTTTTCTCTCCGTATTAATGGCTAGGTTTTCCCAACATATGATATAATGATAATCCTTTACAATGTTATAACACCTGTATAACAGATGAATGTGAAATCAATGTTGCTACCAAATATCAGATGGAGATGGTGATAGACTCTTGGACCACTGATTATATTCACAGCTAAGCATTCATTGTGAGATGGCACATCATTATTAATTGTCTAGGCTAGTGATTTATTATGACAACTACCTAATGGTTAGTAATGCTTGCAGATGACAATCAGGTAAGTTGCTATATTGTTATGGTTACATTATTTAGCACTTTACTGTACATGCAGTTTTTTTTTTCAGTTTCTTATGCTCTTCTGCCTTTTTTAGTTTTGGATTACCTATTTTTCAGATTTATTTGGGAACACACTGTATGTGTGTAACTGGATTGGATTACATAGTCCAGGTGATTATGCATCTGTTTCATGGAGCAGATGAAGACCAGATGTCGGCACTATGCTCATTAATGGTTACTTCTATTAAATGGAGTGATGTATGAGGATATTTGTATTAATCAGATTCTAGTTACATTGGTGTATTGACCACATGTGGCCCTAGTAGATGCTATGCATCATAATTATTATACAGTATTACATTTAACCCTTTAGGTGTCCCTTTTTTCCAAAATAGCCTCTTGCCCTTCAGGGATCCGCCCACACCACACTCATGATATTAATTCACAGTTGTATACATTTCTGAGTGTGCTCTGTGTATATAATAATGTTTTGTTATAACGTTATCACATTTTCTGTGTGCTTTCAATGATTATGGTTTTGGGACATCAACATACATTACATGTATTTCACAGTCATATATTTGTACAGAGATCACCTTCCTGTATACCCAAGTGGGACACCTGTCCATTAATAGATGTCAGGCCTGTAATCTACCCCTGTGGTGCAGTAACTGTATCATTAGGGCAAGTTATAAAATAATTATACAAAATAGGACCCTCAAGTTGGTTAAATGTAGCACCGTAAATGCAAGTTAAAAATCAATACTGCACTGTAAAATACAAGGAAAGCGGTGAATGACATTAGAAATAATTGCGGAACAGCTTCAAGCCCCCAAGTCGGCAATAATTTTTTTACGGTCGCGAATATAAGCCGCATCTGTCATTTCCAAGCTCGGAAATCGGAAAAAAAATTGTCTCTTTTCTTTTACATTTGCCGAATTGTGAGTACCTGCGAAACTGTATCAATTGAATAGCAATTTGCGATTTTAGTGATTGTAACGTTTTGCGAGCTACGATTTTCGTGCCTGTAACCTGCAAAAGAAGTTACCATAGGTAAGTTGCTGCTTATATTCAGATATTATTATTATATATATATATATATATATATATATATTTATCCTCGCATTTCACAGGTGCACTTTATATTTGGGCCAATACAATATTTTCAGAAAAAGATATTTTAAGAAATATATATTTTTTATGTTATTTATTCATTGGAGAATGTTGTGCAATTAATTTTGATGAACTTACCTGCTTTTAAAGTGGTTTACTGTCTTTTTAATGGCTGCTAGGGTACTCTTACGTCTTTGAAAAGGCCTTTGCAATTCTGTAATATTTTTGCTACAATTTGGCTACATTTGCGATTAATGGGTTAGAAGGCAATTGCAGGCTTGTTGAATTGTTGTAATTACCGTATATACTCAAGTATAAGCCGACCCGAGTATAAGCCGAGGCACCCATTTTACCACAAAATACTGGGTAAAATGAGTGACTCGAGTATAAGCAGAGGGTGGGAAATGTGCTGTCCCCTGTGTCCCTCTTGTGCCCTCTGTGTCCCCCCTCTCTCTCCAGTGTCTCTTCTCCCCTCTCCCTTTCCTGTGTCTCTTCCCCCTTCCCTTATCACCCTCCTCAACCCCCCTCCTCATTCTCAACCGCCCTCCTCAACCCCACTCCTCATCCTCAACCTCCCTCCTCATCCTCAACCTCAACCCCAACCCACCTCCTCAACCTCAACTACCCTCAACCTCCCCCCTCATACTCCTGCAACCCCAACCCCCTTCCACAACACCCCTCCTCAACCTAAACCCCCCTCAACCCCCCTCCTCCACCTAAACCCCCCTAAATACATCCCCCCTCTCCCCTCACTTACCTGCTTTTGCTCCGGCCTCCGCTCCTTGACCCAGCGCCGGTGCGCATGTGAGGTCACATACGTGCCGCGTTATTCGCATATACCGGGTGCGAAAGAGACACGGGAGGTAGAGAGACACACGGGGGGGTTAGAGATACACGTTGGGGTTAGAGACACACGGGGGGGGGGGGAAAGAGAGACCCGGGGGGGTTAGAGAGACACGGGGGGAGATTGACTCGAGTATAAGCTGAGGGGGCCCTTTTTTGCCTTAAAAAAAGGGCTGAAAAACTCGGCTTATACTCGAGTATATACAGTAAATATGGATTTTGCATCTTTAGCACCGGTAACATTTGCAGGCTTGAAACATCAAAGGAGGAGATAGGACGGAGATACGTTTTTGACAACGCAGTGATTTTGAGCCTGTAACTCGCAAATCAATTGTGAGCAGCAAAATGTAGCCAATTAAATATCTGTAACAAGTACGGGCTCCATTACGGGCTTTTGTAATTGTGATTTGGAAACTTAAATGGGGGCCTATATCTTTTGAGCGCCACTGACCTATACAAATATCAAAGTAATGGGACTGGTATATACCTTTTTATTGTGCTGCCACCATATAGCTATCCATATCTCACTACATTTACTACATACCATACGCAAACATATATATAATGAATATTTTAGCTTAAAATCTATGTATATATTTATACATAGTTTCAATAGATCAGTTTAAAAAAAATCACTCTTTGATTTGATAAAATATGCATTCAGTTATACGTTTTGGCAATATTTATATTTGTTTTCATTGGACTAATAGAAGTTTATAATAAAAAAAACACTGAAAGTGCTTTTCACTAAATCATCATGAACATATAGGGAGAAAAGTGGGGGATTGTGAGTAATTTCTAATTTACACTTTATTTACACTTTGGACAACGGCGCACACACACAAACATTTAAAAACATTTAAAAAAAAGGTTATAAAAATACCCTTTGTAATTGGATCGGTAGTAATCAGAATGTATACCTTTCGATGATTGAGGAATCTTTGAGTCTTTAAACATTTTCCCACTCCAAAGGTGTTTTCTACTACTTGTAAAGATTTAATTTTGTGGGGAGACTTAGAAATGAGCTCTTTCGAGAGTTTGAAATCTGCTTATTAAGATGAATGGAAATGGTTAAGATTAGTGATGTCGCGAACATAAAATTTTTGGTTCGCGAACCGCTGACACGAATTCCATCAAATGTTCGCGAACGGACGAACATCGGCGAATCGCCATAGACTTCAATGGGCAGGCGAATTTCAAAACCCACAGGGACTCATTCTGGCCACAATAGTGATGGGAGAGTTGTTTCAAGGGGACTAACACCTGGACTGTGGCATGCCGGAGGGGGATTCATGGTAAAACTCCCACAAAAAATTACATAGTTGATGCAGTCTGGTTTTAAGCCATAAAGGGCATAAATCACCTAACATGCCTAAATTGTTTGGAATCACATGATTTAAAACATCAGGTATGATATTGTATCGATCAGGTAGTGTAAGGGTTACACCCGCTTCACAGTAACAGACCAATATCCCCGTTTAATGCACCGCAAACAACCGCAAACAGTCCCTTTGCACAACCGCAAACTCCCCATTTGCACAACCATGTTTCGTTCCTTGTCCTCACTGATGTCATTGAAGGTCTCTTCCTCCACCCAGCCACCAAGGGTCCACGAAAGGTGACAACAAGCCCTCTGGGACGCCTGCTGTGTTTGGTCTTCCACCTCCTCAAATCCACCTTCCTCCTCTGACTCCTCTTCTTCAGACTCCTCTGTCTGTGTTGCCTCTGTCTGCGTTATTATAAGGTGTGTACTGTTAAGTAGTACTATTCCTATCGGTTTAATCCCTGTTACGTCCACTATTAGGAGACGTGTATATGGCATGGATTTTTGGAACAGGGAGATGGAAAAAGATGCTTGTTCGTTCCTCCCACTTCAAATTTGGGGCACTGCGCGTGTAATCTAAGGTGCCACCAGATAGGAGTGGTGTATTAAGATGTACTATTCATTCCTATCAGTTTAATACCTGTTACGTCACCTATCAGGGGACGTGTATATGGCATGGATTTTTGGAACAGGGAGATGGAAAAAGATGCTTGGTCGGTCCTCCCACTTCGAATTTGGGGCACTGCACGTGCAATCTAAGGTGCCACCAGATAGGAGTGGTGTATTAAGTTGTACTACTCATTCCTATCAGTTTAATACCTGTTACGTCACCTATCAGGGGGCGTGTATATGGCATGGATTTTTGGAACAGGGAGATGGAAAAAGATGCTTGGTCGGTCCTCCCACTTCGAATTTGGGGCACTGCGCGTGCAATCTAAGGTGCCACCAGATAGTAGTGGTGTATTAAGTTATACTATTCATTCCTATCAGTTTAATACCTGTTACATCACCTATCAGGGGACGTGTATATGGCATGGATTTTTGGAACAGGGAGATGGAAAAAGATGCTTGGTCGGACCTCCTACTTCGAATTTGGGGCACTGCACGTGCAATGTAATGTGCCACCAGATAGGAGTGGTGTATTAAGTTGTACTTCATTCCTCTCAGTTTAATACCTGTTATGTCACCTATCTTTCCTCCCAATAGCACATTCTATATGTCATCAACCGGTCTGTGTGTATTTAGAGAACCACACTTTAAGGCCCTTAACCTGGGACAAGGTGGCTTGGCTATCAGAATTGCCTCAGAGCCTTAAAAACTCGCCAAACCCCCTAATCAGACACTCACTATCATACTGGAAATGGGCAAAGAAACACACGGGTTTGTTCCCTGGATCCACCCAAATGACCCCAATTCTTGACCACCCTCAGGCCCCGAAACACATGAGCACAACATCACAACACTGGTGAAGGTCAAGGAAACTAGATAGACTGGGAGACTGGTTAGTAAAGGGCCAGATGCTCACCTATGAGGAACTGAGGGACAAGCATGAGCTACCGCTGTCAGAACATTACAATTACTGTAGGCTGAGGCATTTCATACACTCCCTGACCCAGAAACACCGGTCTTAAATCGGTTCTCCAAAATTTGTAAAGATAAACATCTATCAAGGGGGATCATTGGGTCGCTTTACAAATATAAAACATTTGTTACTGGTTGAAGTGACACTGGGGGAAGGACCGGAGTGGGGGAGCCCTGGAGACCCTTCAGAAGCAACCAGCGGCAAAATCATCCCAGGAAAGGAGAGGTCGCTTACTAAAGCCTGCCCTAGGGTAACCCAAGGGTGATTGCCCAAGTATTGTTGCAGCGACCAGAAAAATTGATGTTAGTTTGCCAGGCAGAAAGTGCCCTAAAACATTGCGTCTTGAACCCTAGTTGGTGGCGGATAAGTCACGCAAGTCATCCGGCATTCAGGGATAAAATACAGCAGCGTGTGGACCATTTTTATCTCAAGGCAGCTCATCAATCAGGCCTTTTTTAATCGAATGTATCGCCCACTGTCAGTCCCTTCGGGATACATCCGAGTCGTTCTCTGAGGGTGGACCCCGAGGGGTTGTGGCGATGCATAGGACTTAAAAAGCTCTGCATGTCCTCCATCAACAACACGTCTGTAAAGCGTCCTCTCCTTGCTGGCGTGGTCGTGGGAGGAGGAGGATTATGTTCACCTCTTCCGCTGTTAGATTGCCGTTTTGCTGTGACATCACCCTTAAAAGCTGTGTAAGGCATACTTTTTAATTTATTTTGGAAGTACTGCATCCTTTCCGACTTGTGGTAATTCGGTAACATTTCAGGCACTTTCTGCTTATACCGGGGGTCTAGTAGCGTGGACACCCAGTACAGGTTGTTCTCCTTCATCCTTTGTATACGAGGGTCCCTCAACAGGCACGAAAGCATGAAAGACCCCATTTGCACAAGGTTGGATGCCAAGCTAGTCATGTCCCGTTCCTCATCCTCAGTGATCTCACTGAAGGTATGTTCTTCCCCCCAGCCACGTACAACACCACGGGTACCAGATAGGTGACAACGAGCACCCTGGGATGCCTGTTGTGGTTGGTCTTTCTCCTCCTACTCAAAGCCACATTCCTCCTCTGACTCCTCTTCCTCACAATCCTCTTCCAGCGTTGCCGCAGGTCCAGCAAGCGATGCTGATAAGGCTGTTTTTGGTGGTGATGGTGACCAGAACTCTTCCTCTTCACGCTCATCTACAGCCTGATCCAGCACTCTTCGCAGGGCACGCTCCAGGAAGAAAACAAATGGTATGATGTCGCTGATGGTGCCCTGGGTGCGACTGACCAGGTTTGTCACCTCCTCAAAAGGACGCATAAGCCTACAGGCATTGCGCATGAGCGTCCAGTAACGTGGCAAAAAAATCCCCAACTCCGCAGAGGCTGTCCTAGCACCCCGGTCATACAAATACTCGTTAATGGCCTTTTCTTGTTGGAGCAGGCGGTCGAACATTAGGAGTGTTGAATTCCAATGTGTCCGGCTGTCTAAAATCAAGCGCCTCGCTGGCATGTTGTTTCGCCGCTGGATATCTGTAAAGTGCCTGAAATGGGCACATACCTTCCTGGCCTGTTTCAGGACGTCCTGTAAGCCTGGTTGCTTATGCACAAAGCGTTGTATAATCAGATTACACACATGTGCCATGCACGGCACATGTGTCAACTTGCCCAAATTCAATGCCTCCAACAAATTTCTTCCGTTGTCACAAACCACTTTGCCGATCTCCAGTTGGTGCGGAGTCAGCCACTGATCCACCTGTGCGTTCAGGGCGGACAGGAGTGCTGGTCCGGTGTGACTATCTGCTTTCAGGGAAGTCAACCCCAAGACGGCGTGACACTGCCGTATCCAGAATGTGGAATAGTACCTGTGGAGCTGGGGGGTTCCGTTTATGTGGAACAAGACATAGCAGCAGCAGAAGAGGACTCAGCCGAGGAAGTTATGGAAGAGGATGGAGTAGAAGGGGTAGAGGAGGTGGCAGCAGGCCTGCCTGCAAGTCGTGGCGGTGTCACCAACTCCTCTGCAGAGCCACGCATTCCATGCTTGGCAGCCGTCACCAGGTTTACCCAATGCGCAGGGTAGGTGATATACCTGCCCTGACCATGCTTTGCAGACCAGGTATCCATGGTCAGATGGACCCTTGCCCCAACACTGTGTGCCAGAGATGCCATTACTTCATTTTGCACAATCGAGTACAGGTTGGGGATTGCCTTTTGTGCAAAGAAATTTTGGCCGGGTACCTTCCACTGCAGAGTCCCAATAGCTACAAATTTTTTGAACGCCTCAGACTCCACCAGCTAGTATGGTAAAAGCTGGCGGGCTAAGAGTTCAGACAAGGGGTGACTTTGTGACATTGGCTTCTTACGCTCAAACATGTCCTTGACAGGCACCTGACTGTGGGCAGATGAGCAGGGACTGCTCAGGGCGAGACACAAAGTGGCGGATGGTTGAGAGGGGGCAAGCAGGGCAGCAGTGGTTGACGTGGCTGAAGATGCTGGACCAGGAGGAGGATGGCGGCTTTGACTTTGTGTGCTGCTTGTACTCATGTGTTGATCCCATAGGCGTTTGTGATGTGACATCATGTGCCTTCGCAAAGAAGTTGTACCTAGGTGGGTGTTGGACTTCCCACGACTCAGTTTCTTTTCGCACAGGTTGTAAATGGCATCGCTGTTGTCACAGGCAGACACACGAAAAAATTGCCACACTGGTAAGCTCTGCAAAGACGGCATTCTGGTGTTGGCAACAGCATGCGTTGACTGGTGTGCTGTCTGGCTGTGCCACTAGCAACTTTCGACGACCTCCCACTGCTTCCAACTCGTCTCCTCCTCCTCTCTGTCTCCCCATCTGAACTTTCCTCCTGTTCTTCTTCTCTTATAGCGGGCACCCACGTGACATCCACGGATGCATCGTCATCACCAACCGCTTCACTTGTATCTGACAACTCAACAAAGGAAGCAGCACCGGGTACAACATCATCATCAGACCGTACGTCCATGTGTGTAATGCTGCCTGACTGGTACATATCCCTGTTATCTACATCCTCTGGCACTAATGTTTGTGCATCACTCATTTCTTCCAACGGATGTGTAAATAACTCTGCTGACGGATCAAGTGAAGCGGCTGTGGTGCTAGTGTTGGTGGTGGCGGCAGGCGGGCGAGTGGTGACTGGAGAGGTGCCCGAAGCTAAGCTGGAGGAGGATGGTGCGTCTAGGTTCCGAGCGGAAGCTGTAGAAGATTGGGTGTCCTGTGTTAGCCAGTCAACCATGTCCTCAGAACTGTTCAAGTTCAGGGTATGTTGCCTCTGAAAACTGGGCATTATTCTAGGGCCAAAGGGAATCACAGCACCACGACCACGATGGCCCCTGCAGGGTGGCCTGCCTCTGCCTGTCATTTTTTTTACCATTAGTGGTACTATGTGTGCAAGCTACTGTGACACCAAAATATGAGTGTCACTGTGCACTGGCAAAAGTTGGCAGAGTAGGCGCTGTAGGCCTCACACACACGCCTGTAGGCAGGCAACTGATATTCAATCGATTACAGTCAAAAAAGGGTTCTTTTATGTCACTGTACACTACGGTTGCACTAGATATGAGTGTCACTGTGCACTGGCAAAAGTTGGCAGAGTAGATACAATAGGCCTCACACACACGCCTGTAGGCAGGCAACTGATATTCAATCGATTACAGAAAAAAAAGGGTTCTTTTATTTCACTGTACACTACGGTTGCACCAGATATGAGTGTCACTGTGCACTTGCAAAAGTTGGCAGAGTAGATGCAATAGGCTTCACACACATGCCTGTAGGCAGGCAACTGATATTCAATCGATTACAGTCAAAAAAGGGTTGTTTAATGTCACTGTACACTACGGTTGCACTAGATATGAGTGTCACTGTGCACTGGCAAAAGTTGGCAGAGTAGATGCAATAGGCCTCACACACACGCCTGTAGGCAGGCAACTGATATTCAATTGATTACAGTCAAAAAAGGATTATTTTATTTCACTGTAAACTACAGTTGCACTAGATATGAGTGTCACTGTGCACTGGCAAAAGTTGGCAGAGTAGATGCAATAGGCTTCACACACATGCCTTTAAGCAGGCAACTGATATTCAATCGATTACAGTCAAAAAAGTGTTGTTTTATGTCACTGTACACTACGGTTGCACTAGATATGAGTGTCACTGTGCACTGGCAAAAGTTGGCAGAGTAGATGCAATAGGCCTCACACACACACGCCTGTAGGCGGTCAACTGATATTCAATCGATTACAGTCAAAAAAGGGTTGTTTTATGTCACTGTACACTACGGTTGCACCAGATATGAGTGTCACTGTGAACTGGCAAAAGTTGGCAGATTAGATGCAATAGGCTTCACACACACGCCTGTAGGCAGGCAACTGATATTCAATCGATTACAGTCAAAAATGGGTTGTTTTATGTCACTGTACACTACGGTTGCACTAGATATGAGTGTCACTGTGCACTGGCAAAAGTTGGCAGAGTAGATGCAATAGGCCTCACACTCACGCCTGTAGGCTGGCAACTGATATTCAATCGATTACAGTCAAAAAAGTGTTGTTTTATGTCACTGTACACTACGGTTGCACTAGATATGAGTGTCACTGTGCACTGGCAAAAGTTGGCAGAGTAGATGCAATAGGCCTCACACACACGCTAGCAGGCAGGCATATGCAATTAGATTATACACAAAAATAAATAAATAAATAAATAAATGATGTTCTAGCCCTAAAAAGGGCTTTTTGAGTTGCTGTCCTTGCAGCAGATATCCAAATGAGTCCTTCAGGTGTGTAGTGAAAGATAAATACACAGCCTGGCTATCTATTTCCCTATTAAATCAGCAGAAAAAAATCATAAAATAAAATAAACGATGTTCTAGCCCTAAAAAGGGCTTTTTGGGTAGCTGTCCTTGCAGCAGATATCAAATGAGTCCTTCAGGTGTGTAGTGAAAGCTAAATACACAGCCTGGCTATCTATTTCCCTATTAAATCAGCAGCAGGTAGAATATACAGTCAGGTCCATAAATATTGGGACATCAACATAATTCTAATCTTTTTGGCTCTATACGCCACCACAATGGATTTGAAATGAAAAGAACAAGATGTGCTTTAACTGCAGACTTTCAGCTTTAATCTGAGGGTATTTACATCCAAATCAGGCGAACGGTGTAGGAATTACAACAGTTTGTATATGTGCCTCCCACTTTTTAAGGGACCAAAAGTAATGGGACAATTGGCTGCTCAGCTGTTCCATGGCCAGGTGTGTGTTATTCCCTCATTATCCCATTTACAAAGAGCAGATACAAGCTCCAGTGTTCATTTCAAGTGTGCTATTTGCATTTGTTGCTGTTAACTCTCAATATGAGATCCAAAGAGCTGTCAGTGAAGCAAGCCATCATTAGGCTGAAAAAACAAAACAAACTGTATGTCCAAACCTAACTGTATGTCCTCTCTCAACGAATGTAGCTTCAGAATGATTCTAAAATGGAGGCTGTCTTTCAGATGGAAGTCCCTGGAAGGGAGTGTATGCTGCTGATTGGCTGGAATGTGTCTGCTGACTGTAAGGTGCAGGGTCAAAGTTTCCTCAATGATAAAGAATAGGGGGTGGACCGAAAAGCGCATGTGTTCGCCGTTCGATGTGTTCGGGACATCACTACTCCTTACATCTATAGAAAAAAATAAAAAAGAAAAGATGACTTCCTAGAATCCTTAGTGCATAACCCTAAATTATTAATTAATTTACTTTTATTATGGGAATATTTAAAATTGAAAAAAAATCGCTGCTAATTCAGTGGATTAAAATTATTAATTGAAGAAATGTGTCATATTTAAATTCTAGACAGAGGACTGTAATATATATATATACTAGCGACTTGCCCGTCAAAAAATGACGGCAATGTGATGTATATGTTTGTGAAGTTGTTTAGTTATTTAAATATATTTTTGACCCTTGTGAGTATTGTGATATGAACATGTATTTTTGTAAAACGTTGATGTAATGGTTTTTTAAAATGAATTTTGTATTTGAAGAATTGTTCACTTTAATATACATAGAATCCAGAGGAAAGTAAAAAGTAAAAAGACTTTTTGAAACGTGCCAAATTTTAACATGAAGTTTAAAATATATGTAAGCAATAACCTTGAAAGTATATATTTTTAAAATTGAACTTTATTTTTTATGTAACTTTTGAAGTTTTGCAAAACTTTTTTTTACTTTGAACATTATAAACAGGAACATAGTAAATACATTTTGTAACATAATTTTGAATTAAAAGTATTAACATTTGAATGTAAAAACAGTTTAACTTTAAATTAATCAGTATTAACATGCAATTTGTATCAGAATAATTGTTAAGTTTAATATACATTGAATGTAGAGGAAGGCATACAGTAAAATCTCTCCTTAAACCGTACGTAATTAAAGTAATTCATTACTGAGCACATAAAGTGGCAATAAACATTAATGTAGGTAGTAATCTTAAGATAACAGAGAATATTTACATTGTGACGTAAAAGGTGCTTGAGCTCTTAACATGAACTTTGTAATATGTTGAATGAAATAACTTGAAAATATTGTTTTTAAACTTGTAACATTAGAAACATTAACATAGTGACTTAACATTTTATCCTAATTTTTCATAGAAATGCAAGGCAAGTATTTTGTGAGGCGAATTATCCATAAACATGACTTCCATTAATTATGACTGAATTAAACAACCAATTGTTTTGTATTTTTGAATGTTTTTCCAAAATGTTTGCATGGCTTTAGTTTGTATCCTGCAAAGTTATAGTACTTCATAGTAGACAATGTTTTTAGTAAAAATACGTCCATCTTCTAATAAATCACCTTGACTTTCATTGTTTTCAATGTAAACTTTAATAGCCTGTGGATTTTTCCACCGTGACAACGCAACGTACAATTGACCATGTGCAAAAACAGGTTCTTCCAAGAAAATACCCACAGATTTGAAAGTTTGACCTTGTGATTTATTAATGGTCATGGCAAATGCCATAATAATGGGAAATTGTCTTCTTTGAAGTATAAAAGGGAGACTACTTTCACTTGGTGCTAAATCTATTCTTGGTATGAAAACTCTCTCTCCTTTATGGGTCCCAGTTAAAATTTCAGCATCTATAAAATGGTCCTTTAATTGTTGAACAATTAATCTTGTGCCATTGCATAGGCCTTTTTTCGGGTTCATATTTCGCAGTAACATGATAATTGCACCTTTCTTTAGCTGCAAAATATGTGGTGGCATTCCAGAAGGAGTTAAAGAGTTAATGAATTCAGTTGAAAAGTTTGCCTGACTTTCATTGTCATCAGCAAGTACAGAATCAGCACTGTGATAATTTCTTTGTGGTGCATAAATTTTTTTTAAGATTTCATTATTGAGTATTAATGCATCTTTATTTTTACACGTCAGTATAATTTGGTTGGCAAGCTCGGAATATTCTTCGTTATTTATGCTCCCTTCAAATATAGCCGATATAATATCTTGTTGACAAATCATATGAGGTGGGATCTCTACAGTGTCGTCAGGTAAATGTAGTATTTTTTCTGTTCTGCCTTCTCCAATTTTAATAAGCCAATCATTGAAATCAGTTTGGCCTTCTGATCTCATATTTTGTTGCAGTTGAAGATGGGTAAAATGTTTCCATACTGTACTTGACTTTATACATGTTTCAATAATGTCTGTTCGATTTCCATGTACAACGACAGGTAATGTTTGTCTAAAATCGCCACCCAACAACATTACCTTTCCACCAAATGGAAAAATATTATCCATGACTTCACGAAGCAAACGGTCAATACATTGGAGGGCATAGCATGACATCATTGTGGCCTCATCTATTATAATTAATTTACATTTCTTCAATTTCTTTGCTTGTAAGGATGTCATGCGAATATCTGACACAGAATTTTCTAAAATAGGCACTGGCAGTTTAAATCCACTATGAACAGTTCTTCCACCTTCTAATAAAAGTGCAGCAATTCCAGTAGTGGCAAACGCCATTGCTATTTTTCCTTGTGCTCGTACTGAACTCATTAATAAATTGTACAAATATGTTTTCCCTGATCCGCCAGGTCCATCAAGATAGAAATAACGCTCTGTCACCATGTCATCATCTATAGCATTTTTAATGGCATGAAATGCTTCCAATTGTAGTGTATTTAAAGTTGCAAGTCTTTCTTCTGTTCTTTCTGCTTGTAGTTGAATGTCATAGTCTTCAAAGTTAATGTCATCTATAAGACCTGGATCAGGCAAATTAAAACTTGCACAACTTAATCCATGAGTTAAAAAGACTTCTTGAATTTCCATTAACGCTTTTAAGTGTGCAATGGGTTCATTGTATCGTCGCATAAAGTCTTCAGCCATATTACTTTTAAAAGTCTCCCACAAAGCTAATGCATTTGGAGCATTTGAGAAGATACAAATAAAAGCAAATTGTTCTCTCATCTGTCGTGGCATTTGACATTGTGCTGCTTCTTCTAAACATCTTTCCCACTCTGTATCATCAGCGAGTAAGTTTCTATGTCTTGCAGCTAAATGGAAGGATTCATATACAATGTCATTAACAGTTCTTAATTGTTCAAAACTTTGTGCTCCTGGAACATTTAAAAGTAATATCCGTAAGCAAAAACGTTCAACATCTCTTGGACTGACTGTGTAAATTCGTGGAATTATTTTATTGCCTCTGGTTTTTCTTGCTCTCCATAATCCATTCACAAAAACATAGTGATATGGAATTTCAATATATAAGTATTGTGTTGCTTGAACATCAGTGGAATTTAATGCAAACCATGCAGTTAGTGTAGTGTGACGATCTTCACTTTGGGCCAATGCATTCATTTCATTTTCAGCATGGAAATAGACTAAATGTCGTTGTGGCAAATGTACTGCTAACCTATATACTGCATGTGATCTATCATGCATTTCAAATTTTAAAAGCCGCCACATAGCTTCTGGCGCACTGACATAGCGAGCATCTACATGAGATGCAAGTTCATCATGTACTAACTCACTACTTTCAGGGTTGTCTGCACTTTTGACGACTACAGTAGCTGCATCGTAACCTTTGTAAATATATTTGTAGACATATTTAATGGATTTGATGGAAGTGCAGGCTTCTACGTTGATGTGGGCGGTGTACTTCATGAGTAAATGTGGATTGTAGGGTACTACATATCTATTGTCCACTTTTTTTCCACGAATAATGGCACTATCTCCTTCTCTTCTTTTATAAAGTGGATATCCATCACAATTTGCATATGTTTTGTCTCTATAATCTTTTGGAAAATCTTTTGAACATTGATTATTTTCCATACATGGTGATTGTGGATTAAGGTCTCCACAGGGTCCATGAATCATGCGATGAGTAACAATCTCATATAGTCTACCATATAGTTCTGGATCTGGTAGTTCAGCAACTATGACTGCATCCACTTTGTCCGAAGTATCTAATTTATCTTTCTCTTGAAGTATTATGAGAAGATGTGCATGTGGAAGGCCTCTTTTTTGAAATTCAATGGTACATACATAAGCAACACATTTGCCAAATAACTGATTTATAGTAAAGTCACGTATTAATTCATTTAATTTGATCTTAAAAACTCTGGCTATTAAATCTGGTCGATCTGAAGCACTTTGTCCAATAAGTAGATTTTGATTAATTTCTGGCCATTGTGGATTACATGTAAATGTCACAAATAAATCTGGTTTTCCAAATTTTGTCACAATAGCCATAGCATCGTTGTATCTTTCTCTCATATTTCGAGGAGATCCTTGAAAAGAAGATGGTAAAATGATGGCTTTGCCAGCTGTCATGTCTCTGCTTGTAGCCACGTCAGCAACATAGTCCATGAGTCCACAATATTGTTCTACACGTAGTTTATCTTGTTGATATTTTATAAAGTTTAAATTATTTGCCTCAACTTGCAAATATGAATCAATAATCCATTGTTGTGTTAATTTTCCACCACATAAAATTGGATTAAATTCATCTCTAATGGCAATTTGAGCAACTTTAAATTCAAGCATAGAAACATTATTTCGGATTTTGGCTTTAGCATTTGGGTAACTGGGAAGGGTTAATTTTGGTTGCCAACCTGCTTCTCCATGTGGGAAAAAGATGGGATATGTCATTGGATCTAAATTTGGACTTAAGATATTAATATTAATAAATGGTTGCTCCTCATTTCTGGGATATTCTCTTATGTCTCTTTGAAATGGTGGTTCTCCATCATTCTGAAAGACCATTGCAACCTCATTTGATGTTGGCAAGTTATAACGACGTTTATCAGTATGTCTGTCTCTTTTAAGCACCATATTAACCTTTGACATGGGTAATTGATGTCTTTGTGCATGAAGTAGTTGTTCATTTTCTACTTCTGCCAATTTTTTGTAAGCTTTACTGTAGGGATTGTTGTCCATAATGTTATTTAGCTCTATAAAAACACTGGGTAAGCATTTTTTATTTTCTTCCATCTGCATACGTTGGTCAACAGCTTCCATTGTATCTAGGACATATAGTTGAGCGAATTTTCTTTGCTCTCCTTCCTCTGGATGTAAATGTGAAGTCCGATGATAAATTTATCCTTGGACTTTAAAACAGTAAGGACCATGTCCTGGTACATTAGCAGCCAATGTTGCCCCCATAGATGCAAATGATATGGCACTATTGTAGGATCTTATGTTTGTCTTAAAATTTTTGTAATTTGGAAAAGTAGGTTCAGTCATAATATTTTGTAAATAGGTTGGAAATTGTTTCCTTTCTGGAAGTTTGAACTTTCCTTTTTGACAACAACTAATAAATTGGCCATCTCTGGGTCTCTCCTGTTTAAAATAATAAGCCTCACAAAATTGACATTGAGTACTCATGTCCCCACAACTATGAACCTCTACTGCTAAAGACTTGAGTAAAGGACAATTTGCAAAGCATATCGGATGTTGACTTTCATATTCATCAGGTGAAAAGTCATGAAATGTTTCAACAACAGGTTCTAAATGTTTAGTTTTTTTTCGTGGATTTTCTTGGTATATGTTGTCCTTGTTTGGTTGAAATGTCCTGTAAGTTTTTAGTAAGAGTTTGTAAATGCTTTGTTTTTGTAGTTGCTTTTTTTGGTCTGTCTTGACTGGTATCTTGTAAAATGTCATCTGATGTTTTAGGAACAGTTTGTAAATGCTTTATTATCTTTTTATTTTTTTTGGTTGTATCTTTCATTTTTCGCACCTGATATTCTTTTATTTGCAAGTCTTTTGCGTTCTTTTTCTCGTCGAATTTCTTTCTCCTCTGGTGTCTGCTGGGCGGCCCATCTCTCTTGTCTTTCTCTAGTTTGACGTCTTTTCTTCTCTTCTTTGGTCTCGTTATCAGCCATATTAATCTGTAAAGGAAAAAAAATAAATGTAATTGTGTATATTTTAATTTGTAATTCCTGTTAAAGATTCTTGTGCACAATTGGTGAAATAAAAGGCAAATCATTAATGTATCATTTATATTTAGTTAAATTTATAATTCCTGTCCTCACTGGCTAAGAATTTGGCCAATTGAATACTGCTGTAAATAAGCATGTAACATATTTTTTTTAAATAATGGTTTTATTTATTAAAAACGTTGTTTGTGGATAGATATTTACCACTGCAAAACTTCTTTGCTAAAAAAAAATTGATGTGGTTATTGAGCTATGTATTGCATAGTAGCAATTTAAATAGAATAAGGGAGATAGTAAATTAATTTTTTTATTTTTCTGTTGACACGGATGCAACTGAAAGCAGTTTCTTTAGTTTTATACTTTAGTACTTATTATACTGTACCTTGGTTGAAGTGTGATTTAAATCCGAATGTTTGTTGGTCCTCGGTTCAAAATCGTTGTCCAATGGTGTGGTCCTCTGTTGGAAGTCCTCGTCCGATGTTGTGGTCCTGTGGCGATAGCCCTTGTCCGATGTTGTGGTCCTTTGGTGAAAGTCCTCGTCCGATGGTCTGGTCCTGTGTTGAAATTCCTCGTCTGCTGGTCTGGTCCTGTGTTGAAATTCCTCGTCTGCTGGTCTGGTCCTGTGTTGAAAGTCCTCGTCCGATGGTCCGGTCCTGTGGAGAAAGTCCTCGTCCGATTGTCTTCACGCAGTATCTGTTGTAATATAAAAAAGAAAATGTTGTTTGAGTGAAATGTCTTTTAAATAAGTAAAAAATGTATAAATTTGGCTGTATTGTATCAGTTATGGTTATTTTTTTCTATATTTTTTTTTTTTACTTTCTGTACAATCCCACGACTTTTGTTATTCTTATTTAAGGTTCTTAGTAAGGCTTGTGGGTTGTGATATATTAAATAAGAATATGAATTTATTTTGCTATGTGTTTATGTTATTTTTTGTACAATCCTGTTTTGTGCGCACCACTTGTGGTATACTTATTTAACCTTTATTGGGATGGTTATAGTTAGTGAAACATGAAATAATATAATTAATGTATTTTGCTATGTGTTTGTGTTAGTTTTTGACAATCCTGTTTTGTGCGCACCACTTGTGCAAAAGTTATTTATTCTTGATTGTACTGGTTATAGGTTGTTAAACATTAAAGAAGAATGTTAATGTAGTTTCCTATGTGTTTGTGTGATTTTTGTACAATGCTATTAGGTGCGCAACACTTTTGTTATTCTTATTTTTGCTTCTTTGTAAGGCTTATAGGTTGTTAAACATTGAATAAGAAATTCTGTTTTGTGTGTAGCAGTTTGTGTCTCATTCAATTGCGATTTGGCTAATTGAATCGTGCCCTAAATAAGTACAAAGCATATTTTTTAAAGAAGTTTTTAGTCAGTGAAAAACTTTATTTTGGATAGATTTTTAGGGCCTCATTCAATTACAATTTGGCCAATTGAATAGGGCTCTAAATAGGCACATAGCATATTTTTTTTAAAGAAGTTTTTAGTTAGTAAGCATCTATACAAAGCAAGGTATTCCCTAACTAAAAACTTCTTTAAAAATAATATGCTATGTGCTTATTTAGAGCCATATTCAATTGGCCAAATCGCAATTGAATGAGGCCCTTAGTAACTAAAAACTTCTTTAAAAAAAAATGTTATGTTGTTATTTAGAGCCCTATTCAATTGGGCAAATTGCAATTGAATGAGGGCCTTTGTGTGTACCATATGTTGCATAGTTTGCCCCTCATTCAATTGCATTTTTTACAATGTAATAGTACTCTAAGGCCGTCATTGAATTGCAATGTTGAAAATTGAATAGGGTTGTAAATAAGCACATCACATATATTTGTTAAAATTGAATAAGGGCCTAAAAGTGCTTATTTATAGCCATATTTAATTGTCTAAAATAGCAATTGAATGAGGGCCTTTGGTTAATGCATTTGTTATATTGTCAGCTCCTCATTCAATTGTGTTTTGGCCAATGGAATAGAGCTCAATATCAGCACAGAGCATATTTTTTTACCGAATTTTGTATTTAGTGAACTTGTATCCAAAAGCAACGTGTTCACTAAATAAAAAGTTCCTTTAAAAAATATACTCTGTGCTTATATAGAGCCCTATTGAAATGGGCAAATCACATTTGAGTGAGGCCCTTGGCCATTAAAGATATATAGGTCCTCATTGAATTGCAATTTTGCCAATTGAAGAGGGCTCTATATAATCACATAACATATTTATTGAGCAAAGTTTTTAGTTATTGAAAACCTTGATTCTGGTTAGAAGTTCAGTAACTAAAAAGTTCTGTATAAAAAATATGTTATGTGCTTATATAGAGCCCTATTCAATTGAGGAAGTCGCAATTGAATAAGGCTCATGGTTCTTTCTTGTTTATACTTAATACTTTACCTTGATTGAAGTTTGGAATGACAGACGGTCCCCTCCTGCCAATCTTAATCCGCCGGTCTTCTTGTAGTGTCTGTTTGAAAAAGAAAGTGAAATAGTTATTTGTCTAATATTTATAATTTTTCATCTAGCAAAGCATGGCCTTTTGAGCATGTAATGTCTTGTTGTATCTTACCTCTTCTTCTTTGTTGGTGTTCTTTAAAAGGGATTGTGCTTCACAGTGCACGGTGCAAATTGTTGAGAGACGCTGTTGATGCAGAGTCTGTTTGAATATTAAAAGAAATAGAAAGATTCAGCTTTATATGATCTATTGAATTGCAGTAAATTAATGTCATTTAAATATACTTCTGTAATTATTTTCAATTGACCTTATTTTTTGTTGGGGGCTACACACATATGTCACATACATGAAGCACATTCCATAGTTTAATGTAATTATTTTGTGTACGTGTGACTCATATTTAAATGGTTAAATTAACCTTATATTTTTTTTTCCAACACACATAAATGTCTGTGTGTGAGATGTAACTATAGATGATACACATATATGTGCGTGTGACATATCAGTTTACATGACATATAATGTCATTTAAATGTAGTTGTTTACTGATTTTGTTTTAAGCTAATTTTGTTGCAGTGGCAATACACATAAATGTGCGTGTCACATGTCACTATACATTATACACATATATGTCCGTGTCACATGTCATTATGAAGGGGCAATACACACAAATGTGCGTGTCACATGTCACTATACATTATACACATATATGTCCGTGTCACATGTCACTATGAAGGGGCAATACACATAAATGTGTGTGTCACATGTCACTATACATTCTATACATATATGTGCGTGTCAGATGTCACTATACATTATACACATATATGTGCGTGTCGTCACTATACATAAACCTCTGTTTAATATTGAATTATGGTTTTTTGTTGTTTTGTTAAATGAACCGTATTTTTTTTGTGAGCCTATACACATAAATGTGCCATATATGTCACTACATAAATCCTAGTTTATTTTTTTATTTGTTTGACCTGTCCTGATAATAAAATGTAATTTATTATAGCTTACCTCTCTGTCGTAATTTGCACAATGCAAAGTAGTAAATTAGTAAAGAATTGTCTTCTCAAGTAAAAGCAGCAGTTATCTCAGAAGTCACTCCGTTCATCACCTGAGGAGAAATGTATTTTTTTGTTTGAAATAGGCAGTAGTAGTTCTGGAAAGTGAGACCGTTAGAACGCAATACGCATGCGCAATTTGCGTTCCAGCTTACAATTTGCGTTCCATCCGCCATTTTCTGCGTATTACTGTTCAAAATGGTGTTTAATATGATTGTGATACGTTCCGCATAGTATGTGTTTCATTATTGCGAGTAAGTGTAGTGTAGTTACGTCTGAAGCCTCGTTTTCGTTTTGTTCGTCGGCCATTTTTTCTCTCGCTTAGCGATGGTATTAGTGTCTAAAGTGTTTTATTTTGATTTAAATGTAGGTGTAACTTGTTTTTTTGAGGTGCTGGCTGGTTCCTCTTGCTGTAGGTAAGCTTTTTATGTGTTTGTTGTGTGTCTTTCTTAAGTTTTAAATGTTTGTATGTCGGCGTGTTGCGTCCGATGTTTGCGAGGTCGTAATGTGTGGTAACGTGTCTCGTATGGTGTTTGCGTGTGTAGCCTCGTTTTCGTTTTATTCGTCGGCCATTTTTTGTGTCGCTTAACAAATTATTTAGTGTCTAAACTCTTATTTTGAGTGCAATTAAGTTGTAAGTTGCATTTTTGAGGTCCTGGGTGCTTCCTGTTTGTGTAGGTAAGGTTTTTATGTATGTCCTGTGTGTATGTATTGTGTTTGTAATTTTGTAATGTTCTTGTTGCGTCCGAGTGTTGCGAGGCCGTAATGTGTGTGAACGTGTGTCGTATGTTGTTTGCGAGTGTCGTAATGTGTGTGAACATGTGTCGTATGTTGTTTGCGAGTGTCGTAATGTGTTGCGACGTGAACTTTGCGAGATTCGCAGTTGTTTGGGTTGGGAATTTGTGTTGTGAATTTTGCAAGTGTCGCAGTTGCTGCAACTGAAGACCTCGCTTTGCGAGGGTCCTCAGTTGCTGGCAAGGAGCGCCTGCGGCGCTCCATGCCAGCAACTGAGAACCTGGCACAGTGCCCTCGCTTCTCGAGGGCCACGGGCTCGCTACGCGAGCCGCGGCCCTCGCTACGCGAGCCCGCAGCGTTAGCAACAACTCGTACGCTCACAACTATATATGTGATATCTCACACTATACTGCTTTTAGGGTAGACACTGTTATACAGTATAAATCCAAATTATCAGTATATCCCATATGCAGCCACTATAATCATATCTTAATCTTAATAGAGATAATCCTCATATATGCATATTTGCAGAAACTGCTAATCATAGGATTATATGGTTAGCAGTTAAATAATACACATAAAAATCAATAAACATGAGTGGTGAAATAGTGTTAAAAAACAAAGGTGGTAGGAGAGTAGGAGAAAGGCAACTATAATATATGGCTAATAAATGCACAGGGAAATCCACAATGCAATATGCCCTATAATAGAAAAGGCACCCCAATATTTATCAGACTTCTGCTAGTCTGTATTCAATACATTACTATAATATACTTGCTGTTTCATTCGTATAAGGGTTGCTAATAAATCAGTACATAGACGATGTGCTTTTGTTTTGGACTGGAACAATAGGAGACTTGAAAATGTTTTTGGAGCAACTCAATACTAACAATCTTGGACTTAAGTTTACATATAATTTTGATTGTAGAAGTATTGCATTTCTAGACATTGTCATCACTAGAGATATCTCAGGTGAAATACACACCTCTGTACATCATAAATCAACAGCAACCAATTATTTATTGCAATGGTCTAGTCAACATTTCTAAGTAAGGGACAATGTTGTTGAGAAGTACAAGTCAGGGTTAGGTTATAAAAAAATATCCAAATCTTTGAAGATCCCCAGAAGCACCCGGGAGCAAACCTGCCAAAAGACGTCCGTCCACCAAAACTCACGGACCTGGCAAGGAGGGCATTAATCAGAGAGGCAGCACAGAGACCTAAGCTAACACTGGAGGAGCTGCAGAGTTCCACAGCACAGACTGGAGTATCTGTACATAGGATGAAAATAAGCCGTACGCTCCATAGAATTGGCCTTTATGGCAGAGTGGCCAGAAGAAAGCCAATACTTTCAGCAAAAAAATGGCATGTTTTGAGTTTGCGAAAAGGCATGTGGGAGACTCCCAAAATGTATGGAGGAAGATGCTCTGGTCTGATGAGACTAAAATTTAATGTTTTGGCCATCAAAGAAAACTCTATGTCTGGCGCAAACCCAACATATCACATTACCCAAAGAACACCATGGTGGCAGCATCATGCTGTGGGGATGTTTTTCAGCAGCCAGGACTGGGAAACTTGTCAGAGTTGAGGGAAGGATGGATGGTGTTAACTACAGGGATATTCTTGAGCAAAACCAGTACCACTCTGTGTGTGATTTGAGGCTAGGACAGAGGTTCACCTTGCAGCAGGACAATGACTCCAAACACACTGCTAAAGCAACACTTGAGTGGTTTAAAGGGAAACATGTAAATGTGTCAAAGCCCAGACCTCAATCCAATAGAAAATCTGTGGTCAAAGATTGCTGTTCACATCCAACTTGAAGGAGCTGGAGCAGTTTTGCAAGGAGGAATGGGCACAAATCCCAATGGCAAGATGTGGCAAGCTCATAGAGACTTAGCCAAAGCAACTTGGAGCTGTGATTGCCACTAAAGGTTTCTCTACAATGTATTGACTTCAGGGGTGAATAGTTATGCATAGTTGACTTTTTCTATTATTTTGTCCTATTTGTTGTTTCCTTCACACACAAAAAAAACATCTTCAAAGTTGTGGGCATGTTCTGTAAATGAAATGATGCAAATCCTCAAACAATCCCTGTTAATTCCAGGTTGTGAGGCAACAAAACACGAAAAATGCCAAGGGGGGTGAATACTTTTGCAAGGCTCTGTATGTACATACATACATACCAAGCATGCTTTTGAGTACATACAAACATTTATAACCGCACATGTATGTGCACAGAACACATCAATATTTGGGGTTCTGCTCTTGTTCCTGCCACCAAGTTGTGGGGAAACCGAGCTGGAGAGAACATTGTTCAGACGGGAAGAAGGGCAGCAGAGGTGAGGGCTCAGGGAGGGACTGGCAGCACATGATGGAGGTTGTCAGAATCTGAGGGTCATTACTGTGGCTCCCTCCCCAGGTGCAAGGGGCTGGGTTCCATTAACGCACTGCTGAGGGAGGACCTGGGCCGCACGATTGAATCATAAGTCGAAGGAGTGGGAGGAGGAGAGGGAGGTGAGAATGTCGGACCTGAGGGAGAGATGGGTAAATGGGTGGGTTGAGGATAAGATGTAGAGGGCCTGGGCGAGAGTCAGGGAGGGAGGGGAGGCTCTAGGATTGGAAAGAGGAATGACGATGAAATTTGGGGGGGATCAGAGGAAGTAGAGTGGGAGTCAAGGAGCAAGGTGATGCTGTGGGATTGGAGGGTGGGATGAGGATGAGATGGGGGAGAGAAGAGAGAAAGAAAAAGAGAGAGCGAGAGAGAAAGAGAGAACAAGGGAGAGAGATGGAGAGAGATAATGTGAGAGAGAAGGAAAGAGAGATATGGAGAGAGAAGGAAAGAAAGTAATAGAGAGAGAATAAGAGAGAATGAAAGAGATAACAAGGAGAGAGATATTAATTATACTCCAAACATCAATGTATGTAAATTGTTATCGCGTGTTAAAGTTGGGGTGCTGTCGGGCCCGCTATTTATATTCTCTGTTTGTGTGCGCATGCGTCGGCGCACATTTGGAGTGTGCTTCAAAGTCGTGCAACCCCATGCACCTGTGTAATTTTTCAAAAATAGGAGGGCAAAACTGGGAGTTGAACATGGGAACCCAGTTTGACATTGAAGCACAGCACATTAATACTCCATATCCTACTTACATATGCACTCTCTACAACTAATAAAAGCAGAAATTTGCTTTTCACACTTAAATCACTGCAGATAGCACAAAATATACAATCATCATTGTAGACAATCATCCAAATAATTTGCGTAGACAATTTGCCATTTACATGTTATGACTCAATACACAAGCACTTTTCTCAGTTCAATATATAAGGGTAATCTGTCTTGGAAGGCAGATATCACACCAGATTTTCAGGATTTCTTCTTTGAAACTAGGTTATTCAGTCAGAGGCTCGTTAATTTCGGTTTATATAAAACTGCCCCAAAAAGACAGAAAGTTGATTTGTTTTAGGAACACTTTATTTATAGCTGTTTTAAAAATAAAAAATAAACGCCGTGGAAAGAAGTGATAAAATTAGATCTAGACTACAGTGTTTAAATCCAATACTTGAGCACAAATAATTTTGCCTTTTGTGCATTTTGCAATTGCGCTACATAATATAAACCCGATTGGATATTCTAATGACTCTATATGGTGTGTTAGCAAGTCCACATATAATGTTTTGACAAATCCTCATATAATGCAGAAATCTGCTAATCATCGGGTTTGTATAGCTTATATTAATGAAAAAACACTGAGTTATATCTAGGTTAAAAAGCAACGGTGTTAAAAACAAAGCAACAGAATACTGAGGTATCTACCAGAAAAATATTAGATCAATAGAGGGAATACAATAAATGTAAATTCCACCAAAAGCATAAATATATATATATATATATATATATATAGGGGGTATAATCCTTTTAGAAAAATACAGGACTTTCTGCTTGTCCTAATATAATTAGCTATTTCATTATTACATATACTTGTGGTTCACTTGGCCCCTTATACAATGCAGCTTGATGCTAATGGAAATAAAAATAGGTTCCTCTGTATATTGATCCTCTGGTTAGATGACCACAGCAGTGCCCGATGGTCCCGTTTCGCCCATTCACTGGGCTTACTCATGGGCCGACAGAACTGACGTGCTTTAGCAGAGCTCTACATCACTAATTGCTAAAAACAGCAAAATTGAGGTAAATTCATACCCATTTGGGACCCAAAGCATGCACAAAGCTTCAGCATAACATTCTGCATCAAATTATATAAGTTGATAAGCAGCACAAACCATCTTAGCTGCCACGTGGCCGCAGGCCTAACAGACCTGGAGAGTGATTCAGTGCCTCCAGTTCTTCCGCCTTCCAGTGCAACCCTGAAACAGCAGGCGGACATGCTCTTCTATGATCCGAAACCAGTGGCTGCCTTGTTTAATCAGACGTGAGTAAACTGTGAGTTATGGTGGAGGTTCCCGCCAAAAAGACATAAAAAACGAGGCACAGACCTGCAGAGGGTATTAATAATAGCCCACCATATCAAGGCTCAATCTATAAATTCACCCTAATAAATCACAATATATGTTAAACTGTAAAACAAAACAAAATTAAATTAGGATAGTGAGGGGAAATTAAACCTGATGGGGGGATACCGAGCAGAGTACACCATCTACAGACCACTGGGAGAGAAACTCATCCATTCCCCCAGTGGACAAGGTCAGGTGGTACTCTGCCCGGATACGGAAGCGCACCAGTGCAAAAGTGAGTGTTCAGAGTTATTTTGGATTTGTTTCAGATTGATTTTTCCAAGTATTGTATATGTGCTGCCAAAGCAAGCACAAATGTAAATAGCATGACTCTTTGTGACCTCATGGACAACACACCATGCTGATGTACTTGGTTTTTCATGGCAGAGATACTGGAGTGGGCTGCCAGTTCCTTCTCCCAGATGGGCTCCCATCTGAGCACTGAAAATGGTGACCTCTTGGTTCCATGTCTGGATTTGAACCCAGGATGCTGTCGTGAAATCACCTGCATCCTATCCACTCAGCCACCAGGGAACCTGCTCATTCTGTATGCCAGGAGTACTGGTGGGACATTGGAGAACTGTAAATATTTGTAAATAAAACCAATTGAGATTCTGCTTCATATGCAGCAGTGACAACACTAATTACTACAGTGCACTAATAGACCTAAAACCCTGGTTATGCAACAAAAAGCTCTAGAAGTTTCCCAACAATACTGTAACACTCAAAGTCTATATATAAGCATTGCTGGATAGTTGCAGCATAAGGCTGCAGTGAGATACTGATACCTATGAGCAACAGACGGTACTGCTTCCTACAAAGGAATGTAAGCAGAACAACCCAGACAATGGGCCACTGAGAAACCTGACATTACCCCACTAAAAGAGTCAAGCAACAAACAACTACAAAACACACTGAACACTAAACACTGCCCACAGTGATCAGGGATAAAGTATCACAGACACCTACAGTTTAAAACACATGAGCACCTGAGGGAGCCACAGAGTTAAAACTTTTAAAGACACCAGTTTGTTTGAGTCCAAAAAAACAGGCGGCCAATAGATGCTGGACAAAAGCCCAAAAGATTTACAGTGAAAATATTATTGTAAAAAGTACCAACAAAGACTAAGATGTAAAAACCGCATGCTGCCCTCGAATGAGGGACACTCACATACACAGAGTGACAAGAGTGGATGAGAAATCAATATACTATTTATAGGTTTAATATAGGGAATGGCAGGAGTGTCAACAAGAAGGAATTCTAAAGACATACAGTCATATTACACACCAAGGAATAGCTCAAAAGTGTCCCAAAAAACCTACACGCCAACAAAAGAAACATCCAGACTAAGCATGGAGAACTGTGCTCCAAGCACCAAAGGAGATATTCAGGACCTAAAAGACCTGATAACGTCATTTAGATCAGAAATCAAATCTGAAACTAAAAAAGTAACTACTGAACTTACTGCAGAAATAAAGAAAGTAGACGCCAAAACTGTGTCCCTGCAAGAGAAATATAATGACCTTCTACAAGTGCACAACAGGCTGGAGGAAGAAACAGCAACACTGAGAGAAGAACAAACCCATTAACAAGCGGCACAGGAAGATCTTGAAAATAGATCAAGACAACAGAACATCAGGATAAAAAACTTGCCAGAGTCAGTAAAAGATCTTCACTTCTATATGGCAGAACTATGTGATTTCCTTATGCCAAATACAGAAACAGAAAATTTTAGACTTGACAGAATCCACAGGGCTCTGTGGGGCCGAGCAACTAATCCGGACCATCCAAGAGACGTTATATCTTGCTTTCACTATTTTACCACTAGAAACGGAGTCCCGGACATAAAGGGGGCAGCAACCCAGTATCTTCTGTGACCTATCCCCAGTGACCCTGTACAAAAGGAGAACAATTAAATCAATTCTGGAAAGTATACTGGAGCATGGATGTAAATACACATGGGCTTCCCATTTCACCTAAATATAGCAAAAGACAGAAATATCTTCACTGTCAGAACCTTAGAAGAAGGAGTCGCTCTTCTGGGATCATGGAACATACAAGTATCAGAAAACATTGCCCAAACAGCAAGAGGAATCCCAAGATCCCGCCAGGGCACTGAATCACAACTCACGGCAAGAAAAGACAGCAGATGTTTGGAATTATTTGGTTTGACTGTTTACCTTTGGAACAAAACAATTCAGACTTAAACTAAAGCTGCATTTAAAATATTCACATTTCCCACTGTGGGGGTGTTTCCCATTCTGATTGGCTGAAGGCAATAGTGCCTTCTGATTAGTTTTAAAAAAATTGACAGGTTCATCAGCTAATCAGCATCTTCTGATTGGCTAAAATTTGATTGACAGCCTTTTCAGCCAATCAAAAGGCGCCATTGCCAATTTTCTACTGGAAAAGGCACTAGAAGCCTCATTAGCATCGGGGAACTCAGAGAGTGAGAAACTCTGTTATTTTGTTTTATTTTTTATTTTAGAGCGGCGGTTTTTGGCAAGGGCCCAGTTGAGGACGGGGACATCGCGAACAGGTACGTTTTATATATAGAATGTTTAGTTTATTTTTTTTTGTGTATTTATGTTTATGTGTGTACTAATGTTACTTTTTTACAGGGGCCAAGCTGGAGAAGACAAGAAGATGGATGGGGACATGCTGGAAAGGTGAGTTTAATATTTAGAATGTTTTCATGTTTGTGTTGTGTTTCTTAATTTCGTACAAATTTTTTATGTTTCTTTTATCCTAGTAGTGGCTAATCTGCTGAAGGGAAATCTAGCAAGCTAAGTGGGCTTTATTATTATATTTTAGGTTAGATTTAGGGTTTTTGTAATGTATTTAGATTGATTGTAGTTAGGGGTTAATGTTTTTAGTTAGGGGGTTAATGTATTTTATTTAGGAGCTAATGTTAATTGATTGCAGATATGGTTAATGTATTGTAGATAGAGTTAATGGATTGTAGATAGGGGCATATTTGAACTGTATTGTATTTATTGATGTATTGTAGCTGTATTTATTGTATTGATGTAATGTAATGTAATGTTATGTGTTTTTTCTACATGTATTTTCTTTTCTGGTGCGTAGTTCTTTTTTTTATTTTGTGTAATTTAGATTTATTTTCATTTTGGTAACTTAGGTTTTTTTAGTTTTGGTAATCTAGGTTTATTTAATTTTGTTAATGTAGGTTTTCTTTATTTTGGTAATGTCGTTTTTTTTATTTTCTGTAATGCTAGGTTTTATTATTTTCTGTAATTAGGTGGTTTTTTTGTTTTTCTGTAATTAGTGGGGTAATATGGATTTTATTAGGGTAGTAGGTAGGTAGTGTAGGGTTTAACAGGGTAGAGGGGGGTTAATAGTGTAGGGTAGGGGTTTATTAGGTGCATTCAGGGTTAAATAGGCCCAGTTAGGGTTAAATAGGACTCGATAGGCTTACATAGGGCTATGAGTGACAGGGTTAATGAAGGTCTCATGGGGCTCTGTATAGAGCCCCGTGAGTTATAGGGATCATAAGGGGCTCATGGGGCTGTGCATAGAGCCCCATAAGTGAAAGGGGTTAATATTTTATCATAGCGAGGGTCTTTTTAGGACCTGCAAGGCGGGACATTTCAAATTTTAAATACAGCGGGTGTCAAGATTGATGCAAGGGTTAATGTGGGGACACTTCGGAGGTCCCGATGGGGACCTCCAGCATAGAGGGGGTTAATGTTAGCTACCGCGGGGGTAATTACAGTACCCCCGCGGCAGGGATTGGTATATTTTATATGCAGCGGGGGTCGCTGCAAGAGTTAATGTAGGTACACTTCAGGGGTCCCGATGGGGACTCCCAGCATAGGGGGGGTAATTTTAGGTGCTGGAGGGGTACTTATGTTTAGAACTGCCGCGGAGGTCCCAATTGGGCATCCCGCGGCAAGTGATGAGGTGTGAAGCCTGCAAGATCATCTCGTAAACTTTTCACTTCTCCTGCCAGTTTGACATGGTCATCGTGAACAGCCGTGCTGCAAGCTCATACTTTGCTAGCCGCAGGTCTAATTTAATAGCGTCGGTAAACTGTCATATTTCCAGCTTGCAGCCCTAACGTTCAAACCTTGTTAGAACGTTTTTCTAATTTAATGGGGCTGTTAGAAGTGTACTAAAGCTTTTAAAGACATACAAGTATATTGTTTACGTATAAAGAAAATAACGTATTGTTTAAGTAGATAAAACTTTCATCAACTTAAGGGAAAACAGTTAGCGAGTCATAAGACTGTTAAACCGGATTGAATTAACTCTCCTTTTCAAATTTTGAGCCAGGTTACATAACCTCTGGGTCTTGTGTGCTTGCTTCCCAGCGGGGGCCATCTCATTGAAAAGTAACTGCAGAAGAGGTGGGCACAGGTTTGTCCTGACAGGTAGAGCTAGTAAATTAAAGACAGGTGAGTCATTGATATAAATATAATATCACATAACGCTCAGGGGCTGAATGAACCTGTAAAAAGGGGAATAGCTATAAAAGTATATCTCAGATTAAGAGCAAATGTAATACTGATTCAAGAAACCCATTTAAAAAAAAGAAAAAAGCGATTCCCAAATACTGTGGGAGAATCTACACACAAACATTCCATGGCACAGTCTCCATTGCATAAAAGACTGAATTTTAGACAAGTAAAGACACAAAAAGACGAGGAGGGTAGATATATAGTAGTACACGGAATCATTAATGATAGAAATGTATCAATCTTAAATATATACGCAAATTCGGAACAAAACACCTTTTCTCACAAAATATCAAATGTAATAGCCAACTGGCAGGAAGCCATCTGGATCACAGGAGGGGATATGAACACAGTTTCAGACCCAAGTAAAGACAAGTCAAACACACACAACCCAAATGTAATGCCCATAGCGACCAAAGCGTTTAAATCCATATTGAAATCACACTGCCTATTTGACACATGGAGGGGAATGAACCCAAAAGAAAGCGAGTTTAGTTTTTATTCGGCCAGTCATAAATCTCACTATAGAATAGACTACATATTGTTACAGCAACAGATGGCACCTAATCTAACGGCAGCATCAATTTACCCCATATCATGGTCAGACCATGATCTAGTTAGCACATCCCTGTGCGACTTGCTACCAAAAGGACGTTCCCCTACATGGACATTGAACCCTTATTTGCTAAATGACCCAGAATTGAAAGAAAAAATTACCAAAGCAATTGAGGAATATTACTCCCTTAATATCAGGAGTATGGGCAACCCATAAGGCAGTTATCGGGGGGAAATGCATACAACTGGGAGCTGCAGCAAAAAAAGCAGAGCAAAATCAAGTCATCACCTTAAATAAGAAATGAACAGAATTGCAAAAGATATTTGCTACCCAAAAATCACAACAAACATATGACGAAATTTGATAATGCAAAGAGCAACTAAATCTGATTCTAAGAAAGAAAGTGGTGACAATTTTACTGCACACACAGGTAAAGTTCTTTAAACAAGTCAACAAGCCAGACTTATTGTTGGCCAAGGAGGGCAGATTGATTTATCCCCAAAATAGTGAACAAGGACAGTGAGATTGTATATACGCCAGACTAAATCATGAGATCATTCCAACAATTTTATTATAACTTATACTCAGCACCAGATCATTCGGGCACACAAAATCATAAGGCAAAGATTAAAGAGTTCTTATCCTCTCTTCATATTCCCCAGTTAGATAAAACTAATGTAGACAATCTCGGAAAGCCCATTTCAATAGAATAAATAAAAAAACCCATAGTAGACTCCAAATCACACCGGGCTCTTGGTCCGGATAGATTCACTAACTATTACTACAAACAAAGTGTGATGTCACTCTACCAAATCTTCAGCACTTATTCAATGGGTTTCTAGATGGGAAAATGATGAAAACAACATTTTTAGAAGCAAAATTATTGTACTACATAAAGAGGGCAAATATCCTTCACACTGTATAAGCTACAGACCCATTTATTTAATCAGTACACATGTGAAACTATAGGCCAACATTTTAGCAAACAGATTGACACCATTATTACCAGAAGTGATCCATCCAGACCAGGTAGGCTTTGTATCGGGTAGAGAAGCTCCAGATAATACAGATGCTGCTATCGTTGGACGGGGAAAAAGCATTTGACAGAATAGACTGGGCTTTCATGAGTGAGACTCTACTGAAATGCGGCATAAGTGAAGACTTTCTAAATAGCCTAATGTTACTATATTCTAATCCAAGATCTTATATATCATATCAAGGGTTTAGATGACAATTATTTGATCTTGCTAGGGTAACGAGACAGGGATGCCCCCTGTTCCCCCTACTTTTTGCACTATATTTTGAACCACTTGCAATAGCAATAAGAGGAAATCCAGATATACCAGGGGTCCACTTTGGGGACAAAGAATACAAACTCAATCTGTTTGCAGATGACATATTACTCACGGTCAAGGAGCCACTAATCAGCCTTCCAAACATATTCAAATTACTCACTAAATTTAACACTAATAAAAGTGAAGCCCTCAACATATCCCTGCCCAAGCAATTAGAAAATCTGCTGACTCTAAATATCCCTTTTAAATGGGCCCCGAATCACATCACATATTTGGGAATTCAAATTCCTAGAGCGACAAATTTAATTTACAAAGCTAACTTCCCCAAATTGTTTAAGACAATACACAATTAATTGATAAGGTGCCCCCCACCCAATATCTCATGGCTAGGTAAAATTCACGCCATCAAAATTAACATTTTGCAGAAAATACTATACCTGTTCTGGACAGTCCCAACCCCAAATAGATTAAAAAGACGTGAAAACACTACAGAAAGCAATATCAAATTCCATCTGTAGTTATACAAAACCCAGGATAAATAGGGCAACAATGTCGGCATCAAAACAGACAGGAGGACTTGCAAAGCTACAAGGCTACAAGATTGGCCCAAGTACCTAAATGGTACACAAGGGATTCTCCTCCAGTATGGGTAGAAATTTAAAAACAAATCCTATGGGAGCAGAACCTATGATAGCTGCAGACGTATTAAGGATGAACCAGAATTGGTTCACAACCAATTTTAGTGTAAATTTTCTCATACCACACAAGGAATGGCTCAACCTAATGTCAGTTAACAAGAGGTTAACCCAAATCACTAAAATCAATAAACAAGCAAATAAGTCCCCTTTTGAACATTGCTGCATAAATAACCCAGAAGGAAAGAAAATCATAACAAAGCTTTACAATCACCTAGCTGCTCCCAAAAAGTTACACTATAAGGCTGCTTGGGAAGAGGAACTACAGATAACTCTAGACGACAAACAATGGGGAAAAATATTAAAACAAGGAGCAAATTGTAATAAACATTACACTAAAGGAAAACTCCTATAAAACCATCATGAAGTGGTACCTCACACCATCTAGAATCCAGCGATCCAATAGGCTAAGGAAAGGACAATGCTCAAGAAGTTGCCCAAACTCAGGGACCCTGAAACATATACTATGGGACTGTCCCAAAACTAAACATATTTGGACAGCAACATATTCTTCCATAGAGAAGCTATGGGGAACAAAAATCCCACAAAAACCAGGAAGCACAAAATCAGAACAATTCCTAACAAACCAAATCTTTCTAGTAGCTAGAGGCATAATTTCCAAACACTGGAAACTACCCGCTGCAACTTACAAATCAGTATCACAAAAAAATCCAATTCATTCAGTCCAATTCATTCATGAGCAGCCTATCAGCTGAAATAGACAAGAGATATAGGAGATGGGCCTCCTGCTGGGATGTATGGAGTCTGAGAGCCACAGGATGAGACTGGTGGGAGAATCTGGTATGTGTTTTTCTTATTATTCTTTTATCACTGTTAATGAGTTAACGTAACGGCATACACAGTCAGAAGCTAGTGGCAGTTTACAAGAAAATTGTGAAATGTATCAATAGCATTCTTGTAAAAAAAAAGAAAAAATTTAAAACCTGGTGAGACAAGGAAACAAAGAATGTTTTCACTTCAAATTGCCAATTGTTAGTTAGTTCATTCAAGATGTGAATTTAATATATCAATGTATGAATGTGAATCTTTCTATACTTGCAATAAAAATGATTTAAATAAATAAATAAATAAAAACTGCCCCAAAAACAAAACCCTGAAAATGTAGCATGGCTCTAGCACTCAAAGACTGCAGTTGAAAAAAACTGCTCTGCAACACTTAAATAAAAAAAATAGCACTCACCGAACCATGGTTCTTTTTGGTGATCACTGATTTTAATCCTAAATAAAAATACATTTATTAGGAAAATATGTTAACCTAAGACTTTACTTTATTTACATAGAACATTAAAATACAAAGATGTTATAGGTTTAAGAAATGTTTCTTTTTTAGCATTTTTAAATTAACAATCTCCAAAATAAATGACTTAAAAACAATGAGCCTCATTCAATTGCAAGCACGCAGATTACATCCTACAGGCTGTGTGTCTGCGGGCTTGACATTTGCTACAATTTTACAGAGTGATTAAATTGAACAAGGCAGCAAGCTACGGCTAAAGCCTCAAGACCATAAACCCTTCCCACGCCCGCACGTCAGTAGGCTGGACTAGATGCAGTCAGCAGTTACAATCCAATCCCGTAAATACGGAGCGCGACACAAGCCTCTCAGCCAATAGAAAGCTGGCTAGCCGAAGATGATTGACAGAAAGAGAATATAAAGTTGCGTTCCACACACCCATGCGTTGACTGTGTTGTAGAGTCCTATGAAGTTTCAAACAGATCTTGGAGTTGGTGGTTTGAGCAGTGATAGGGAGAGAGTAGGAAATTTTTCAGAGCAGATTCTTATGGTTTTATTTTTTTATATTATTTTAACTATGGTTTTACACTTAAACATTGATTACAGGTATTTTCAGATTACACATAATACAAATACACATATATTAAATAACACACATAGATATACATAGAGCTAGGTCACTCCATACACACACCCCCATCCTCTACTCCACACCCACCCTCCAACAGTTAATAAATACACAAAAAGCACACTTTTTTCATTATATATATATATATATATATATATATATATATATATATATACCCTTTTTAATTTAGCCTTTTTTTCTTTTTGGGGTAATTATAAGGAGGAGAGAAGAGGGGAAAGTATTTGGGGTGGAGGAGAGGATGAGAGTGGAGAAGAGAAGGAGAGTGGAGGAGAGGAGGAGAGTGGAGGAATGGAGGAGGAGGAGGACAATGGAGAAGAGGAGGCGCGGAGTGAAGGAGAGGAGGAGGAGAGTGGAGGAGAGTAGGTGAGGGTGGCCAGATACCCATAATGATAGGCATATCCAGTTCAGGGACAGAGGGGGCTGATCCCAGGGGGGTGGTAGTGTGGAGGACATGCCTCAGGGTTAGATGAGGGAACGCAGGATCCCCGTCCACAGTCGGGAGGGCAAGAGGCTAAAGGCAAGCACAGGGCCCTGAACTACACGATCAGGGAGAATGTGGTCTTCCTCTGTGCAATCCGTGAGCACCTTGCTATCCTTGCAGGGGGAGGGAAGTTATGCAATGAGTGGGAGAGGGTGGTCAAGGAACTTCTCAGCCAGGTGCCTGCCGCTGGAGCTTCAGGCCTGGTGGCCCATCAGGATACAGCCTCTATGTCAGGTGAATATCACATACACCAACATGCCACCACATGTAAATCACACACGCTACACACATGTACATGATGACCAACAAGGATACTGACATGTCAGCTCTATGGCATTAGCAAAGATAGATGGATCCATCATGCGTTATTAAATCTATGAAGCTGAAAAATCACTGTCATTCGTGGGCACAACAACAGTAATCAACCAATAGAGAGTCCATGTATGGGTGTGCCCACTGCAGTGTGTGCAGTTACAGACCGCAGCTGGAATCAAGATAGCATTAGGAGCCAAGAACAATCAAGATCAAGAACCAAAGAATAGATCACATCTAGCAAATAACTACTCATACTCACTCAATTAAGAGAATCATCCAGGTTCAAGCCTAGATGTCAAATAGTTAGAAATGAACACAAACCTATGTCATACTTAACACATAAACCTTTATTTTCTCTTTTTAAGCTTCCAGGTGGTCTGGGTCCAATGGTGAGCCAGAAGTGGGGGTGTTGGCTCAATCAGAGCAGGACCTAAGGGACTGAGCACCCGCCGGGCAAGAGAGGAGGGACTGAGAGGAGCCCAAAGGGGTTTTGGTTCAAAAGGGGGAGGACATCATCTGGGCAGTGGGGTCACCTGCAGTAGCATCAGCCAAACCGGTGGCATTTGACCCCACTGTCCCCCTCAACCAAAGACTGAGTCTCTCAACAAGGCCTTTAAGCTGTAGGGATGGCCGGGGTTAGAACCACCTCCTCCTCCCCCCAGCAGTGCATTGGACTGGCTCACACCAACCACCACCAGGCCCACCACCACAACCATGCCTATGGAGCCAGGCTCCAGCTGGCCCCAAATCCTTCCCACTGGGCCACCATCACCACCACCACCACCTCCTCACCCAGCAACCCCCCCCCCCCCAAGGACCTTCACCACCAATCATACAGAGGTCATAAAGGGAGGAAAGGAAGCACCACCTAATGATAGAATCGTACCTTGCTGGGCTGTTCAGGATGGGGGCAGACCAGAGCGTATTTCAGCAACTGATTACATACGCCATGGTACCCAGCCCCGCCTCCTCCACCCCGGAGGCCTCCCCCAGCATCAGCAGCACGGCCACTCCTCCCTTCCTCCCATGCCTGCGACATGACCACCACCCCTAGCATCGCCACTGGATGTGCAGCTACCTCCTGGGGTTATGCCTCCCGCTGCCCCACCACCACCACCAAGGAAATGGCAGCTACCCACGGGGGGATTGGTGCCCTGATGCAAGGCGGAGAAGGATGTAGGGGTTGCACATATTTTTTGTGCCTTCTCAATAGCACTCCTCAGTAACAATCCATTGGTCCACATTTTAATGTTATCTAGCCTTGCTACAGAGTATAGGATCATGGCTTATGTGATGGTGATATTTTGTATGCAGATTGCTATCTCCCATCACATGGTCCATGATCCTCTTCTCTGTGGACACGTAGGGTTCTGTTTAACATTTCACCAATTGATGGTCACTGAGGAATGTTGTTGAGAAGAGATGCTACAGTAATAATTTTTGGGATAGGAAAGTACAGACACCTTTTAACCCACAAGCCACACAAAGTAACTATGTATAATATGGATGAAATGAGGACCTACTCCGTATATAATTAAAATATAACTTTTATTAAATAATATAAAATAGAATTATATATACACAAAATGTATATACATGTATAGTTAAAAAGTATATTTGATTATCTAAAATCACAATATATGTCTCCCAAAATGTAATCAGAAAAGGACAAATAGAGATAATAATGGTTGTTAATAATCCATCACACTTGTATTTATCAAATATAATATTATCTTATATCTACTTGTCACTAATATCAATATAACAATCAATAAGTACCAACAATAATTGGAAATAAGTGAGACATATATAACATTCAGTCTCCCCAATATTTGACCCAATAATTAAAGTAACATCATAACTGTTATAATTGTAAAATAAATATAAGCTGAAGTGGAGATAGAGGGGACAGAAATTCTACCTCTGTGGCCCTATTTAGATAGTATATAGTGGATTGACCCTATAGTAGGAGTAATCTCGGGGCACCCGCTATTTATCCCCTGTCCCTGTTGAATATCAAATCAATCCCTTCTCTAAACTACATGGGACTAGTCCCCTCCACTTACCTTGTCTGAATCAGACCAGAAAGCATTCTAATACTCAGAACAGTCTATGCGTTTGTGTCCAGCAGCATATAGCTGTTAGCTGACGTCATCTGCGGGGGACGGAAAGAACAGCTGATCTGACAAGCTCGTTTCGCGTATCCTGCTTCCACCGGGATCAGTCCTGTCTAAGGAACAGCGTGGCTCTTTTATAGGGCAAACGAGTACTTGATTGAAACAATTGATAACCTTGTTGTAAGTATATTGCCTGTAAGGACAATAAAGTATATGAGCATTATAAAAATGTATAAGCACCATAAAGTATAAATTAGCACAGTATGGAAAGATGGCTATAACAGCATCACTTACTTATAGATATTAAACTGTAATATGAACATAATTAATATCAAAAGAGGGCAAAAGATCACTGGTACACAGTGGGCAAGTGTACCAGTGATCTTTTGCCCTCTTTTGATATTAATTATGTTAAGAATTAATATTATCAGGACCTTGGGCTTTATTAACATTTATTTTTTCCAACCTCTTTTGGATTTTTCCTGCGTTAACCAATTATTTAGTCCAACCACTGGTACCTCTCTTGTGTATACAGAAGAAAAGAACCTATTTAGCTCATCTGCCTTTTCCTGGTCACTAATTGTAAGATGGCCTGCTTCACATTGTAATGTTTGTATAATTTAAATGACTGTTTTTTACTCTGTATCTTGATCTTTAAATCATTGTGAAGCTACGTTGGATGTGATTTACTCCTTTTACTTTTATTTCCACATGGTATATGCCGATGTGTATGTATATTTAGCAAGGATTTCAATGCTGTCCATTTATTTTCAATGTTTTTACCTGCCAGTTCTTTGTCCCAGTCTATACGTTGTATTGCTTCCCTTAGACTATTAAAATCTGCCCTCTTAAAAAAAAATTGCTGGCCCCTTACAGTTTTGTTTTTTTAATTATTTCTCAAATGAGACTGTGTTGTGATCACTGTTTCCCAATGGTTGCCCGATTTCAACATTTGACACGAAATTCATATTACGTGTGATGACTAAATCCAAGATAGCCTCATTTCTACAATTTACACACCTTAGATTAGAAAAAAATATGAGATCTGAAGGCCAACATGAATTTAATGATTGGCTAATTACAATTAGCGAAGGCAAAATGCAGTAACCAATTTACCTGACAATACTGTGGAAATACCAGCAGAAATGATTTGCAAAGATTCACTCATATCAGGAATAACCCCAGAACATTCATCAGAGCTTGCACAGAAAGTAATCTTAACCTCAAAAAATAAAGATGCTTTGGATCTCAAAAACAAAATTTTTAAATTCATTGATGCACCACAAAAAAATAGTGCATTGTTGGATACATTATTGGACCTAAATTGATCCCTTAATATACTGATGTTAATGAAAGGTTGCTCTTAATTTTGTGGATATATTCTAATATCCCTTTGAAAGGTGGTTCCCACTCATCATTTTGAAAGACCATTGCAACCTCATTAGCTGTTGGTAAGTTATACCGTATTTTATAAAAATGCTGATTTCTTCTAAGAACCATATTGACTCTTGGTATTGGCAACTGATTTGGTTGTGCATGAACAAGTTGTTGTTCAACTAATGAGAATATTTTATAAGCTTGAGTGTATGGATTTTTTTCCATAATCTTATCAAGCTCCTGAAAAACAGCGGCTAAGCATTTTGTATTTTCTGCAAGCTGCATTCTTTGTTCCACAGCTTCATTTGTATCAAATTGTCGTTGCTCTCCTTCCTGAGGGTGTAAATGAGAAGCGTGGTAGTAAATTTGGCCTTGAACTTTAAAGCAGTAGGGCCATGTCCTGCAACAGTTTCAGCTAATTTAGCACCCATAGATGCAAAAGAAATGGCACTATTATAAGATCGTATATTTTGCTTACATTTTTTATAATTTGGGAAAGTTGGCTCAGTCATTATATTTTAAAAATATGTTGGGAATGTTTGTTTTTCTGGTAGTTTTACTTTGCCCTTTTGACAACAACTAATGAACTTACCATCTCTTGACAAAGCACATTCAACATACCACAATTGTTACTCTCTACAGTTAGATCTGTTAATAATGGATTATCGTGTGAAGCAACCTGAGCATTACAATCTATATCTACATTGTCATTATTAGGATATTGTTGACATGTTTCTTGAACAATATTTTAAAGTTTCTTAGCTCTGTTACCTGGACTTTTTGGAGCATCAGCATGTCTTTCGTTGTAAAGTGTCCTCCTATTGCTTCTGTCTCCTTTTTTTGTTCATTCCAATTCAATCTTGATTTCGTTTGCTGCTTTCTGGCTGTTCATCCATTGAAATCTGTAATGATAAATAAGAATATTTATTTTCAAAGTACCCATTATGTTAATAATGATCCATTAATCATTAAAGTAGCTTACCTCTTCCACTTCCTTTTCCAATGTGCTCAATGCAATGTGTATTTTTGTAAAAATTCAGTGATGCTCTTCATCTTGTAGTCTTCTCTTGGTGTCCTTGGATTGTTTTTCCCTCCATCTTTTCAGGCATTCCCTGGCCATACTTTGTTTGGCTTACTTCCTGGTTTCCATTTTTTCAACCATTGTAATCTGTAATATTTATTTGTAGGCTACAGAGCGGGAGTAGAGGAGGGGGAGGAGACACAGGTGGGGGGGCAGGAGGGTGAAGAGACACAGGCGAGAGAAGAGGTGGAAGAGACACATAGGAGGGAGAGGGGTAGTTGAGGAAGGGTAAGAGAATAAGGGGAGTGAGTGGCAAAGAGTTACAGGGGAGTGACAGAGGGTGTCAAAGCGCCAGTACATGAAAGTGAGCCAAGTGAGTGACTGGGAGGAGGACAGAGAGTGCAAGCTGTGATAGAGAGATAGAGATAGAGTGTGTGATAGAAAGTGATTGTGCAGAGTGGGTGTTAGAGAGAGTGCATGATAGACAGAGTGCATGGTAGAGTGCAGTGTGTGTGTGAGAGTGAGAGTGTAGTTTGTGTGTGTCGCTCGTAGTTGCATGAGCAGAGTAGGGGATACAGCAAATGCAAGGGGGAGACAAGGGAAAAGACAAAGTGGTATTATAATTTCAATATGATATTTGGAGCTGAATAGCTTACATGAGAAAAGCACATATAACTACTGGTTGTCCCACCAGTCATCCCTGGCAAGCGATAGTGACCATAATTTTGACAGTCTGCAGGACTTTTTGACTGATAAGATACAGCGATTGCAAGGGCGAGACTGGGGTCAAAGACAGGGCGATACTGTGACTACAATCTAACAATGTCAGCTGGATAATTCATATGAGGTAAGCCCATATAATAACTGGCTGTCCTGCCAGTCTTCCCTAGTAAGCTATACTGGCCAACTGCTTATGTGGCTTTCTGAATTATAGTGGTGAGGATAGAGGAATAAAAGGGCACTGGCATGTAAAGAGTAGGACCCGTAGTTTTTGGAACCTAGGTACTGGTGTTACATAGATCCACTGACAGTCCGTGTTCCCTAAGAAGCCCCTCACTCAGTTATTAATGATATAACCCTATATAGGGGATAGCCATCTTTAATGGTTCTACTTGTTTGGTCCATAGAAATAAGCAGGGATATCACTGTATACTCTCCCCATTGGATGATGTAATAAGTTTCTATAAGAAACTTTTTTACTCTAAGTTTTAGTCGCTGTTGTCTATATTAATAAAGTTTTTTTTTTTCTTCTTTGGTCCTTATGGTTACTGCCACTATAAATGCTTTTTTCTCTCTAAATCCTTATACAAGAGAGTAGTGCATGTGTCTGAGACAAGAAGAGGTAAGTGTGTGTGATAGAGAGGGATGGCAGTGTAATATACAGAGTGCAATGTAAAATAGAGAGTGCAATGTAATATAGAGAGTGCATTGTAGAACACCACCTGCCAGATTAAATCTCTGTCACTTTTACATTCACAGACACCTGCAAAGTGTGAAATCATATTTGTGGAATTACTATATGTTATAGTGTGCACACATATACAGGTTCCAATATATTAAAGTATGTCATTGTAAAATACAATAGTATTTGTGCAATTTTTTTGTAATCAATCATTGACTAGCTGATATAGTGAGAATCCTTTAGTTGTTATCTTGCTATGTAATTTATTGAGGTAAGTTAACATTTTGATATAATCCTAAAATGTTATATTTGCCATATTTTTTTTATTTGCTGCAAATGAATGAATTAATGAATTAATAAAATGACTTTAATTAAATATAGTGTTAATCATATTTCTAACTTGATCTGTTTGACTTAAATGCGCATGTATCAGTCTGTTCTTAAGCAGCCCCTGCAGGCAAAATCTGTGTGACTTTGAAATTGAAAAATGTCAGGGCCCCTTTCTCGCGATGAGCGTGTTAATGAGTGTTAGCGTTGTGTATTTAAGTCCCACGTCCCTGGCGTGGTTTGTGTAAGTGTTACTGTGTTTTGTGTCGTGTATTTTCAAAGTTGTGCGTCCCTGGCATTGCAGAGCCTCGTTTTCATGCAGTTTTAGACTTTTTACGTTTGGGAGGCCGCCATTTTGTCTTTCGCCTAGCCGATTTTTGAGTGGTGAAAAACTTCCAATATGGTTGTAATTCCTTTGCAGCCTAAATCCCAGACTTCCTGGCTCTCCCTAAATGCTGTGTGTGAGTGTTTTTATTTATTTTTATTTTTTTGTTGTTGTTTTTCAGTTGTAGTTACGCGTTTGAACCAGCAGCCTAAGCTTCAAAGGCTCGCCTCACTTCCTGCACCATACATGGCTCGCCTCGCTTTGCGAGGCTTCTTACATGAGCACCCTAGGCTCTTATCCAGCCTAAGTCCTGCGCCTTACACAGCTCACCTTGCTTCGCCAGATGCCAGATGCAGATTCCATTACTTTTATACAGGTAACAAGCTTTAAGAGAGTGCTCCTAATCTCAGCTCATTACCTGTATAAAAGACACTGGGGAGCCCGAAATCTTGCTGATTGATAGGTGATCAAATACATTGTTCCCTCACTGACCTACAAATCAACTTTTTTGACATGCGTTTTTCTTTTTTTTTTATTATTATTCTATTTCTCACTATTAAAATACATCTACCATTAAAATGATTGACTGATCACTTCTTTGTCAGTGGACAAACGTTCACAATCAGCAGGGGATCAAATACTTTTCCCCCCCACTGTAAATATGGTCACAGAGAGTCAGGCACGACTGAAGGACTGGACCCCAAAAAATAAAATGTTCCCCTGGTATTTGATATACGTCATTGCGTGATTATTATCTAATTGCCCTTACCAATATAACACTGTAGGCCTTAGATTTTGTTCCTCGAGTTGCGAAATAAGTGTCTTTGACATGGCATCAATACATAATCTTAGTTTAAAGAAAATTATCCAAGTCCAATTGGTAAAAACAAAGAATTAGATATATAGTATAATATATTCAAAAGCGTTTTTCCGCTGTAATCTGCGGCTTCCTCAGTGATGTATACCTCAGCTTGGTCAAGAACCAGCTTAGACTGAAGATACTGAACTGCAGCCCCTCTCCTAGCTCTGAGTATCTGCTTGTCGGCCACACGCATGTGTCAGCTTGGGGCGATTCTTCCCATCGCCAAACTGTTACATGCACACTGAATCTGCCTCACACTATCAAGAGAACACAGTATTGGAAAGGTAGGTACCCAGCCAATTCTATAGACATGCTAAATGCAGAAGGAAAGCAGCATGAAATTTTCAAATTAATATATATATATATATATATATATATATATATATATATATATATTTATATCAATAAATATGTTGTATTTTGTACATTATTTTCTTTCCCATGTTTCAGAGATTTATTACCGCCTCTTTCATTACATATATATATATTTTACACAATATATTTATTGCTGAAGCAGACCAATTAGGGGGACAGCTGCCCCATTACCCTGGAGGGCCAGCCGCTTTTGATTATGAGCTTGGTTGTTATTGGCTCATAACGATATATTGATTCTGGCTGCACATGCATATACATACTCTACTCTGCAGAACTTGTGTGCAGTGTGTCATAACCAATCAGTGACCATCTCTCAGCAATAGTTGTTAACATGCTGCTTAGTGTTCCCTGATAGATTAGTACAATATACTACACATCCATCATCCACACAGAGTCTGTATCATCTAATGCTGCAGTGAGAACACCCATACATGAACTCTATTGGATGTATACTCATTTTATACATATCAGGTAATTGCTGTGAGAATTTGTCAGACATATGATGCTGCCCACCAATGAGAGTGATTTGTCAGCTTCCTGGGTTTGACGAGGGATGGATGATCCATTGGTTGGCAGCATTTACATGGGATATGTGTTTTCTATGTGTGTGTAGTGTACATGTGATTTACATGTGGGGGTATGTTGGTGTATACGTTCCCCTGGCAATGAGGCTGGATCTAGTATGGCCAGTAGGCCTGGAGCTCAGCCCCTTTAGCACTCACCCACACACCATTCATACTTTACTTACCACTAGTTATTTTTGGTAGTTCAGTGGTGCCATTTCTGAGAACTTTACTTACCCTTGAAGGTGCCTCCAATTCCTTCAAACCAATGCATTCAACCGCTCCAGGGCCATGGTGCTTCTTAAATACCTTTTTATCCTCTTCAATGTGGAGAAGCATCTTTCTGATTCTGCAGTAGTCTTCGGTGTTGTAAGGAGGATTCCTTATAGCTTCACTGTCTCTGTGAAATCATTATGCAGATTAAATTGATGGTAAAGTTGGTGCAGAGCAACAGCACTCGTACAGACATGAAATTCTGGCTTCCCGTACAGAAGTGACAGCTACCCTTGGAAGTGCCTCCAATTCCTTCAAACCAATGCATTCAACCGCTCCAGGGCCATGGTGCTTCTTAAATACCTTTTTATCCTCTTCAATGTGGAGAAGCATCTTTCTGATTCTGCAGTAGTCTTCGGTGTTGTAAGGAGGATTCCTTATAGCTTCACTGTCTCTGTGAAATCATTATGCAGATTAAATTGATGGTAAAGTTGGTGCAGAGCAACAGCACTCGTACAGACATTAAAATTCTGGCTTACCGTACAGAAGTGACAGCTACCCTTGGAAGTGCCTCCAATTTCTTCAAACCAATGCATTCAACCGCTCCAGGGCCATGGTGCTTCTTAAATACCTTTTTATCCTCTTCAATGTGGAGAAGCATCTTTCTGATTCTGTAGTAGTCTTCGGTGTTGTAAGTAGGATTCCTTATAGCTTCACTGTCTCTGTGAAATAATTATGCAGATTAAATTGATGGTAAAGTTGGTGCAGAGCAACAGCACTCGTACAGACATGAAATTCTGGCTTCCCGTACAGAAGTGACAGCTACCCTTGGAAGTGCCTCCAATTCCTTCAAACCACGCCAAGGCTTCAACAATTGTTACTGACCATGCACACACCTTTCATAGCTCCTTCCATATGCACACCCACACACTGTTCATACTTTATTTACCACTAATTATGTTTGGTAGTGAGGTGGTGCTGCTTAACGCAGTTTATCTTTGGACACCCTGGGGGTATGCATTCTTCTTTGCTTCAATCACTTGTATTTAAATTTTGCACGGCGATCTTTCAAAGAACAAAACTTCTCAATGTTTTTTTCATTGAAGTCTGGGATCTCGGAAATCAGTTGCTTTTCCATTGAGAGCATCGCCAATGCATTCAACCGCTCCAGGGACATGGTGCTTCTTAAAAAGGTTTTATCCTCTTCAATGTGGAGAAGCATCTTTCTGATTCTGCAGTCGTCATCGGTGTTGTAATCAGGATTCTTAATAATTTCATTGTCTCTGTGAAATCATTCTGCAGATTAAATTGTTGTAAAAGTTTGTGCAGAGCAACAGCACTTGTACAAGCATGAAAATCTGTCTTCCCATACAGAAGTGACAGCTCAGTGCGTAATTGTTCCTTCTTCAGTATTGGATATGCTTGCACAGTGTCTTCCAGAGCTTGGGTTGGAAAGCAAGTGTCATGGGTTGTATACAAGTCACTTTGAACAAGTTTGGCACTGACTAGGTGATTTGAAAATGAAAAACGTTCTTTTGCATGAACAACCACTATGTCACATACCTCTCTTGAAAGTTGTCTCAAGGTTGAGATCTCCGTACTCCGTCTGTGGAATGTTACATCGCTAGGCAAACTTGCTTCTATCTCGTCAACAAAATAACGGATTTTCTGGATACTGCTGACAAAGTCTTCTGTGACTTTGTGGATATAAACAGTATCCGTGTCTCGCTTCTGAAGCTGACTATAGAGGATGTCAACATGTGGCATTATTAAATGAAATAATTTAAGGAAGTAAAGGAACTCCCTATCTTCCTGCAATCCAACAAAACCTGCGGCTTCAGGTATAGATGTTTGATCAAAGTTTAGACATGCTTCAATTGTCTGGAAACACTCAAGTAGTGCATCTCTGTTCTCGTAGATGACGTTCACGGTCCTAACGTTGAAGGTCCATCGTGTTGGTGCACCTCTTGGAAGTCTTCTACCAACTACCTCATCCAGAACTCCAGTCCTTTTTGGAGAGCGTGAAAAAAAACATGCTATGCCGCCTATGTTGGAAAAAAAAACTCGAACTCTTCCAATCCTTGAAACAGTTTTCTCCATTATTAGGTTCAGTTGGTGAGCATAGCAATGGACGTAGTGTGCGTTCGGGTACACGTCTTTTATTTTTCTTTGAACTCCTCCTTGATCTCCACGCATCACACTGGCACCATCGTAGCTTTGAGCTATGAGTTTCATCTTGTCTTCTGGCTCTGGGAGAACAGTATTCAGACTTTCCAGCACAACAGCAGCAATCGAGTCTGCATCCGTTGCTTTCATTTCCGTGAAGCCATCAAATCTTTCCACCACTTCACAAGTAGAGAGTCAATAGTATTCATTCATTACCAATAGAAGAAAGAGATCACGGTATATTAATTTATATTATGTCACAAAATTACTTTAAAATAACAGTGTGTTGAATTCATTGGTATACATTACAGATTGCAAACCCTCATGTGACAAGACTACATCAACATCAAATTTGCACTTATACGCATGGACAGAAAATTAAAAGCAATGATACTCACCAACAGTTGACTCTCCTTCTCGGGGTATTCACGTTCAGTAAGTCAACCAACGAGTCCAAACAAATCTGCTTCCACAGATAGTTTGCACCTGGGGGGTGATAGAAAACAACAACAACAAAAATTAGAACGTTCAAGACCCAAACCGTAACTTTTAAAACCTTAAAAGACCAAGTGTGACCATATAGGCCCCAACCGCACCTTAAAAACCTTAAATAACCAAGTGTGACCATATAGGCCCCAACCGCACCTTAAAAACCTTAAAAGACCAAGTGTGACCATATAGGACCCAACCGCACCTTAAAAACATTAAATAACCAAGTGTGACCATATAGGCCCCAACCGCACCTTAAAAACATTAAATAACCAAGTGTGACCATATAGGCCCCAACCGCACCTAAAAAACATTAAAAGACCAAGTGTGACCATATAGGCCCTAACCGCACCTTAAAAACCTTAAAAGACCAAGTATGACCATATAGGCCCCAACCACACCTTAAAAACCTTAAATAACCAAGTGTGACCATATAGGCCCCAACCGCACCTTAAAAGACCAAGTGTGACCATATAGGACCCAACCGCACCTTAAAAACCTTAAAAGACCAAGTGTGACCATATAGGCCCCAACTGCACCTTAAAAACCTTAAATAACCAAGTGTGACCATACAGGCCCCAACCGCACCTTAAAAACCTTAAAAGACCAAGTGTGACCATATAGGCCCCAACCGCACCTTAAAAACATTAAAAGACCAAGTGTGACCATATAGGCCCCAACCGCACCTTAAAAACATTAAATAACCAAGTGTGACCATATAGGCCCCAACCACACCTTGAAAACCTTAAAAGACCAAGTGTGACCATATAGGCCCCAACCGCACCTTAAAAACCTTAAATAACCAAGTGTGACCATATAGGCCCCAACCGCACCTTAAAAACCTTAAAAGACCAAGTGTGACCATATAGGCCCCAACCGCACCTTAAAAACATTAAATAATCAATCAAAACCATATAGGCCCAAACTGTGCATTAAAAAAAATGAAATAAAAATACAAAAAAAAAAAAATATATATATAGATATATATAGATATATATATAGATATATATATATATATATATCAATATATATCAATATATATCAATATATATATATCAATATATATATATATATATATATCTATATATCAATATATATATCTATATCACATATTATAATTGTCTAACTACGATTCGTCGTCACGCTGCGTTGCGTAGTGCGTACGACTTAGCGATGAGCGCCGCATCGCCCGGCGAGCCACGCGCAGCGAGGCGAGCCGTTAAATCGTAGCACTTTGGCAATGAGCGCCACAGGGGCTCATTGCAGGCTCGCCTCGCATAGCGAGGCGAGCCGTTATGTTAAATCGTAGCACTTTGGCAATGAGCGCCACAGGCGCTCATTGCAGGCGAGCCTCGCGTAGCGAGATGAGCCGTTAAACCGTAGCACTTAGAAAAAAAATACGAGGTGAAAAAAATTACGAGATAAGCGGCGGGAAAAAAACAGTAAAAAAAACACTAAATACACACTAAAAAATAAAACAAAGGTCACTTACAGCATGGGGAACCAGGCAGGACGTCTGGAAGTGAGATGGAACTGCAATTTAGATCGATTTAGCCGAGTTACAAAGATCGAAAATCGGCTAAGCGAGAAAAAAATGGCTGCCGGAAAAAATGAAAACGAGGCTATACTACTACGAACTGCGTAAAACACAGTCACAGACGTATGTCTTTGAAAAACAACGAGATAAAGGATGCGGATTAACCGCGCAATGAGTAAAAAGACAGTAGTGAGTACATTTTACGAAACACAATTACAGATTTACGCATTAACACAGATTTAACGACTTTGTCTCGCGCAACATCGGATTTCCCGAATAAACCAACGCATTTGATGTGAAATATAAGTTGCAAGTTAAAAAAAAAAAAAAAAAAAAATTGTATTTATTTTAAGAAAAAAAAAAAGGGACAAATGTAGCGTCATGTTGTGTGGCAAACACATTTCACTACATTTAATTTTTAGTGACCGTCATTTGACCGTTTGACCATATTTACTGTTAAACCGTAGTACTTTAGCGGGCTGAGCAATGAGCGCCGCAGGTGATCATTGCGCAGCGAGGCGAGCCGTTAAACCGTAGTACTTTGGCAATAAGCGCCGCAAAAAAATTGCCGCACGAACAAAACGAAAAACAGGCGACAGCACTATAACCACGGAAAACACGTACCGATAATCCGCTAAGACGCATACCACACATTATCCGCCATTTTAGGATAATGCGGAAGTACACAGTTACGTTAACGGTTTCGGATTGCGCACGCACACTATTACACTGCACACGTTCATCACGCTTACACAGTACCTCCACACCACTAATGCTGCTGCAACATCAACACAGATTGCCAGCTCTTCAACACAATGCATAAAAATACGTAAATTCATTTATTAATTTGATTTCTATATTTCAGTAGTACACAGAAAACAACATTAGCTACCTTACAATTCCATATGTATATTAATAACTAAACAACTTTTAAAACATACACATCTGATTGCCGTCATTTTTTGACGGGCAATACGCTAGTATCAATATATATATATATCAATATATATATATATATATATCTCAATATATATATTTATATATATATATATATATATATATATATATATCTCAATATATATATATATATATATATATATCAATCAATATATCAATCAATATATATATATATCAATCAATATATATATATATCAATATATATATATATCAATAAATATATATATCAATATATATATATATATATCAATATATATATATATCAATATATATATATATATATATATCAATCACACACACACACATAAAGCAATATACATAAAAAAATATATATTAATTGATATTTATTAATTGATTAATTGATGTACTTTATTAATTATTTGATTATATTGCTCATGTATTTGTATTAGACATTATTTATTATACATATTACAGTGCTATTTATTTGCTATACATGTTACAGGATATTCTTCCCTTATTTTTATTTTATCTTTAAAAGTGACAGGCAATTTATTATTTTTTTTAACTGCAAGCAATGTTAAAGATACATTGCCTGTTACTTCTAAAAATGGAATAAAAATAGGGGGGGGGGGGTTGTGTTTTGTGTTTAACTGTAGTGTTAACATAGGCAGGTAGGTTGGTAGTTAGGTCAGGGTGGGGTCAGGTGTGGTCACTGGGTCAGTGGGGTAGGTAGGTGGGTTGGTAGTTGGGTCAGGGTGGGGTCAGGTGTGGTCACTGGGTCAGGGGGGTAGGTGGGTTGGTACTAGGTAGTTGGGTCAGGGTGTGGTCATTGGGTCAGGGGGGTAGGTAGGTGGGTTGGTAGTTAGGTAGGTTGGGGTGGGGGTTGGCCAGGCCCCGATGTGCCTACAGGGGGGTGATCAGGGGTTGGCATAGGCCCCATATGGGTAGCACAGGCCCCATGGGGGTGATTGGGGTAATCGGGCGGTGGCGTAGGCCACATGGAGGTGATCAGGGTGATCGGGGTGGCACAGGCCCCATGGGGGTGATCCGATTACCCCCATGTGGCCTGTGCCACCCCATGATCACCCCGATCACCCCCATGTGGCCTATGCCACCGCCCGATTACCCCGATCACCGTGATCGGGGTAATCGGGCAGTGGCGTAGGCCACATGGGGGTGATCGGGGTGATCATGGGGTGGCACAGGCCACATGGGGGTGATCGGGGGTGGCACAGGTCAGGTATTTTGGGGCTACTGGCACTGCGGGGGTGTTTGGGGGTTGCCCAGGCATTGCAGGCCTAGATGGTAGGTAAGTTGGTGGGTGGGTGGGTGTCAGGCAGGCATAGTGGGGTAACTGGGGGGACCCTTCCTTTTATTAGGGGGACTAGGGGTTTGGCCAGGGCAGTTAGGACTTACTGTTAGGTTGGGCAGATGAGTGAGTATTTTCAGCCAGGGAGGTCTCTCAGTCTGACTCAGCGGGAGCAGGTCAGGAAACGGAAAGAGGGATGGGACTGGCTTATGGTGGTTTTATTAACAGGGGCTGTCAATCAAAAAGTAAACTCGAGGCCCTATTAGCTGGCGGGCGCTCAGAGCTAACGGTCTGGGTGGGTTTAGGTGGTTCTCCTGACAACTGTACAGCCTTCCATCATTGATTGGTCAATGATGGAAGACTGTCAGTCATTGAAATGGATACATTATCACTGCCCATGCATAGCGTCATTGTGCTGGTGGGTGGAATGCATTAACGGTCAGGCCTCATTCATAGAGTCTAAAGGTTACTAGTGTAGTGTAAAATGATCACACAGGGATGCAGGGAAAGCTACAATGGATACACACAGCAGTTAATATATACACACAAGGGCAAGGGGTTATCTTAAAGTGACAGTGTCCCAGGGAATAGTTTGCTTCATTTATTAATGTAATAACACTTGAATGTTGATGTACACATTATATTCAATTGTTTTTTGGTTATTACTAATAAATTATTGTGTTTTTTTATTGCAGGGTCACGAAAATATTTGGGGGGGCGCTTGCCCCGACGCCCCAATGGACGGGCCTCCACTGCAAGGAGGTAAGTGCAATGTAGATTATGTTTATCTTATTTTGTTTGTATGTTTATGTATGTGTATTAATGTTATGTTTTTTTTAACAGGTGCCGCGCCGGAAAAGAAGAAAAGAATAAGGACGGGACATGCCGGAAAGGTGAGTAGAATGTTTAGAATATTTAGAATGTTTATTTATTTACTGTAAATGTGTTGCACTCATTTTTTTTTTTTTTCCTAGTTGGCTGATCTGAAGGGACATCTGCAAAGGTAAGTGGTCTTAATTATTTTATTTTAGTTTAGAATTAGATTATTTATATATAGATAGCATTTATTGTATGTTAGCTAGGGGTATGTGTTTATATAGATAGCATAGCATGTATTGTATATTAGATTGTGTTATTTATTTAGATAGATTGGGGGATGTATATTAGATAGATAGGATGTATATTAGATAAATAGTATTTATTGTATATTACATAGATTGTGTGATGTATATTATAAAGATAGGATGTATATTAGATTATGGTATTTATTTAGATAAATTGGGGGATGTATATGAGATAGATAGAATGTATTGTATATTAGATAGGGGTGTATTGAATTGTATTGTATTTAATTGTATTGTATTGTATTATATTGTATTTATTGTATTGTATGTATTATATGTATTTCCCTTTCAGGTGTGTAATTTTTATTTTCTGTAGTGGGGGGGGGTTGGAATGTGTTTTTTTATTTTCTGTAATTTTCCTTTTTTTTTTTGTGACAGGTTTTTTTATTTTCTGTAATGTAGATGTTTTATTTTTTGTGACTTAGTTTTTTTTATTTTATGTAATGTAGATTTTTTATTTTTTTTAACATTAGGCTTTTTTATTTTATGTAATTAGAGTGGTGGGGGTTATTAGGGGTTAGGTAGGTAGTGTAGGTAGGTAGTGTAGGCGTTAATAGGTTAGTGTAGAGTCTGTTTAGTTGATATTTAATGTTTTATTGGGGGGGTATAGTGCAGTGCTTATACTTAGTGTCATGATGGTCCTTGAGGACCGTCATGGCACTTATGTGGTAAATGTTGGGTTGTAACAGGCCCATAATGGTCTTAATATACCGTTAGGGGACTGATGGGGTTAAATAGAGGCTTATGAGGGTCTGTATGGATCCCCATGAGTGACAGGGTTAATTAGTGGTTTATGGGTCTGTATTGACCCCCATGAGTGAGGGGTTAATTAAGGGCTTATGGGGGGCTGTGTTGACCCTCCTGAGTGACGGGGTTAATTAGGGTTTATGGGGGTCTGTATTGACCCCCATGAGTGAGGGGGTTAATTAACTACTTATGGGGATCTGTATTGACCCCCATGAGTGACAGGGTTAATGAAGGGCTTATGGGGGTCTATATTGACTCCCATGTGTGACAGGGTTAATTAGGGGTTTATGGGGGTCTGTATTGACCCCCATGAGCAACAGGGCTAATGAAGGGCTTATGGGGGTCTATATTGACCCCCCTGAGTGAAGGGGTTAATGAAGTGCTTATGGGGGTCTGTATTGACCCCCATGAGTGACACAGTTAATGAAGTGCTTATGCAGGTCTGTATTGACCCCCATGAGTGACAGGGTTAATGAAGGGCTTATGGGGGTCTGTATTGACCCCCATGAGTGACAGGGTTAATGAAGGGCTTATGGGGGTCTATATTGACCCCATGAATGACAGGGTTAATTAGGGGTTTCTGGGGGTCTGTATTGACCCCCATGAGTGACAGGGTTATTGAATGGCTTATGGGGGGTCTATATTGACCCCCATGAGTGACAGGATTAATGAAGTGCTTATGGGGGCCTGTATTGACCCCCATGAGTGACAGGGTTAATGAAGGGCTTATGGGGGTCTGTATTGACCTCCATGAGTGACAGGGTTAATGAAGGGCTTATGGGGGTCTTTATTGAACCCCATGAGTCACAGGGTTAATTAGGGGTTTATGGGGGTCTGTATTGAGCCCCATGAGTGAGGGGGTTAATTAAGTTGTTATGGGGGTCTGTATTGGCCCCCATGAGTGACAGGGTGATAGTGTATATATATATATATTTTTTATAACGGGTCCTTTAAGGACCTTTATAGTCCTTTAAGGACCCGTAACGTGGGAATTTAGAATTTTCATTGCAGCGGGGGTCTCCGATCGCGTGCGATCGGGACCCCCACTGCGATGGTTAATGTGGGGTTAATGCAGGTCTCCGAGCTTATCTCGGATCCCTTGGGGTTAAGCGGGTTTCCAAGCTTATCTCGGATCCCTTCTTGGGTAAGTTGTACGTGACTAGGCTTTGAGCCTCGTTTTCGTTTTTTTTTCGGTGGCCATTTTTTCTCTTGCTTAGGGGATTCTCGTGTGTCTGAACTCGGGAATTTGGACTTAAATGGAGGTGTAACTTCACTTTCCGAGGTCCTGGATGCCCCCCCCCTTGCTATGGGTAAGCTTTTTATGTATATTTTGTGAGTATTTGATGTGTTTTGACTGTTTTTAGGTGCGCACGGTTTGGCCGTTATGGTTGTATTTTTCGTGCGTGTGGGTGTTTGTTCCGTTAAGGTTGGCTCCGAGGTCGTTTTTTTTCTAAGTTGTGCGCGTGTGTGGCTGGGCAGTCCTGGGCTTTGAGCCTCGTTTTCGTTTTTTCCGGCGGCCATTTTATCTCTCGCTTAGGGGATTTTCGTGTGTCTGAACTCGGGAATTTGGACTTAAATAGAGGTGTAACTTCACTTTTTGGGCCATCCTGCTGCTTACCCCGCAAGTCGTCTGCGGGTGACATTTATGGGCTAATTTAAATCCTTCTTTCAACGTTATGTGCTACGTTTTAACACATAGCCTGAGCTTAATGCGGCATAATGAGGCTGTTTTTTGTCATTGGGAATTTATTTGAGTATGAGTCTTTCTGTAGCTTGAGAGGTAGGGTTATCCTTTAGGGGTTCATATCTCATTCCATTGACGTCTGTGGTCATTGTTTTTCTTTTTGGAGAAGCAGTTTCAACAACAACAAAAATCAGACCTCTGAATCCATGGTTCTTTCAGCTTCTCACAATTTTCGAACAGTTTAAGGAACAATAACAAAATGTCTGTTTTATGTAAAGCAAAACTGGATACAATACTTAAATATTTAAAGCTGTTAAACTGTGTAAAAGAAAAATTAACAAATTATCAAGTACTTCATACAGCATTATATAAACAGTGGTCATTTGACAATGAGCATCACTATTGCTTGGCAGTGGTCATCTGATATAATTAAGCAAATCGTTTTTTTGTCACGACTTGTATAATGTATATTTCTCTGAATGTGAGTTTATGTGTTTCTGAACCATTATCAATTTGTGTATACATTATGTGCTTTTTACTGGGAATGGGGTTAAACATAACAGCTACTGAATGTTTTAAATAATTTTAATATTATTATCATCCCTTACAAACATGTTGCAAAATGAGAGTAATGCAAATACATATGACATACTCAACAGAAGTATACATAGTGGTACAAGAGGTGCCATATGATAAAAGTAAAAAAATAGGACAGGAACTGCTGACATATTTTAACATATTTTAACTTCAATTTGTTTATATGCATTTCAGACCATCTCACATAGAATATTAAAGCTAAATAGAAAAGTTCTAACAAGAGAAGGAGATTGTTGTCTGGCATGCCCCTCAAAGAGCGTGGATTTTTGCAAGCACAGTGAGAAATATATAAATATGTGAATTCTGTGGTCTTATAAGGTGAGATTGAAGTTAAGCCATTAAGAAAATAGCTTTACTAAATACTCAAAAGGCTGCCTTGCAAAAAACTTGCCTCACAAACAAACCATTCGTAGCACAGCAATTCAGAATTTATACAATATTAAAATTGTCAAAGGGCGATTGTTAGAGGAGAATTTTCTAAAGGATTGTGGGTGCATATGCAGGCGCGATAGACCATGGTAATGCAGGGGAAATACATATTTAGTGCCTTTGATTATGTATCCACTATTATGTATCCAGTGTACATTATTATGTGCCCACTGTATCTTATTTTGCATTCACTCATTTATTCAATCATGTATATCCTATATCCATGCATGGCATAGCAGGCATAGCTTCCATTCTGTATACAGTTTTCAGTTTTCCTTAGCTTTCATTTTCTACTCAGTAATATAAGATACTTCAAAGTTGGTTTTCTGTAACAGTCATTAACTAGCACAGAGGGGGCTGGTAACATTCATTTAGCATGTCTTTAGCAGTTCTTTTAATCAGCTCTAAGGACCAGCCCTGTGCTTAAATGTATGTAACCTTATGCCCAACTGCTAAGGAAAACAGTATAATGCTATACAAATAATAATGAGACTGATCACTGCACATATCTTTCTGTGAAATTTGCTGTGTTCTCCAAGCTTGTAATAAAGAAACCTGATTGACGTCACTGGTTTCTGCACCATGGTTGAGGCCTGCAGAGATGCACCGACAAGGGAAATTTTGCAAACATTTTGATGGCCAATCTATATTAGGGGTCTGATCTGTTTGGGGAGCTAGGAGGGATGGTCGGCCTGAGAGAGTGATTCCACCTGAAACTCATTGGCTTCAAAGTGCTCTTGGCAGGTGCAAACCTAAGTAAGGAGGGTTCTTGTAGAATTTCTTAAAATATGCCTAGAGCATTAAGACCAGTGCTGTGGAAATAGATTGATATGGGGTACAGTGGTGTATGTTCCCTATGGTGGATATTACCAGCTATGGAGTGTGTCTTGATCCATCCTGGAAGGCTGCAGGTGCTTTTACCCCCCCCCCCCCCCCCCCCAGGGTTGAATATACAGGGTTATTAACCAGTTTATAATTTTAGAATAAGAGTTTGTTTGTTCTCTGAAATAGGTGTCTTGTGTGTGGCTGCATGAATGGGGAGGGAGAGAGCTGCAGGGTTGATTTGGTTGTTTAATTCTTTGTTTATTGTGGTGGCTTTGCCATTCTTTATTATTGCCTTTTGCTGAAGTATTCAATGTCACCAAGCTTTATTATGTTTTGTTGAAGGATTGTTTCAAATTTGACTGTATTGCATTCTAGGAACTAATTCCATCTTGACTATTGCATTTAAGAACTAACTCTTTGTTGCAAAAGATTTGCCTTGAGATCTCATTTGATAACACTGCTATTTGAAAACCCTTTTGTATTTGTCCATTATCTAATTTTGAATGTGTGATATGACTGAAGTGATTGCAGAATAATAACTAATGAGCCGTGCAATAATAATAACATTCACCAAGACACCCTCATAATGGATCGCCGAATGCACGTTGGTTAGGTACATAGTAACACAGATATAGAGAGTTACTGAGCAAATAGATGAGTAAGATTGGTTGAGTCTTATGGCCTTATGTAAAATCCCCGTTATCACTATTAGTTAGATAGAGGATTGTTGTGTGGTGTCATAATAAGGTTGATTGGGGGTCTAATAGATTGCAGGAGCTTCCCTTACATGGTTAAGGCGTGATCAATTGTCTCACAAAAAGCCACTGTCATTCCTTACTTCTTTGTAAACTACTAAATATGTTTCCTAAAATGGTAAAGCAGCTTTTTAAAAAAAAGTAAATTACAGTTCCCAGCAGCATTGTCAACTCTGCCCTCTTCCTGGCAGCACCAAATGAAAGCGATCCACATGACAGTGTTGCATTTAGCACAAAGGAACCTACAATGATCTACTAGCTGACCCTCTGCCCATTGGTTATTATGTCTTGTTGGTGGATGGGTCCGCATCTATAGATTCCTAGTCTATAAGGTCTTGCCAGTTAATTGAGATACTTTAAATATTTATTTATTTTTGATGAAGAAAATATGTGTTTTGGGCTTCATAATCTGTTTCTGCTTGGGCTTCTTACCTGTATGTTATACATGTGGGACCTATCTATTCAGTTTCTATTTAACTTGAGGGCTTTTTTAGCTAAGTATATTTTAAAATTGCTTTTCTTATTTTAAACTAAAACTAAAACTTCTAAACTATAGTATATTGTGTATTGTTGCAACTGCTTTGAAAAACAATGATAAAATAGGCAAGGAACCTGTCAGGCATAACATTTAACAAGTACAGTTTTGATTTTTTGTTTTGTTTTATATGGTACAGCTAAAAATAGAACAAATGTAGTTGTTATTTCATGGAGCACGATACATTATATCAGGTTGTAACAAAGTACTAAGACCAAATCCGGACATTTGATTAAGGAATATTATTATTATTGACATGCTCCACATTCACAAAAGGACAGTGATTGATTTCTTTCTGAAAAACCTTACTCACGCTGCCTGTAAACAAAGCAATCAAAATCATTACACTCCTCTGTTATATTGAGTTCCAGAAAACTGGTTATAAAAGAAAAAGAGAAAAATCAAAAATGTGTTTGTGAAGTTATCAATATTTCAATTTCACAAAGAACATTTTCTAAGGGCTGTGAAGATTTGGTAAATTGAAAATTAACAGCCTCAGTTGCTGAACAGCTCTTATGTAATATATTTTTTTTAACAATGTGCAGTGTTAGACAAAAATCTATATGGAGGATACCCAACACCTCTACACAGATAAGCAGAGAATAATATGCAATTAATAAAGCACCATTAATAACACATTGCAATACAAACTGTATTTGTGTTGATGGATTCATCTATTATATATATATATATATATATATATATATCCACAAGCCTTACAGATACTACCGTTACATAGATGACCTGTTCATCATATGGGCAAAAGGAGAAAAAAAACATCAAAGACTTCCATAATTTGTTCAATATCTTTCACCAATCTATTAAATGGATTACTCTACAGAACAGGTGAACTTTCTGGACACTACCATATCCATCACAAATGGCACACTCTGCTCATCTATTTATAGGAAACCAACAGACAGATGCAGTTACTTCCACAACTCTACTTTCCATCCCTACCATACTAAACAAGCGATAATTCATAGTGAAGCCATCTGATACCACCGCATATGTTCAAACACAGAGGGCCATGATAAACACTTAAAAACACTGTCTGACTCCTTCAGACCGAAGGGTTACAAACCCCGTATTATCACTCAGAAAGTAACCTCTGCCATCAGAACACCCCGGGAACACCTGTTGCAATACAAAACCAAAGAAACAACTTCACGTACAACTCTAGTAACCACATACCATCCGGTTCCAGATGGAATATGCTTATGCTTTAAGGATTTACAACCACAACAGAGGACACAGAATTGAAGCATTTATTCACCAAACCTCCCATTCTTGCATTTAGGCAGCCACCAAATTTAAGACAAACATTAGTGAACAGACGATTGGCCAATGAAGAGCATAACAGAGAAAATGGCACTGAACCCTACAATAAAATTTGCTGCAACCTATGTCAACATATCTGCAAAGAGGACACAACCACACATAACAACAAGAGCTATAACATCAGAGGCTCATATTCATGTACATCATCCAATGTAGTGTACATAATACAATGGACTGTATGTGAGAAGGGCTGTTACATTGGAGAAACCAGTCAGAAACTGCACATGAGAATGAACCTCCATCAAAAAGCACAATGAGGAAAGTTATTGTACTCCAGTTGGGCACCATTTCACCCAGGAGAATCACTCCATCCAGAATCTCAAAATAAAAATACTCAGAGGGAATTTCAGAACTATCCAACTGCGGAAAACTTTCAAATGAAAAATGATTAAATATTTTAATAGGAAGGATACTGGACTTGAAATTGATTTAGTTTTTTTTATCCCACTATCTAATGTCTTATAACTCACACATATGCCGCATACCTCCCCAGTTCAATTGCTGTTTTTCTAATCCACAAACTTTGGTGACATTTATTACTCTTAATAATGACTCTGCTGTGCTCTTATCTAAAACCTGATCTACAGACTCACATACTGACCTATCAGGACATTATTTACTATGCTGGTCTGTTTCTCACTAATTTCTGCCCAATTAATTTGTTTTCCAATTTTTTTTTTCTTTTATTCTGTCCACTTTTTTTTACTTCTCTCATATATTTATCAGTATTGCTTTTGACTTGATAGAGAGAGGCTCATATATATATATATATATATATATATATATATATATATATATATACACACACACATATTCCTGGCTTGCGTATAATCCAACCCTAGCTGTCCATGCCAAGGTTCCCAGAATGCAGTTTAATAACTGTATTTCTCATAATTCAGGAATCTATTTTTTTTAACTTGTTTTAGACATTCAAATGTGAACACAAATGTACTATTTATTTACTATATATATATATATATATATATATATATATACTGTATATATATATATATATATATATATATATATATATATATGGTCTATACATAAAGCCAGTGACATGTCAAAATTACTTACAATATTCATATAAGTGTGGAATTGATACATAGTGTTTTCTTTGCAAAAACATAAATTTTACTTAAATGGACTTGTCAGGCAATTTTTTAAATGTTATGTACATTTTTTATTACGTTAACTAAGATGGGGGGGGGGGGGGGCACAGAAAGGGGAAGTGGCAGAGCAGGCTCTATACTACAAAAAAAAATTAAATGCAAAAAACAGCACTGGGCCTCCCAGAGGAAGGCCCTGGTACATTGTACTACTTGCACCACTTCTATCTCTTGCTCCATGTCATACTAATTTCCCTTTCCCTTTCACCCTTTCATACTGTTCCCTCTTTATTATACTCACCGATACTCTTATCTGCTATAAGCTATTTCCTAAAAAGTGACTTTTTGGACCAATTTGTGTATTAGCATAAACAAACATAACGTCACATATGGGAAAGTTTAATCTGCCTCTGCCTGTCCTGAACCCTGGACTCAACTTTGTTATTGCATAGTAAGCTTACACCCTGCTCATTAAAGGGCCTCCCATACAGTACTCTTTTGCATGTGACAGAGCATTCTGTTTAAAATCTAAAAACATTGTTTTTTTTATTTGTTTTATTTATTTATTGACATAAAAACGTTTTTTTGCCTTTATTCACATGTGTAAGCCTTTCTCATTGGTCACACCAACCATCTATATTAAAGCTGTGTGCCTTGCAGCCTATCAGTGCACTGCCCTGGCCAGTGATGTTTTAGTACCGGTTTATGGGGGAAGTCAGTTACTCACAGAATGTTCCCCAGCCAAAGTTGCTACATCCAGGCTCTCAATGTCCTGTCAATCATCCCCTGTGACCAATGAATCTGTGCTGTGTGTGCCCTGTGTGTGTGCATGAGTTTTTTGTGTGCCAATGTGTGTGTGCATGAGCTCTGTGTTTGCCTGTGTGTGTGTGCATGTGCTCTGTTTCATACCCCTGGTGTAATGAGCAGAAAGGTAAGAAAATGCATACATTTAATTATTAAAAATAAATATAGAACACCAATAAAACAGAAATATCCCATCATCAACATCTATCTATCTATCTATCTATCTATCTATCTATCTATCTATATACTAGCGATTTGCCCATCAAAAAATGATGGGCATAAAAGTGTAAGCCAGGCAATGCTGTTTGCCACACAATGTCAGGCTTTTGCTTCGCTGAGCGCCTTTGGCGCTCTTTGCAAACCTTTCCTCCCGCCTATTGTACGGGACGCTCATTGCAGGGTTCATTAACCTGCAAGTTTTGTGCTTGGGAATGGCATGTGTCTCTTTCCAGCATCTCCCCCCTGTCCCTTCCCTGTGTGTTTCTCCTCTATGTGTCTGCTGAATGTTTGTATGGCTCGCGCTAACTGTCGTTGGTTTTATTTTCAAAGTTCAGCGTTTTTGGCGTCGTGTATTTTGTAAGTCTGGCGTGCCTGGCATTGTTCGTGTAAGTGTTACTGTCCAACATGCCTGGCTTTGCTTAGCCTCATTTTCACCCAGTTTCAGATTTTTTTGGTTTTTCGTCCACCATTTTTTTTTCGCTTTGCTGATTTTCGAGTGACGAAATACGTCAAGTTCGGCTCAAATTCGCTTGCAACCTCACTCCCAGGCGTCCTGTGTGTGAGTGTGTTTTCATTTATTTTGTATTATATTTCCTGTTTTTCGTGTTTTTCGATTTCCGCAGTTTGGCAGTTAAATTCATATTTTTCCGAGGTCGGATTTTGTTGGTGTAAGTGTTAATGTCTTTGCCTTTGTGTATTTTCTAAGTACGGCGTGTCTGGCGTTGTTCGTATAAGTGTTACTGTCTTTGCTGTCATGTATTTTCTAAGTCCCACGTGCCTGGCTTTGCTCAGCCTTGTTTTCATCCAGTTAGAGTCTTTTTTGCGTTTTTCGTCCGCCATTTTTTTTCTTGCTTAGCTGATTTTCAAGTGACGAAATACGGCAAGTTCGGGTCAAATTCACTTGCAACCTCACTCCCAGGCATCCTGGCTCTCCCCCTGTGCTATGTGTCAGTGTGTTTTAATTTATTTGTTATTGTTTTTCTTGTTTTTCGATTTCCGCAGTTCGGCTGTCACATTCGTCTTTTTCCGAGGTCTGATTTTTTTGCCCCTGAGATTTCGAACTTGTAATATATGTGTAAGTCTAGCATGCCTCAACTGCTCGCCTTGCTTCGTGAGGCTCTCGGGCAATGAGCGCCTAAGTCCTCCAAGCTCAGAAGGCTTCAGTGCCTCAACGGCTCGCCTCCCTTTGCGAGGATCGCAAGAGTGACGACAAATCACAGTTTGACAATTATAATATGTGTGGAGCAGGAAGGCTTCTCTAAAGTGTTGCTAGTTGGTGACATACAGAACAGGAGGTCCAGCTTCATAACATTTAATAGAAACACATCAAAAGTCGCAGATGCTTGGATCAGAAGGCGCAGATGCTTGGAGCCAATCCCAATGGGATACACCCCCCCCCCCCCCCAGGGTGTTTCTCATTCTGATTGGCTGAAGGGAATAGCACCTTCTGATGGTCTGTTGTCACTGTCAGACTGCAGCCAATCAGAAGGCGCAAATGCCTTCAGCCAATCACCCCGTGGAATGTATCCCATTCTGATTGGCTGAAGGCAATAGTGCCTTCTGATTGGTTTAAAAAAAATTGACAGGTCCATCAGCCAATCAGAATGGGATATAGGGGTGTATCACATGCTGATTAGCTCACACCTTGGCGACTTCCGATTGGCTGAAATCTGATTAACAGCCATTTCAGCCAATCAGAAGGTGCCATATCTTTCTTTTTACCGGAAGAAGTGCTAGAAGGCTCATTAGCATCGGGAAGCTCTTCCAGGGAGAAACTCTGTTATTTATTTTATTTATTTTTAATTTTAGAGTGGCAGATTTTGTCAAGGGCCCAGCTGGGGCTGAAGAGGAGGAGGACGGGGACATTGAGTACATGTAGGTTTTACATTTAAAATGTTTATTGTATTTTATATTGTGTTTAATTGTGTACTAATGTTACATAGTTACATAGTTACATAGTATTTAAGGTTGAAAAAAGACTTTCAGTCCATCAAGTTCAACCTATTAAGATCTCCTCTGATCTGCAATATGCGGATTAACTATTAATAAATTAGTTGCTAATTAATTATTAATCAATTATTTTATTTTTTTATTATTATTACTTAATCCAGAGTAAGGCAAACAGAAAAAAAAAAAACAAGCGAGACTTAGCCAATCGTCCCAATGGGAAATAAAAAAAAAAAAATTCCCTCCTGATCCCAGACAGCGGCGACCGAACTTCTCCCTGGATCAATACTGTCTCTCTAATTATCCATGCTAACGCTGAATTCCCTTTTTAATTAGAAATAAATCCAGTCCCCTTTTAAAGTTATCTATCAAATCCGCTGTCACCACCTCCTCTGGTAGAGAATTTCACAGATTAACCCCCCTTACTTTCTTTAAGGTGGAATCTTTTTACTTCTAACCTCAAGGTATGTCCTCTTGTCAGTTGAAAACCTCTTGACACAAAAAGCTCCCTTGACAAATCTCTATACTGACCCTGGATGTATTTATATAAGGTAATCATATCTCCTCTTAGACGCCTTTTTTCTAGAGAAAATAAGTTTGTTTAGTCTTTCTTCATAACTTAGCCCCTCCATTCCCCTTATTAGTTTTGTTGCCCTCCTCTGTACCTTTTCCAGCTCTAAAATGTCCTTTTTATGAAGTGGTGCCCAAAACTGTATTCCATATTCCAAATGAGGGCGTACTAGTGATTTCTATAGTGGCAAAATTATATTTGCTTCCCTGGCTTCTATACCCTTCTTAATACATGCTAATATTTTATTTGTCTTTGCAGCTGCTGCTTGGCTTTGAGCACTGTTACCTAGGTGGTTGTCCACAAGCACTCCCAAATCCCTTTCAATATCTGATACACCTAGATTTGCTCCATTAAGATTATAAATTGCATGGCTATTTTTCCCACCCAGATGCATAACTTTACTTTTATTCGTATTAAATCTCATCTGCTATTTAGATGCCCATTCCTCAATTTTATGTAAATCCCTTTGGAGAGAAAGCACATCACTATCTGATGTAATTACCTTGCACAACTTTGTGTCATCAGCAAAAATGGAGACACCACACTCCAATCCTACCTCTAAGTCATTAATAAATATGTTAAAAAGGAGAGGACCTAATACTGAACCCTGATGAACCCCACTTACCACATTAGTCCAATCGGAGTATGTTCCATTTACAGCAACCCTTTGCTTCCTGTCTTTTAGCCAGCTCTCAATCCATGAGCAGATAATAACTGCAACTCCTGAATCTCTTAGTTTGCACAATAGTCTCCCATGTGGCACTGTATCAAAAGCCTTTGCAAAATCCAAAAAGACTACATCCACTGAGTTGCCTTGATCCAGGTTCCTACTAACCTCCTCATAGAAACTAATTAGATTTGTTTGGCATGACCTATCCCTCATAAATCCATGTTGACTCCTACTTATAATCCTCTTCACATAGACATATTCTTGTATATTATCCCTTATTAACCCTTCTAAAAGCTTCCCCACTACAGAAGTGAGGCTCACTGGTCTATAATTCCCCAGATTTGTTCTTGCTCCCTTTTTAAATATAGGTATCACATCAGCTTTTCTCCAGTCATCTGGTAAAGACCCTGTGTTGAGTGAATCTTGAAAAATGTTATATAATGGTTTGGCTATTACAGAACCCAGTTCCCTTAGTACCCTTGGATGTATTCCATCAGGACCCGGGGCTTTATTAACATTTATTTTTTCCAACCTCTTTTGGATTACTTCCTGTGTTAACCAATTATTTGGCAAAGGTAGTGTAGCCCCATTATGTTGCTGTGTCTCAACCACTAGTACCTCCCTTGTGTATACCAAAGAAAAGAACCTATTTAGCTCATCTGCCTTTTCCTGGTCATTAATTTGCAGACGGCCTGTGTCACATTGTAATGTTCCTATAGCTTTCTTCCTCGCCTTCTTCCCATTAATATACTTAAAAAATATTTTAGGGTTAGTCTGTTGTAATGTAATGTTTATTTTATTCCAGGAGCCCAGCCAGGGGGGACATGTCGAAAAGCTAAGTTTAATATTTTGAATGTTTACTTTTTCTATGTAGTATTTAATATTGTACTAATTGTATGTTTCTATTTTTCCTAGGGGTACAACCTGCATCAGGAAACCCATCAATGCAAAAGGGACATCTAGGCAAGGTATGTGTTCTTATTTATTCTATTTTAGGCTAGATTCAGGGTTTTTAATTTATATAGTTAGGGTTTAATGTATTGTAGCTAGGGTTAATAATGCATTGTAGATAGGGTTAATGTATTGTAGATAGGGTTGAATGTGTTGTAGTTAGGGAGTCATGTTTTATAGATAGGGGTAAATGTATTGTAGTTAGGGTTTAATGTATTGTAGATAGGGGGAAATGTTTTATAGATAGGGGGTAATATTTTATAGATAGGGGTAATGTATTGTAGTTAGGGTTTAATGTATTGTAGATAGGGGTAATGTTTTATAGATAAGGGTTAATGTTTTGTTGTTAGGGTTTAATGTATTGTAGTTAGGGGGTAATGTTTTATAGATAGTGGGTAATGTAGTCAGGGGGATATGTAATGTATATAGGGGGAAATGTACTGTCATTAGGGGCTTAGGGGTATATTTGTACTGTCTTTATTGATTTACTGTCATGTTATGTATATTGTGTATGTATTTTCTTTGCAGGTGAGTAACTCTTTTTTTATTTTTTGTAGTGGGGGGGTTTGTGTATTGTTCTTTTTTATTTTTTGTAGTGTGCAGGTTTGTGTAATGTTCTTCTTCAAAAAAAAAGTCTAGTGGGGGTTTGTGTAATGTTTTTTTTTTGTAACTTAGCTTTTTTTTATTTTGTGTAATTAGTGGGGTGGGGGGTCAATAGGGGGTTAGGTAGGTAGTGTAGGTGTTAATAGGTTAGGGTAGGTGTTAGGTAGGTAGGGGTTAATAGGTTAGGGTAGAGGGGGTTTGTTTAGATTTAGTGGTTTATTGGGGGGAATATTGTAGTGTAGTGTTTGTATGACCCCCATAAGTGATGAGGTTAGATGGAGGCTTATGGGGGTCAGTATAGATCCCATAAGTGATGAGATTAGATAGAGGTCTTAAGTGATGGGGTTAAATAAACCTAGAAGGGGTTAGATAGGCCTAGAAGGGGTTAGATAGGCTAGATGGGGCGAGATAGGCCCAGAAAGGGTTAGATAGGCTAGATGGGGTTACATAGGGCTAGAAGGGGTTAAATAGGCTTAGAGGGGGTAAGATGGGGTTAAATAGGCCTAGAAGGGGTTAGCTAGGCTACATGGGGTTAGATAGGTCCAGAAGTGGTTAGATAGGCTAGATGGGTTTCAATAGGGGTAGATGGTTTAGATAGGCCTTGATGGGTTAAATAGGCTTAGATGGGGTTAGATGGGGTTACATAGGCCAAGAAGGGGTTAAATAGGCACAGTTAGGGTTAATGGGGTATGTTTAGGTTTCATAGTGTAGTGCTTAGTCTTTATGTCATGAGGGTCCCGGAGGACCCTCATGGCACTTGTAGGGTTAACCTTGGTGTTAATAGTGTCCTATAGGGATCTATATAGACTCCTATTGGACTGAAGCATGTCATTTTAGTCTCATGGGGGTCTATATTGACCCCCATGAGTGATGGGGTTAATTTTAGGTGCTGGAGTGGTACTTATAGTACCCCCGTGGCTTGGGGGTAACTATTAGTGAGCCACGGGCCCTTTAAGGACCCGCAGCAGGAAATTCATACCCCAAAATTCCCTAGGCTTGAATTCTGAATTTAAGCCCGGGGACTCTGATCCGCGGTGGGAAATTTAAATCCCGTAGATGCTGTTGGGGTCCCGATTGTCACCTCTGCAGCAAGGGGTTAATGTGGGGAGCCTGTAGGAGTCCCGATCTGACCCCTGCAGCAAGGGTTAATGTGTGCACATTGCAGGGGTCTCAATGGGAGCCCTGCATTATAGGGTTAATGTGTGTACCCTGCAGGGGTCCCGTTCAGCCCCCTGCATTATAGGGTTAATGTTAGGACACTGCAGGGGGTCCCAATTGGGACCCATGCATTATGGGGCTAATGTAGGGACACTGCAGGGGTCCTGATCGGGTCCCCTGCAGCTAGTGGGGGACTTAATTAGAGAATTAGTTGATGATAGGGTGATCGTAGGATTTGAATAGGGATAGGTGGTTTCATCCGGCCGAATCTCTTGCGGCCGTGTGAGATCAAAGGCTTTCCTTGCAGTAAGCTACAGCTGGGGTGGCCGCAAGGGAACGCAGGGAAACTGCCGCAATCCGGTCGGAGCCCATATTTGCTATTCAATTGATGTATTTTAGTGAGCCGTAAACAATCTACGGGTTACAAACTGGAAATCCCTGCGGTTGTGAAAATCATAACTTTCAGCCCATCTAAGCCTTTGATCGTACAATTGCTAAAATCGTAAATCGCTTTTCAATTGCTACAATTCCTCAAGCCAGCAAATTTTTTCACACCCGTAAATGCCAATTATAGAAGAAAATCCTACGAGTACCAGATAGGACTCGGAAGGAGGTTAAACACCTGATTCTAGGACAGCACAGTGATCTGATTCTGCTTCCAATCTGTCCCTGTCTATCCATATCTGAAACATTTCTCCAAATATTGTGCAGATCAATGTTTTTATATAATAAAGTAAAACATTTTATAACTACAGATGCACTAAACATCATTCTGGGTATTTCTCAAGAATATTCCGTCTTATCCCTTTTCTATGTCACAGTGAAAAAAGCTAGATAACTTTAGCATTTGTTTACACAACCCCATCTACATTTTTGTTCTATCATCTTTATTAATGTACTTATAAAAAGTGAGAAAAAATAATTACTTTGACCATTAGAATGAAATGTACAGTGGAGATCAGATGAATGCAGTGTTACCAATGTGAGAAGTCATATTAAGATCAATTTAACTGATACATTCAGTCTTACTTATGAATAAAGTCTGATTTAATGTAAATTTAACTCACTTATCACCCAACAAATAAGGAGGATATTGATCAGAAGCCATATATATTATGCATACTATTCTTCTAATATTTCTTTACAGCTAAACTAAAATGAGAAAGGTATTTTGTTTCTAATCATTTACCCTGATAATAGTTTCAAAAATATATTGCACCTTTGACCCAGAGGATTTTATTACCTAGAGAAAAGAGAGCAAGATGGAGTGACACGTCCAATTATAATGTATTCATCTCTTAGATACTCTCTGACTCTTCCCATTAAATCTTCAGAAATATATTTACTGTGTGTCATATAGAATCTATGATGCTTCATTATAGCACTACTGCAGATTAAATTACAGATCATTGGAAGGCAACCTTCACTTGAGTGAGTTTATTGATACACAGTAGCTTGGACAAAAGGAAACTGGACAGATTAGGCACTAAATAAAAACAAAATACAAAAATATATTGAAGTCCTATAAATTTAAAGACACTAATTGCTTTGTTGCATTTAATATTGTATCTTCTTAATTAAAATTTACATTCTTAGATACAGTCATTAAATCACTGAACTTGCGCTTTTAACATGTTCAAATCATACCAGGTTCCTGTAGCAGCATGTAGAGTCTACTAATGCTTCACCCTACATTAGTATTCCTAAAATTCAAACTGCAAATTCCAAATATTTTTTACCAATTTACATTGCAATTATAATAATTACAATGTGCAGTAAATAAAATGGCAAGACTGTAATAACATTGGTTTTGATAGATAAAGGATAGACAATACATTCAAATGAATGGTCCTCAAAGAACAACTTGTGAAAGAGGCATTTTTTGTAGATTTTCAACATTATGCCAAGCTAAAAGCTGAGTAGTTGTGGATTGATATGTGAAAAACAACAAATCAATCTAAAAGTCTGTGAGCAAAAATGGTTTTGTGGGGAAAACCCATTATTATATCTTTATATATGAGAACTTGATTCTGTATATGTTTACTAATTCACATTTTTTTAGAATACACAACTGGTTAAAAAGCATTGTAAAACTTATATATTTGGCATATTTAGAGAAAAAATACAAAAATGTGAGACTAGTGTATAAGTCTCAAAAATGTTTATACAGCTTATCATTTATTAAAAGTGGGTTCTGTTCTAAAGCCAAAATCCAGCATCTTGCTTACCTAAAGGTTATTTCTGCTGTAACAGCAAGCCATACATACATGGGAGTATGATGAGTTGGTCTATCTCCAGTTATACTGGGCATGTTCAGGTACGTTTTGGTTGTGTTAAGTGTGTCAAGTTCTCCGGATTTACTAAAGACAAATCTTGCTTTTCACAACCCACGATGCACATATTTAGCATCATGTGTTTCAATCCCATGATAGCAGTATATTTTAAATTTAAATAAAATTATTTTAGCAATATACAGTCTTTTATATTCAACATAAGTAGCTTAATATAACATGAAAATTACGTCTATACAATTCTCTCCTTCAGTAGCCTAAATGAATTCCGGTTTATAGAATATGAAATATTAATAAAAAATACATTAACATTTCTTTTACTGTATATATTTATTTTTATATGTCTTGTTATCAAGTATTGCTGAAGGCGGGGGGCCACGCCCAGGAAGAGGTTAGTCACTATGCTAACATCGCCATTTGTTCTCTCTAGAGATATATGATCTCTCTGTAAAATCCTTAGGCTATTACTGTATGTGATAGCTGTGAAGCACTGGCCTGTGAGTTTGGTCCGCTTGTTCCCTTTCCAGTCCAAGGTCTGTTGTGGGCTGTCGGGCTGATGATTTGGTGGAGATGAGAGGAGATGATTGAGCGTTGCCCAAGGAAGCTGTATCGCCGGTCGATTAGAGTAATATATTGCTTCTAATAAAATTGTCCACAAGAAATTTCTGTCCCTGGCTGTTCTGGGATGAAGACAGTTGGATGGTAGTTACTACCAAAAGATATATGTTTTCCCTTTGTTTCCCTTTTTAAGTCTAGTCTAACAATATAGACAAAAGTCTTATATGGAGTTCAAACGGGAAATACAAATAAAGTGGGCATGATAAGATATTTCCCTCTTCCTCTTAAGTTAACAAAAGGCTATCTAAAACTGAAGTTGCCTACATGAAATGAAACTCTGAGTAATATGCTGACCTGGATGGAAGGTGGATGATTGGCTACTGTAAGCTAAAGCTACATAAAGAGAGGCAACTGTGGTTGAAAGAGGTTGGATATACATTATACTCGCCTAAGAGTTGGTCTAATTTATGAGTTTTTGAGAACTAGGCTGACTTGTACTGGTAGAGTTCTTGGAGGAATTACTGGAAGATTGAGATAACCTGGAGACATAGGGCCAGATCAAATTTGAATGTCTGCGAGTGTGTTGCGGGCTCCCATTCGTCTCCGATTGCGATGCTATTCAATTGCTAAAGACCGCAAGGTACGGGCCCCAAGCCAAAACCGTAAACCATGCACTGGTTCGGAGCAGTTCAGGGCGGGAACATGATCAATTAAGCAAGCCCATAGCCTCCCATTTTGAATCAGCCAATAGAAAATGAGACATTATTATTATTATTATTATTATTATTATTAATGTCATTATTAAGGCAGTAACACATGCAGTTACATGTCAATCAATTAGGTACGGGGGTCCGATCTGCGTTCAGACTCGCAAACCCAAAATAAAGAATTTGTTACAGTGCTACAAATAAGTGTTTAACCCCTTTGCAGGTCCTCTCTACCACTCGTAGGAGGGTGAATACATTTGCGGGCTTGGGGAAATTTAGCAATTGAATAGCAATTTGCTATTTGTTTAATTCAGCTATGAAATTGCGATGTGGTCAGTCGCGAGCAAGCACGTAACTCGCAAATGGAGCCCAAAGGCCAACGTGTGCTGTAGAGCACCCGCAAGGAGGGTAAAGTACAATGAGTAGCACTTCATAATCAAATAAAAACACACTACTGTACATTTATTATAAGGGAAAGTGATGTTAGGTCTTAGAATTAATAGCACAACATTCTCAAGCCTGCAAATCGGCCCCGAAAAATGATTTATTTAATGTTCATATTTTGTGTTATATCGATCCCTGCAATCAATGTGTTACAACATATACTGTAACTCGCATGTAATGGAATATTATATTTATTGCTTTATTAATATTGCATTATATCTGGACTTCAGGTCCGATTACAAACTGGAATTGAAGCCCGTAGGACTTCTAAATCTACCCTCCCCCTTTTCAATGACGTAACGCTAACGATCTCTTTTTCCATTGACTCCATCTGAACCTGTAACTACATAATTACTTAATTGTTTGCGATCGAGCAAGCAACCCCAACAGTCGCAAACTGGTTTACAAGATAGCTCGCAGCCCTATCTAATTTAATTGCAACGTAACTCTGCCAAATTTTAAGCATGCAGTCCTTACGTGCTACACGTTGGACTTACGAGGCTGGTATTTAATATGGCCCTAAGTTAGGATGATCTAGCTTAAAAACCCTAATTAAACGGATCTAATAATTTGTGGAAAAAAGAGAGAGAGGAAAAGATTGAAGGAGTAGTTAGTTTTGATGAAATTAAAGGGGAGAAATATGATGAGAGGATTATAAATCACACATTTTGTATAAAATCCAAGATGCATAGTTTAGATTACTAAGTAGCCAAATAGATTGCAGAAAACAAAATTTAAATAGATAAAATGACTTAGATTAGTATATTAATAGTAGTCAATTAATAAGATACATTCATAGTGTTATAAGAAATCAAGAAGTGATTTAAGGTTTGTCATTATTAAAAGTATTTTGAATCACTATTTTAAATTTATTTAATTTTACATAGTAAAAAGGATTATTTACTTTCAATTGGAGTTTAATTTTAGTAGATGTTCAAGAGCACTTTGGTATTATATATTCTCCTCTCTCTCCCCTGTGCTCTAGAGATTCAGTTACAACCTGACCAGTATCGTTATTAATTTAGCTAGGTTATTCTTAAGAGATAATCGATTGTACCTTTTACGCTAAACTCTAATGATATAAAATATTGATATCTTTTTTTAATAGGATGGCAATTGACAATGATAATGGATAGATAAAATGTGGACAAGAAAGGGAGTTATTTAAAAATAAAGTTGAGATGAAAGCAATGGCTAAGGCATGTAAAGGCACACATTTGACAATAATGTATCCCAGGAAAGGTATCCTCCTATGGGGATGGAGGCTTAAGGGGGGATACGCTCTTGAACCTATATGCTTGTATGGTTCTATGTATGTAATATGTTTTTTTTTTATGATTTTGTTTATGGTCTGAGGTGATTTGGTTAGAAGAGAAACAGAGACTGATTCATAAAGAAAGAATGCAGATAATAAAATAACATTAAAAATAATTACTCGAAATGTCCAAGGTCTGAATTGTCCTGCCAAGCAGAGTTTTGCTCTTAAAAGTTTTCAGAGAGAAAATGCAGATTTAATCTGTTTACAAGAAACCCAAGGGCAGGAAGGGGCTATACCCAAACTTGTAAATAAAATAATTACAACAATTTATAATTAAGCACACAAGAAAAAGGCAAGAGGAACTTTGATTATTTTTAGTAATAAATTGACTTACACAGAGGGTTTAGTGGAATTAGATCCTGAGGGCAGATATGTGATCTGGATTAGCACTATTAACCATCAAAAAGATTCCATTATGAATGTCTATGTTCCTAATAAGGCTCAAATTAAATTTTTCAAAAAAGTACTAAGGAAATGTAAGAAGGTGGTACACGGTTCCATAATAGTTTGTGGGGACTTTAATATGTTGCTAAATCCCAAAATGGATAGAAAATCCACTAAATGCCCTATACCTAATGCTCTTATAACAAGAACAATGTAATTCCATTTTAACAATTTTTCAATTATATGATGTTTGGAGGGTTCTCCACTAGAGATGTCGTGAACAGTTCGCTCGCGGACTATTCGCAGCGATTTTGGCATATTCGCGTTCGCAGCAGACGGCGAACACATGCGCTTTTCGGTTCGCCCCCTATACTTTATCATTGAGGAAACTTTGACTCAGCGCCTCACAGTCAGCAGACACATTCCAGCCAATCAGCAGCATACACTCCCTTCCAGAGCCTTCCATCTGAAGGACAGGCTAATATTCTGCTCTGTTTCACCAGTCGTAGTTGGTGTACCATACATTGAAAAAAAACAATCCTTTTTTCCTTTAATCCAATTTCAGTTGCCTGCCTGTGTCAGGCTCACAGCTTATATTGTGCTCAGTGAAATAAAACAACACTTTTTTGACTGTAATAGATTAAATAGCAATTGCCTGCCTACAGGCGTGTGTGTGAAGCCTATTGCATCTACTCTGACAACTTTTGCCAGTGCACAGTGACACTCATATCTGGTGGCACCTTAGATTGCACGCGCAGTGCCCCAAATTTGAAGTAGGAGGTTCGACCAAGCATCTTTTTCCATCTCCCTGTTCCAAAAATCAATGCCATATACACGCCCCTTAATAGTGGACGTAACAGGGATTAAACCGATAGGAATAGTACTACTTAACAGTACACACCTTATAATAATGCAGACAGAGGCAACGCAGAGAGAGGAGTCTGAAGAAGAGGAGTCAGAGGAGGAAGGTGGCTTTGAGGAGGTGGAAGTCCAAACACAGCAGGCATCCCAGGGGGCTTATTGTCACCTTTCGGGGACCCTTGGTGGCTGGGTGGAGGAAGAGACCTTCAATGACATCAGTGAGGACAAGGAACGGGACATGGCTAGCTTGGTATCCAACCTTGTGCAAATGGGGAGTTTGCGGTTGTGCAAAGGGACTGTTTGCGGTTGTTTGCGGTGCATTAAACGGGGAGATTGGTCTGTTACTGTGAAGCTGGTGTAACCCTTACACTACCTGATCGATACAACATCATACCTGATGTTTTAAAGCATGTTATTCCAAACAATTTAGGAATGTTAGGTGATTTATGCCCTTTATGGCTTAAAACCAGACTCTGCATCAACTATGTAATTTTCTGTGGGAGTTTTGCCATGGATCCCGCTCCGGCATGCCACAGTCCAGGTGTTAGTCCCCTTGAAACAACTTTCCCATCACTATTGTGGCCAGAAAGAGTCCCTGTGGGTTTTGAAATTCGCCTGCCCATTGAAGTCTATGGCGGTTCGCCGGGTTCGCCCGTTCGCGAACATTTGATGGAAGTTTGCGTCCGCTGTTCGCGAACCGAAAATTTGATGTTCGCGACATCACTATTCTCCACACTAATAAAAGAGATTATACTTCTTCCAGATTCCAACTTACTCTAGGCTGGACTATATTTTGGTAGACATTGGAAGATTCAAACTTAAAAGATCCCTGAATATAGAAATAGGCTTGATTGTGTGGACGGACAAAGCATTGGTCAAATTAGAGCTAAATTCTAATAAATACAAGCTAAATATTTCAATTGATGAAATTGAAGAAACGTGCGTCAGGTTTACGGAGGAACGCCGTCGCGGGTCAATGACATCATTCCTTAGCGTCTAGACCGAGGCGTGCATGTTAGAGAGTTTGTGTCCTAACATCAGGCCCATAGATTAAAGTCCCTGCCCTGAACCAGTCAGCTCATGTAGCTCAAAAACTTTAGGCAAAAGAAGGAGGGTTGGACATTACAGAGGGGGAATCCTGGTTATAGAACACTACGGAATTGGGACAGTATTACACAGGAAAACGGATAATAGTACTGTGATGCCTGTCACTCTGTTGCTATTTCCTCGCTATTTCCTCACTAAATAGCAACACAAGTCCCTACGAATTGGAAAAAGCAATTAGAATCTCTTTTACTATCAGTATATAGCTTTATATAATATTTTTCTGTACCTTTGTAGCAATTTATATTTGGATTAATTCATATTTGGATTAATTCATATTCTATACAATCATATAGTTATATAACTATATGAGCAATAGCACTTGTCACCTTTTTATTATTAGCACCTTTGGACCATTAGTACTTTATATACTTTATATATTTAGTGTCACTATTTAATCATTGCAATCTTATTGTCACTCTAGCACTTTAGTATTAATTGTCTATGAAGGGCAGAATATCTGACCTTACATTATTGAGATTCCATATCTGCAATTCAATATCTCTAACCTTTGCATCCTATGTTCACATATTTTTAATATGGATTTTACCATTTAATAAAAGTTACGTTTTATAATTTAGTTTATTTTCTTTTCTGAGATTAGGATACTCAGGTGTGCCCTACACAAGGATCTTCTTTCTATCTAAATATAATATTACATTTATCCTTAGGAGCACCCTGACCACCAAACTTGGTTCTTATTTTATATACCTGAGCCACCAGTACTCAATATATTTTAGACTTGAAGGTATACACAAAAAACCTTGCTGGCAGATTAAATAGTTATAACTAAATTAATATCGAATGATCAAACTGGCTTTATTAGTGGCAGACAGAGCTCGGATAACACATAAAGTGCATTTAATTTGATTTCATATATTAAAACGAGGGGAATCTCTTCTGTTTTCCTTTCGATGGACGAAGAGAAAGCATTTGACCGAGTCGGATGGGATTTTATGGTACAAACCATCTTAAAATATGGCTTTGGTGACTTTGGATCATGAGCCATTAACGCCCTATATTCTAACCCATCTGCCTCGTTCTTAGGAACTGGCTTTAAGTCAGATAGAATAATCATCACAAATGGAACCAGACAGGGATGTCCCCTTTCCCCTATTATTTTTGCCCTCATAATAGAAACGCTTGCTGTTTCTTTTAGGAACAATGCAGAAATAGAGGGAATTAAAATAGGTCAATCAAATCATAAGATAATGATGTATGCTGATGATGTTGTGGTCTTTGTAACAAATCCAACAAGTTCCTTAAAAACTCTTCATGAAATAATAGATAATTATAGCAAAGTTTCCAACTACAAATTGAATATTTTGAAATCTGAAGTTTTGAGATTACATTTATCTAGGGTGGAAAAAGAGTATTTAAAATATATATATATAGATATAACTGGCACGCAGAAAGCTTTACTCTAGCTTTATTCATCAAGGGAAACGTATGAGGATTAAAAAATCTAAAATCTCTAGAAGGTTTAATAGAGGAGGTTTGGCCTACCCTATTTTACAGACTTACCACAATGCAACAATAATATCACATCTAATTAAATGGTCGGATCAATCTGACTTTTCTCAATGGATGAAAGTTGAGTATAATTTAGTTCAAAAAGGATTAATAAGACTCTTGATTTTCAGAGATCATTTAAAGAAAGAATTACTGTCTGAAGGTGCGAGTATAATTAATGAAGGTTTGAAATATTGGTTTAAACATAAACTAAGATTGAAGATTTTGCCTTTTCCAAGTCCTATTTTACCTCTGCAACTCCTAGAAGAGGATTTAAAATTACCATTTTGAAAGAATGGAATAATTATGGTTTACAATTTTTGAAAGATGTATGTATTAATGATTCTTGGGCATAATTTTCAGACCTAGTTAAGAAATATAATTTACCAGAAAAGTTCTGGTTTGATTATATTAGACTTAAATCAGCTTTTAGAAACTCAATATTAGACCTTTATCGACCTTAGAAAAACTTATTGTAAAGGAGAATAAAAAAACTCTTTATCTCAAGTTGCTATAACATATTAAGAGAAGAAATGAATAAGCTAGTAAATTGTAAAATTAAAAATTGGGAATATTATCTTGAAAAAAGTTGGTCTGAAGATATTTGGTTTGACTCGATGAATCTTACAGAGAAACTTATTAAAAATGTATCCTATAGAAAAGTAAATTTCAAAATAGTTAACCAATGGTATTTAGTACCCACAAAGATGGCTCAGATTAGTAAAAATGAACAAAAAAAATTGGTTGAAGGGATTGTGGGCAGGTAGGATCTCAATACCACATTTTTGGAAAGACTGTTTAAAAAAAATTCAGAGATTCTTAAAATTCAGATATGCCTATCCCCTGAAGCTAAATTGTTTCATATTTTTCCCAATGATCTTTCCTTGGAGGTTAAAGCATTTTTGTTACAGATTATGATGTCAGCTAAATTATTTATAGCTAAGAAATGAAATCAATTCTCTGTTCCTTCTTGAAAGGAAATAATTAATTTGATTGTTAGGAATAGAGATTTAGAAAAATCCCTTCAGGAGAAAGGTTTGATTGTTATAAAAGGATACAAATGGAAATATGGGATGAGTATATAGAGTTAAATTAGATGTAAACCCATGGATATCCTCCTACTGTATTCACATTTTGTTGTGTTAGTGAAATCACCTCAGACCAGTATTTGAATAATAAAAAAATAAAATAAAGTATTGCTGAAGACACTGGATCAGTAGTTCCAAAAACATTTTTCATGGAACTGCATACAACTCAAAACTTAGCGATATACCCTCTTGAATACAGATGAGGCACTTTGAAGCTCCTTTTGATTCTTGAATTTCCAAAACTGGGCCCCTATTTAATTGAGCAATTATAAGTGACTGGGGCCCATGATGTAGCCCGTAATCTAATTTGTTATTCAACTGGTGTCTTTCAGCTACCCACAAACGATTTGCGGGTTACAGGCTGAAAACCCCTGTGGTTATCAAAATCGTAACTACAACACATCTAAGACTTTCATCTTTCAAGCCTGTAAATGTTACAATCACAAATCGCTATTCAATTGCTACAATTCCTCAAGCCCACAAATGTTTTCACACCCCTAAATGGCAAGTGTAGAAGAAAATCCTACGGGTACCTCAGTGGCGGAGCTAGTGAATGGAGGGCTATGGTGCAAAAAAAAAAAAAAATGGGCCCTCAGTACCCCACTCTGGTGCCAACAATAACATTATATATATATATATATTGTGATAGATTCACTTTCACGTTCAGGATCCGTGCCTTGGTTTCGAATAAAATGGAGGACTGAGAAAGCTTTGACATGCTTGAACAGGCTTTAATATATATTGTCAGCTTACAAAAACAAACAAAACAAAAACCTAACTTCTTTGAAGCACTCACTGCACATTAGATGGCCAGGACACTTATCTGTTTCAGAAGTCCATTCTTTTAGTCTGTATAGGAGCTGTGTCTCTTTCACCTCTCCAGTCGCACTGGACACTCTTCTCAGTGTTGTGCCTCTCAATTGTGCTGGCTATACACTTCTGGCAGCCTCACTGGCTTTCCAGGTCTCCCTGACCTCTCTCTGGCCACACAGAGCTGTCTCCAGTTTGCTCTGCCTCTGCACAGATTCCACGATTTCAAACAAATCTCCATCTGGAGATAGCTGAAGCCCTGATTGCAGCCACACCCATGCTTTTTAAGGTGCTTGTTGGCCGTCTCACTCCTGGGGAGAGGTCTTGAAGTGCTCTCCTCTACTGACCTCTGGTGACACACCATCACATATCCCCCACCCCAGCTCGACACCATGCAGTTGAGCGACCAACACCGTGAGGCTGTGTCTGCGATCCAACGCATCCTCTGTACCATCTGTGATCTCTCTGCACTCTTCTCGTCACTGTGACACCAGTGAGACTTTATCTTATTTGCCGGAGCTACTGCTCTTTCAGTTGCATCATCCACTGGTGCTCTCTTCTTTGTACTTCTAGGAGCATCTCCATCATTTGTCTCTACTGTCATCTTAAACACCTTCATAGGACTTTTCCCATTTCCAAGCTCACCTTCTTCATCACTTTTTCAAATTATTTTGTCTTTCCATGGAACCGTGTTTGTTTTCTGTGTGAAGAGACATTTCCTTTTCCATCTCTTCCTTTCACTTCATATTTTCTGCTTTCTTTGCCGTTCTGTCTGCTGTCGCCACTCAAACTTTGCGGGTAGGAGACCTGCCCGCCCATCTCTCCAAGTGCCCTTTCCCAGGGGCCCTTGAAAAGTATTTCTCGTACTTCGGTATGAGAATGTGTTTCTCCATACAGTCCCTTCCCTGAAGGTACATCACAGACATTACAGGTTTATGTGACCTTGTCTTCCACCGGATGCATCTTTTCTTTCAGACCCTTTATCTCACTCTTGTGGCTCTGAATTATCCTCTTTATATCATCAATGCGAGGACTGAAGTTTGTCAGTCCACTCTCTAGCTTGGATTCTTCCTGCCAGTTCATGGCTAGAGGGGATGTTTTTATGTGTTCAAAGTCGCTCTGACAGTATTTATTCCTCATCTGCAGACCTGGAGCCTGGGACTGGAGCGGCACTCGCTTCGGCCTCTTTATGCTTGGATTTAATTTGCTCCTTTAATCCTTCTGTTAAATGTTCTTTCTTTTCCAGAAGATTATCTGCGGCTTTCTCGTCCCTTCTTCGGGCCTTTTCTAATGCTTTAGCATTGGTCTTGTTTTGCTTTCACTCTTCACTCCTTTTTGCCTTCAACTCCGTGGTCTCTTGCCTCATACGGCTGAGGTTCTTCTCCCTCTTATGGAGCTTGGCTTCTTTCTCTCTGGCGAACTCTTTGTCAAATCCTGTGACCTCATGAACTTGTTGGGCTCCCTTTCTCAGCTCATTCTGTAATGCCTCCAATTCTCCCTCTTTAGACTCCCCAACAACATCGTTTCCACCTTCCCGATGGACCAGCAACTTCTTGTGTTTTTTTTCCTTCTTTCCGGTTTCTCTTTTTTCCAGGTGCTTCAATTAGCTGGTACAGTAACCTTCATATACTCCAAAGGCATGTCCTCTCTCAGGGCTGCTTCTTGCTCTTGGAACTTTACCTTATCTTTCTCAATGTTCACACTGGGTACCACTGGGTTTTCAATCCTGCAAGGTCTGCGACTCTCTTTCTCTGCCATGAAGGAGCTCTCAGATGTTTGGTTTGGCTGGAACGTCTCCAGCTTTTTAGCAACTTCAGGCTTACATTCAACACATAGGCTAGTACACACCTTCGTAGCCTCTTGAATTTTGGCTTCCTGAAAAACATTTTTGATTTCAGCATCCTCAGCTTTCACCCGTGTTTCTTCCTCTTTGAAAGGCTTCTCTTCCTGCGTTTCTACTTGTTTTTCCTCCAAGCCCTCCAGACTTTCATTTTTCTCAGTTGCCGTCAGCCGCAGTTTCTCCCATTAACTGGTTGCAAATCCAGTTCACTCTGGTTGAACTGGTTCTTTTCCTGCATATTCAACTGAAGGATTTCCTCTGTCTTTTTGATCAGGTCCCCCCTGAATACCTCTGGCTGTTCCGCCATATTTTCTTCACAGTTCTGTCTTTTCTGTACAAGCTCCTTTGTTATACCTCGCATACGAGCTTTCTGCAAATATTGCTTTGCATTCAATGTATCATCTTGTGCACACAGTTCCTGAAGATCAGTGTTAGTCTCTTCTGAACAAACTCCACTCTGCTTCAACTGTGCCTCAATTTCAGAGAGTGTGCTCACCCTCTGCTTTTCTGGAGTATGGAACAGGAGCTCCTTTTCTATTACCACTGCTTCCCTCTGGGATATACGGTTAGTGAAGAGATCTTGCCTCATCTGTTCACCACTATGCAGCCACTTGTGCAACTGCATAAATCTCTAATTCATCTTGTACTTGGGAGGACTCTTCCACTGCTCCCAATAAGACATATGTGTCTTCGCCATATAGGACACTCTGTGGTACTCAAACGCAGGCTTCCTTCCCCATTCAGGAATATAATATGGCATCATCCTGATACCCTTAATTTCAGTAGCAATTTGCCTGTCTTCTACTTCAGGCTTTTTCAATCCTACTGGGATAGAGTTCATCTGCACTCCTTGCTTTACTTGGTTCCCATCTTGTTTCTCTTTATCCATAGCGCTTTGTTTTATGGCCAACTGAGACAGAACGCTCTCGGGATACTTCATAGTTTTATAAGGACACATCTCCATGCTCTGCTTCATATGTCCACTTAGAGACAGTGATTCATCTTTCACCATCTCAATCTCCATACTCTTTTCTTCCACATCTTTTACTTTAGTAAGGTTTCCAGTTTCTTTGTCATATTTAGGATATTCTTCCTTTGTAAGAACACTGGCTATATTCATCCATTTGATCTCTCCTTTCTCTGGGTCAGAGATCTTTGTCAGACACTTTCTTTCTTTAGTACTCTCCTCCTCAGGAGACAGATGGCTGTGTCTGTCCAGGTTTCTTATGGAGTCATCTTCATTGTGCTTACCCATAAGGTCTCTGCATCCATTTGGATTCAGATCTTCACCAATGACTTGATCAGCATGCTTCTTACTGAGGCTGGTTTTGCACTCAGTCAGTGACAATACTTTGTCCTTTTCTCTTTGACCGTTACTCACAATTTTAGTTGCTTTTAGATCATCAGCTCCAGGGGCAAAGGTTCTTTATCTGCATCAGCAGCCTCTTGCTTTCTCAGCAATAACTGTTACTTTCTCAGCAATCTCATTTGTGCTCTCTGTCGTCTCTTTGGCGCCCTCTGCCGTCTCACTTGCAGCTCCTGCAGTCTCACTCGCAGCTCCTGCCTCAGTTTCGGTTTGCCATCCCTTAACAGGGAAACTGCATTTTAAACTTGGGCAGACAAGCATGCCCCTTGGGTAGCGATAATCCTGTCTGTCAAAAAAATCCCAGGAGTGCAATCTCTTTACTCTTTTCACTCCTACTCTGTCAAGGATCTCTTCTTTAAGGATACAATAAGTTGTTGCTTTTTTCTTCAGGCAAAGCACAATATGCTTTCTGTGTTTCTCCCCACAGATAGGGACCAAGGACTGTTGCCCAGTGCTTTTTAGGCCATTCTTCTCAAAGTTCAGGATATATGTTTCAATGTCATCCTGAGTGGTCATTCTCCATAGGAAGCGATTAGGATTCATGCTTCCACTTGCTTCTGTAACCACAGTATTAGTTGCAGACTCAAGTTGCTGCAGCTGCGCTTTCTGTGCCTCCAAAAACTCTCTCATTTGGACCCTGTCCTTTTCCCCTTGTCTCCGCCTCTGCTCCGTGTCCTCACTCTTGCAGATTATATCCTCTTCTGCTTGTCTCTGACATTTCTCTGCGGCATCTCTCAGACATGCAGCAGCGTCTCTTAGTCTATCATCATTTGCTGGTTTTCTTGCTAACAAGCTCTGCCCACTTTCTGGCATCTAGTGGCATCTACCAGGGCTTTCAATAGTTCCTCCATTGTTATCCTGTACTGTGGGCTGTCTTCTTAAACACAGACAATTTTCTATCCCACCACTGCTACCATAATGTGACATATTCACTGTCATGTTCAAGATCCGTGCCTTGGTTTCCAATAAAATGGAGGACTCGGGAAGCTTTGACACACTTGAACAGGCTTTAATATATATTGTCAGCTTACAAAAATAAACAAAACAAAAACCTAGCTTCTTTGAAGCACTCACTACACATTAGATGCAGTTCCCTCACTGCACTGCAGTAATATAAAATACAGGCTAATCATAAACAGAGGCCTGAACACTTATCTGTTTCAGAAGTTCATTCTTTAGTCTGTATAGGAGCTGTGTCTCTTTCATCTCTTCGGTCACACTGGACACTCTTCTCAGGGTTGTGCCCCCCCCAACTCCCATCTCTCTTTATCTCTCATGTTTCCTCCAGCTCTCTCCCCCTTCTCTCTCCCTTCTCCCCCCTCTCTCCTTCAACCCCTCTCTCATTTTCTCTCCTGCTCTCCCTATCCCTATTTCTCTCTCCTTCTTCTCCTTTTCTCCCCCTCTTTCTCTCCTTCTGACCCCTCTCCTTCCTTCTCACCCCTCTCTCCTTCTCTCTCCCTCCTCCCTTTCTCTCCCCATCTCCTTCTCCTTCTCTTCCCCTATTTCCTTCTCTCCCCCTCTCCTTCTGGCTCATTCCCCCCTCTCCTCTCCTTCTCTCTCATTCTCCTACTCCTCTCTACTTCTCTCTCCCCTCTTTCCATCTCTCCCCCTCCACTTTTCTGTCCCCCTCTTTCCTTCTCTGTCCACCTCTTTCCTTCTCTTTGCTTCTCTCTCCCTCTCCTTCTCTCTCCCCCCTCTCCTTCTCTCTCATTCTCCCCTTCCCTCTCCTTCCCTCCCCCTCTTTCCTTCTCTGCCCCTCGCCTTCTCTCTCATTCTCCCCCTCTCCTTCTCTCCCCCTCTCCTTCTTTCTAATTCTCCCCTTCCCCTCTCCTTCTCTCCCATTCTCCCATTCCCCTCTCCTTCTCTCTCATCCTCTTTCCTTCTCCCCCCATCCTTCTCTCCCCCTCTCCTTCTCTCTAATTCTTCCCCTCCCCTCTCCTTTTCTATCATTCTCCCCCTCCCCTCTCCTTCTCTCTCCCCATTCCCTCTCCTTCTATCTCCCCTCCCCTCTCCTTTTCTCTCCCACTCTCTCATTCCCCCCTCATTCATTCTTCCCCTCCCCTTCTCTCTCCCTCTCCTTCTCTCTCCCCCTCTCCTTCTCTCTCATTCTCCCCCTCCCCTTCTCTCTCCCTCTTCTCTCATTCTCCCCCTCCCTTATTCTCCACCTTTCTCCCCCCTTTTCTCCCCTCTCTCCTATCTATCACTTACCTGTATCTTGCATGCTCCAGTCCCCCACCCCTGCAGCTGAGCCTCCCTCGGAGCCTGCCTCCTCCCCCAGGGGGGAGTTCCTGTTTGCCTTGTGGATGACAGGCAGCAGGCAGGACACCCTCAAGATGGAGGTCAGGGGACCTAGGGCTCCCGGGATTTGGCCAGGGCAGTCGGAGGCTGAGACTTGGGCCCCAAGGAGATAAAGGGCCTTGGTACATAGCACCATTGCACTGGCGGTAGCTCTGCCTGTGGGGTACCAGATAGGACTCAAAAGGGGGTTAAAAAAACTTTTCGTAGAACTGTAAATGCAAAAAAATTAATCAGTACTGCACTGTAAATAACTGGGAAAGAGGTGAAAGACATTAGAATTAATTGCACAACAGTCCCAAGCTCGCAAATCTGCAATAGAAAATTAGTAGTTTCATTTTGGTGTCATATCAATCTCAGGAATCGATGAGTTAATACATATCAGGCCATTTCCATCTTTAATTTTTATTATTTTGTACATTGTCAGATTGCGAGTCCGATCGCACATCTGACTTCTAAACGCTAATTGATTGACGTTTAACCTCCATGTTTTAATGATGTCATGATGACGGGCTCATTTAATATTAGCTGTTTTTAAATCGGTAGTTATGGTCTTGCTTAATTGATCATGATCATGCTCTGAAATGCCTGATTTACAATTTTGGCTTTCGGCCAGGTAGCAGCGGGCTTGATCGATCTGTAATTGTTGCAAATTTAAGTTGCAATTGAATAGGGCCCCTTTTACAGAAGTTTTTAGTTAGTGAAGACCTTGGATAGAAGTTCACTAACTAAAAACTTCTGTAAAAAAAATTGCTCTGTGCTTATATAGAGTCCTATTCAATTGTCCAAATCGCAATTGAATGAGGCCCTTATTCTTGAACTGCATGGTGATCCACAGGACTAGTTTGAGAAACAATGAACTATATTATCTTTACAAACAAACAAGTAATCCCCTTTGTGGACTTTTTCATTCAGAAGTATTTACAGCCTGATTTTATGTATATTATATATATACATACACATATATATATATATATTTTACTGTGTACAAAAAGCACACTACACTCTATAACTTTTATTGAAAAAAACGGTTTGGGCAATAAACACTGTTCTTTGTTTTGAAGCTAATGCAAAGCAATACAATAGGTCAAAATATCAAATACAGAACTATAGAAAGAGGCAAAAAACTTCCATTTATTGTAGGTTTGCGACTTCTGTGATAAACCTCAACAATTTTAGTAGTATCTTAGACAGATGTCTTAAAACTTGTAAAAGGATAGCTGGAGAGATATATTGTGATAGTTTTCTTGTATATGAGTTTTCTGAAATCTGAACACTACAGTTGAGCCTCTTACAGTTCAATACCTTTGCTCATGTTCAAGTGGAGTTATGGGCTATAAAACATTGCAAGAATAAATTATGTCTCTCGTCTCTAGAAGTGTCATCCTGTCTAAAATTACAAAATATCACTTGTGATGAGATATATCATAGCCTAGCTATGGTTTTATATTGTACCCATGAAACTGTTACATTGATATATAGACCTTTAAAGTCTTATCTAGTAGAAAATAACAATTACAGGTTACAAGACAAAAAGATAATTTAAGTCCTTTATTTGATCCATAGTATGATCTCACAATGGTATCTCCATTTTACTCGTAGATGGAAATATTTCTACTATTTTATAGCAGTATTATGTTTTATTTTCTGGGGCCTAATATGGTCTACTGTATTCTGAAACCAATATTGGAGTAAATTGAAGTACATGCATACTTCAAGTATACAACGTTATACTTAAATAGATTGGCAATTGTAATTTATTTGATTAGTGTTGCACTTTATTCCAAAGTAAGTTTTACTTTAGTGAAAAAGAGGTAAAGAAAAGTAGAGTAAGAAAAATGATTCTGTCATTAAAGGATTATGTATTTGGGAAAAACTTCACATTTGTGAAATATATAACATTAGTATCCATGTAATTTAAGACAACTCCTAGAGTATGGGTGGGGCTGCTGATTGACTGAGCAGGAGAAAAAGACACAAACAGAGAGACAGGAGCTTTGAGCTTGGACCAGTGTGAAGAAATTAATATTTTAAGAATACAGGCCAGTGATTGTGAACAATCTATTGGTCTGTTTGTTTTTCTTCGACCCAGGTTTAGTTGGATGGGAGCTGGGAACTGTCTAGCAGTAAAGGAAATGCTTCAGTGGAAGCTAGGCCTGTTATTGAATTTTTATTGTTTTGGTTTATTATGTTGTATACCTGGCTAATATTGTAGTCCCATCATATATTGTTTCTTTAACTAATACAGTAATATTCTGAAAGTGTCAGTGTATTTACATACATTAAATATATAACATAATTGTAAGACATTTTAATGTATTTATTGTTCAATCATTTGCTTGAATCTCCATATTTTGATGTCATAACCTCTATGAACTCTTTATCCACTTTTAAATGAGTAGTATTTAACAAGATGCAGCCTGTACTCGTGGAAGTTAAGTCACCGTAAGTCAGAGACTGTATTAATGCTACTGAATGTTAACAATGTATTCATGCAAAATAATATTAATCTGATCATTGAATACTTATGATTTGTTGATAATATAATTGGATTGACACTGTTTTATCAAGTCACTTTCATTCATAAATAGATCTTTGTGTTAAAGGACCACTGTATTCCCTTATTTTCAATATGCTCTTTTGAAAAACTACACTTCATAGTGGGTTAAATGTTTTTTAGTAATTATTATATGCAATATATATATATATATATATATATATATATACATAAAAAACTTTTTTTTTTACTGTGAGTAGCCATTACTTTATTTGAATTGCTTTATACTGCTTTCTCAACAGGGAGTTACCTTTCTAATGAGGTTTCTTTTAGTCATAATGATTTGACGTATTTCAGTTATAGCGTTTGAAAGGGTGTCTTAATTCCATCTCTTTTCTCACATGTAGCAACAGATCATCAGACAACAAATATGGTGGCTCACAGTGCAGCCTAATAAGGTTAAATACGTTAATAAGTTAAAGGTGCTTACATCATCGCCTGGGCTAAGAGTTCAAGAGGCGAATGTACTTGAAAAACAGTGTGTTGTAGCATTTCAACTTAATGAATCTCAACAGATTTCTAATTAATTAATGATGAAATTGGGTTTCTGAATTTACAGAAGATTGTGGCTCTATCCCTAATTCATTTTATGTGAATTAATGTGTATCTGCTTTCATATTTACTTATCAGCTCTTCTGAACTTCTGCATGGTGGTCATGCAGCATTCAGTGTTGTTGTACCAGTGCCATTTAAATATTCTTAATGGTTGTCTTAATTTCTAAGGATTAAATTGCATTTGGAGACTGACGCTATGAGATAGAGATAGAAAAAGATTGGGTACTTGTAGAGCAAGCGATGTTGTGAACACAGAATATGGGAGAAATCATCCCCAAACCCAAGTATTCTAAAAAGTAGTAATTGACCAACTATAAATCTCGACGAACATCATAGATGGTTTCTTTAACTCATTGTATACATTGAAATTTCCTAAAACCAAACCACCCACCTTACCCAATTGCGAAAATAAAAGTGACAAAAATCTATAAATCTTCACATGCTCATTAGGGCATAGAAAGCCATCTGTGACGATCCATGAGTAGGAGCTATACAAGTACAAGACTACAAGTTATCTACCCACAAGGACCGTTGGGGTATTTGAAATCTCAGCACCAGCACCCTGATATCTGGCTTCTGTATAATCAGAGTCTCTCCATCGGGGATCAGCACTTCCAGGAGTCCCAGTAACCTTCCTGTGGTAGTGACCAGGACAGGTTACTTGTAGGGTGGAGATAGGTTCAGTATCGCAGCCACCAGGAACATAGATCAGATACACGATTTCTATGTATCTCCAAGTGAACTGATTTATTTTTGAAAATGACAGCAGTATTTATAGCAGTTAGACACAGAGGTGGTGTAAACAGCACAACAATGCGAAGGCAGACAATTACCAGAGAGGGGTATAACAGTAGCTTCCTGAAAGCAATAGGATTATTTTGTTTTTCCTTTAGTTTTTTTATTGTTTTAAATGCAATAGGATTATTGATAACCTTCAATACACATCCTGACATCTCTACCACATCAGACGTGATTAACTTAATCTGGCAAACAATTGAACGAAGCAGGTTTACAAATACAAAAGAGGTGTCCATGCAGATAATCCACTGGAAGAACCAAGCAGTCTGTGCTTTGATGAGCTTAATGGGCCAACACCCAGGCTGGAAAAATGGGTATATGACACCATCCCACTTTTGAAAGGTTAACATTATACTAAAAGCTCTGCTTGAGATATTTGTTATAGTGTCTGTTTCCTAGTCAAGCTATATATACAGTCTCAGCAAATTGTATTTAACATGAAGAAACTTATGTTCCCATGTAGGTGTAATTTCACCTTTAATTTAAAACTAGTCCTGTATTAGAGGTGTGATCATGTCACCATTATTATGTGATCCATCTGAAGTTCCTTACAATCTGGAGCAGAAGTAGAATATTTTAATTGTTTGCTAAGCGGGACATGAATATACATTTGCACTTGCTCCTGCAAACCCTATTTCAGCTCTGGTCCTTCTTATCTACATACTGTCCCTCATGAATATATTTCATTCCTTGTCCAGAGACTATTGATGATATCAGCATTAACAAAGAGATATAAAAAATATTTCATATCAGGTGGCATTTATTTGGTTATATCTTGCATTTCTGTCATTCTTCAGCACCCCATAATTTCAATGATTGTTACTGTATATCTAGTTAAAGATTGCCAGGTCACTTCCAAGTTAATGTATGACATAGAATTAAATCTGAGTGATTCCTAGCTCAGACTATAAATGAAACTGGGCACATTTCAGAAGTTAAACTCTGCAGACCTGCAGTCAAAATAGTGTAAGGCTTTAGGAATATTTACATCACCTTTCATATTTTCTTGAGGTTCCATTACAATGGACGGTGAACAACTGCACTATAGAATGAGCTGGGAAGTTTTCGGTTAAATTGTAAAATATAGGTATACGTTTATAGCCTATAAAATGTATAATATGGTAGATACAATCTATATTGCAGTATAGTGAAGTAAATGTCTGCAAAACAGAAAATCAATAACTCAGTCTTTACTTATATTCCCTAAAGAATGTGATGGTAAAATTCAACTTGACCCTTGTAATCTCTTTCACATTTTGTGTGAGCTTTCAAAATAGCTGTCTTTGCATTTCTTATCATTTTGGTTCATAAAACATTTTTTTAACAAACTGAGCCCTAAGCTAAATGCTTTATTTTGTAACACAGGTTTGCTTTATTGTTGAATTTCAAGATTAAGAAACCACTGGGACATTTCATATAATGTATGTTTGTTGGTGTATAATTAGTGCAGTGGTCATAGACTGGCTTTGCTCCAGTTTCCTTTCCTGCTTCCAGTAAGTAGATATTGATTGTGTTCCTATGTCTCTAGAGATATAATTATTGTGATTTTCTTAGATGAAATGCATGAACTTTAATTGACTGTTGTATGTAGACAAGCATTAAAGAGGTAAATATATGCCTTCAAAAAAAATTGACTCACCTTTCAAGATCATTTTACGAAGCTTGTCCTACTCAGCCCTTAGTTATTGGCATTTATTCAATTCATTCTTACAGTATGTTAATGAACGCTAAATGTATGAGGCTGTGAGTTAATTTACAACCAGTAGCACACATTGATTGACTAATAAACAGAATGTAACAATTACATCATAAAGTGACAATGTATAAGCTAAGTTGATTGTGTAATTGTAATACTTTTGATGCATATTCATTGATTTGCTAACAATATGCTGTATTTTCTTACATGCATTGACATATTTGCTTCCGAAGGATCAATATATACTACACCATCTTTATTTTTAAACCATAAACAAAATATTATATGTTAGAAAAAAAAAATACTGTCAGGCAAAAGAGAAATGTGGGAGTGCTCAGCACCTTTTGGAAAGTATAACCCTGACATTGTGTTATCTTATAAAATTAGTTGTATGAGCCATGCATTTTTATGTACCAGTGTATAGCCAGTGGACATATAGTAGACATAATGTGGTTATTTTTTAGAGAGGCCTTTTTTGGTTCTCCACTGCACCAAATGCTGAATAAGTGCAAGGTAAAAGTAAGTATAAAGTGTGGTTTAAATTCCAAAACATTGTAGCAATTATGGTGTTTGTGGTCACCCACCATTCTTCTAGTATCACTCACCACTGGGCCATTGCGTTCTATTTGAGGTATCTCTCATCTCTCTACACCAATGATTTCCTAACGTTTTATGTTGGTGACACACTTTTTAAACCTGCATCATTTTGCAACACAATAATTTAAACTAGAGGTTAACCATATATAGGAGATACGAACACATACATAAATTGTGTTTGAGCAACACACCTACACAACGTAGCTGCCACATTAATGTGTTGCGACACACAGTTTGGAAAGCTCTGCTCTACACCCTTCTGAATCTCCTTTTTGTCCCTAGCAGATGTCTGTAGAAATTGTCTTTCTGCGGATTATTTGCCATGGATTAGCAATCAAAAAAAGTCTCCTTTCTTTTGATAAACAGCACAAAAACCTAGGTGTATGCTCATTATGACCGATCATATTGGCCTCAGTGGTTCTTTAACATAAATATTATGCTAGACCAGTGGATCTTAACTTTTGGTCTGGCTACCTACCAATGATGGTTGTGACCAGTATTAAGATTCAGAGTATTTTTAACAGGGTGATACTACATGTGCCATATTATAATTTCAACTAGCTGTACGCTGATTTGTATAGAGTTAATTTTGAATACAGATCCATTGACCATTCATTTATCTTTAACGATGACTAATGGTTGTGATCCCTCAATGTCAATGAGCCCCGGCAGAAACAGTGAGGGAAAAAAGTATTTGACCCCTTTGACTTAATACTTGGTGGCAAGACCTTTGTTGGCAATCACAGAGGTCAGACGTTTCTTGTAGTTGGCCACCAAAAATATGTTATGTGCTTATTTAGAGCCCTATTCAATTGGCCAAATTGCAATTGAATGAGGGCCCAAGTCATTAAGGTTTCAAAGCTGATGTTTGGCAACTCAAACCTTCAGCTCCCTCCACAGATTTTCTATGGGATTAAGGTCTGGAGACTGGCTAGGCCACTCCAGGACCTTAATGTGCTTCTTCTTGAGCCACTCCTTTGTTGCCTTGGCTGTGTTTTTTGGGTCATTGTCATGCTGGAATACCCATCCACGACCCATTTTCAATGCCCTGGCTGAGGGAAGGAGGTTTTCACCCAAGATTTGATGGTACATGGGTCCATCGTCCCTTTGATGCTGTGCAGTTGCCCTGTCTCCTTAGAAGAAAAACACCTCCAAAGCATCATATTTCATCTTCCATGTTTGAAGGTGGGGGTGGTGTTCTTGGGGTCATATGCAGCATTCCTCCTCCTCCAAACACAGCGAGTTGAGTTGATGCCATAGAGCTTGATTTTGGTCTCATCTGACCACAACACTATCACCCAGTTCTCCTCTGAATCCTTCAGATGTTCATTGTCAAACTTCAGACAGGCCTGCACATGTGCTTTCTTGAGCAGGGGGACTTTGCGGGTGCTGCAGCATTTCAGTCATTGACAGCGTAATGTGTTACCAATTGTTTTCTTGGTGACTATGGTCCCAGCTACCTTGAGAACATTAACAAGATCCTCCCATGTAGTTCTGGGCTGATTCCTCACCATTCTCATGATCATTGAAACTCCACAAGGTGAGATCTTGCATGGAGCACCAGACTGTTGTCAACTTCTCACCAAGCTGCTTGGTGATGTTCTTGTAGCCCATTTCAGCCTTGTGTAGGTCTACAATCTTGTCCCTGACATCCTTGGACAGCTCTTTGGTCTTGGCCATAGTTGAGAGTTTGGAATCTGATTGATTGCTTCTGTGGACAGATGTCTTTTATACAGGTAACGAGCTGAGATTAGGAGCACTCCCTTTAAGAGAGCGCTCCTAATCTCAGCTCACTACCTGTATAAAAGACACCTGGGAGCCAGAATTCTTGCTGATTGATAGAGGATACTTATTTCACTCATTGACCTACAAATTAATGTATAACTTTTTTTACATGCGTTTTTCTTCGGGGGGGTTTGTTATTCTGTCTCTCACTGTTAAAATACACCTATCATTAAAATTATAGACTGACTAGCGACTTGCCCGTCAAAAAATGACAGTCAATAAAAGAAAGTGTTGAAATGCTGTTTGTCACACAATGTGAGTGTACTGTGTGCCTCAACTATATAGACCTCTCTAAGACAGTAATGAACGCATGTAATAACACTATAAGTGCCATGAGGGTCATCCAGGACCCTCATGACCCAAAGTGTAAGCACTACACCATTTTAACCCGGTCACTTATGGGGGTATATCCAGACCCTCATAAGCCTCTGTTTAACCCAGCAGTCCCATAAGGGTATATTTTGACCATCATGGGCCTGTTATAACGCAACATTAACCACATAAGTGCTTAAGGACCTTAAGGACCATCATGACACTAAGTCTAAACACTACACTGCACTATACTCCCCCAATAAAACATTAAATATCAACTAAACACTAGCTACCTACCTACCCCCTAATAACCCCCTCCCCACCACTGTAATTACAGAAATCAAAAAAACTAAAGTCATCAAAAATCAAAAATCTACATTACATGAAATAAAAAAACCTAAATAAAAAAATAAAAAATGTCCATTACAGAAATAAAACCTAAGTCACAAAAACTCAAAAAAGGAACATCACAGAAAAAAAAATACATTACAACCCAACACTACAAAATAAAAATATAAGACACCTGAAAAGGAAATACATATATTACATACAATATAATTAAATACAATACAATTAAATACAATACAATACTCCCCTATCTAATATACATCCCCCTATCTAATATTCAATACTATCTATCTAAAATACATCCTATCTATCTAATATACATTCCCCTATCTAAATTCTACTCACCTTTCCAGCATTTCCCGTTCTTCTTCTTTTCCTCTTCTCCAGTGCGGCCGCTGTTAAAAAAAAACATCACATTAGTACACATACATAAACATAAAACCAAGTAAAATAAACATAATCTACATTGTACTTACCTCCCCGCGATGTCTCCAGCCTCCTCCTCTTCTGCCCCAGCTGGGCCCTGGAAGCATCCGCGCTCTAAAAAAAAATGTAAAAAAAAACAACACACATCCGCACTTGCGGATGTCCCCAACGCTAATGAGCTTCCTACAGAGTGTTCCAGAAAAAAATTGGCAATGACGGTGTAACGGAGTTGGAACACAAATCCAATATCTCCGCTGGTATACGGTAAAATATCCAAGAAGCACTACAGTCTCACCATCCCCAACCTCCCATATTGGACGACACTCAGTTTGGGAGTCAAAGAAATACTGACTTTATTTTGTTATGTGCAGAAATATATCTACACATCTCTTCCCACAGGCAATACACATCCCCTATAGTTGGCCACACAATACACATAGAGGGACAATAGGTGGGTCACACCTCCCTGAGGCTACCTGGCTACTTTGATACAATCAGACATTGATTAGATCATCCTTCTTTGTTCTTATGTCTGATAATGAAAACACTTTATACAATAGACTTCCTTATCTTATGAGGAGTCTCTGTAATAGGATTATCTATTATGCCAAGGTCTGCAATAGTCTGGGCTAATATTCTGCAGAGAATAAACCAACATACATACAGTATAACAGTAGGATCATATTTTAACCATAATAATTAAATAACCATAAAACAGGGTAAAACAGTGATGGGTTCCGTTACACACCTCCCCCGTGACCATAAGCCGGCATACACGGTCTGATCCCAACGGATCGGCCTGGGGATGTCCGGAAAAAAGTATTTGTTGGTCAATTCTCTAGTTTGACAACCCATCAGCATTGCTGCAATTCACATTTACTCACATTTCACATATCCCCAGATAGCTGGGATCTGAGCGCACAAAACTACCGAATAGCGCTCAGATCCTATTCACACAGTTCAATTGCCATATAGCTAAAGTCTTTCCCATAGTCTTTCATTATATGAATGGGCTCCATGGCATAGCTATCTGGGGGTATCACCGCTCACACAGGGCAAGTATCGAATGACCCCCCTGTATTTAAAGGGCCAGAATGAGTGACATACACTCTGGTATGGCCGAATACTTTTTTTTAAAAGGCAATATGTCCCAGGGCCATAGTCGCAGGGCAGGAGGCTGGCAATAAGTCCTCTCCAGGACAAAGTGGCGAAGGGCACTTCGTCACACATCTCCCCTTTGGGGGGAAGTCTAACCAGGCACCTGGATATTTCGCTGTGGTGATGGGGCAACACGCTGAGGGGACTTGAGGGGCAGAGGCCAGCGGCACTCTGCCCTGATGCCAGCTCATCTGCTGGTATAACCTGCAGGACATCCTGCTCTGTACAAGGGACAAAGGGGGGGCAGAGGCCGACTGCACTCTGCCCCGCTGTCAGCTCTTCTGCTGGGGTACTTGGGACATATTCCGGCTCAGTAGCCAGGGAAAGATGAGGGTCAGTGGGAGTTAACATTTCCTCTGTTAACCCTGGGGCCACAATAGGAGTTAGCTGGGGAGGGGAATTTGTACTTGAATTTGTACTTGAATTTGTACCCCCTCCTCCGGTTGTCCCAGTGAGTGTAGTTGGGGATCTGGACAGGCTGTCCAGCATCCCAGTAGGTCAGGCACAGAGACCACGGTCCCATCTGCGCCGTCTGGGAGATTGGTGTCTCCCCTAGTTAGGGTAAGTTGGCGCTGGGGAGAGAGGGCGACACCTTCAGCTCCCTGGGGTTCACACTGCCGCTGGGGGGGAAGGACGACACCTTCGCCCCCCTGAGGTACACACTGCCGCTGGGGATGAAGGACGGCACCTTCTGCTCCCGGGGGTACACCCTGCTGCTGGGGAGGAAGGACGGCACCTTCTGCTCCCTGGGGTACACACTGCCGCTGGGGGGGACGGACTGCACCTTCTGCTCCCTGGGATACACACTGCCGCTGGGGGGGAAGGACGACACCTTCTGCTCCCTGGGATACACACTGCCGCTGGGGGGGGGAAGGATGACACCTTCGGCCCCCTGGGGTACACACTGCCGCTGGGGAGGAAGGACAACATCTTCAGCTCCCTGGGGTACACACTGCCGCTGGGGAGGGAGGACGACACCTTCTGCTCCCTGGGATACACACTGCCGCTGAGGAGGAAGGACAACACCTTCTGCTCCCTGGGATACACACTGCGGCTGGGGGGGGGAAGGATGACACCTTCGGCCCCCTGGGGTACACACTGCCGCTGGGGGAGAAGGATGACACCTTCGGCCCCCTGGGGTACACACTACCACTGGGGAGGAAGGACGGCCTCTTCTGCTCCCTAGGGTACACACTGCCGCTGGGGGGGAAGGACGACACCTTCGGCCCCCTGGGGTACACACTGCCGCTGGGGAGGAAAGACGACACCTTCTGCTCCCTGGGGTACACACTGCCGCTGGGGAGGAAGGACGGCACCTTCTGCTCCCTGGGGTACACACTGTCGCTGGTAAGGAAGGACGGCACCTTCTGCTCCCTGGGGTACACACTGCCGCTGGGGAGGAAGGACGGCACCTTCTGCTCCCTGGGATACACACTGCCGCTGGGGGGGAAGGACGACACCTTCGGCCCCCTGGGGTACACACTGCCGCTGGGGAGGAAGGACGGCACCTTCTGCTCCCTGGGGTACACACTGTCGCTGGGGAGGAAGGACGACACCTTCTGCTCCCTGGGGTACACCCTGTTGTTGGGGAGGGGAATTAGTTGGAGTATTCCACATGGAGCGGTTTCTGTTTCTGGGACAGTCTCTCTGCATGTGGCCCTGCTGGTTACACGTGTGGCACCTGATGTACCGTGGAGGGGTTTGGTAGTTTCCACCACCCGGACGCAGTGCTGGGGGGGGGTTAATGGAGGGAGGTGGGTTAGCAGCTCCCAAGATGGACCGCTCCCGTGCCCGCTGCTTTTCCATTATGTATTCGTGGACATCTGTCGTTAACCATTCCAAGGCTCTTATGGGAAGCGTACCTGGGAAAAAGGCAAGTCTGCTTTGGAGTTCTCTTCCAAACTCAGTCTGTGTGCTGTCCGTAAGAGGTACTGTAGCCGCTGCCCGGTCTCCCTCCATGAGTTCCTTTCTGTCTGCATCCCTGTAGTCCGCGGCCGCCTCCACTTCCTCATCATGGAACGCTGTCCGAAAACTAGCCGGTTCCATCCTGCTGTAGCCAGGGGCGCTGTACGGATACTAGCGTTGCCCTCAATTTGTAACTCCACGGAATGGTGTCTCCTGTAGCTGTCCTTCTGACCGTGGGAACAATTCCGCCACTTGCCACCAAATGTAACGGAGTTGGAACACAAATCCAATATCTCCGCTGGTATACGGTAAAATATCCAAGAAGCACTTCAGTCTCACCATCCCCAACCTCCCATATTGGACGACACTCAATTTGGGAGTCAAAGAAATACTGACTTTATTTTGTTATGTGCAGAAATATATATACACATCTCTTCCCACAGGCAATACACATCCCCCGTAGTTGGCCACACAATACACATAGAGGGACAATAGGTGGGTCACACCTCCCTGAGGCTACCTGGCTACTTTGATACAATCAGACATTGATTAGATCATCCTTCTTTGTTCTTATGTCTGATAATGAAAACACTTTATACAATAGACTTCCTTATCTTATGAGGAGTCTCTGTAATAGGATTATCTATTATGCCAAGGTCTGCAATAGTCTGGGCTAATATTCTGCAGAGCATAAACCAACATACATACAGTATAACAGTAGGATCATATTTTAACCATAATAATTAAATAACCATAAAACAGGGTAAAACAGTGATGGGTTCCGTTACAGACAGCTTCTGATTGGCTGAAAACGCTGTCTATCAAATTAAGCCAATGAGAAGACGCCAATTGTGAGGCAATGAGAAAGGGATACACCCTAAAATCCCACTCTGATTGGATAAAGCACCTGTCAATCTTTATTTGAACCAATCCGAATGCTTTATTGCCATCAGCGAATCACAATGGGATACACCCCCACGCGGTGATTGGGTGAAGACATCTTCGCCTTCCCATTGGCTGTAATACTGATTGACAACAGCCAATTAGAAGGCTCAAATGTCTTCAGCCAATCAGTACGTGGGGGTGTATTCCATTGTGATTGGCTATTGTCAGTGCAATCAATCAGAATGCGCAGATGCCTCCAGCCAATCACCCTGTGGGGGTGTATTCCATTGTGATTGGCTGAAGGCATCTGCGCCTTGTGATTGGTTTAACTAAAGATTGACAGGTGCATTATCCTATCAGAGGGGGATTTTATCGTGTATCCCTTTCTGATTGGCTGACCCATTGGCGCCTCCTGATTGGGTGAATTTGGGCGCCTTTGCCTATTTTCTTCCGGCAAAGTTTTTTTTTAGAGCGGTGTTCGAGGGCGGGGCAGAAGAGGAGGAGGCCGGAGACATTGCGGGGAGGTAAGTACAATGTAGATTATGTTTATTTTTTTTTGTTTTTATGTTTATGTATGTGTACTAATGTAATGTTTTTTTTAACAGGTGGCGCACCGGAGAATAAGAAAAGAAGACATGCTGGAAAGGTGAGTAGAATATTTAAAATGTTTCGAATATTTCGAATGTTTATTTATTTACTGTAAATGTGTTGCACTAATTTTTGATTTTTTTTTTTCTAAGGTGGCTGATCTGAAGGGACATCTGCAAAGGTAAGTGGTCTTAATTCTTTTATTTTAGCTTAGAATTAGATTATTTTATATATAGATAGCATTTATTGTATGTTAGCTAGGGGTATGTGTTTTATATAGATAGCACTAGCGACTTGCCCGTCAAAAAATGACGGCAATGAAATTATAAGGTAGCTAATGCTGTTTGGTGTGTAATAATTAAATATATAATACATTAATAAATGAATATACTTTACCTATTTTGAAGCATTGTGTTGAAGAGCTGGCAATCTGTTTTGATGTTGCTGGAGCATTAGTGGTGGGGTGCTGCTGTGTCTCCTTTCCCCCTCCTTTCCCTCCCTTGTGTGTCATTTCCCCCTACTTTCCCTCCCAGGTGTCTCTTTCCCCACCCTCTTCCTCCCCTGTGTCTCTTTCCTCCCTCCCCTGTGTCTCTTTTTTCCCTCTCCCTCCGCTACGCGAGGGCTGCAGGCTCAACATGCCATGGGGGCCCTGGATGTCGGGCTCGGCCCTGTCCCTGGGGGCGGGGTTCCCAGCCTCCTCCGTGGGTGTCGGAGGCCTGTCCGGGTGGCTGGTGGACTCCTGTGTGGTGGGTTGTGGGCCTGGCGCGGGTCCCCGGGTGTACATGACATCTCCCAGCAACTGAGGCCAAGGGCTGCGGGCAGCGAGGGCTGCGGGCAAGGGCCTCAGTTGCTGGGATTGCGCTTCATCCCAGCAACTGAGGCCCTTGCCCGCAGCCCTTGCTATGCGAGGGCTGCAGGCTCAACATGCCATGGGGGCCCTGGATGTCGGGCACGGCCCTGTCCCTGGGGGCGGGGTTCCCAGCCTCCTCCGTGGGTGTCGGAGGCCTGTCCGGGTGGCTGGTGGACTCCTGTGTGGTGGGTTGTGGGTCTGGCGCGGGTCCCCGGGTGTAGATGACATCTCCCAGCAACTGAGGGCCGCGGGCTCGCTATGCAAGCCCGCAAATGTGAGCAACGGCCTCAGTTGCTGGGATCCATCCCAGCAACTGAGGCCCTTGCCCGCAGGCCCTCGCTACGCGAGGGCCGCGGGCTCGCTATGCGAGCCCGCAAGCGTGAGCAACGGCCCTTACGCTCACAGGCTCGCCTCGCTTCGCTAGGCTCGCTGGGCGATGAGCGCCTGCGGCGCTCATCGCTAAGCCCGCTAAAGTTCTACGGGTTAACGGCGAGCCTCGCGCCTGCGGCGCTCATCGCTAAGCCCGCTATTCGTACGGACCACACAAACAGCGTGACGACGACTCGTAGCAGGACAAATATAATATGTGATAGCATGTATTGTATATTAGATTGTGGTATTTATTTAGATAGATTGGGGGATGTATATTAGATAGAAAGGATGTATATTAGATAGATAGTATTTATTGTATATTACATAGATTGTGTGATGTATATTATATAGATAGGATGTATATTAGATTATGGTATTTATTTAGATAGATTGAAGAAGGACGGGACATGCTGGACCGTCATGGCACTTCTGTGGTTAATGTTGGGTTGTAACAGGCCCATAATGGTGTTAATATACCCTTATGGGACTGATGGGGTTAAATAGAGGCTTATGAGGGTCTGTATGGCCCCCCATGAGTGACAGGGTTAATTAGGGGTTTATGGGGGTCTGTATTGACCCCCATGAGTGAGGGGGTTAATTAAGGGCTTATGGGGGTCTATATCAACCCCAATGAGTGTAAGGGTTAATTAAGTGCTTATGCGGGCTGTATTGACCCTCCTGAGTGACAGGGTTAATTAAGGGTTTATGGGGGTCTGTATTGACCCCTATGAGTGCCAGGGTTATTTATATGTATTATGGGGGTATGTATTGACCCCCAGGAGTGACAGGGTTAGTAAGGGGTTTATGGGGGTCTGTATTGCCCCCCATGAGTGAGGGTGTTAATTAAGTGCTTATGGGGGTCTATATTGACCCTCATGAGTGACAGGGTTAATGAAGGGCTTATGTGGGTCTATATTGACCCCCATGAGTGACAGGGTTAATGAAGGGTTTATGGTGGTCTGTATTGACCCTCATGAGTGAGGGGTTTAATTAAGTGCTTATGGGGGTCTGTATTGACCCCCATGAGTGACCGGGTTAATGAAGGGCTAATGTGGGTCTGTATTGACCCCCATCAGTGACAGGGTTAATGAAGGGCTTATGGGAGTCTGTATTGACCCCCATGGTGACACAGTTAATTAAGGGCTTATGGGGGTCTATATTGACCCCCATGAGTGACGGGGTTAATGAAGGGCTTATGGGGGTCTGTATTGACCCCCATGAGTGACAGGGTTAATTAAGGGCTTATGGGGGTCGGCGCTTCTTGCCAGCAACTGTGCAAGCCCGCAGCGTTAGCAACTGCTCGCATGCTCACAACTATATATGTGATCATGTCTTTGTCAGTGGACAAACGTTCAGAATCAACAGGAGATCAAATACTTTTTTCCTTCACTGTAGGGAGACAGAGCCTGGCAGTGGTCCTAGGACTGGCTCTTGAGTACCATTGTCCTGGACTACTTGACCCTATAATGTTTGTTTGTTTTGTGCTGCTGCTGCTGCTTATCATGGAATGTGTTTGCTTAATAGGCTTGCAAATATTATAGTTTGTGGTTTCTTTCACTCAACCAACCAACCATGTGTAAAATATATATTCTTGTTAATAGTTTGGTGAACAGGTATTTTTTCTTTTCCATTTCCTAGTTGCACAAACTGCGATTTAAATATTTATACAGCTATAATAAGTGCTTTAACAAAACTTTTATGAACATATTTCTGGAAGAATTTTACATAGGTTTGTATATGAATCATTCCCCACATTCATCATGGATTTATAATCTTATGTAAAGCAGTTCTCATTTTACAACTATACCAATCTGTAAGTATAATAGACACCAATAGAATATATTGGTGCAAAAATGTACTGGGAATATAAGAAGAAACATCAAGGCTCGCTAGAACAATCATAATACTGAGATAAATTACATTGGGATGTGGAGGTTTGATGAAGGGCATCTTGAATGTACATGAAATAGAATTCTGCACAAGGAGTTCTTTCAGAATATACTATTTAGAAGCATTATTAGTATTATGATTAAACTATATTTTACTGCATGATTATATAATTCCTGAAAATATATATAAAATATGTAAATCAGTGGTGTACTAAAACATGCTGGCCTTCCTGTAAAATATGTTTAAGGGCCCCTAAAAAACTTCTATTTGACATTTTTGTCCACATTCTTTTTTTGCAATTTCTCGGGAGACTACCGTACATATAATATAGCGCTAATTGCACCTCTTTCCCTCTAAACCCTCGCTGACCTTATCCTCACCTCATTCTCACACTCTCTCCATGCACACATACCTACACTATTTCTCTTCATACTCCCTAACTTCCACCCTCTCAATTCAAGCATTCACTGCCACCTCGAACTCTGTCCACTCTGTCCACCATACTCATTAACTCCTTCTCCTTATGCACTAATCTGCACCGTATCTCTACATATTCTTCATGCCAACATTTCCTTTCACACCCAACCACAGTCACTCCTCTCTCTCCATATCCATTCACCACCAATATCTCATTGTCTATACCAGTTCACCACAAACCTCTTTCCATGCACACTTCAAACTGATGTAATTCCTACACCGTTCACCTGATTTGGATGTAAATACCCTCAAATTAAAGCTGAAAGTCTGCAGTTAAAGCGCATCTTGTTCATTTGATTTCAAATCCATTGTGGTGGTGTATAGAGCCAAAAAGATTAGAATTTTGTCGATGTCCCAATATTTATGGACCTGACTGTATATATATATATATATATATATATATATATATATATACAGTGCCTTACAAAAGTATTCACCCCCTTGGCATTTTCCATGTTTTGTTGCCTCACAACCTGGAATTAACATGGATTGTTTAAGGATTTGCATCAATTTACAGAACATCCCCACAACTTTGAAGATGTTTTTTTTTTTTTTTATTTGAAGCAAGCAACAAATAGGACAAAATAACAGAAAACGTAAATGTGCATAAATATTCACCCCCCTAAAGTCAATACTTTGTAGAGCCACCTTTTGCGGCAATCACAGCTCCAAGTCGCTTTGGATAAGTCTCTATGAGCTTGCCACGTTTTACTACCGGGATTTTTGCCCATTCCTTCTTGCAAAACTGCTCCAGCTCCTTCAAGTTGGATGGTTTGCGCTTGTGAACAGCAATCTTTAAGTCTGACCACAAATTTTCTATTGGATTGAGATCTGGGCTTTGACTAGGCCATTCCAACACATTTACATGTTTCCCCTTAAACCACTCAAGTGTTGCTTTAGCAGTCTGTTTGGGGTCATTGTCCTACTGGAAGGTGAACCTCCATCCTAGCCTCAAATCACGCACAGAGTGGTACAGGTTTTGCTCGAGAATATCCCTGTGTTTAGCAGCATCCATCTTTCCCTCAACTCTGACCAGTTTCCCAGTCCCGGCTGCTGAAAAACATCACCACAGCATGATGCTGCCACCACCATGTTTCACTGTGGGGATGGTGTTCTTTGGGTGATGTGATGTGTTGGGTTTGCGCCAGATATAGGTTACCTTAGGTCTCTGTGCTGCCTCTCTGATTATTGCCCTCCTTGCCCGGTCTGTGAGTTTTGGTGGGCGGCCGTCTCTTGGCAGGTTTGCTGTTGTGCCATGTTCTTTCCATTTGTTCATGATAGATTTGATGGTGCTCCTGGGGATCATCAAAGAATTGGTTGTTTTTTTTAACCTAACCCTGACTTGTACTTCTCAACAACATTGTCCCTTACTTGTTTGGAGAGTTCCTTGGTCTTCTTGGCAGTGTTTGGTTAGTGGTGCCTCTTGCTTAGATGTTGCAGCCTCTGGGGCCTTTCAAAAAAGGTATGTATATGTAATGACAGATCATGTGACACTTAGATTGCACACAGGTGGACATCATTTCACTAATTATGTGAGTTCTGAAGGTAATTGGTTGCACCAGAGCTTTTTATGGGCTTCATATCAAAGGGGGTAAAAACATGCCAATTTTCTGTTTTCTATTTCTAAAAAATCGTTTTATGTATATATTTTTCTCATTTCACTTCACCAACTTGGACTATTGTGTTCTGATCCATCACATAAAATTCAGATTAACAAAACATTGAACTTAAGCCTGTAATGTAACAAAATAGGTAAAAAGTCAAGGGGGTGAATACTTTTGTAAGGCTCTGTATATATATATATATATATATATACATATATATATATATATATATATGAAGAGTGAGGTAGCCGTGAATGTCCAGTAATCCAGTTGAATAATCAGAGTATTGCAGTGAATAGTGATACCTTTTTTATTAAACAAACGTATTCATAATAAAGCGACGAGCTTTCGAGAGATAATGCCTCTCTTTATCAAGTCAAAAAGCGATACTGGTACAAGTATGAACTAAAAACAGCAAACAGAAAGAGATGGGGAAAAAAAAAAATTGGAAAAACAAGAAAGATTTAATTTAGTCTTTCTTGTTTTTCCAATTTTTTCTTTTTTTTTTTTTCCATCTCTTTCTGTTTGCTGTTTTTAGTTCGTAGATATAGATGTATATTTTTCTCCATCGAGCTTCATTTTCAAAAGAGAAACACACTGTTCACCATTATCATATGCACTCTTTCATATGCAACAAAGAAAATGCCTTCAATGGCCCACTAAGCATAATGTTTTTTGTTGTAATAGAGAGTGCTGACTGAAGTGATGAGAAAGACACAAGAGTTACTTATCAGTCATGTCCTATTACAGTTCCATAGAATTCTAGTACTACCTTATTGCTAGTTACATCATTATCCACTTACAGTCAATTTTCTAAAGCTAAACAGGTTAGTACAAAATTCCTGGTGAATATCACTGAACTGAACCTCAAGTGCTTTTTGAAACTTTACACTATAAAGTTAGAAGACACCTAATCATTCTGATAAAATGTGTGGTTTCTGAATTGCTTTCCACAGCTGGAGAATGTTCTCTTAGCTGCCCTCTTGAAACACTTTACCAATTAGCTCTTGGTTAGTTTACTTTTATAATGCCCTGGAGATGACTTTATGTCTTTCATTTTTATCTTAGCATTGTAGATGGATTTCCATTCTTACTGACATGACAAGCATGAAATTTCTATGCCTTATGTCAAGCATGTGTCAGAACAATTCATATAATCATTTTTATTTTTTAGACTTTTGTGAACTCTTTTTGTCCATTAAAATGCTATTATTTTTTTCTAGTATATATTAAGAAACCAAATCTATGCCCACAGTATGTCTATTATTTATTTAAAAGAGCTGGTTTTAATATTAGAAATGCTTTTTTGGTTACTGAATATAAAAAAAAAAAAGAAGCTTTTATAACCCAACTGTAAACACAACTTTTATTAGAAAACATTAATTACTTAAACCATGACTTAAAAGAAACAATACACATTTATTCACAATGATATAGACCCTACACCTTTTTTATTATGCATTTCAGCATAAAAGGAGTAATAATTGGATTGTACCACTATTTGTTTAATGGTTGTAATGTTAGAGGAGGCAGACTAACAGTGATGCATGTCTGCCTAAACTAACGTGGCCTAACGCACAATCTTTCCAGAGAGAATAATAAACTGCATCAATCTATCAATTCCCCTCCCCATGGAAGTAAAGAGTTTAAAAAATATTAAAACCTAATGCAGGGGGCTTATGATACCTTTGCCTATGACCCACTACTTCCCTTAATTCTTTCTACCCCCTATGAACTGGGTATCACCCAGGATTCCCCCTTAATACCTGCTACCCCCTATAAGACCGGATATCTCCCATGTTTCCCCTAACTAAAGTATAGCTATGAAGACGGGATTAATTCAAATACTCAATTTTGATTCGGTGAAATATGACACATATATTGGTCAATTGGAATCCGCAAAAATAGTATATAAGGCAAATATACAGTCTAAAAACCTTAGAGGAGGAGCTCCATTAGACTAAATTTTTTTTTTTTTTTTTTTATAGAACAGAGGCCCAATTACATGGACCCAAGATAAGGTCCAATTGCTACAAGAAAGAGGATGGATTCTTCAATAAACATGGAAGTGTCCGCTTATCCAGCTCTGAAGAGTGAGGTCAAGGGCATTGATGATTGGCACTAGAGTGCTTCATAATGATAGGCAGTTTATATTTTTCCCCCTTACAGATGTATATTTTTTTTAATGTTATGTAGAGTTTTTTAAATCTATTTAGTGTTAGTTATATCTAGAACAATCAACATTTTAAAGCCCTGCAGTTATGGGAAAGGGGCGAAACGGCAGGTGGAAGACGTCAATGGAAGCCGCAGTCTCAGTCCTGCATGCAGGCGGTATGGGTAGCGTGATACTGACCCAATAGACAACGGCATCATTCGGCAGCACTCTGAACAACCAAACAGCTTTCTCTGCTTCCTCCAGATGGAGAGGGGCCTAGAAAAGGTGGCCTAAGAAAATCTCTACTTCACCCAGTTGGTTAGCCGCGGTCAACGGGCATTTCCAAATGCGTTCGAAACTCAGTAAAAAAGAAAAGGCTCACACCTGCCTCACAAGGTGTACTTGGACTGAAACTCGCATGTTGGAACATCAGAACTATGCTTGACACAACAGACAGCGGTCGCCCAGAATGACGCACTGCTCTAGTAGCCCACGAACTATCAAGGCTGGTTATTGACATTGCTGCCCTCAGTGAAGTCTGCCTCCCAGAGGAAGGAAGCCTTCAGGAATATGGGGCAGGCTATACCCTCTACTGGTCAGGGAAGCCAGAAAATGAGAAACGTCTCTCTGGTGTGGGCTTCATGGTCAGGAACCATAATGCCTACAAAATTGATAAACTGCCAAAGGGTCACTCTGACCGCATAATTTTTATGCGCCTCCCACTTCAAAACAAACAGCATGCTACAATTATCAGTGTCTATACCCCAACTCTTCAAGCGGATCCTGCAGAAAAGGACAGGTTTTACACCCACCTGCGCAATCTTGTACAAAACGTCCCTGCAAATGACAAGGTCATCATCCTCAGCGACTTCAATGCCAGAGTAGGCAAGGATTCAGAAGCTTGGAAAGGTGTACTTGGCAATCACGGTGTTGGAAACTACAATGACAATGGGCGCCTTCTGCTAGAGTTTTGCCCTGAGCAGAAACTCACCATAACCAATACAGTTTTCCAGACTAAAGAAAACCTGGATGCATCCTCGGTCCAAGCACTGGCCTACTATTCTGGTGCGCCAGCAAGACCTTCAAGATGTCCTGCTCCCCTGAGTGATGCGCAGAGCAGAATGTAATACGGACCACTGTCTGGTGTGCTGCAAACTTCAACTCCACTTCAACCCTAAGCCAAAGAGGAAAGGAGCCCCAAAGAAGAAGTTACAGATCGGTAACCTCCAGTCAGGCGAATCTCCAGTCAAGACTAGAAGATCACAGATGCTTCATGGATCCCTCCTCAGATGCTCTATGGGAACATCTCAAAACCAGCTTCCTGCAGACCTCTGAAGAGGTCCTATGTTTCTCCACAAAGAAAAACAAAGACTGGTTTGACGAAAACAATCCGGAGATCCATCAATTACTGTTGGAAAAGAGATCCGCCCATCAAGCGCATCTTGCTCAGCCATCCTTCTTATGTGCAGCAACTTCCAATGAAAGCTGTGAGAAATTCAGAACCAGTGGTGAACCAACCTCTCTGAAAGAACTCAGCATTGTGCAGATGTCGGTGACTACAGAGGGTTTTATGAAGCCCTGAAGGCTGTGTATGCCCCTTCACACCTGGTTCAAAGCCCATTGCGCAGTGCAGACGGTCAAACACTCCTTACAGACAAGGCATTGATTGTATACCACTTTCAAACTCTATTATCTGCCCATCGCATAGTTTCAGTCTCTTCGCTCCGTCAGCTTCCACAACAAACAATGAAAACAAAACTGGATGAAATCCCTACTCTCGAAGAGACTGTAAAAGCCATTGAGCAGCTAAAAAATGGTAAGGCTGCAGGAATTGATAGGATCCCAGCTGAGATCTAGAAACATGGGGGCCCAGCACTTCACGCTAAACTCCATGAGCTCTTTGTTTGCTGCTGGCGCCAAGGCAAACTGCCACAGGACCTTCGTGACCCAATCATCATCACCCTGTACAAGAAGAAGGAAGAAAAGTCAGACTGCTCCAATTACCGGTGGATAACTCTGCTCTCCGTCACAGGGAAAATCCTCGCAAGTGTACTCCTCAACAGACTGGTACCCAGTATTGCAGAAGAACTCCTCCCCGAGAGTCATTGTGGCTTCAGAGCCAACAGGAGCACCACTGACATGGTTTTCGTTCTCAGGCAGCTCCAAGAGAAATGCATAGAACAGAACAAGGGACTTTATGTGAAATTTGTCGACCTTACCAAAGCGTTCGACAATGTGAGCAGGAAGGGTTTGTGGCAAATCTTGGAACGTATAGGATGTCCTTCCAAGTTCCTCAACATGATCATCCAGCTACACGAAGACCAGCGTGGCCAAGTTAGGCACAACGATGACCTATCTGAGCCCTTCCCAATAAGCAACCACATGAAGCAGGGCTGGGTTCTTGCACCCACTCTATTCACGCTAATTCTTCAGTATGATGCTACAAAGGGCCACAACAGACCTTGATGTTGAGGGTGGACTCTACATCCGATTCCGCACAGACGTCTGTTCAACCTGAGGAGATTAAAGGCCCACACCAAGACAGTGGAACGACTCATTTGAGAGCTACTCTTTGCAGACGATGCTGCCCTCGTGTGCCATATGGCGACAACTTCACAGCAAATGACATCTTGCTTCACCAAGGCTGCCGAGCACTTCAGCCTAGAAGTCAGTTTGAAGAAGACAGAAGTTCTCCACCAGCCCCCGCACCTCAGGAACATACTGATGAAGAAGCAGTTACGCTGGACAGGACACATCTCTAGGATAGAGAGGTTGATTGACTTCCAAAGATTGTGCTATAAGGTGAGCTCACCAGTGGCAATCGTGACAGAGGAGGGACAAAGAAGACGTACAAGGACTCACTGAAACAGTCCCTTGATGCCTATCATATTGACCATCGTCAATGGTCCGCCTTAGCTTCAGACCGAAAGGCATGGAGAAGTACCATTCACCAGGCTGTCTCCTCTTTCGAGACCACACGCAGGGCTGGTATTGAGAACAAGAGGAAACGTAGAAAAAATGGTGTCACTACAGCACCCAACCAAGAACAAACTTTCCAGTGCAACCACTGTGATCGAGTTTTCTGTCCTGTATTGGCCTCCTAAGCCACCTAAGAGCCCATAGATGTGGACACCCCTCTTAAATCTTTGTTCGCAAAGCCAAGCCTATATAATTGTTTTTTGCTCATCTCTCCATATACCTTTAAAAGGCCCATTTAGCAACATCATTACTAGGTCTAGCTTTAATTCAATAACCAACATATTTTTTAATAATTTCTTCTATTGTTCTCCAGAATATTTCAATTCTTAGAGCATCCCGACCATATATGAATGGGCTTATCCAATTCTTTACATCCTCTGAAATATGTTAGTGGTATGTGTGGCTTCTACTTATTTATTATTATTCTGTACCAAAAGTATAATATTGTATAGTTAGTTTGGTTAGTTTGAATATTCATTGATGCTCTGGTGTTCTGAGCCCATAATTTTGGCTTGTTTCATTGTCTGTAAATGTTGCACTATTTGCATTTAGATTATTAAGCATGTTATTCAGTTGCAATATAGTACCAGGACCATCTCTGCCTCAAGTTATTCAACTGCTTCCATAAGTCACTATTTAGCTATTGTAAACAGCCATATCAGAAGTGTATGAAAAGTAGCCTAAAAAGTTCAAGACAAAGTTATCCAATCCACATTCTGAGTTAAACACATTACCTTTTGAGGGCACTTAGTCCTCTTAAGGCACGAAAAGCCTATGTTTTCTGAAACCTACCATAGAGGCATAACAAATGATGCCAAGATCAGTTTAACACCTTGATTTCACATATCCAACACAATTAAGGGTTTAATAACGCAAAACCTACGGTAAACAGGAAACCCTCCTACCATGCACTGAGGGAAACCCTGGGGATTCCCTTCTCCCACAAGCTAAACCCCTGTTTCCAAAACCTACCTATAACCATGGGGATCTATATAGACCCCAATGGCAACTCATTGTTAACCGTCTGACACAGAGGTCCCTAAATGACCTTCGTGGAAGCTAAGAATTACCCTAAATGTTTTAATCAATCAGAATGCACAGTCCATAAATATGTGCATTCTGGTTGGTTCAAAAATGTTCCCAAGCAATGTTGAGCAGAGTTACCTGCAATACTCAAATCTTATTAGCTGAGATATGATTGACACATATTTCAGCCAATCAGAAACCACAAAAAAAAACATATTTAAGCCTGAAAAGCACAGCAGAAATAATTTGCGGCTGTGGAGGATCTCGGTTAGAAAAACATTTTTTAGGGCGTTTTTTTTAGATGGAAGCCCCTTGCAATGGGCCACAAGATAAGGACTAGTGATGTCGCGAACATAACATTTTCGGTTCGCGAACCCCGAACGCGAACCGCCGCAAATGTTCGCGAACCGGCGAACCGCCATAGACTTCAATGGGCAGGCGGATTTTAAAACCCACAGGGACTCTTTCTGGCCACAATAGTAATGGGAAAGTTGTTTCAACGGGACTAACACCTGGACTGTGGCATGCCGGAGGGGGATCCATGGCAAAACTACCACGGAAAATTACATAGTTGATGCAGAGTCTGGTTTTAAGCCATAAAGGGCATAAATTACCTAAAATTCCTAAATTGTTTGGAATAACGTGCTTTAAAACATCAGGTATGATGTTGTATCGATCAGGTAGTGTAAGGGTTAGGCCCGCTTCACAGTGACAGACCAAACTCCCCGTCCCCTGTGTCTCTTCCCCCCTCCATCATCATCCTCCCCTGTGTCTCTTTCCCCCCTCCCTCATCATCCTCCCCTGTGTTTTTTCCCCCCCTCCCTCATCATCTTCCCCTGTGTCTCTTTTCCCCCTCCCTCATCATCTTCCCCTTTGTCTCTTCCCCCCTCCCTCATCATCCTCCCCTGTGTCTCTTTTCCCCCTCCCTCATCATCTTCCCCTTTGTCTCTTCCCCCTCTCCCTCACCAACCTCCCCTGTGTTCTTTGCCCCCTTCCTCATCACCCTCCCCTGTGTCTTATCCCCCCTCCCTCATCATCCTCCCACCTCCCACATCATCCTCTCCTGTATCTCTTTACCCCCTCCCTCATCATCCTCCCCTGTGTCTCTTCCCCCCTCCCTCATCATCCTCGCCTGTGTCTCTTTCCCCCCTTCCTCATCACCCTCCCCTGTGTCTCATCCCCCCTCCCTCATCATCCTCCCACCTCCCTCATCATCCTCTCCTGTATCTCTTTACCCCCTCCCTCATCATCCTCCCCTGTGTCTCTTCCCCCCTCCATCATCATCCTCCCCTTTGTCTCTTCCCCCCCTCCCTCATCATCCTCCCCTGTGTCTCTTTTCCCCCTCCCTCATCATCTTCCCCTTTGTCTCTTCCCCCCTTCCCTCATCATCCTCCTCTGTGTCTCTTTTCCCCCTCCCTCATCATCTTCCCCTTTGTCTCTTCCCCCCCTCCCTCATCATCCTCCCCTGTGTCTCTTTGCCCCCTTCCTCATCACCCTCCCCTGTGTCTCATCCCCCCTCCCTCATCATCCTCCCACCTCCCATATCATCCTCCCCTGTATCTCTTTACCCCCTCCCTCATCATCCTCCCCTGTGTCTGTTTCCCCCCTCCCTCATCATCCTCCCCTGTATCTCTTCCTCCCTCCCTCATCAACCTCCTTCCTCCGTTGATGATAAGGGGGGGAAGAGACACAGGGATAAGTGTGAGGAGTGTTAGGGTAAGGGGTGTTAGGGATAAGGGTGAAGGGGTTAGGTGTTAGGTTGAGGGGTGTTAGGGCTAAGTGTGAGGGGTGTTAGGGTTAGGGGTGTTAGGGATAAGTGTAAGGGGTGTTAGGGTGAGGCATGTTAGGATTAAGTGTGAGGGGTGTTAGGTCTTAGGGATAAGTGTGAGGGGTGTTAGGGTTAGGGTGAGGGGTGTTAGGGATAGGTGTTAGGGTGAGGGGTGTTAGGGATAAGTGTGAGGGGTGTTAGGGTTAGGGTGAGGGGTGTTAGGGATAGGTGTTAGGGTGAGGGGTGTTAGGGATAAGTGTGAGGGGTGTTAGGGTTAGGTGTTAGGGTTAGGTGTTAGGGATAAGTGTGAGGGGTGTTAGGGTTAGGGTGAGGGGTGTTAGGGTTAGATGTTAGGGTGAGGGGTGTTAGGGATAAGTGTGAGGAGTGTTAGGGTTAGGGTGAGGGGTGTTAGGGATAAGTGTGAGGGGTGTTAGGGATAGGGTGAGGGGTGTTAGGGTTAGGTGTTAGGGTGAGGGGTGTTAGGGATAAATGTGAGGGGTGTTAGGGTTAGGGTGAGGGGTGTTAGGGATAAGTGTGAGGGGTGTTAGGGTTAGGGTGAGGGGTGTTAGGGATAGGTGTTAGGGTGAGGGGTGTTAGGGATAAGTGTGAGGGATGTTAGGGTTAGGGTGAGGGCTGTTATTGATAGGTGTTAGGGTAAGGGATGTTAGGGATAAGTGTGAGGGGTGTTAGGGTTAAGTGTTAGGGTTAGGTGTTAGGGATAAGTGTGAGGGGTATTAGGGTTAGGGTGAGGGTTGTTAGGGATAGGTGTTAGGGTGAGGGGTGTTAGGGATAAGTGTGAGGGGTGTTAGGGTTAGGTGTTAGGGTGAGGGGTGTTAGGGATAAGTGTGAGGGGTGTTAGGGTTATGGTGAGGGGTGTTAGGGTTAGGTGTTAGGGTGAGGGGTGTTAGGGATAAGTGTGAGGGGTGTTAGGGTTAGGGTGAGGGTGTTAGGGATGAGTGTGAGGGGTGTTAGGGTGAGGGGTGTTAGGGATAGGTGTTAGGGTGAAGGGTGTTAGGGATAAGTGTGAGGGTTGTTAGGGTTAGGTGTTAGGTTGATGGGTGTTATGGATAAGTGTGAGGGGTGTTAGGGTTGGGTGCTAAGGTGAGGGGAGGATGATGATAAGGGGGGAAGAGGCACAGGGGTGTCCTTGCAGCAGAGATCAAAAGAGTCCTTCAGGACTGTATTGCACACTGTGTACAGTAGCCTAGCTATGGTTTTCCCTATTGATGCAGTATCACCTACACTCAGCCTCCTCTAAGTAAGACTGCAAGTTAGTTATGATTCCAAAATGGCTGCTGTCCATGAGTTAGAAGGCTCTGGAAGGGAGTGTATGCTGCTGATTGGCTGGAATGTGTCTGCTGACTGTGACATGCAGGGTCAAAGTTTGCTCAATGATTAAGTATAGGGGCGGGTCGAATCTTGCATATATTTGCAGTTCGCCGCGAACGCGAACATGCTATGTTCGCCGGGAACAGTCCGCTGGCGAACTATTCGGAACATCTCTAATGAGGACCAATGGCTTCAGGCAAGATTGGAGATCAATTCTGATCAATTCACAGTTTATTTGTACAATAGGACTCTTTTGGGTCCTAATTCACTTTAGTATTAGTTCTAGCACTTAGCACTTTTTGCCTATTTTCTCTTCATTATAGTATCCAATCATCGGGTTGTTGTTATGGTTAATGCAGTTTAGCCAGTAGAGGTATTAATATATTTATTATTTGGCAGCTGTAGCGTTGTGTGTTTAGCTTTTTATTACTTTCATTGGTTTTATAACTATTAAAAGCTAAGTTTTATTGGCTACTATTGATTATAGTAGGTTCCTAGGAGTGCACCACTACAAAGGGATTTTCTTTCCTTTTCTTTACCATTAAGATTGGAGAGGACCAAAATTTTCAATCAACTGTGATTGCCTGTTTATCCAGAGCAAGAAGAATGAGGACGTGGGCATCGTGAATCATCGCTGGAGGATATCAAAGGTTGGTGAGTATTATTTCATTTATTTATTTTTGTGTATTTATTTTTACATTTTTATTTATTGTGTTTTTACTGTATCTATGGGGGTTATTGGGAGTTCTCTTGGAAGCCCATGGGGAGATTTTGTGTTGGTAATTAGGACGCCATGGCACATAGTGGTATTGTTAATTGGCATGGTAGTTAGAGATGTCCCGAATAGTTCGCCAGCGGACTGTTCCCGGCGAACATAGCATGTTCGCGTTCGCGGCGAACTGCAAACATATGCAAGATTCGACCCGCCCCCTATACTTTATCATTGAGCAAACTTTGACCCTACATGTCACAGTCAGCAGACACATTCCAGCCAATCAGCAGCATACACTCCCTTCCAGAGCCTTCTAACTCATGGACAGCATAACTAACTTGCAGTCTTACTGAGAGGAGGCTGAGTGTAGGTGATACTGCATCAATAGGGAAAACCATAGCTAGGCTACTGTACACAGTGTGCAATACAGTCCTGAAGGACTCTTTTGATCTCTGCTGCAAGGACACCCCTGTGTCTCTTCCCCCCCTTATCATCATCCTCCCCTCACCCTAGCACCCAACCCTAACACCCTTCCCACTTATCCATAACACCCATCAACCTAACACCTAACCCTAACACCCCTCACACTTATCCCTAACACCCCTCACCCTAACACCTATCCCTAACACCCCTCACACTTATTCCTAACATCCCTCAAAATTATCCCTAACACCTAACCCTAACACCTAACCCTAACACCCTTCCCACTTATCCATAACACCCATCAACCTAACACCTAACCCTAACACCCCTCACACTTATCCCTAACACCCCTCACCCTAACACCTATCCCTAACACCCCTCACCCTAACCCTAACATCACTCAAAACTATCCCTAACACCTAACCCAAACACCTAACCCTAACACCCCTCACACTTATCCCTAACACCCCTCACCCTAACACCTATCCCTAACACCCCTCACCCTAACCCTAACACCCCTCACACTTATCCCTAACACCCCTCACCCTAACACCTATCCCTAACACCCCTCACCCTAACCCTAACACCCCTCACACGTATCCCTAACACCCCTCACCCTAAACCTAACACCCCTCACACTTATCCCTAACACCCCTCACCCTAACACCTATCTCTAACACCCCTCACCCTATCCCTAACACCCCTCACACTTATCCCTAACACCACTCACCCTAACACCTAACCCTAACACCCCTCACACTTATCCCTAACACCCCTCACCCTAACACCTATCCCTAACACCCCTCACCCTAACCCTAACACCCCTCACACTTATCCCTAACACCCCTCACCCTAACCCTAACAGCCCTCGCACTTATCCCTAACACCCCTCACCCTAACACCTAACCCTAACAACCCTCACCCTAACACTAACACCCCTCACACTTATCCCTAACACCTAACCCTAACACCTAACCCTAACACCCCTCACACTTATCCCTAACACCCCTCACCCTAACCCTAACACCCCTCACACTTATCCCTAACACCTAGCTCTAACACCTAACCCTAACACCCCTAACACTTATCCCTAACACCTAACCCTAACACCTAACCCTAACACCCCTCACACTTATCCCTAACACCCCTCACCCTAACACCTATCCCTAACACCCCTCACCCTAACCCTAACACCCCTCACAATTATCCCTAACACCTAACCCTAACACCCAACCCTAACACCCCTCACACTTATCCCTAACACCCCTCACCCTAACACCTATCCCTAACACCCCTCACCCTAACCCTAACACCCCTCACACTTATTCCTAACACCCCTCACCCTAACCCTAACACCCCTCACACTTATCCCTAACACCCCTCACCTTAACACCTATCCCTAACACCCCTCACCCTAACCCTAACACCCCTCACACCTATCCCTAACACCCCTCACCCTAACACCTAACCCTAACACCCCTCACACTTATCCCTAACACCCCTCACCCTAACACCTATCCCTAACACCCCTCACCCTAACCCTAACACCCCTCACACTTATCCCTAGCACCCCTCACCCTAACCCTAACACCCCTCACACTTATCCCTAACACCTAACCCTAACACCTAACCCTAACACCCCTCACACTTATCCCTAACACCCCTCACCCTAACACCTAACCCTAACACTCCTCACACTAACCCTAACACCCCTCACACTTATCCCTAACACGTAACCCTAACACCTAACCATAACACCCCTCAAACTTATCCCTAACACCCCTCACCCTAACACCTATCCCTAACACCCTCACCCTAACCCTAACACCCCTCACACTTATCCCTAACACCTAACCCTAACATCCCTCACACTTATCCCTAACACCCCTCACCCTAACACCTATCCCTAACACCCCTCACCCTAACCCTAACACCCCTCACACTTATCCCTAACACCCCTCACCCTAACCCTAACACCCCTCACACTTATCCATAACACCCCTCACCCTAACCCTAACACCCCTCACCCTAACCCTAACACCCCTCACACTTATCCCTAACACCCCTCACCCTAACACCCCTCACACTTATCTCTAAGACCTAACACCCCTCACACTTATTCCTAACATGCCTCACCCCAACAACCCTTACACTTATCCCTAACACCCCTCACCCTAAAACCCCTCACACTTAGCCCTAACACCCCTCACCCTAACACTTAACCCCCTCACCCTTATCCCTAACACCCCTTACCCTAACACCCCTCACACTTATCCCTAACACCTAACCCTAACACCCCTCACACTTATCCCTAACACCCCTAACCCTAACACCTATCCCTAACACCCCTCACCCTAACCCTAACACCCCTCACACTTATCCCTAACACCCCTCACCCTAACACCTATCCCTAACACGCCTCACCCTAACCCTAACAACCCTCACACTTATCCCTAACACCCCTCACCCTAACACCCCTTACACTTATCCCTAAGACCTAACACCCCTCACACTTATAGCTAACATGCCTCACCCTAACACCCCTTACACTTATCCCTAACACCCCTCACCCTAACACCCCTCACACTTAGCCCTAACAACCCTCACCCTAACACTATACCCCCTCACCCTTATCCCTAACACCCCTTACCCTAAAACCCCTCACACTTATCCCTGTGTCTCTTCCCCCCCTTATCATCAAGGGAGGGGGGAGGATGATGAGGGAGGGAGGAAGAGACACAGGGGAGTATGATGAGGGAGGGGGGAAACAGACACAGGGGAGGATGATGAGGGAGGTGGGAGGATGATGAGGGAGGGGGGATGAGACACAGGGGAGGGTGATGAGGAAGGGGGCAAAGAGACAAAGGGGAGGATGATAAGGGAGGGGGGGAAGAGACAAAGGGGAAGATGATGAGGGAGGGGGAAAAGAGACACAGGGGAGGATGATGAGGGAGGGGGAAAGAGACAAAGGGGAAGATGATGAGGGAGGGGGAAAAGAGACACAGGGGAGGATGATGAGGGAGCGGGGAAAGAGGCACAGGGGAGGATGATGAGGGAGGGGGGAAAGAGACACAGGGAAGGATGATGATGGAGGGGGGAAGAGACACAGGGGAGGATGATGAGGGAGGGGGTAAAGAGATACAGGGGAGGATGATGAGGGAGGTGGGAGGATGATGAGGGAGGGGGGATGAGACACAGGGGAGGGTGATGAGGAAGGGGGGAAAGAGACACTGGGGAGGATGATGAGGGAGAGGGGGAAGAGACACAGTAGAGGATGATGAGGGAGGGGGTAAAGAGATACAGGGGAGGATGATGTGGGAGGTGGGAGGATGATGAGGGAGGGTTGATGAGACACAGGGGAGGGTGATGAGGAAGGGGGCAAAGAGACACAGGGGAGGATGATGAGGGAGGGGGGAATAGACACAGGGGAGGATGATGAGGGAGGGGGTAAAGAGATACAGGGGAGGATGATGAGGATGATATAACTTCTGCAAGTGCACAGTGCCACTCATATCTGTTGTCACAGTAGCTTGCAAGCATAGTACCAATCTGTCAAAACCTGTAATGATGAATGAGGTCTAGAGTAGCCTGGTTCCCTTATCCTCTACAGGTTGAGACCTAATGTTTGGGTGACTCCAGACCAACACATGAGTACAAGCAGCACACAAACTCAAAGCCGCCATCCTCCTCCTGGTCCAGCATCATCAGCCACATCAACCACTGCTGTCCTCCTTGCCCCCTCTCAACCATCCGCCACTCCGTCTCTCGCCTTGAGCAGTTCCTGCTCATCTGCCCATAGTCAGGTGCCTGTAAAGGACATGTTTGAGCGTAAGAAGCTAATGTCACAAAGTGCCCCAAATTTGAAGTGATACGACCAACCAAGCATCTTTTTCCATCTCCCGGTCCCAAAAATCCAGGCCTTATACACGCCCCCTGATAGGTGCTGTAACAGGTATTAAACTGATAAGAGTAGCACTTACAAACACGCCACTCCTATCTGGTGGCACCTTTGATTGCACGTGCCGTGCCCCAAAATTGAAGTGATACGACCAACAAAGCATCTTTTTCCATCTCCCGGTTCTAAAAATCCAGGCCTTATACACTCCCCCTGATAGGTGCTGTAACAGGTATTAAACTGATAAGAGTAGTACTTACAAACACGCCACTCCTATCTGGTGGCACCTTTGATTGCACGTGCCGTGCCCCAAAATTGAAGTGATACGACCAACCAAGCATCTTTTTCCATCTCCCTGTTCTAAAAATCCAGGCCTTATACACGCCCCCTGATAGGTGACGTAACAAGTATTAAACTGATGAGAGTAGTACTTACAAACACGCCACTCCTATATGGTGGCACCTTAGATTGCACGCGCCGTGCCCCAAATTTGAAGGGATACGACCAACCAAGCATCTTTTTCCATCTCCCGGTTCCAAAAATCCAGGCCTTATACACGCCCCCTGATAGGTGCTGTAACAGGTATTAAACTGATAAGAGTAGTACTTACAAACACGCCACTCCTATCTGGTGGCACCTTTAATTGCACATGCCGTGCCCCAAAATTGAAGTGATACGACCAACAAAGCATCTTTTTCCATCTCCTGGTTCTAAAAATCCAGGCCTTATACACGCCCCTTGATAGGTGCTGTAACAGGTATTAAACTGATAGAGTAGTACTACTTAACACATCTTATAATAATGCAGAGAGAGGCAACGCAGTGAGAGGAGTCTGAAGAAGAGGAGTCAGAGGAGGAAGGTCGCTTTGAGGAGGTGGAAGACCAAACACAGCAAGCCTCCCAGGGGGCTTGTTGTCGCCTTTCGGGGACCCTTGGTGGCTGGGTGGAGGAAGAGACCTTCAATGACATCAGTGAGGACAAGGAACGGGACATGGCTAGCTTGGTATCCAACCTTGTGCAAATGGGGAGTTTGCGGTTGTGCAAAGGGACTGTTTCTGGTTGTGTGCGGTGCATTAAACGGGTAGATTGGTCTGTCACTGTGAAGCGGGCCTAACCCTTACACTACCTGATCGATACAACATCATACCTGATGTTTTAAAGCATGTTATTCCAAACAATTTAGGAATGTTACGTAATTTATGCCCTTTATGGCTTAAAACCAGACTCTGCATCAACTATGTAATTTTCCGTGGAAGTTTTGCCATGGATCCCCCTCCGGCATGCCACAACCCAGGTGTTTGTCCCCTTGAAACAACTTTCCCATCACTATTGTGGCCAGAAAGAGTGCCTGTGGGTTTTAAAATCCGCCTGCCCTTTGAAGTCTATGGCGGTTCTCCTTGTTCGCCGGTTCGCGAAAATTTACGGCGGTTCGCGTTCGCGGTTCGCGAACCGAAAATGTTATGTTCGCGACATCACTAATGGTAGTCCATATGGACTTCCCTGGTAGTGATGGCTCTTTAACAACCTTTTTACTTTGTATCCAGGATCTCTATTTTCTAGCTCCGCCACTGCACAGGCATATCACATATAATAGTTGTCAAACTGCGATACGTCGCCACGCTTTGCGTGGTGCGTATGAGTTAGGAGATGAGCGCTGCAGGCTCTCATCGCTTGTGAGCCTCGTGAAGCGAGCCGTTAACGCATAGCATAGGAAGGCGCTCATCGCCTGCGAGCCGAGCTGTTAAGGCACTAAAACTCCCAGCACAAAAGCAATGAGCGCCGAGCGAAGGGAATGAAACACGCGGTACTTAGCCACCAAACACTTAGTAAACGCGGGATCACTATGAAAAAAAAAAAAATACGAGGTTAACGGCCAAACCGCGAAAATCCAAAAAACAACAAAAAAGAAATAGAAAAGACAACAAAAACATCACACACAGCAAGGGGGAACAGCCAGGATGTCTGGGAGTGAGGTCGAACGCGAATTTAAGGTGATTTGGACGAAAATCGCATAAGCGAGAAAAAAATGTCCGCCAAGAAAAATAAAACGAGGCTGCACGCAATGAGCACCGAAGGTCCTCAGAGTACAAAAACCTTGACATTGTGTGTCAAACAGCATTCCCATGGCTTAACATTGTATTGCCCCTTCATTTTTGAGGGGCAAGTCGCTAGTGATAATAATAATCTTTTGGGAGGAATGCACATGCTGCAGAACAAGAAACAGGTTAAATATCACAAGTGACTGCTCCTGAAAGGTTTTTCCTACCTGTCTTGCATTTAAAGCTTTATATAAGCATAACCATTTATTCCTATTACACTCTTTGAAAAGCATTCTTTAACTTTTGTACTCTCTTTCCTCTTTCGCTTTGCTTTATGCCTCTGTGTCATTTCCTATTTTGTTTTTTTTCTTATTGGTTATCTTTCCCTGGCAAATTCCCTGTCTTTCCTAGCTCCCTCCATGCTCTGTTCTCTTTTTTCTGCTGCATAATTTCTCACTCATCTGATGTCCCCCTTTTCTTCACTGGATACCAAATCATCTCCAATAATCCAGAGTCCTTAAATGTAGTAATACATGATGCAGACAAATGATGATTCTTTAACATTATTGAAAGGATGCTATCAGTGGTCACAAACAGGAAGCTAAAACAGCAAGTCCCCATGATGGGTCTTTTTTTTATTTATTACATTGTATTATTTGTGATAATATTATTTGAATAGGGAAAGTGGCATAGGATCAATTCGACTAGGGAAGAAGAGATAATTGATTATGATTGCATACATTTACCAGAAAGCTCTTTTTATATTGTTTAAAATGGGAAGTTGCAGAGTGTACATAGTTTAGTAATAAGGTACATGATGGCGTCTGCATATGTATGCTGGTATAGAACATAAGTAGCTTGATGAATGTTTGTGGTTTAATACATGGGCTATTAATAGAAAACATAGCAGCTAGGAGCATTACATGGAAGACAGTAATTACTTTGTTGATCACAATTTCGCAGAATCCTGTTAACTGGTATGATATTACACTCTTCTGTGTAAGTGTTAGCCCTGTCTATATAGCATGGGATCATTGAAGAATTGATTACTTTTTGAAGACAATTTAAAGAAAAATGTTATGATTGCTCCACAGATAGCTTAGTAGGAAGCTGGCCCTCTGGAGAGTGGACTGTCATAAGTAGTGTAGTGATAAATACTCTCAAAGTAGAATACTGAGCGGTAAGAGCGAGAAGAAAAGTAAGAGAGGCGATCATATGTTTAATTGTTTGCTAACTCTCTGAAAGGTCTATGGACTAGTCCAAGAAGGTAGGGTCAAGGTCCAAGACCTTGGTAGTCTCCATTGTACATGTGGTCTAATACTTAAAGACCACATTTCCATATTTTCTGTTGTACCTAATTGTGCAATTAAGCTGGATCTAATTTTAAAATACCCAAACCTTTCTCGAAATATAATCTTTGCATTACCATACATGTTTAAAAACAACCCAGAGGAGTAGTAAGGACTTTCCCTACCCAATTGGGAGACATCCCCTGTCTTTCTGATCAAGTTCATAAGATCCAAAGCGGTTGATACACTTTCAGTGGGGTTTACATATGCTCTACATAGTCGATTTAGATTGTCATCTAGAGGTACACCAGATTATATCAGATTAATTTAACATAATTAACAATATTTTTATTAAGGTACAAAATGCACTATATGACATCTGGTTAAAATGTATTTTTATTTGCTTTTTCACTTGAGGTATTGTAAAGTTAGACTTATTTGGCAAAGGGAAAGTACAGAGTAAGCACTCAACATGTATTGTTAAGCCTAATCAAGAAAATATTGAGTCACAAACAAATGTAAATAGTGCATTAAAAGAATATGCCTGCAATAAGACCATTTAGGAACAATTCCATGTAAAATTGCCTATTATTTAGAAAAATCAATGAGGCAGAAATAAAAAAAAAACTAACTTGAATTTTAATTTTACCTTTTTCCTATGATGTTAGATGGGACTTTATAAGATGCAATATCATTTCTACTAACAAAGCATTTTCAGCTAATAAATATTCATACCCAAGTACATAATTATAACAGCTTTTTTAACAGCTATACTAACTCATTTTGCCTCTTTCAGTAATGAATGTATCATTGAATGAGAGAAGCAGTAACTACATACTTGTGTGTGTTTTGGAGCAAAAATGTAAGAAGACTTAAGCTTCTTCTGTTTGTTTTTAAAGGTGGATCTCAAAGACAATATACAAATATTTCCTTTTGTGCTAAATTAAGACAATGCATGAAAATATTATTTCTATAATATTATATATATTAGCTTTGCATTTGTTTTATGATGATTTATAATTTAATTATAGAAGAATTGAAATGTACTGTTCTTACTTACTAGGTTAAATGGCCATTAAAGTTTCATATTTATTCTTTATTTACTTTAATAATCTTTAGTCATTGATTAAATAACTGTCATAAGCAATGTTTATTTACTGTGAGCATCAGTTGATTTATTTGTTTATCTTAATTGCCACCTGGGTCCTTTCCCTCTTCCCATAGGCAAAAGATTGGCAGCACCAGTGCCGCCGGCAACCACTCGATGGCACTGCTGATTTTCGGAATACTGCTGAACATTACATATAAGGCGCGACAACAGAAGGGGCCTCGAGCTATGAGAGGCGTGCCCAAGGACCTCGAGGGCCAAGTACTGGCGCCGAACATAGCAATGGCCTCTCTGGCGATTCAGCGCCGTCGAGTTGCACCACGTTGGATAATTATAGGCCTTCCCTGAAGCAAGCGGCTACTTGCTGGCACTGCAGCTGTCAGTGCTAGCGATTTCTTGCGCTTACACAACAGGATAGATCCGCCCCCTGAAGGATGGTTCTATTATAAGTTGCACTTCTATTTCATCTATTTCACAGCTTTGTGGCAACCCTTTCAATACAACCTAAATGCAATCTTACCTGTATCCAAGGACCCTCCAAGATGACTAATCAGGTTATGTAAAAAAAACAAATATCTTCCATTGGAAATGCAAAATGGAATATAACAGTTACAAATTAAAGGTATTTTTTTCACTTTCTAAAAACATTTTTTCCATTACATGGGCAAGTTATTCAAATGAGCACACCACAGATCGGACCCTTCAGCAGTCCTTTACATTAACAACTTCTTATCTCTTATCTTTTCTATTCAATTGATTTTATAAAATTGAGATAACATTATAAAGAAAAACTTTAAACCATCTAAACTTTCTGTTCGCTATATAGGTGTAACGGAACCCATCACTGTTTTACCCTGTTTTATGATTATTATGGTTAAAATATGATCCTACTATATGTATGTTGGTTTATGCTCTGCAGAATATTAGCCAGACTATTGCAGACCCCTAGCAGAATACATAATCCTATTAGGGTCTCCTAGAGGCAGGAGAGCCCTATTGTGTAAAGTGTTCACATTGTGAAAGATGGAACAAAGAGAAGCATTATATTATCAATGTCTGTTATTGTATCAAAGTAGCCGGCTAGTCCCTGGGAGGTGTGACCCCACCTATTGTCTCTCTATGTGTATTGTGTGGCCAAATATGGGCATGTGTATTGCCTGTGGGGAGAGATGTGTATATATATTTCTGCATATAACAAAATAAAGAGTAGTTCTGCTCCTGAAACTGTGTGTCGTCCAGTTATTGGGATTGCGGTTGGGATATTGCTATTATTTTACCTGTGGAAACTTTGCCTGTGGATTTACCATTTACTTGTTCCTGAGCCTCACTGGGATTATAAGCGGAGATAACCTGGGGAATATTGCCTCTCCGCTACATTGGTTGGCAGCGCTGGGATCCAGACTCACAGAGGAACAAGCATAAATGGAGTACGGATGGAGATTGATTTTGCCACACTAAAACGCTCCACGCTAAAAGACCTCCTGGAGGCAAGGGGTATACAAGCCAGCAATAAGAAGAAAGCGGTACTCATTACTGAGCTGATGGAGGAGTACCGAATGGACGGAGATTCGGTTCCCGAACAGGGGGATTCGGGAGAAAATTCGGAACAAGTGGAGTTCCGGAGGCAGGTACAATTTCGGCTGTCTTTTTATGAGGAACAACCTTCAACAGAAGTTATTTCAAGGACCATGACAGAAGTCCAGGAATTTATGTTGAGGAAACAAACAGCCCCAGAACGCAGCTCTGCAATAAATATACCACAAGAAGGTAAGCCTAAGATACCATACCAGGCTTTTAAAACGTATGTGGAGGCAGAGGAAGATATAGACGCTTTCCTGCAGGATTTTGAAAGACTGTGTGCCCTGCATAGAATCAGCACAGAGGACTGGGTACCGATTTTGGCAGGAAGGCTAACTGGGAGGGCAGCCGAGGCATATCGTACTGTACCTAATGAGGAAATAAGGAACTATAACAAAGTAAAGGAAATTATTCTGGCCAGGTATGCTATAACACCAGAAGCATATCGGCGGAGATTCAGGGACTTAAAGAAGGTGGAAAAAGACTCACACGCAGAGTGGGCATGCAGGCTACAAAGGGCAGCACTTGGGTGGGTACAAGCGAGCAAGGCACGGTCCGTGGAGGATGTGATACAGATGATGCTGTTGGAGCAGTTTTATGAGGGAGTAACTGGCGAGGTACAAGAGTGGGTAAGAGACCGAAACCCTACCTCCCTCACCGAAGCTGCCAGGAAGGCAGATGAGTACCTAGATGCACGCAGGCAGCAAAAACCTGTAACAAAGACTCCTTTTAAAACCTTTGGGGGAACCAGCTATACCCCAGCCCCATCGAGAACACTGCCACCACCACCACCGCCCGATGCACAGCCACGTTTCCGCCAGCCCGCTTCTGGCCCCTGTCACCACTGCCAGAAATGGGGACACTATAAAAGGGAATGTCCCCAGCTGCGAGACCGGTCCACCTGGATACGTCCAGGCCCACCACCACCACCGAGAGCAGCCGCAGCCCACCACTACCAGGACATAGTAGCCACGCCATATGGTTCAGCTGTTCCCATTACAACCGTGGAACAATGGGAGGTGCTGCACGAGGCAAATCCAGTCCAGGCCAATGCTGATAATCGGCAGCATCACAGGCAGACCGTATACCTGGAGGGTAAAGCGGTCCAAGGGCTGCGAGACTCAGGGGCTACCATCACCTTGGTAAAAAGTCACCTGGTTTCAGACCAGGCTAAACTTAACAAGACTGTGGCCGTCAGGGTAGCCGGGGGAGCAGTATACCGGCTACCCACTGCAAGGGTTCGTTTGCATTGGGGAGCGGGGGCAGGGCATGTGGAGGTGGGGTTGATGCCGCAGTTACCAGCGGAGGTTTTATTGGGGAACGATCTGGGGAGGCTCACGTCTGCTTTTGAACCCCAGACCCCCACCACAGGAGAAGCTTACCCTGTGGTCACCCGCTCACAGACCCGTACCGAGGACGATCCTACAACAGGTCGGGAGACCCAGGTAAGCCACAAGCAGACACTTGGCACTAATGCCACAGAGAGACCCATAGCGTGGGACAACCCCAAAGAGCTTGGGAGGGAAACTAGACAGGACCCCAACCTCCAAAAGTACCGAGCATTAGCCGACGATAGAGTGGATGAGCGGGAACGTTTTATATGGAAAGGAGTTTCTATGGGACAGAGATTGTGGCCCACCTTTTGGACACTGGGATCCTGGATTGTTGGGATGGGATCCTGGATTTTTTTGGGTGGGTGTACAGGGGAAGAACAGTGGGCCCTGTGCAATAGGGGCCCGACCACGAGCTGGGGGAGGAATGTACTCTGCAACTTGGGATGGTTTTGCTAAAGGACTTCAGTTCATTTGGAAGGCTGATGCTTCTCTGCTTCATTATTTAATTGTCTGAAACCAGTTTGTAAAATGTATTTTCCCTCTCCTTGAAATGTTTATTGCTGTGAATGCGGTATGAAGTGTGCGTTTGTTTTGTTCTTGAAATGTGAGGAAATGTGAATTGCAGTAATTCTGATGGGTTGTCAAACTGTAGAAGTGACCAACAAATCGTTTTGTCCGGACATCCCCAGGCCGATCCGTTGGGATCAGACCGTGTATGCCGGCTTATGGTCACGGGGGAGGTGTGTAACGGAACCCATCACTGTTTTACCCTGTTTTATGATTATTATGGTTAAAATATGATCCTACTATATGTATGTTGGTTTATGCTCTGCAGAATATTAGCCAGACTATTGCAGACCCCTAGCAGAATACATAATCCTATTAGGGTCTCCTAGAGGCAGGAGAGCCCTATTGTGTAAAGTGTTCACATTGTGAAAGATGGAACAAAGAGAAGCATTATCTTATCAATGTCTGTTATTGTATCAAAGTAGCCGGCTAGTCCCTGGGAGGTGTGACCCCACCTATTGTCTCTCTATGTGTATTGTGTGGCCAAATATGGGCATGTGTATTGCCTGTGGGGAGAGATGTGTATATATATTTCTGCATATAACAAAATAAAGAGTAGTTCTGCTCCTGAAACTGTGTGTCGTCCAGTTATTGGGATTGCGGTTGGGATATTGCTATTATTTTACCTGTGGAAACTTTGCCTGTGGATTTACCATTTACTTGTTCCTGAGCCTCACTGGGATTATAAGCGGAGATAACCTGGGGAATATTGCCTCTCCGCTACAATAGGTTTATAACACCTCAACTTTTGATATACATTATTTTCCCATAATAACAAAAGGAGATGCATACAGTACAGTGTTTTGCTTGGTTGTGCCAGACATCCATTGAATATAGATTTTGAAAGAGACAATAATGCACATAAGCTTGATTTTGGTTTTCTTCCAATCTTTAACCAAACTGGTTAACCAAAACATTGTGTATAGACATTGCCAGAGGTATGGCAGAAGAGTAAAAATCCTAATGCTTCACTGCATCTGAAAACAACTCCCCACTAAGTAACATTGCAACATATTTGTAATTGTTTGAAAAGCTAATCTATAGAGAAGATATGAGTAGCAGCAAAAACAGGACTAATCCAAAGGACACAGGGTAAAAAGCTGACTAGGAAATACACAGGTATAGCATATATTCTCTCATTAACTAATCAGAGTTTCACACTCAGTCTTGCACCCAAGTGGGTCTCTTTCAAATATACTAATCTGCTTCTTCTAGCTTGCTAGTTCTTCTAAGAAGGTTAACGCAGATCACATCTGCAGATGGTGGATAGTCCTTGTGGGACTTGAAACTCTTTAGACCTTAGACCAGTTTCAAGGAGTCTCACTGTAATTTTCTCATGTTTACTTCAAACAAGCTTTGAACAGAAACAAACATATGAAATATTATTCTCCCCAAAAGGGTTTATAGTTCATTATATTTTCTATCTGTATTATTATTTATATTTACCAAAATAATGTATAAGCTATACATATATCACATATATACATATATCACATATAATAGTTGTCAAACTACAAATCGTCGTCGCACTTTGCAAGCTCACGAAGCATGCTCGCAAGAACTGCGTCCCTCGCAAAGCGAGGGGCTGCATTTGCGGAAGGTGGAGGCTCCAACATCGGCTGCAATGAACAAAGGCTCATTGCAGGCCGCAAATGCGGACCCTTGCAAAGCGAGGGGCCACATTTGCGGAGGTGGAGGCTCCCACGTAGGCATTTGCGGAGGTGGAGGCTCCCAAGCCGAAGACGCTCACGCGAGGCTCGCAATGAGCGCCGAAGGATCTTAGACCACCCAAAAAATTAATGTCTGTGACAAACAGCATTATCTGCCTTACAATTGTATTGCCCCGTCATTTTTGCTAGTATATATATATTTCATACAAACACGAGGATTAATATGTGTGACTGCATATGCCGAAAATAATTGCAGCTATTGGTCACACAAATTAAACATGTCCCACACGAAACAAATACAAACATAAAACTAAAATGGGGGTAAAAACAAATACCCTCCAACAAGGAAAAACAGCCAGATGCATTACATGTACTTTTGATAGAGTGTATATAAAATGCTCTTTCAAACAGATTTTTCTCCAGACAGCTTTATACCAGTTCAGTGTAGAATTTGTTGTTTTATTTAGTAAAAAAAGACACAACTATATAAACAGTGTAGAAATCATTGTTTTTATCTTATAACCATATATAAAGAAGCAAAAATGTGTTATACAAAACATTGGTGTATTTCTATATATGCCAATATGGAGTGCACCCCGGCTAATTCATGTTGCTAGTACAGTAAAATTAAATATTGCTTTTGCAAATATCCGAATTGTATCCGAATTACATGTATATATATAGTTTTGGCATATATATATATATATATATATATATATATATATACATATATATGTATATATATATATATATATATATATATATATATATACATATGTGTATATATATATATATATATATGAATAGAGTAGTGACAAAAGAGTGCAGGACTCTCAAATCTGAAGGGACTAGCAGCCACATTAAATTCCAAGCCTGTATGTGCAACGTGAGACCCGCAATGGCTGCGAGCTGAAAATTTTGCAGATTTACGGAGCTATTAAATTATAACATGCGAGTTACGGGCTTGAGAGGCAAATCCGTAAACCATTTTCGCACGTTGGATGTGCGGCCGGAAATGGGATCAATTAGTAGTTACGGGTTTAGATAGAGCCAGTGGAAACAGAGATTGTCAGAATTACGTCACGGAAACATGGAGGTTAGATTTCAAAGTCTTACGGGTTTCAATTACGAATTACGATCGGACTCACATTGAAAGAACAAAGGTCAAATTCTCATGTCCCACAGGGTTTTCTCGCTCCTACCCTGCAAGTTGTTGGCGGGCTGATTTAAGAGGCCAATTTAATATCCGTAAGTCTTGCGGGCTACGTTAAGAGCTACGGTTTTACACATTAGGGCAATTTAATGTGGCTAAAGGACATCATAAGCCCTAAACATGTCTCTGGTAAGACATACTTGTGATACCTTTATACAAGCTTCTTGCCACAGAACCTGGCTGGAAAATAGCACATGGGTTCTATTTTAAGTACCGTGTAAGAGAAATGTTGTGTTGCTGTAAAATGAAACCAGCGGTAGTCTTTGTATCTGTCCAGGATTTGCTATTTTCTAATTTTGTTTAAAAGAATAAAAAGTAATGTCAGAAACACAATATTCGGATCAAGATGTGTTTCTAAGTTTTACTGTGTTTTGCTTGGATTACTTTTTCTTGCAATCTTTCAAAATACAAAAACTGCAATGAGTGCAGTTGAAATGAGATATGGGGCCATAAAACTATCAAGCTGATGATATGTGGCTTGAAGTACTCAACTGTGAGGAAATATTTTTCCTGTTGAGAAATTCCCTAAACATTATAATGTGTAATTTTTACTTTAATGACACATTACTGTTATATGAAAAGAAATTCCTCCAACTCTCTGTTAATAAACTCGCTTCACTGCATGGTGACATTGAGTATATATTTCTATATTCCCTTCCAGTTTCTGTACAGATCTTCAGCACACGAACTATCAATCTTATATGTTTCTTAAACGCAGCCAAGTTAGAGTGATTACTTCACAGCACAGTAAAACTAATAGTAGTCTGCTGGCCCCCTGTACTTATTCTTCCAGTTTGTATAATTGTAAGTCCTCTGGAGCAAGGACAAACTTCTTATGCAGACATGTGAATGAGTTAAAGTTTCTTCCCATTGTGTTCAGCAAGTTATATACATTCTACTATCCAAAGTGTAAGGGTCCGTACAACTACCTGTCTTTGGGCCTGTCACTTTTGATTGCCTTTAATACAGTCATTTTTGGAATAGTCAAGTATGTGGCATCTAATGGTTAATTATAATATAAATTTGAAGTGAGATGTTGTAGAACTTTGACTCACCTTCTACTAAAAATGTAGACCTCAATATCAACCAGCAATGGCAAACTTCACTGTATTATGGTAAAAAGGCAGAAAATTTAAAATAAATAATTCTTCTTTATTTTGTGCTGATACATAAACATAGCATGTGTCAAACCATTATAGGTGTAACATAATCATTAGCAGATAATTCAATGGCAATACTTTAATGGAGCTCATTTTAATTATAACACAACTAGAAATTGTAAGTGAGCTAATGGTGTTTAGTGTATATAATGTGGCTGATGTAGCGTAAGGTAAAAATGCTCTGCACATAAGCTGAGCTGCAGATCATTGCATCCTCACACATACAGGCCTTGATAAACAGCAGTCAAGACAGATGCATCAAGTAGTCCTAAGCAAACACTTGAGATTAACATCAAGCTTGTTTCACTAGTAAGCTATAGATATCAGGTGAATTTGCTATCAAGAGTTTTGATAGCAGCCAAGGTTGCAAGCCAGATGGGACTTAGTGCTGACATCACACACATAAACAAAGGTACACAACGGTGTGGTATGGAAGATAGAGTATAAATATGTTGGTTCCTTAATTCATTAAATGTTAAGTTCTAGTTTTCACATATCCACGGTCTGAGACTTGTTCTGTGTTTTGTATCCTGAATTGGGCAGTGGTTTTGCCATAGGCCACAAGTAACCTGTATCCAGTATTATCTGCTTGTACCTTTGGGCATTGCCCTCTTCAGAAGCCATCTTTTGTGCCACAGAGAACAATAACCACACAATTCTGCTGGGGTAGGTTTGAACTAGGTTCATATCAAGCCCCTTGAAGAAGAAGATCATGACTTTGGCTGGCAGTCGTGGGATCTCTGTATAAAGTACAGAAAGATGGCAACTTATGAAGAGATGTCTGCAGCAGAGGAGGAGGAAATGTCCAGATTGCACTAAATATGGATAGAGATAATGCCTGCAGATTCAACCAAGGATCAGCAGAGGGAACTCCGCATACAGCTCATACAGGACTTACAGGAGAAGTGGAGAGGGGTAAGCAATGGCCCTGTCTTAGCTCCTGTGGAGGGGAAATGCTTATCCCCAATAGAGACAGATAATTTATGGGGACTGAAAAGGACTGTATAGGAATAAACAAATGGATGGCATTCCTGGGACTATGGCCAGGTCACAACCTAATGGAATGGCTGGAAGAATTGGTATGTGAGGAGGTCGCCATGGAAGAGCAATATGCTGTTTGGGTGGGACCTGTTGGGATACTTCATGGGGGGCCCCTTTTTCATTAGGGCTGGGAGAGGCACTTTGGCACTTTGCATATGGGGATCTGGATTGTGGCTTGGGGACAGAGAAAAGACAGCTGTGTCTGTATGACAAGCACTGTCAAATGCTGGGACTGGAGGCAGACTCTTAAACAGCTAACTTGCTTTGGCCTGTGATCCAGCAGGAGCTACAGCTGGAGGTGGATTATATAGACTTGCTAAATGAAGCATCCCTGGATGGGTTTTGGCCACCAAGTTGGGAAGGCTCATGCCAGTCAGGCATGGAACAGAACTACCTAACAGAGACTACGGGGACCCAGCTAAATGTTGCCAAGTCTGGGTCAGAAGATAAAGGTATGGATTGTTGGGAGAATTCTCATATCAGGAATTCTAAAAGTAACAAGGATGCCTTCATACATGGGGTTGACTGGGAAGAGGAAGAACTGGTCCCTAGCTTTAGGGGACTGAGCCTCACCCAGTTAGAGGCATGGGGACAGGGTCAAACCACAGCAGTGCCAGACCCAGGGGAAGACCCTGCTCTTCAGCCTGAACAAGAGGCAGTAGCAGCTGCTTCTCATGGACTGCCTGTATCTACACACCAGGAAGTCTTAGATGGAGAGAGCAAGGAGATTACACTTGAGGATCCAGAGATCAAAGAGCCAGAGGGTACCCAGGTTGTGGTTTGTCACCTGGCCTCCCTACATTAAATCCCCTACAGCTGCATAAAGACACTGTTTGTGTGCCTTTAACCCTGTAAAGGAGGGGCCACTGGCCAGGCTTGTTGGGAGGGGGGTTGGCTACTGAACCACAACGGCTTATGTCAGAACTGCCCATTAATCCAGCATGGATGACACCAGAGAATGTCACTAGCCGATGTTGCAACTGCAGCGTCCCAGTTTATTTAGGAGAAAGCTCAGGCCTGTCACAGGGAAACCTGTACTCAGAAATTTTACCCATGGGACTGAGTACTGATCCAGCAGGACAGGAGGTCTCCCTAGCCTGGAAGGAGAGGGCTTTGCTGGGTAAGGATCCTCCCAAGTTTTTGCTGGACTTACAAATCCAAGGCGTGAGACTGTTTCTGTGTTTTGTATCCTGAATTGCGGGGTGGTCTTGCCATAGGCCACTAGTAACCTGTATCCAGTATTCTTTGCCTGTACCTTTGGGCGTTGCCCACTTCAGACGCCATCTTTTATGTCACAGAGAACAGGAACTACACAATTCTGCTAGGGTAGATTTGAACTAGGTTCATACCAAGCCCGGTGAAGAAGCAGATTGTGACAAATATGTTAGATGTTACATGCAAATCATATTTAGTCATGTGCCCTAACAACTTCTATCTGTTCATAAACTTCTAACACAACTTACTCCTTGAAGGGTAGATTAGCAAAGACAGTTGTCTAAAATGTCAAAGACCTAATCAATATCACATCAACTAATTCCAGTCTCCAAGGTTCCCTTCTACTTAACAAGATACTGTAGATAAATTCACAGGCAGTGGGAAGTTTTATAAGACAACAATGCAGATTACCAGGTTTGCATCTACATGTAATTGGTAATAAAGGATATTTTGCTTTTTAAACGTTATAAAAGTATTTTACCCATTATCAGTTGTAGTTAATCAAAATATTGCACTGATAGTATCATGCATCAGCCCATTTTAATGCAAACAGAGAACAAGAAAGCAAGATGTGGTGGTGAAAGCAAGATCCCTCCAAATGTGTGGTAAAAAGTCTGTAGTGAATATACAGTGTCTTAACAACTTAGATGGACTTTGTCACTCTAAATCAAGTTGTTATCTTTAGCAGAATGCTTGTTTGTGCTTTATGTTTATGCAAATGAGCTGCTCCTGAATACTAATTAGATGCTTCAATGTGTTAATAAGAAACGCAGTCTGCTTGGTTGCCTCTGTGGTGTCCAAAACAATAACCACCAATGCTGTCATTCAGTTACATCCCCCTCCTCTTATCAAGTACTCCGAGGTCCAAATTTGCATACTGAGCTGCACCTTAGCCACAAAACCAATGCTGTATATATCTGGAAACCTTATCTGAATCCACCAATGATTTACAAAAATGCCTCTCACTCTCTCCACTTTTGAATAAATTATAAAAGATTAGGGGAATGTTACCACTCAGTCTCCAAGCCAGGAGGAAGTGTGGAAGACACAAACACAACATACTTCTGCCCCAAGCAAATAAAGATTTTATCAAAAACATATTTTATGTGCACAGTTTGCACACCTAATGTTGTTATTTTCTTACAAATTTGTGAAGTTTTCCTAATCTACAGTGGTCGGTTAACTTACTCTGAAAAAATTCATGTCACTGTGCCAATAATGAAATGAGAAAAATGCAATTATACAGCTAAAATGTCATTTGGAAATGTTCATTTTTATTAAATTAAACATTGTAGATTGTTGGAGTTGTACTGTGGCTTTTTAATATTCAGTTTGGAGCTTAGTTAATATATAGTAGCAAATATTCATGGTAGAAGGGTATATAGCAATACTGAGACCTGTTAAAAGCTCTGACACTTATCACCATATTTTCTGTGTAGCTGCTAATCTCTGCATTAACAGTCTCCTTCCACATGTAGAAGAAGAAAATAGAAATGTTTGCTCCCACTGCAGCATTATTGCATATAATAGGCATTAGCCTGCATTCTGTATTTACTTTCTAAAAACATTTTACCAATTATCAGCAAGGACTTTTAAAGATATATCTTTACATACATCCTATATGTTATAACAATGATAATGTTGCAAACAAATCCTGTTACAGTCATGCAGTGACATCTAATTCTGTATATTCAGGCATTATTGTCTGAAATAAATCAATTATCTTTATTTTAGAAGGGAACATGATGCAACCACTGCTGTTAAACAAATATTTCTCCGCTACAAGGTTTGAAAGAAATGAATTGCCAGCTTCTCTGAGGTATCTCACAGTGCAACGCATTCTGCACACTCTTTTTAATACAGAGAGAAGTAAAACAGTGATGAGGAGTATAAAAATAAAAATAAATCTGTTTTATACTTACTTGTTCTGGAACAGAAGTGGAAAGCTATAACTTCAATGCCAGGGAGTTAGAACAAATGGTTATATAAATCTAGATTTGTGTATCACTGCTGTTTCTTTTGTTTTATGTAGTATATGTTACAAGATACATGTTTTCTACTGACTTGAGCATTAGACCGGAGATCAGGATTTGGACCAGGATTCGTTCATTATGCAAGACCACATCCATATGGTAATAGCACCATTAAGTGGGCCATGCAGGTGTCAGGAGATACTGTTTTGTCTGTACTTGTAGAGTAAATATCACATTCATTTCTGAAACAGTTTGAAAAAAAAAAGTTGTATCCGAGAGCAAAGGGCACTGAATCATTATATCTCACGAACACAAGTGTCTTCAAGTGTACACAGATGACAGATTAAGTGATTAGTCTGAGTATTTTATAATTACAAATATGCTGGCATGTCTATTACTTAACATTTTACAGAGAGGATTTGGTTTACGAAGGTGTGAGTATAATTTTCGAGTTTTATATACAGACTATCTGACTAACCAGTTAGTTAAAGGGCCACTGAAATGGTTCAGCTTCATACTTTATACATACGAAGTATACATACGAAGTATAAAAAAGCTGAATATTTTTGGAAGTAGTTTTTAGTTTGTTTTTAGTTTTAGCTATTTTAGGGGGATATCTATGTGTGCAGGTGACTATTACTGTTCATAATTATTAGGCAACTTAACAAAAAACAAATATATACCCATTTCAATTATTTATTTTTACCAGTGAAACCAATATAACATCTCAACATTCACAAATATACATTTCTGACATTCAAAAACAAAACAAAAACAAATCAGTGACCAATATAGCCACCTTTCTTTGCAAGGACACTCAAAAGCCTGCCGTCCATGGATTCTGTCAGTGTTTTGATCTGTTCACCATCAACATTGCGTGCAGCAGCAACCACAGCCTCCCAGACACTGTTCAGAGAGGTGTACTGTTTTCCCTCCTTGTAAATCTCACATTTGATGATGGACCACAGGTTCTCAATGGGGTTCAGATCAGGTGAACAAGGAGGCCATATCATTAGATTTTCTTCTTTTATACCCTTTCTTGCCAGCCACGCTGTGGAGTACTTGGACGCGTGTGATGGAGCATTGTCCTGCACGAAAATCATGTTTTTCTTGAAGGATGCAGACTTCTTCCTGTACCACTGCTTGAATAAGGTGTCTTCCAGGAACTGGCAGTAGGACTGGGAGTTGAGCTTGACTCCATCCTCAACCCGAAAAGGCCCCACAAGCTCATCTTTGATGATACCAGCCCAAACCAGTACTCCACCTCCACCTTGCTGGTGTCTGAGTCGGACTGGAGCTCTCTGCCCTTTACCAATCCAGCCACGGGCCCATCCATCTGGCCCATCAAGACTCACTCTCATTTCATCAGTCCATAAAACCTTAGAAAAATCAGTCTTGAGATATTTCTTGGCCCAGTCTTGACGTTTCAGCTTGTGTGTCTTGTTCAGTGGTGGTCGTCTTTCAGCCTTTCTTACCTTGGCCATGTCTCTGAGTATTGCACACCTTGTGCTTTTGGGCACTCCAGTGATGTTGCAGCTCTGAAATATGGCCAAACTGGTGGCAAGTGGCATCGTGGCAGCTGCACGCTTGACTTTTCTCAGTTCATGGGCAGTTATTTTGCGCCTTGGTTTTTCCACACGCTTCTTGCGACCCTGTTGACTATTTTGAATGAAACGCTTGATTATTTGATGATCACGCTTCAGAAGCTTTGCAATTTTAAGAGTGCTGCATCCCTCTGCAAGATATCTCACTATTTTTGACTTTTCTGAGCCTGTCAAGTCCTTCTTTTGACCCATTTTGCCAAAGGAAAGGAAGTTGCCTAATAATTATGCACACCTGATATAGGGTGTTGATGTCATTAGACCACACCCCTTCTCTTAACAGAGATGCACATCACCTAATATGCTTAATTGGTAGTAGGCTTTCGAGCCTATACAGCTTGGAGTAAGACAACATGCATAAAGTGGATGATGTGGTCAAAATACTCATTTGCCTAATAATTATGCACTCCCTGTATTAGTAAATAGAAACTTGCCCGCCAAAAATGCTGAGATAATATTTATGGTGTCTCTTCTCCCCCTCCCCTGTGTCTCTCCCCCCGTCCCTTCCCTGTGTCTCTTCCCCCTCTCCTCCTCTGTGTCCCCCCGTGTCTCTTTCCCCCCTTCCCTGTATCTCTTTTTCCTCTCCTTTGTGTCTCTTCCCTCTGTGTCTCTTCCCCCTCCCCTGTGTCTCTTCTCCCTCCCCTGTGTCTTTTCCCCCATCCCATGGATCTTTCTCCCCTCCCATGTGTCTCTACCCCCTCCCCTTTGTCTCTCCCCTATGTTTCTCCCCCCTCCCCTTGTGCCTCCCCCCCCCCTCCCTCTCCTGTGTCTCTTCCCCCCGTGTCTCTCCTACCCCTGTGTTTCTCCCACTCCTCTCTACACTCCTCTCCCTCTGTATCTCCCTCCAGCACGCAATCTCTCTCTCCTTCCCTCCTGCGTCCTCTCCCTCCCTTCTCCTCTCTCCTTCCCTCTCCTCTGCAAGACTCGCAATGAGCACCTTCAGCGCTCATTGCGAGCCACGCCATGCGTTATGCACATGTGCAAATCACCACTGTGCAAGCATTACACACAACTATATTAGTAAATAGTAACTTGCCCGCCAAAAATGATGGGATAATATTTATGCTGTCTCTTCCACCCCTCACCTGTGTCTCTCCCCCATGTCCCTTCCCTGTGTCTCTTCCCCCCTCTCCTCTTCTGTGTCTCCCCTGTGTCTCTTTCCCCCCTCCCCTGTGCCTCTTCCCTCCCCTGTGTCTCATTTCCCCCACTCTCTCCCCTGTATCTCTCCCCCCCTCCCCTGTATCACTTCCCCCCCTCCCCTGTGTCTGTCTCTTCCCCCATCTCCCTTCTCTATGTCTCTTCCCCTATACTTCCCCTGCGTCTCTTCCCCCTCTCTTTCCCTTGTGTCTCTTCCCCCCTCCCTCACCTGTGTCTCTTCACCCCCTGTGTCTCTACCACCCCTGTGTTTCTCCCACTCCTCTCCCCACCTCTCTCCCCCTGTATCTCCCACCCAGCATGCAATCTCTCTCTCCTTCCCTCCTGCGTCCCTTCCCTCCCTCCTCCCCTCTCCTCCCTCCTTCCCTCTCCTCTGCAAGACTCGCAATGAGCACATTCAGAGCTCATTGCGAGCCACGCCATGCGCTACACGCAACCGACAACTGTGCTAGCATTACACACAACTATATTAGTGAAGATTAACTTGCCTGCCAAAAATGATGGGATAATAACTATGGTGTCTCTTCCCCCCTCCCCTGTGTCTCTCCCTGCCTTCCCTCTGTTTCTTCCCCCCTCTCCTCCTCTGGGTCTCCCCCCCGTGTCTCATTCCCCCTCCCCTGTGCTTCTCCCCTCCCTTCTCCCTCCCCTGTGTCTCTTTTTCCCCACTCCCTCTCCTGTATCTCTTCCACCCTCCACTGTATCTCTTTCCCCCCTTCCCTGTGTCTCTTCCCTCTGTCTCTTCCCCCTCCCATGTGTCTCTTCCCCCCTCCCCTGTGTCTCACCCCCCATGTCTCTCCCCCCTCCCCTTGTGTCTTTTCCCCCCATCCTGTGGCTCTTTCTCCCCTCCCATGTGTCTCTTCCTCCGCCCTCCCCTGTGTAACTCCCCCCATGTCTCTCACCCCTCCACTGTGTCTCTTCCACCCTCCTCCCTCCCCTGTGTCTCTCCCCCTTCCCTGTGTCTTTCCCTCCCTCCTCCCTCCCTCCCCTGTGTGTCTTTCCTCTCTGCCTCTTTCTCTATCTCCCCTTCCTCCTCCCCTGTGTCATGTTCTCACTCCTCATCAAAAACACAACCTCAAAAGGAGTCTTGGGGTAAAATGTATGTAGGTGTGTACTGGGCAATCTCTCCAGTAGCACAATATTCTTTTTACTAAGATGTGACGTCTCCAATAGTCCTATTACAGTTTTCCACGCTTCATTCAACTGAATGTTGGTCACAGATAGAACTAGTCTATATTTAGGGCTTATTAAACTTTGTGGATAGATAACATTCGCAAACTAGATATTTATATTGGTTCTTATATTATACTAGTGACTTGCCCGTCAAAAAATGACGGCAGTAAGATTGTAAGGCAGGTAATGTTGTTTGTGTGCGAAATTAATTTTGTTGGTGTTTTAGGACCCATCGGCGCTCATTGCGAGCCTCGCGCTGAGTGCCTTCTGCTCTCGTATTTTTGTTTCGTAAATTTCGGCGCTCCATGCCAGCAACTGAGGCCCTCGCTTCGCAAGGGCTGCAGGTGCGCTACGCGAGCCTGCAGCGTTAGCAACAGGCCGCATGCTCACAACTATATACAGTATGTTATCAAATCTATTTGTCTGTGTATTGGTTTTGTGATAATTTCACAGAACAGTATTCCACTAGACGATTTCCCCAACCATTACTAGCATTTAGATTGAGATGTTCCATTTATTGTAAGTGTTTGTTCTTCGCTACATAGCATTAGCAGAGCAGTAAAGATGTGATCATTACCTCTGTAATTATCACTATCACATATATAGTTGTGAGCGTACGGGTCGTTGCTCACGCTTGCGGGCTCGCGTAGCTGGGCAAGGGCCTCAGTTGCTGGCATGGAGCGCCGAAGGCGCTCCATGCCAGCAACTAAGGCCCCTCGCGAAGCGAGGGCCTCAGTTGCTGGCGAGGTCACTGGGCACGGGCCTCAGTTGCTGCCATGGAGCGCCGAAGGCGCTCCATGTCAGCAACTGAGGCCCCTCGCGAAGCGAGGGCCTCAGTTGCTGGCGAGGTCACTGGGCAAGGGCCTCAGTTGCTGGCATGGAGCGCCGAAGGCGCTCCATGCCAGCAACTGAGGCCCCTCGCGAAGCGAGGGACTCAGTTGCTGGCGAGGTCACTGGGCAAGGGCCTCAAACCCTCGCAAACTTCACGTCGCTACTCAAAAAACACGACACACAAATTACGACACTCGCTAAATTTTACGAGGAACGCAAACAACGTACGAAACACGTTACCACACATTACGACCTCGCAAACATCGGACGCAACACGCCGACATACAAACATTTAAAACACAATACATATACACAGCACATACATAAAAACCTTACCTACACCAAGAGGGAGCACCCAGGACCTCAAAAATGCAACTTACACCTCGATTTTACTCTAAATAATACAGTTTAGAGACTAAAAAAAAATCTAAGCGAGAGAAAAAATGGCCGCCGAACAAAACGAAAACGAGGCTACAGCACTCTTAACTCGCAAAACACCACAAAACACCTACGGATATTCCGATACAGAGCTATACCACACATTACTCGCCATTTTACGCCAATGCGGAAGTACACGACTACGCTAACGGTTTGGTCTCGCGCACGCACAGTGTTACACTGCACACATTCAGCATGCTTACACAGCAGCTCCACACCACTAATGCTGCAGCAACATCAACACAGATTGCAAGCTCTTCATCACAATGCTTCAAAATAGGTACACTATATTCATTTACTAATTTAGCTACCTTACAATTTCATTGCCGTCATTTTTTGACGGGCAATTCGCTAGTAATAAATAAATGTCAAAGAGGTCCTAAAGGCTAAAGACACAGAATTAAGCAAATAATACTGCTAGGATATTGGTGTTAATAATGTAAATATATCTAGTATGGAAGAAGCTAGTGCTCTAGATACAGGTCTGATTAATCTGTGAATTGCTTCATTTCTACACAGTGGCAGAAACTGCTACGTAGTTATATCCAGAGGATCAATTAAAAATAAGATAAGACATTAAAACTAACATCATTCAGGCCACATTGAATTAATATAAAGTATCACATATATAGTTGTCAGTGTCGGTAACGTTTGCGATGTTGGTCACGCTTTTGTGTCCCTCGCATAGCGAGGCGAGCCATTGACGCACGTAGGACAGGCTGCAATGAGCGCCGAAGGTGCTCATTGCACTGCGAAGCGAGCAGTTGAAGCACAGGGGACTTAGGCTGCAATGCACTGCGAGCCTTGCGAGGTGAGCAGTTGAAGCACATAGTTAGTTCAAACGCGTAACTACTAAAAACAAGCAAAATAATTATAAAAAAATAATAACACTCACACAACATGGGGGAGAGCCAGGAAGCCTAGGAGGGAAGTTGCAAATGAATTGGAGCCATATTTGCTAAGCGAGGTGTAAGAAATTAACTGATATAATTAACTAAATAACTAAATAATTAATGTATCATTTCTACAAGTAATAAGTTCTTTTGGACAAATCAATAAACGAACATATGAATAGGTTTATAATGAAAAGATATATTTTACATAAATCAAGATACAGTTACACAATGGGTTTTAGACAAAACAGATAAAAGACAAGAAGTATTAAGGCAATATTTACAAATATAATACTGATATGAAATCTACATTATGTAATATAAAGATACAGGATAATACCACTTGTGGTCAGTTTTGGAAGTTCAGCCTCCATCAGGTTCTCTTAGGTCAGGATCAGGCTCTGCTCAGCTGGGCTTATTTGGCACACTTCCTCTGGACTGCATGAAGGCTCCTTCAACCTGGGCCAGCCGTGCTTGTCCTGGGTGCCTCTGTTGGTTGCCATCTCTTCCATAGATTCTTGGCTTTTTATATCATATTGTAGCTCATGACCCACCCTCTCTATACGTCATACATGGCTATAAGTTGAACTTAGACTGTTCGTTTCTATACAGGTGGACCAAAAGCCTCACATTGTATGCCAACCAGCATTGCTAGCCTTACAATTTCATTCCCCTCATTTCTGACGGGCAATTTCCTAGTAAATATATACAAATATTTTCAAGTTTGTCAGACATTATATCTGATGTCTAACAATATACAGTGGATATAAAAAGTCTACACACCCCTGTTAAAATGTCAGGTTTCTGTGCTGTAAAAAAATGAGACAAAGATAAATCATTTCAGAACCTTTTCCACCTTTAATGTGACCTATAAACTGTACAACTCAATTGAAAAACAAACTGAAATCTTTTAGGTGGAGGGAAGAAAAAGAAAAAATAAAAATAATGTGGTTGCATAAGTCTGCACATCCTCTTATAACTGGGGATGTAGCTGTGTTCAGAATTAAGCAATCACACTCCAAATCGTGTTAAATAGGAGTCCGCATACACCTGCCTTCATTTAAAGTGCTTCTAATTAACCCCAAATAAAGTTCAGCTGCTCTAGTTGGTCTTTCCTGGAATTTTCTTAGTCGCATCCCACAGCAAAAGCCAAGGTCCACAGAGAGCTTCCAAAGCATCAGAAAGAATCTTATTGTTAAAAGGTATCAGTCAGGAGAAGGTTACAAAAGAATTTCCAAGGCATTTGATATACCATGGAACACACTGAAGACAGTCATCATCAAGTGGAGAAAATATGGCACAACAGTGACATTACCAAGAACTGGATCTCCCTCCAAAATTGATGAAAAGACGAGAAGAAAACTGGCCTGGGAGGCTACCAAGAGGCCTACAGCAACATTAAAGGAGCTGCAGGAATATCTGGCAAATACTGGCTGTGTGGTACATGTGACAACAATCTCCCGTATTCTTCATATGTCTGGGCTATGGGGTTGAGTGGCAAGACAAAAGCCTTTTCTTACAAAGAAAAACATCCAAGCCAGGCTACATTTTGCAAAAACACATCTGAAGTATCCCAAAAGCATGTGGGAAAAGGTGTTATGGTCTGATGAAACCAAGGTTGAACTTTTTGGCCATAATTCCAAAAGATATGTTTGGCGCAAAAACAACACTGCACATCACCAAAAGAACACCATACCCACAGTGAAGCATGGTTGTGGCAGCATCATGCTTTGGGGCTGTTTTTCTTCAGCTGGAACTGGGGCCTTAGTTAGGATAGAGGGAATTATGAACAGTTCCAAATACCAGTCAATATTGGCACAAAACCATCAGGCTTCTGCTAGAAAGCTGAACATGAAGAGGAACTTCATCTTTCAGCATAACAATGACCCAAAGCATACATCCAAATCAACAAAGGAATGGCTTCACCAGAAGAAGATTGAAGTTTTTGAATGGCCCATCCAGAGCCCTGAATCCGATTGAAAATCTGTGGGGTGATCTGAAGAGGGCTGTGCACAGGAGATGCCCTCGCAATCTGACAGATTTGGGGTGTTTTTGCAAAGAAGAGTGGGCAAATCTTGCCAAGTCAAAATGTGCCATGCTGATAGACTCATACCCGAAAAGACTGAGTGCTGTAATAAAATCAAAAGGTGCTTCAACAAAGTATTAGTTTAAGGGTGTGCATACTTATACAACCATATTTTATTTTTATATTTTTTCTTCCCTCTACCTAAAAGATATCAGTTTGTTTTTCAATTGAGTTATACAGTTTATAGGTCACATTAAAAGGTAGAAAAAGTTCTGAAATGATTTATCTTTGTCTCATTTTTTTACAGCACAGAAACCTGACATTTTAACAGGGGTGTGTAGAATTTTTATATCCACTGTAATTTGTAATGTAATTTATATTTGTACAGAATTAGCTCAGTTAGTAGTAAATAAAAAGACCACCATAGTGTCACATTTATAGTATGCTTTTTTGAAGAACTACACTGAATAATGGGCAGCATGTTTTAACAAGAAAAAAAATAACTTCTTTTAAGTTAATGCTGAAGAAAATTAACCTTGAAAGTGGGGGAATGAGGAATAATATAATTCATATTTAGAATATATTACAATACAAAAATGTTCTCCATGGCAATTTAATCCTTCAACAGTCCATGATTTCAATATCCCTATATTTAGACTCTCTCTGCCTTGCCACAACTTAGCTACTTGGTTTGATTTTGATTGATCCACCTGGGTTCATGCACAGAGAGATCGAAATCCTGGACTGTTGGCAGCCCTCATAGGACTGAGTTGTCTACTACTACCCTAGGGGAAAAACATCACTAGTGTCAAATCAGCATCAAATAATGCATATGCAATATGTATTATACCTTCCTTCTTATACATATCTACTGTCTACACTTGTAGTAGAAGACAATACCAGTTAAGAAAGTTCCCATTGTAACAAACCATGGGACCAGTAGCACATATGTTATTGAGTAATAAGAATTTGCGCGTGATTTGTGTTATAATGTGTAGACAAACACAGATCTGCTGTTTTAATTATGGAAATGGACATTTGACCATCATCATGAAAATGAACTTTTATAGTAGGTTAGCAACAACTTATTACAATGCTTAGGGAGTAATGTGATGGAGATCGTTGATATTGTTTAGTATTTATTATGTACTTTACATGTCGCATGCCTCCATCTCACCCTCTATAAATATAGAATTAATTGTGAACAGGAGGGCGGAGAAAGCTAGAGATGGAGAGCATGAAGTATGGTAATCAGAGCATTTTAATACAGAACAGATTGTTAAGGAACAGAGATATCTGATTTTCATGCATTGCACCCCCTGAGATGATTATTAAACCCATCACTTTGTGACATTTCTCCTTGTAACTCGCCCTCTCATTAGTTTTGCAAGTTTGTGTTTTTTTATCTCTTACTTTTACATTATTTTCTTTTAAATGTGGATCTTTTCTCTGTGCTCGTCCTCCTTTCTCATATCTATGACAAGCCCTTATTCATGTAAATTAAATGTACCCTCCTACTGAGAAGAATTATTACACACTGGCACAGAATGAAACCAGAATGCTGTAATATAGATCAGACCTTCACATGCACAGCTGGGTCTTCTTTAACCTACATTTGTAAAACCCAATCAATGTGCCTACAATTATGGAGATAAAATCTGGACTCTGAACAAAGACTTTTAACTATATTATCCATTGTGAAATAAAAAAAAATTGTGAAATGTAGTTCTATTGTAAGTGAAATTCCAGATTTTTTTGTACAGTCTAGTTCCCCAATGCAGCTGAATTAGATTAAGCAGTGATATTTATTAGATAATTAGTTCTATATTTAAGCAATATTTATACATTCAATAATTACTACTATTTTACAATTAGTTATTTCTGGCACTTTACAATATTTTAAATGTTGCTGTTTTTGAAGTTTTTAGAATTCTAACTAATTTCTAATATAAATATTTTTTTTGCTGAACGTCCAGTACCACAGATTTATCTTTCTTTCTTTTTTCCACACAGAGACCAGTGATATGTAGAGTGCAAATACATATTTTAGGGTTCTTTTTTAATTATCTATCAAAACTATACCACATTGCAGAAATACATAACCTAAGTGACCTTTTCTTCAGTGTAGTTTCTCTGATCACTGATAACAGCAAAATGTATTTTATTGGGGTAGCAAAGGTTGAGGACCTTGCAACTTCAGCATAGATAGGTTTGTTGGAATGGATACTTAGGCCCTCATTCAATTGCAATCTGGCTAATTAAATAGGGCTCTAAATAAGCACATAACATATTTTTTTTAAATAAGTTTTTAGTTAATGACCATCTATCCAAAAGCAAGGTTTTCACTAACTAAAAACGTCTTTAAAAAAAAGATGTTATGTGCTTATTTAGAGCCCTATTTAATTAGCCAGATTGCAATTGAATGAGGGCCTTAGTCAGATTAACTAGGTTCTGTTGAAGGATAAAGAAGAAGTTTGAATTGATATCACGGCTCAGATACAAAAGGGCAGGTTCAGATGCTAAAATAGGTACAGAATAGAACATTCTGTACCTATTTTTTTTTTTTAAAAGCGCCATGTTATTATGTATTTATTTAATTTCATGTATTTACTTATTTAATAACCAATTGCAAATTTCCTTTTTAAATATATATTTTTTTCAACTGGCATGGTATACTAATTATTGGCACACAAATTAAATTAGTGATGAGTATACTTGATTAGTGTGTTTGCGGAGATTAAAGTTATCCTCAAATGTCCCAGTTATTGTAGAAATAGACATTAGGTAGAAATAATGATACTTGCAATTTGTTTTGATTACAAAGAAAAGCGCTAGTAATTCACATTGAATGTTGGTTGATATCTTAGGTCTCTACTTACTCAACCACCTAATCCCCACGGTGAATGTTAATCAATGACCTCATGAGATACATACCAAGGCCCTCATTCAATTGCAATTTGGCCAATTGAATAGGGCTCTAAATAAGCACATAACATACTTTTTTAAATAAGTTTTTAGTTAGTGAAAACATTGCTTTTAGATAGATGCTTACTAACTAAAAACTTGGGCCCAAGAATGTATGAATCTCCTAAAATAGCAATATTCAATATTAATTATGTAACATTGATTTTGACTTTTTAAAAAGAAACTATTACAAATATCCATAAATGTAAATGGTGTCACTCAGTTGTGTCCAACTATCTGTGACCTCATGGACAACACACCATGCTGATCCAATTGGTTTTCATGGCAGAGATACTGGAGTGGGTAGTCAGCTCCTTCTCCAGTGGGCATACAGTTCCTGGTATTCCCAGGTGGTCTCCCATCCAAGTACTGACCTGTGTGACCTCTTGGTTCCCTAGCTGGATAACCACTGGGCCACCAGGGAACCCGCAAATATCCTTATACACACTTAAAATCTAATTTCTACCATAAATTGAACCTTTGTGGCTTCCCTGTATGATTTCAAAATAAATATATGATTTAGAAAGTATCATATTAATAAATATAGTATTTTATTTTTAACAATTGTATTCAGTTTTGCTTTTTGTTCCAAACAGAATTAGATACCTGAGAGGAAAAATTTAATATATGCTTAAAACAGCTAACAATACATCCACACATTTTCCCCTGGAAACCATAAAAAAATTATCAGGAGGATAACATGAATATAAATCGTCTTATGCCAGAATGCCATACTCTCTGTAATCGAGAATTGACAATAAAGGAGCCAACATCTATATAGCTTTTTTTGTGGGAAAACTTGGCTTTGCAAACAAAGTTTTAAAAGGGATGTTTTCGACATTGGCGGGCTCTCTGGTGGCTAAGCCTAGAGATATGTCCTGCCCAGCGCAACTGTATCTTCAACAGCATGGCCTCAATGCCAATGACTTCTGCCTGTTCTAGGACTACAGTGTTGGGGATGTGGTAATTCCAGTGGATGTTGAGGATGGTGTGGAGGAAGCGTTGATGAAATCGCTCAAGAAGGTGATGGCAGTGAACGCAGTTTTTTGGCTGTTGACCACTGAACGTTCTTTCACTATAATGCTGTTTTTTCCTTGTGGGACCCCATTTACCGCTCAGAACCAAGTCACAGGGAATTCAATTGAGATTTGACTAATTGAATAGGGCTCTATATAAGCACAGAACATATTTTTTACAGACGTTTTTAGTTAGTGAAGACCTTGGTTTTGGATAGAAGTTCACTAACTAAAAACTTCTGTAAAAAAAATATGCTCTGTGCTTATATAGAGCCCTATTCAATTGGCCTAATTGCAATTGAATAAGTCCCAAAGAATTTACTCACTGTAGCTGCTCTTCATGTAATGAAAGAACACAAGATTTTATGTTTTTCTATTTTTTTAATTACACTAATAACAATAAGTAGTTTAGGTTTTAGATTTATTTACAACAACACTGTGACCTGCCTACTGACTGTTCTATGATTAATAACATATGCCGAACCCTGTGATGAAGACACAGTGAATAAAAATATTTCTAACCATTTTCCCTAAACTCAGTAATGTAGCAGGAGCAGTTAACCCACATTTGTCCTGTATAGGTGATTTCAGCATTTCATTCTCTGCACAGATTAGTTTGTGAAGTGTTAACTCTTTTTTTTTGCTTACGCACACTGCATGCAGCTGTTGCGGTGGGTCTGTCTGGGGGGTTGACAGTGACACATGTAATCACAGATTTAATTTATTAAATTCTTAGAAAAATGCATGCATTTAAAAAATGCAAACAGTATTTCAACCTGCTTTAGGTAGATTTTACAGTGGTGTGCTCCAAATTGTGCTGAATTTAGTGGCCCTTTAAGAGAGACAGAGCAGAAGAGACCGAGAGCAGAGAGCAAAGATAAGAAAAGTGCCATCTTGGACAAAGAGAGAGCTACAAAAGAACACCAAAACACCAATTCCTAACTCCACCAACCAGAGACAAGATACATAATATTTTTTTCATTCTCCGTGTTTTTTGTGATTGGTAATTGTTAATTATCTAATAAAATCTACATTAATTGTATTTTTTGTACTGTTAATGAGTAATTACAGATAATGAGTGCAAAGAAGATCAGGCCAAATTGAAGAGCCAAAGCATTCCTCTGGATGTGAAGATGCAGGTGCTGGACCAATTGGAAAAAGGACAATGCCAAGTGGACATTGGAGCGGATTTAAAGTTGTTAAGCTCCACAATCAGCACCATTCTTAAAAGCAAGCAGAAGATCAAGTATTCAGCAACCACCAGCACTGCACCTTCTGAGAAGAAGATTACTTGGTCCAGATGCTATGCCCTGAAGGAAATGGAAAAACGGCTTTGCATCTGGATCGATGACGAAATAGAGCACAACATGCCTCTCAGCCAGGTCATCATAATGGAGAAGGCCAGAAGCATATACAGTATGGTCATATTCAAAGGCAAACACCAGATGTGACCAAAACATTCTCAGCCAGCAGAGGTGGGTTTGACCGCTTGAAGACGAGAAACAATGTCTACAACATCAAAATTACAGGAGAAGCAGTAGGTGCTGACACTGAAGCTGATGCAGGCTTTCTAGCCACTTTGAAGAACATTATGGAAAGAGGCAATTATCCTCTAGAGCTGGCATTCAATGTCACCAGGACAGGACTGTTCTGGAAGCGAATGCCAAGCAGCACCTTCAATTCACATAAGCAGAAGCGAGCACAAGGGTTCAAAACACTCAAAGACTGACTAATCCTTCTTCTGGGTGGGAATGCCAGTGGCGACCTCAATATCAAGCCATTGCTGGTGTACCATTCAAAAGCACCTATAGCCATAAAGGGGATTCCAAAATACACTTTGCCGGTTATTTGGCAATTCAGTAGTAAAGCTTGTATCCCAATGGACATCATTGGGACAAGTTTCAGGCAAGAGTCCTAAAAACAAGAACTTCCAACAACTGGCAAAACAGGACATTAAGGTAACCCAGGAAGCAGTGATTCTGACACAGAGGAATCAAAAGAACTTTCCACTGAGTTCCTTACCAAGAGTTTGCGGCGCATCCATGACCTTATGGATGATTTTGTGGCCAATGAGGAGCAGAAATGTGAGAAGCAGCATTATTGCTACCAGCATCTGCTGGATGGTCAGAAAAAGAAGGGAAAGATGTCCTTGGACGAATTTGTGTCCAAAAAAGTCATAAGGGATGATGAATCTGAAGCTTCCACATCTGCTATTTGAAGTGGACTGTTTAGTTAATGTGTGCTGTTTCTTTAAAAAAAAAAAAAAAATTTTAAAAAGGTTCTTTTTGTGTTGTTATGTTTGCTGTTTCTTTAATTAATTTAAAGGCAAACATTTTGAAAATTCTATTGCTTTTGACCCTGTTTAGAGCTCTTTCGCTAAAATGGGGTATTCCTGTATTTTTAAATATTTTCTTTATTTTAGGAAATTATTTAACTATTGTTTTTTAACTATTGTTTTTTAACTATTGTTTTACACTCTGGTGCTTCATGTTCCTTTAACAAAATTAATCAACAGTTATATTAAACTAGCGACTTGCCCGTCAATAATGATGGGGCAATAAAATTGTAAGGCAGGTAATGCTGTTTGCCACAGACAGCAAGTGTTTTGGTTGTCTGAGATCCTTTGCCGCTTATTGAGAGGCTCGCGCTGAGCGCATTTGGCGCTCATCTCATGGCGCCAAATGCCTCTCGGATGGTGTATTTTTTGTTATCAGAGGAGCTTTTGATCTCGTTGTAAGGTCCGCACTGATGTCCTTTTTGCGCTTATTGCAAGTCTCTCCCCTGGTGTAGTTTGTGACCTATGTGCACCATTGGCGCTCCTTGTGAGGCGCACAGTGAAGGGCTTTGTCGTTTATTGCAATACTGTGTGTGTGGGGGGGGGGGGGTTGTGTATATGTATTTTTTCATGATAATTAATTAATTAATTAAATGATAAATGAATACACTTTATCTATTTGTAATTAATATATGCAGAAAGCAATGTGATGTTGAGCTAACAATCTGTTTTGATGTTCCTGCAGCATGTAATGTAGATTTGCAGTGTTGTTGAGCTGAGGTGTAAGTGTCAGCAATGTGTGCAGTGTGTAGTGTAAATAGGCTGCGCGCACGAGGGAAAACCGTTAGTGTAGCAGGGTACTTCCGCATTTTGTAAGTTAGTGTGGTGGTACGCGGGTGTGGATGATTTAGCATCCTTGCTAATACTGTATGTTGTACTTCTTATGGATTTTTTAAAAGTCGTATGGGCTGTGTTTTGCGGCTTTAGGGGTCGTGTAGCCTCGTTTTCGTTTTTGTCAGCGGCCATTTTTTCTCTCGCTTAGTGGATTTTCGAGTATTTAAACTCTGTAAATTGGACTTACAGAGTGTGGGTAAGGTTTTTATTTTATTTTTTTGTGTATTTAGTGTTTTTTTTATGTTTTCCGATGTGCGCAGTTCGGCCGTTAAGGTCGTATTTTTGCAAGTTTGTTTTTTTTCTAAGTCCCGCGGCTCGTATTTTTTTTGTGTAAGTCCGTATTTTTTTTTTTCTAAGTCCCGCGGCTCGTATTTTTTTGTGTAAGTCCGTATTTAGTCATTGTGTGTTAGAGTTTTTTTTCAGAGTCCCGCTTCTGTGGCTGTTTGTAACCGTTTGTGAGGCGCTGTAGAGCCTCCACCTCCGCAAATGCCGCCCCTCGCTTCGCAAAGCGTGACAACGTTTTGTAGTTTGACATCTATTATATGTGATAAAAATATTCAGACATAGATTTCAAATACTGGAAATACAGCATGGTGAAGATGGTGAAATAAACTTAAAAATATGTTATTTTTTTCCATGTATTTTGGCCTGATAACAGAGTGATACCAATATCTAGCACAATTAAGCAATCAAATGTAAATCAAAAATAAATCAATTTTCAGCATTATTTATTGTAGTTTTTCATTTAAAATTTATAATAAATATCTCTGCAACTAATGTTATAAAATAATTAAAATGATTTGTTGTTTAAGTAAATGAGGCATATAATTTTTTCATTACTATGAGGCACTAAATTCAATTTCTCTATTAAGAATATATGAAGTCCTAGTGTATTTAGCACACTCATCTTGAAGACATCTCTCAGACCAAGACTGTGAATTAATTTATCAGTTTTCTTTTTGCAGAGTAAAGCAATGGAATTGCTGCAGAGCTGAAAGTAGTTAATGAGTGCTCTTAAGAGGCACAAACTGTGTTAAATATCACAAGACTCAAATAATCTGGTTTTGCAATGTGGTCCCACTAAACCATGTCTGAAATAAATGCTATTGCTCAAATTATTAAAACCTTTTAATCAAAGAGGGCTAAACAAATGCCTATTGTTGTAAACTGTACATTCAATTGCTGCGATTTTGAGATCCAGGGTAGAAAGTAGACGTTGCAAACTACTATGCTATTCAATTGCCTTCTATTTGCGGGCTCCAATCGATTTATGGGCTCCGGGCTGCGATTTCTTGCGATTTGTTAAGTCGCAAGTTACTTCCCTCAAAGTCTTTGATCTTTAACGGCCGCAAGAGTTGCCATAGCTAAAATCGCAAATCGCTATTCAATTGCTCCGATTCTCCCTCACTAACCTCTCCGTCAAGGCCGCGAATAGCTAAACTCGAGAATGTTGTGCTTTTAATTCTAATGTCACCCATTGTGTTCCCCATCATTTACAGTGCTGTATTGATTTTATGTTTGCTTTTAAAGTGCTCCGATTTGTCAGGCTTAAACCACGAGTTACGGGCTTGCATCCGCGATCATGTTCAAGCCCGCAAATGCTACTGCCGAGAGCATGGTTTCCAATTTTTTCGACCGGCGCCTAATTTGCGGGCACGGCCAATTGAATACCTTAAATGGGGCCCGCAGCAGGCCTGCAAATGTAAGTCCTACTTTTTTGGGCTTAAGATCCTCAACTGAATGAGGCTCAAGGTTTATATGAATACTTGTATGGGTTGGGTCCCAAGATAACAGGCCCAACACAGCTTCTAGTTGCTGTGCATAGCGGCAAATCTAAAGGATTACAAAGGAGGACATGCAGTGCTTGATTAGAGCTGCAAATAACGTCACATGGAATAAAAATAAAACATTTAAAAAATAAATAAGCTATTTTAATAATATGCTCAATTCCCATTCTTATTGTCTACACGACCAGTATGGCTTTTACGAGAAAAAACTTTCATACAGTGGTCCTCTAATTGCCCCAGTTTTCACAAAAATTGTGCTATGTTTTGGGCAGACAGGGATTTTGCTCCAACAATATCAATGGAAGCAACACTTCAGCCTCTCCTGTAAAAGTCGAAAGCCCGAAAGTGTTGCTAATAATAGGCGTATGTCTAATATTTTCTAGTGAAGCTGTTGCAACTCAATCGGAAACTTCACTGTCATCTAGAGACACATATGTGACTCATCCCAGTCAAGACTGAGAAAATGGTATCATACTGAATCAGTTATGGAATATGGAGTTATGGAATACCACTTAAATAGTTCAAAATCTTCTTATCTGACAGATCCCAGAGGGCTATCAGCATGGACGGATTACCCATTAGGCATACTTGGAAGCCGCCTAGGGGCGCTTCCCTGTGAGGGGCGCCCGTTGTTTTATCGTAAACATCCCTAAAAGATATGATTTTCTGGCTTAAAAATGAAATACTGCACTTCACAGACTGGCTTGGAACTAGGGTATAGAGTTCTCACTGTTCACTCATCCCATGCGTTTCTTGCTGAGTGTAGAGGAAGGAATTGCACCAGCTGAACAGAGGCAGGATATGTAAGTTTATACAGTATAATGTTTTTTTTTCAGTAAAATGTTTTTTTTTTGTAAGAAAATATTGGTAGGTTATTTACTTGATTATAGGTATGTACATTTATATATTGTCATGCTTAGTATAGGTGACCCTTGCTGTGTATATGTGTACCGGTATATTTGTTTCATTATAGTTGATCCTGGTTAAATATTTCTGTATTTGTATTTTAATTATTTGTGGTCCTAGCTGAATATGCATACATTTGTATGCTTATAGGTGAAGCTGAATAAATATGTATGTGTTTATACTATAATTATGGTGGACCCATGGTGAATATATGTAAATGTATAGGATTTTGGTGAGCCCTTTTTGAATATATATTTATAAAATAATTATAGGACACCCTGGAGTAATTATGATTATAGAGTACCCTGGTTAAATATGTATGTGTTTATAATTATAGATGACCATGGCTGACTATGTATACATTCATCTGATTATAGGTGAACCTGCCTAAATATGTATACATCACATATAATAGTTGTCAAACTGCGATTCGTCGTCACGCTTGCAAGCCTCATATAGAAGCACAGAAGTCTTTCCAGCTCGGAGCAACAAGGCAAGTAGTTTGATGCATTGAAACTTGGAGCACTTAGGCGATGAGCATTGAAACACGCGGGACTTAGGCACAAATGAGCGCCGAGCAGTTCAGGCATTGGAGTACGCGGGACTTAGCCTCCAACCAATTAGGAAACGCAGGATTGCCTTAGGCTGCAAGCAGTTGAGTTCCAAAAGAGAAAAAGAAAGACACCCTTTTATTTCCAGAAATAACTCCACTATTAAATATATAGAATAAAAAGATGAAATAATTTTAAAAAATGGTAATTTTTATTGATATATATAGAGAAAAAGTTAAAACATATTTAAAATTTGACACATAGTAAGCTTCTTCCTGAATACTTTTATATAATAAATCTAACTGTGCTTTTTAGCGAAGATCAATACTCTTATTGTTAATTTTATGTCCTTAGAAATGCTCCCAAAAATTGGTTGATATATATCACATGTAATTCAAATATCTAATGTCTCTATAGATATTTCTTGGGAGGAAAATGTAGCCAAGATTAGGAATAATACAGTGCCAGTGCAATTGAAAATAGTGAAAAAAGTGCTGTGCAATAAATACTAAAAATGAATTCTAAGTTAAATTTATATTTAAGAAGTGGGGATGGTCCCTAACTAACTTTTATGGTGGAGCTGGGGTCCTGCCACTTACCCCCTGCTAATAAGTGCAGCTAACTATACTATTATAGTGAGTTGATGCTGTCTGTGTGGTAGCGGTGGGGGCCCACCATTTACCCCGTAAGACTATAAATTGCAATCTTACTATTCTGACTAAGCTGAATATAACACCCCAAAAAAATTAAATCTAATCCACATGAAGGCACCAAGGACATATATATACATGATAAACAATAGGTCCCAATCACGATTATCTTGAGTTACTTATTGACAACACGCTTTAAACACAGATTTTAGACAACATATAGAATTTTTTTAAATAGTAATGTCTCTTAATGACAGGTGTATGGTATTCTTATCTTTGTCAGTAGTATGCAGAGTGCGGATGGTGATGGATTGAGTAACGCCAGGCCCATCTGTTTAGCGTCTCTGATTTGACCATGGTGGAGGTAGTTAGAGAAGGATGGGTCATCATCTTTTAACCCTTTGTTGTATTTCTTCAGGTGTTTCGTATTCAGATGGTCTTAATAACAAGGCACCATATTACTGGATACATATGTAGATATCTTATTGTAATTTTCATAGTATTAATAATTCATCTTGTAATTGTAATCAATTTCTGTTGATCTATAAATCTTTTACTGTTCATGAATCTAGTACATACTCACTGTGTGGGAGAAAGCTTGCTGCCAAATATTTTAATAACAATACTTTTGGTATGTATTTTGAACGATATTCGATCTTAAGAATATATATATATATTTTTTTAAATAAGATTGTCTTTTATTTTAATAGAACTAAGCTATTTATTTGGCCACTTTCAATTTATAATTGTCAATTCTCAATCTTACTTATCTATTAATTGCACTATATTAATTCTACTCAATATTTCATTGATTCTTGTGCATGAAACCTTTTGTCCATTTTTTTGTATATTATAGTGAATTATAATTCATAAAAATTGTAAATGTCCATTATTCTTAATTATGATAATTTGTTTCTATCTTCTAGATCTAAGTCAAAACAACTTTTTAGAAAACAAATAAAGGCGATCTGTGTTTATAACACTGTGACTCAAAATATGTAGCTATTCAGGAGCAATCTTTACCTAGATGTTTATCTGGCACTACGTTTTTTAAGCTTAAGTATATACCATAAAGTTGGCATTCTCATTCAGTCTGTAAGCAGTAATAAGCAGTTGAGGAACACGGGACTTAGAAAAAAATTGAGAGGCATGGGACTTAGAAAAAAAAATTACCAGGTCAGAAAAATACAAAGTTAACAGCCGAACCGCGCAAATTGAAAAAAGAAAGAAAAAAAAATATCACACACAGCACAGGGGGACAGCCAGGACGCCTGGGAGTGAGGTTGCATGCAAATTCAAGCCGAATTTGCAGAGTTTCGGCTAAGCAAGAAAAAAAATGGTGGCTGATAAAAAAATGAAACCAAGGCTACACAACCCCAAACCGAGCAAAACACCGCCAGGCACTACGACTTTTAACCAGAAACGTACGGGGTACTAAATACACTATTAGAAAGGGCAGAAAATGCTCGCAAGCTGCGTAACACATAGATAATCGTTGCCATTTTACAACACAACACTAACTTGCAACTAATAACATTACAAATCTAGAATGGCGCTTTACCCAACTAAACAAACGGTTTGGCCTCACGCACGCAGCCTATTTATACTGCACGCTTAGCACATTGCTGACACTTTCTCCTCAGGGCAGCAACAGTCCAACTGTACATTGTATGCTGCAGGAAAATCAAAAGAGATTGTTAGCTCTTTAGGATATTGATTGCTGGATATATTAATTAGAAATAGGTAAAGCATAGTAATTTATTAATTAATTCATTTATTAATTATTTAAAAAAAAATATATATAAAAAATAAAAAAACGTTACTTTAATAATATATTAATGCTTCGCATTTCCTAATACATTTATTCATTCCTAATTAATTATTAATGTACATTAATTTAATAATTAATAATAAAAATGGAAAATGTATAGTTTCCACTGCACTAAAAAAAAAAAAATGTTACACTGCACTTATATATCTGGATTAGTACTCATTCACTGCCAGCGATAGGACTCTCAAAGCAGTTACAAATTGAAATCACTTTATTATGCTCCGAGACCTGAAAACATTTTCTAATTTACACTGCACTAAAAAAATTGTATATTTAACACTGTACTTATATATCTGTCTTTGCGATGAGCGCCAAAGATGATCGTTGCAAAGCATGAAGCTTGAAGGACACGCGGGGAGAGGCTCTCAATGAGCGCCAAAGGCGCTCAGGGCAAGGCTCGCAATTAGCGCTGAAGGTCTTCAAAGGAGGAAAAGCTTTACATTGTGTGGCAAACAGCATTGCCATGGCTTCAAATTTCAGGGCTTCAAATTTTATTACCCCGTCATTTTTGACAGGCAAGTCGCTAGTTTATATAATAATTAACAATTGAGTTTGAACATTTATATTATAATGGTCCCTGACTTATGTTCCGTATTTGTCTATAGGAGACCTTGGCTGAATATGTGTTTGTTTGTATGAGACACTGACTATATATTGTATTACTATGATGATTATAGGTGACCCTCTCTGAATATTTATACATTAATATGATTATAGGAGACCGTGGCTGAAAATGTGTACATATATAGTTTTAAAAAAATGGAGTCGTTTAGTCGTTTTCGACTCTCTGTGACCTCATGGACCATAACACACCAAGCACATATTTATGACCAAGATCATTATGACCCTCTTGGTTTTCATGGCAAAGATATTGGAGTGGATTGCCAGTTCCTGGTATTCCTAGGTGGTCTCCAATCCAAGTACTGACCAGGTCCAATCCTGCATGACTTCAGGGTAGTGTGACCTCGTGGACCCCTGACTGAAATCGAACCCAGGTCACAGCAGTGAAAGCACAGAATCCTAATCAACGGGACCACCAGGGAACTCTATATATAGTATTAAAGGGGACCTAAATATGTAAAGGGTTCCCACCGCTGTCGGCCTGGACATAAAGTTGTTCTGGTGTGTTAAAGTCCATGAGGTCACGAAGAGTCGGAAACAACTGGACGACCAAAAAATATGAGCATATTTATTTGATTGAACAGGACCATGGCTGAATATGTGTATACTTATTTTAATGTAGGGCACCCTAGCTGATTATGTATATGTTTGTATTATAATTATAATGGGCCCTTAGTGAATCCTGATTTAATATTAAGAGGCCCTTGTCTAATATGTTTAGATTCTATGAGTAAAAGTGATCCTGACTGAATATGATTACATTTATATGTAGGGAACCCTTTGGTGGCTGGTGAAATGTTAAAATAGGAGGGTTTTCAAATTGTATATATATATATATATATATATATATATATATATATATATATATATATATCACATATATAGTTGTGAGCATTGTGGGTTGTTTCTAACATTGCGGGCTCGAGGGCCATAGTTGCTGGCAAGAAGCACCAAAGGCGCTCCTTGCGCTGGTGGAGATGAACATTGTAGGCGCTCATCCCTACAACCCCGTACGACAAAGGTGCTCACTGCTCTGGTGGAGTAGAGCGCCGTAGGTGCTCATCCCTACAACCCGTGGGACTACAGTTCAACAGAAATCACAATTACACAATTCAAAATACGAGACCCGTAGCACTTTGAAAAAATCAAGTGTAAAAATTACGTCCCTTAACACTTTAAAAAAAAGGAAAGCGGAACTTAAAACAAAAAAAATATGACCTGCGGCACTTAGAAAACTAAAATATGAGGTAAAAAAAATACGAAGTTAACGGTCGAATCGCGCACATCCAAAACAACCAAAAACACAAAGAAAATAAAAATAAATCACACACAGCATGTAGGGACATCCAGGACGTCTGGGAGTAAGGTTGAACGACAATTTAAACATAATTTGCAGAGTTTCGGTACTCGAAAATCGCCTTAGCGACAAAAAAAATGGCGGAGGAAAAAAACGAAAATGAGGCTACACAACCTTTAACTACGAAAAACACCCCCAGGCACATAAGACTTTTATCCAGGAACGTACAAGGTACAAAATACACTATTAGGAAACACGGAAAATGCTCCAGAGCAATGCTCATTTGCAACTAATAACATTACCATTCAAAAATGGCGGTTTACATAACTAAACAAACCGTTTGACCTCGAACACGCAGCCTATTTATACTGCACACTTGCCACATTGCTGACACCTCAGGTCAGTCCAAATGTACATTGTATAATGCAGGAAAATCTAAAAAGATTGTTAGCTCTTCAGGACATTGATTGCTGGATATATTAATTACAAGTAAAGTATATTAATTTATTATTTAATTAATTAATTAATTAGTATAAAAATATATATTTATATAAAAAATAAAAAGAGCCGGGGAGAGGCTCGCAATCAGCGCCGAGGGTGCTCAGAGGAGCAAAAGTACACAAGGGTAGAGGCTCACAATGAGCACCGAAGGCACTCAGTGCGGGGCTTGCAACGAGCGCCGAAGGTGCTCAGATGACCAAAAGTAGAGAGGAGACCATGAGAGGAGAGGCTCGCAGTGAGCGCCGGGCAATTCGCTAGTATATATATATATATATATTTATATGTATATATATATATATATATATATATATACTGTGGGCCTCATTCTATTAGCGGCTGCAGCCGTTGCGGGGCCGCAAGGACCGGCCGCAAGAGATTCTGCTATTCTATTCCCTTACGGACGGGGATTCCGGCAGGCTTGCGGCCGGTGCCTTGCTATCTCTTGCGGCCGCTCGCGCCGGAGGAAAGCCTTTGATCTAAAACGGCTGCAAGAGATTTGCAATTCAATTGCTCCGGGAAACCTCTCTGCAAGGCTAAAAGCGAGCCGCAGCTTACTTGCAGGAAAGAGGTCTCGCTAGCACCAATTAAGCACATAAAATAGCTCAAATAAAGCCATCCTGCACTTTTAGAAGACTATAAAGGGATTTTAGGTGTTAGAAAAAATAGCACATTATTATCCTGTACTCAAATCCGTAAAATATTTTATTTTTAATATCCGTAAAATATCCATGTAAAATGGAGCACCTCAGACACACCCACGCCGCAGCCGGAAAATAAACAGTTAATTTGAACTCGGGTTTGGGCAGATGTGCAAGCTTGAGAGTGGGTTCCTTTTAATCCTCATGTCCCCCAATATGATCCCTAGCATTTACAGAGCTGTACAGTGCAGGCTTGAATTTATTTTTCAGTTTTTATATTTCAGAGCTTACTGCCGGTTCCAAGATATGCGGCCGGCCGTAAGAGGAGATCCCTGCGGGGCCGTATAATAGAATCGCGAGTTAACTGAATCCCCGCAAGGAATCGCAGCCTTACGGCCGATTTACGGCCGATAATAGAATGAGGCCCTGTATGTGTATGTGTGTGTGTATCATGGATTCCCCCAGGGTCCAGCAGAGGCATCAACATTTTTTTTATCTAATTAAAACCTAGCAACATTTCTGTTTTCATTGTGCAGTGGCCCTTTAACTCTCATAGTTACTCAGATTTTATATGTGATACAAGTGATCATGATATGTGTTTGTGTAACATATAAACTCGCTGCCCTCCCATAGAAAAATAGAAATAATAGGGCCCACCATCAAATGCATTAAATAAACAATAGCTTGGCGTGTGCTTGAGTAGCTATATTGGTTTAATGGCTGTTATGGGGAAATGTCTGTGCTTTGCTCACACAGCAGGAAGGCGATATACATGCACAGAAAAGGGAAAAATGGGTGCGTGCATACATTGCGTACGCACTCGCAGGGGCTCCTCCACTTCACTGCCTAGGGGCTCCAAAAAGGTAAATCTGGCACTGGCTATCGGGGAGACATTCATTTGCACCTATGCCACTGACAAGTGGAGTTCCACAGGGATCCATTTTATCACGTTATTTTCTGTGTACAGGTATCCATGTACCATGGGTGATACAATACAAAATGGCCATGACTATCTGTTCTATGATCTGACAGTTGTATTAACAAAAATACACATTTCAGACATGGATTTCAAATACGTAAAATAAAGCAGAGTGAAGATGGTGTAATACAGATTTAATTAGGTTTTATTTTGGCCCTACGTCACAGTACAATCTATCAACACAATTAAACAAATATAGCACTAAAATAAATCAGTCTTCAGCATTATTTATTGTAGTTGTATGTTTAAACATTATGATAAATAACTCTGAATCTCATATCATAAAAACAATCAAAATGTTTTGCAGTTTAAGTAATTGAGGCATATATTTTTTCATTACTATATGACCCTAAAATAAATTTCTCTATTAACAAATGAATTCCTAGTCTATTTTGTACACTAGTCCAGTACACATCTCTCAGAGTAAGCCTGTAAATTAAACTGTTTTATATCTGCAGAGTAAAGAAATGGAAAGCGTGCAAATCTAAAAGTACTTAATGTGTGCTCTTCAGAGGAGTATAAATATCACATAGCAGACTCAAATAGTCTGGTTTTGCACCGTGGTCCCCAGCATGCTATGTCTGAAATAAATGTTAATGCCCAAATTATTATAAACCTTTACTCAAAGAGGGCTATACAAATGTGAATGTACAATCTGTAAAATACACCAATACATAAAGTTTATCAAATACTTTTATGAATTGTGTCCCATAGCCTGTAATCAGGTTTTGGGCTTAACATACTTTCTAAGAGTGCATGGACTTAACTGGCCATTTTACCCCAAAACATTTTTACAATGCTTTCTGCAGACAGGGATTTTTCCAACGCTACTAAAGGAAGTAGTTACTTAGGCTCATCCTAAAAAACAGCATTTTTTGGACTGAGATGGTATTGTTTACTATACGCCATCTCTAAGCTTTTCTAATCATCCGACAATTTACATGATTCAGAAAACTGCATAGTACTGAATGAGCTATGGTATGTGTCCTAAATAATCAGCAAATTGTGACAGAAGAGGCAAATGTTCAGTACTAATACTCTTTGATGACTCTTCACAAAATTTGACACTCTGAACCATGATAATTTAAGGGGCAGTTTTAAGGAATACTGTCGACTGGATGATACAACATTTAGCTAGTTCAAATCCTTCCTATCTTATGGATCCCAGATGGTAACCCCATGCTCAAGGATACCTATATCACTGGCATACCCATGCTGTTTGCAGTGTACATTCTTCTGAAGGGTGATATAATAAGGCAACCTGGTCTAGGCTATCATTGCTATTTTGATGACACAAAAATGTACCTGTTATTTAAACCAAGAACAAATGATCCAGTGCTAGTGATTAATGGCTCCCCTGGAGTAGACAATTACTATAAATTAGTTAAAGGTCAATCATGATAAAACAAAGGTACTTTTGGTGGGAGGACACCATCTGTAAAAACCAAAACAGAGGCAGGATCATGTGGCCTGGAATATGGAGCTACATTATTCGAAAAGAGCACACAGTTTGGAACTTGATTGTGGATGGTCACTTAAAGATTAAGTGTCAGTCACAATCAAAACCTCTTTCTTCCACCTAGAAAATATAGCCAGAATTAAGCATTTGATTTCCTCAGAGAATGCGCCTATACCTATCCAAGACCTTGTGGCATTAAGCCTTGATTGCTGCAATGCACTCTTCCTGGGACTTCCAAATAATGAATTTCATCTCCTGCAGAGTTGCAAGACTGCTAACTTGACCCACCTCTGACATATAACAAGCATCCTTCGTTCTCTGCACTAATGGCAACTTTATTTAAATGTTGCTTGTTGATTTCCAAAGCTCTAAACAACTAGGATCACATCTATGTATATTAACTTGATTTCCTACATTCCCATACATGCTCTTCAATCAGCAAGTGCATCACAACTAAGGGCCTCATTCAATTGCGATTTGGCCAATTGAATATGGCTCTATATAAGCATAGAGCATATTTTTTTACAGAAGTTTTTAGTTAGTGAAGACCTTGCTTTTGGATAGAAGTTCGCTAACTAAAAACTTCTGTAAAAAAAATATGCTATGTGCTTATATAGAGTTCTATTCAATTGGCAAAATCATAATTGAATGAGGCCCTAAATGTACCAAGAGATTGCTCATTTTGTGCTGTAAGTCTCTCTCTGTAACAGCTCAAGTATTTCCATTATTGGATATCTTCAAAAAGAAGTTCAAGCCTTGTGTAAAAAAATATCCATATCAAACAGCTGGTTCTGCACACCATGTGCTCATACATTGAACACCTTTGCTATTCATTACTAACAAGGGTGCCATAATGATTCAGCATTCACAACTTCAGGAAACAACATTTACATTTTTTTTAAATACTGTTTTTTTGTGAAAAAAAGTTACACTGAATATAATTTAATGCTTCTCCTTTCTTTTCCAGAGCATTGAGGACATTTCCCTGTTGCTGCTTCATGGCTACACCATTTTGATGGCAGAGTGGTATTTACAGCCTTGAGTACTGTATATATTTCTATCACTATATATATATATATATATATATATATATATATATATATATACATATCATAAAGAAGAAACTGTTTGAAGTACATAGGGATTTTTTTTCATTACTATAATTATTAAGAGATACCCTATTGAAATGTTCTTATGAGCATCTGAATTGCTAGTGTATTATTCTGCAAATCCAATAGACAGACGTCTGTCATGGAAAGACTGTGAATTGAATACATTTCTGTCTGTTGGGTAAAAAAACTGAACACATGCAGAACTGAAGGTACTTAATGTGTGCTCTTCAGAGAAGAAAACTATTAAGTATTACATAGCAAACTCAAATAGGCTGGTTTTGCAATATAGCTTCCTGTATGTCTGAAATAAATGTTAATACTGTAGTTATTATAATAATTTATTCAGAGCACCAGGCAAATGCTATAGACTATTGCACAACTGAACAACATATATATAGGGTACATCGGGATACACATCCACATTTCTAGAATGATTGAGGTGAAGGGACACCAAGATTGGATCATCTGACTCGAATGACATATAAACCCCAGATGGATGAACCAGGATGGATGGACAGAGTGTGATAGTATTTCAAATGAGTACATACAATGTAAGTCGTTCTGAAGCTGACCGTAATAAAGAAAGGCATTTATATGTCACACAGGGAGTGGCTTGCTCAGTTTGTTAAGATGTAGTAAGATGTAAAATGGTGTAGTAATAATAAATCCTCCAAAGGTTAGGCTGTGTTAAAAAGCTTAGCCCCAGTGCTCAAGAAATATAAAACTGAAATATTACATATTTGTCTATTAAGGATAGATTATTCAATTTATTCCCTAAACCAATAATGCTATTCTACTGCTATATCAAGGTAAATACTATCATTCATTTCTTGTTGTGTTGAGTGGTGTGTGAGCTCAACTATAGCTCCTCTGCACTAAAAACAATAATCATCTTAACTGTGAAGAAAAAAACAAAAATTGCTTTGTTACTGATTTGCCAAGAATTTTGTATTTCAGTTTATTCTGTTACATTGCTTGTGCTATTTTGATAAGCCCTCTTCGATTTCTTTTTACACAATATTTTTTTTTTTTGGTAGATAATCAAATTATGAAAGTACTCCCCAGTTGCATATTTTCACCCCACACCCTCTCTTCTCTACTCTTGCCTTCCTTATCAAACATTTGCAATCTTAAGACTCCTGAACCTATTGTACTCAAATACTTAAGGAGTGGGTTTTGCCCGTCTAACTGAGAACAATTTCATAGAGTCAGGATTAAGAGAAGGTTGTGCAATGGAGAGAACGTGGTACAGATTTATTTGCAGTTGGGTATGAATGTATTTTGCATCAAGCAACCACCAGGTCTTCTACTATGGTCAATAATTGCACAGAAGAAATGAAGTAGCACTCAAAGGGCCTTATTAAATTTTTCTTATGAAAATTGCAACAGTTACAGATCAATTTAATTGAACAAGCCCGCAATTACATGGCCGAAAGCCACATCTGTAAACCATGTAACCGTACATTGCATTTCAGGGCATGATCAGGATCAATTAAACAAGCCTGTAAGTGACCGTCATGACATTAGTAAAACATGGCGTTTAAACGTCAATAAATTAGTGTTTAGACGACTGATATGCGATCGTGCTCGCAATCTAGCGATTGAAAAATCAATAAAATTGAATGAAGAAACTGTTATAGTCCATGCAGGTGGCCTGATATGTATTAACTCCTTAAATCCCGAGATTGATATAATGTGGAAATTAAACGAAAAAAAAAAAACTATTCATTCTAATGTCTTTTATCGCTCTCCCCATGTTTTAAAGTCCATTATTGTGTTTTTATCAGCTTTTATAGTGTTAAGAACAGGTGTTTAACCCCCTTGCAAATCCTCTCTAGTACTCTCAGAATTTTTTGCTCCATTTGCCATTTATGGGTTTGAAAGCAATTGTGGGCTTGTGGATTTGTTGCAATTAAATTGCGATTTTCGATTTTAGCGATAGTAACATTTGCGGGCTTAAAAGATCAAAGGCTTAGATGGGTCAGAGTTAAGATTTTGACAACCACAGGAATTTTCAGCCTGTAGCTCGCAAATAGAATGCCAGTAACTTTTGCGGGCTACATTATGGGCTTCTAAATTATATAATGATTTTAATTTGAGTTCAAAGCAAGCCATTCAACATCACAGTGATTCAAGTCTATGCTCCAACCATGGATGCCAAAGAGGCTGAAGCTGTCCAGTTCTACAAAGAATATTCAACACGTCATAAATCTAACTCCAAGAAAAGATGTTACTACCATCATAGGAGATTGGGATGCTAAATTAGAGAACCAAAAGACATCTGGAAGAACTGTCAAGTTTGGCCTTGGAGTACAAAATTAAGCTGGTCAGAGATTAGTAGAATTATGCCAAGATAATGCTCTGGTCGTAGCAAACTCCCTCTTCCAACAGCCTTCCGAGATGACTCTACACATGGACATCAACAGATGGGCAAAATAGAAATCAAATTAACTATATACTTTGCAGTCAAAGATGCAAAGCTCTATAAATCAGCAAAACAAGACCTGGAGCTTCTCATTGCAAATTTCAGAATTAAACTAAAGAAAAGAGGGAATATCATCAGGCCAAGCAGATAAAAAAAATAATATTCCATATATATATATATATATATATATATATATATATATATATATGCATTGGAAGTAAATAATAGATATAAAGTACTAGACATGGAAGATAGAAGGCCTGAAGAACTTTGGATCAAAGTGTGCAACATTATCCAGGAAACAGAAACAAAGAATATTCCCAAAGGAAACAAATCTAAGAAGGCAAACTGGCTGTCTGATGAGGCTTTGAAAATAGCCCAGGTCAGAAGTAAATAAAAGGTAGTTGAGATAGGAAAATATTTGTCCAACTGAGTGATATAAAGAAATTGAAGAAGATAAGAGAATGGGTAAGTCAAGAGATCTTTTCAAGAATATTGGGATCTGAAAGCCACCTTTCAAGTGGGCGTGATAAAAGGCAAAGATGGTAAGGACTTAACAGAAGAAGGTCAAATAAAGAAGAGGTGGCAGGAATACACTAAAGATCTATTCAGGAAGCATCTTAATAGCAGTGATGACCTCAATAATTTGTCCAGTGACAACTTTTTGGTAGGATCTCTGGCTTTAAAATTAATTCGAGTAAGAGTGAAGCGCTAAATGTCTCCTTACCAGAGCAGTTGTAAGCCCAATTATCAGGAAACTTCTCCTTTAAGTGGGTCCAAAACCACATTAAATATCTAGGGGTTTTTATCCCCAGACAATCTGGCCTAACGTACTCAGCAAACTTCCCGGCGCTCATTAAAAAATTAATTACGGATTTAAATACGTGGTCCTCATACAAAATTTCGTGGTTAGGGAGGATTCACGCTATCAAAATGAATATTTTGCCCAAGCTCCTGTATCTCTTCCGTACTATTCCAACGGCTGTTCGTTCCAAGGATATCTTGGCTATTCAGGGGGCAATCTCTCGCTTCATTTGGGACCGTAAAAGACCTAGGCCCTCATTCAATTGCGATTTGGCCAATTGAATAGGCCTCTAAATAAGCACATAGCATATTTTTTTACAGAAGTTTTTAGTTAGTGAAAACCTTGCTTTTGGATAGATGTTCACTAACTAAAAACTTCTTTAAAAAAATATGTTATGTGCTTTTTTAGAGCCCTATTCAATTGGCCAAATTGCAATTGAATGAGGGCCCTAGAATAAATAAGACAGCCATGAAGGCTGCAAAGGCCAGAGGAGGGCTGGCCCTCCCAGACCTATTGAAATATTGTAAAGCCACTAGATTAGCCCAAATCACTAAATGGTTTGGTACAGAACAAGTGCCAGTATGGGTAGAAATAGAAACAAATATCTTTGAACAAAGTGGCCTCCACATTAAACAGGTTATTTGGCTTAGCTTACGTCCTAAGTTGGGGAATGCCTCCTTTACTAACTGCATGGTCCAGGCTCTGGCAGTTCTGACTCAGACAAACAAGAGAATCCCACTGGTTGAAACAAGCTCATGGATATCCCCATTGTGGGTATACCAAAGAACGACACTAATTGATAGACTCTCGCAATTTAAGTGGTGGATAGACAATAAATTTACGGTGGTGGCTGATCTGTTGAGGGGTAATAGACAGTGGTCTATTACAGCATTTAGGGAAGAACGCCATTTACCATTAAGGGAATGACTTAATTTGTCCCAGATACATGTCAATATCCTCAAAATAATCAAATGTAATGCCGCTGCCAGGACTACTCCATTTGAGAAATGTTGCCTTGAGAATCCGACTGGCAGACGGAATATCTCTATTATTTATAACTACCTAACAGACCAGACCACACCACCTAAATTACATCATCAACAATCTTGGGAGTCGGAACTTGCCATTGACTTAAACGAGGCTCAATGGAATAAAATACATAAACAGGCGTCAGGCTCCTCATTGAACGTAATATTGAGGGAAAATTCACACAAGACTATTTTGAGGTGGTACCTAACACCGACTAGGTTGAAGCTTTCCAATCCTTCTTTGGAAGGTAATTGTTTTAGGGGGTGTACTGATTTAGGTACTCTTAAAGATGTCCTGTGGGATTGCCCTAGGATTGCCCACATCTGGCTGGGGACATATGATATCTTGGAGAAACTCTGGGATTGCAGGATTCCCCAAAAACCGTAAGAAGCTCTTTTAGGTCTACCCATAGAGGGCCTTAGTAACCAGGCTCAACTTTTGTCACACCAAGTGTTTTTGGCAACTCGAGTTACGCTAGCTAAAGCCTGGAAATCGGCAATACCCACATATAGTGATGTTTTACGTAAGCTTAAGTTCATATATGATATGAGCGTTATCTCAGCTGACCTGAATCAATCATACAAGAAATGGGCTTCATGCTGGGACACCTGGATCCTTAAGATCGGATGGTAAAGTTACAGAGTTCTCTAATTCTTAGGACAATCAGGGTGTGGATCCTGATTTTCCATGTCCCTCTCTTCTCCTGTTCTTCCTCCCCCCCTTCCCTTTACCCTAGGCGTGTTTTTTCCTTTGTTTTTAGGTTACAAGTTTGATAACCTGTATTTTTATATGTAAGTAATCTGAATTCATATAACAAAAAAGGACAAGGACATTATCTATATCATTCTTGTTTTCATTGAAACATGTGTATTATTGTATTACCTTGATACTCTTAATAAAAAAATATTTAAAAAAATAATAATAATAATTTGTCCAGTGAGCTGGAACCTTGGAGAGTGAAGTGACATGAATTGAACTATTCAAACTTCGACAACATGATGCTGTGAAAGTGCTGCTTGCTTTATGCCAACACATTTAGAAAACTCAACAAAGGACAATAGACTGGAAAAAGGTCAGTCTACATCCCAATCCCAAAAAAAGGCAATGTCAAGAGTGCTCCAATTGTTGAAGAAATACACTCATTTTACACGCCAGCAAGGTAATGCTTAAGATCCTAAAAGTTCGACTCCAACAATATATGGAACAGGAATTACCAGATGTGAAACAGGTTCCGCAGAGGAAGGGGCACAAAAGATCAAATTGCCAATGTCCGATGGATAATAGAGAAAGCAAGAGAGCTCCAGAAAAACATTTATAGACTTCATAGACTACTCTAAAGCATTTGACTGTGTGAATCACAACAAAATGTGTCAAGTTCTTAAAAAGAGAGAGTACCAGATCATCCGCCTCCTGAACAATCTGTATGCGCACCAAGAAGCCACAGAAGCCAAGAAGCCACAGTCAGAACCAAACATGGGACAAAAGAATGGTTCAAGATCTGAAAAGGTGTGCAGCAAGGTTGTATATTGTCACCTTAAAGTTTGAATCAATATTGCTGGAAGAAATATCAACAACCTCAGATATGCGGATGATACTACTCTGATGGCTGAAAGTGGGGAGGAACTAAAGGACCTAATGATGAGGGAAAAAGTAGAGTATGCAAAAGCTGGCCTGCTGCTCAATGTTAAAAAGAAGAAGATCATGGCAAACGGCAATCTCAGTTCCTGGCAAATAGATGGGGAAGAAATGGAGACAGAGACAGATTTTATTTTCCTGGTATCTAAGATGGTGACTGTAACCATGAAATTAAAAGATGTTTGTTTCTAGGGAGGAAAGCTATGGCAAGCTTGGACAAGCTAGAAAAAGGATGGATATTATATTATCAACAAATGTCTGCATAGTTAAAAGTATGGTATTCCCAGTAGTAACATATGGACGTGAGAGCTGCACCATAAAGAAGGCTGAGAGCCATAGAATTTGTGCTTTTGTAGTGTTGGAGAAGACTGCTTGGAGTCCCTTGGACTTCAAGAAGATCCAAATATGGTCATGAGGCTGAAGCTCAAATATTTTGGCCATATCATGAGAAGCCAGTGTTCCTTAGCGAAGATTGTTTGGGAAAGATTGAAGGCACTCAAAAAAGTGGGAGGTAGAGGCAGAGATGGATTGATGAGATCATTGAGGCAACAAACATGAGCTTGATGGAAATCAGAGTGGGAAGTGGCTAACAGATGTGCCGCCAAAAAAATGGCCCCAGAAAAAAACGGAAACGAGGCTACAGCAGTCTAAAGACGCAAAACACAATCAAACACGTACGTATTTGTCGAAAAACACCTACGAGATTTAAAAAAGAGGACGCAACTCGCGCGACCCCAAAAACATTACAAACACAATAAATACAAACAACAAACACATTAAAAGTTTACCCACAGCAAGGGGGGGCACCCAGGACCTCTGCAAGTCAAGTTACACCTCGATTTAAGTACAAATTTTGGAGTTTAGACACTCGAAAATCACCTAAGCGAGAGAAAATATGGCCGCTGAACAAAACGAAAACGAGGCTAAAGGACCATAAACACGCAAAACACCACCATAAACACGCAAAACACCACCAAACAGCTACGGATATTCCGAAAAAGTCGTATGACATAGAAAACAAAGGACGCTAAATAAGCCACAGCCGCATATCACACATTAGCCACCATTTTAGAACAATAACTTATACAATGCGGAAGTACACAGCTACGCTAACGGATTTGTCTCGCGCACGTACACTATTACACTCCACACATTCATCACGCTTACACAGCAGTTACACAGCACTAATGCTGCAGCAACATCAAAACAGATTGCCAGCTCTTCAACAGAATGCTTGCTGCATATATTACTTCAAAATAGGTAAAGTATATTACTTTATTAATATATTATTTATTTTATTATTATACACCAAACAGCATTAGCTCATTTACAATTTCATTGCCGTCATTTTTTGACGGGCAATTCGCTAGTTAATAATATAATTTATATACATTATGTAATAGGATATTCCACACAGAGCATGGACCCCCAGCAGACATACACACATACATACATGCATCCAGAGGTGCTCCCGCATTGCTGAACCAGTATGGAGGGAATTACTCACATCAGCAGACTTCCTTCATTATTTTGCACTTTTACTTCTCTGCCCTCATTCTTGCCAAACAGCCCTTCTTCTCATCATTAATATCAAATCTGTCCTCCAACCCCAAATGTTTGTTTGCTGTATTCAACACTCTCCTCTGTCCACCCCCACCTCCTGCCCCTTCCTTTCTCACAGTTGAAGATTTTGCCAGCCACTTCAAAAATAAAATTGGAAAACCATACTCAAAGCTCAGTGTCTGCAGCTCCTCTCTGTCAATCACTCCACTGGCTTCCTATAGCCTCCAGAATCAAATTTAAAATAATGACCCTAAGATATAAAGCCTGCAACCACAGTGCACTCCCTTAGATCTATGCTCTCTTTTCAAAATACTCTCCCAACCCCCCTCTTCGCTCTGCTAATGACCTTCTTCTTTCCTCCTTTCTTAACACCTCCTCTCTTATTACCTCCTTTCACTACGGCCTTCAGGACTTTCTCGCTCTGCCCCATCTCTATTGGCAGAAGATCAAATTATTTATCTAGCACAGGATGTAAAACTGTATTTGACTAAAAGTAACATGCAAACAGGTTAAAAAACAATGAATATGTATTATGCTGACATAATAAAAAGAGATGGAAGTTCAATGCTGACAGTAAATCAAAATGGAGTATCTATCTTTTCTCCACACTTCTGCCACAAAAACCTTAAAAAATTCACACAAAATGCATCTGTTTTAAAAAAGCTCATCACCGTGAGCCTTAATATGCCCAGCTGTATACATAGGCCCTCATTCAATTGCAATTTGGCCAATTGGATAGGGGTCAAAATAAGCACATAACATTTTTTTTTTTAAAGAAGGTTTTAGTTAGTAAACATCTATCTAAAAGCAAGGTTTTCCCGAACTAAAAACTTCTTTAAAAAAATATATGGTATGTGCTTATTTAGTGCCCTATTCAATTGGCCAAATCGCAATTGAATGAGGGCTATACAATCTACAAGGCAACACACAACCACCTCCACTTGCTTCTATTGTCTTGCACACTGCCATCTAGCATCTATCACTGTTTGGTGGGCTTTGGAAAGATGTTTTAGAACCACAACTGCAGAGAATTAACTACATATATATACCATATGAAAAAAAATCTATTTTTGATAATTTGATGCAAGGATATTAAAGACAAAAAGTGTGCAACAGTTAAAAAAAATGTTTTAACTAATGGGTTTTACACAAGCAGATATATAAATATATAATTTTAACAACTGACTATGATGACTTTAAGAAAAATATGTTAATCCATATATATTATTTAAATAATCGGCGCCATTTTTAAATGTTGAAACCTTCAGTTAACAACTTAAAGGTATCTAAGTGTAAAATTGTACATTTTTCCTGTTATATGTAATGTCAATATTTATATCATATGTGATGTCATGAATGATGCCATTAATGTCATAGATGATGTCATGAATGATGTCATCAGAGAAACATTTTCAGGGAGAGGGAGTGAGGTTAAGGTTGCGTGCTACTTTAATTTCAAAATGTCCTTCGTCTTAATCTGCCCCATACTGCACTGCAACCTTAACTATACTTTAATGCAGTTTTTGTGCCAATACATGTTTTGCTCAAGTTTACTATAATGAAAATATTTTAGTTAACTAATTTTATTCTCTTTATTTATAATATAAAAAACAGCACAACTAGTTTAGTCGAAAGAAACAACTTTCCTAAACAACTGACACATCAACATACAGTACATGCTTACACATATAAGTCATTGCTTTTTAAGGTCCTATAAGGTCGTTAAAGAAACATAGACAACTCCATGCATACAGTATAAAAGCATTGTATTTGCTTTTTTTTATCAAAAATGATTTATGAAAAGTCTGGCTGGGTACCAAGGATGGGAAAATTACATGTGGAATTAGTTAAAAAAAAAACCCTCATAAATTATTATTTTTGATGAAAACAAAAGACCTGCAAATTGAATAAGGGCAGTAACTGCAAGTTATCCATCAGTAGAACAGCAGATATGTTTCCTGTTTCAACATTACAAAAGCTATCATGAAAATAGAGAAGTGGGACCGAATCTGACAACATGAGCCCCATGAGCTTGTTGAGAGGCTAACTCCATCAGTGTTGTAACAATGAATATGTAGGATGTGCTGTTTGAATTGTTTTTTCTTTGGCAAGGAGCAGCAGAGAATTTCTGGAATAATATGATGTATGTTAGTTTATTGACGATATTTAAAGTTATCAGCTTAATTCAGAATTAATTCCTCAGATACACGCAGTATAGACCAGCCTAATAAAGCTCTTATTCTGGGATCTGTCTAGGTGACCTGGTATAAAGGTGCAGTGTACAGGAATGGCAGAGCTCACACTGCAGTTATGAAGGTGCAGTGTTCGAATGCTGTGTGTAGTTTTAGAAATGTCAGAGTTCACACTGTCTATATGAAGAAGCAGTATAAGAGTGAATGTGTGTAATGTCAGGACATGAATAACAGAGCTCACACTGTCTGTATGGAGGTGCAGTATTCAGATGCTGTGTGTAGTCTCAGTACAGGAATAGCAGAGCTTTCTCTTTCTGTATGAAGTTGTAGTATCCAGATGATGTGGATATTGTCAGTACAGGAATAGCAGAGCTCACACTGTCTGTATTGTGGTGCAGTAACCAGTTTATGTGTGTAGTGTCAGTACAGGAATAGCAGAGCTAACACTATCCTAGCAATTCTACATTGTCAGAAACTGGTCTCCCACAGTGTAGGGCCACTAGTAGGCACACTTACAGCAAATACCTCCAGAAGGCATTCAAAAGGACATAGAGTTAATAATCTCTCCAGTAGACACTAACACGGATATCTCCGCATTCTTTAGCAATTGAGCAATTAGAGCTTGTGGAATCATGGCATTGCCATGTTAAGTTTCCTATAGAATGCAACAGTGTCTCATTACAAAGCAGCAGCCTATAGCAGTGGTTCTCAAGAGCCAGTCCCTGAGACCTTATCTGAAGGTATTCAGGGATCAGGGATCAGGAGAGACTAACAATTTATACATACCATCACCTTTAGTCATAATTGTAGATAGATTATAGACAAAATTATTAGCAGTAAAATTGTATTCTATTCAAATCTGTGCAAAGCTAGTAATAGTAATTCACATGAAGTATCTTTTTGTTAAACTAGTTCTGGATCTCACAGCTGATGCCCATGAGCAGTCATGAGTACTCATTATTGAAGTATAGCAGTCACTCCATAGGATTCAGCAGTGTAACTCATTAGAGTACAGTAGAATCTCTCTATAGAATGCAGCACTGTCTATCTATAGCAAGGGTGGGGAACCTTTTTTCGATATTTCTAACATCATTCGTGGGCCATACAAAATTATCAACATAAAAATTAGCCTGCTATATTTGGTCAAATATTTAATTAACTAACCCCTTGTATTTCTATCTTTTTCTCTCCTGTCTCTCTCTGTTTTGCCTCTCTCTCCTTTGTGTCTCTCTCTCCTGTCTCTCTCGCCTCTCTCTCTCCTGTTTCTCTCTCATTCTTGTGTGTCTCTCTCTCCTGTCTCTCTCGCTCTCCTGTCTCTCTCTCCTCTCGATCTACCCTGTTTCTTTCTCTCTCTCTCTCTCCTGTGCCTCTCTATACTGTGTGTCTCTCTCTCCTGACTATCTCACTCTCCTGTCTCTCTCCTCTGTCTCTCTGCCCTGTTTCTTTCTCTCTCTCTCTCTCTCTCCTGTCCCTCGTGCATGTGCTTGTCATAGCCGCCCAGCGGAGGATATTGAGTGCGCACATCGTTTAACAATGTCTGAGATCGGCGAAGGTGTGGAAGGGCCAGACCAAATGATTTTGAGGGTCCTATACAACCCACGGGCCTGACATTCATCACATCTGATCTATAGATTAGAACAGTATCATTCAATAGAATGAAGAACTCCTTAGATTGCTGTAGTGTTAGTCTATAGAATACAGCAGTATCACTCTATGAAAAGCAACAGTCATTCCACAGAATACATTATTAATCAACTATTTCAATCAAAAATAAGAATTGCTACCAAAATATACGATACCAAAATTTACTTTTATGTTGTTTTCATCTAATCATATGACGGGTTATTCCTCTACTGGTACATATTTGCCTCTATCTGATAATATACCACTCTTTACAGTAAAGTAAGTAAAATACAGTAAAAATCCTGTTCTATTTGTAGGAGTTATTGCACAGATAATATCATTAAAAAAGAAGACTGAAATTAACATAAAAGTTAAAGGGACATGGAACACATCTGATTTTCTTCTTCAAAATTTAAAAGAGCATATTTTTAACATTACAAAAGTAGTTTTTTGCATGAAAAATAAAACTTGTTTCAATTTCATTGAAACGAACAGGAAATGCAGAAAGCATACTTTTAGTCTATAGATCTCATTGGCTGGCAGAGGGCGAGCCCAAAGGGCATGTTATTATTATTATTGTTTATTAATAATGCGCCGACATATTCTGTAGCGATGTACGTAAGTTAATTTAGACAAAGATAAATACAAATTAACATATAGCAAAGCAAGGAGGGCCCTGTCTTTGTGCTAGGAATCCAATGTCCATGGTGAATTCCCAAAGTACTTCAGATAGAAACTCGCAGACTTGCAATCTAAGGTTTAGGGAGTGGTAAAAGAGGGAGAGAGAGGTGATACGCTTCTTTAAAGAGATGCGTTTTTTGTGAGCTTTTGAATGTTGTGAGGCAGGAGGATAATCTGATGGAGCGAGACAAGGAGTTCCAGAGAACAGGGGCAGCACAAGAAAAGCCCTGAAGGTGAGAGTGAGAGGAGGTGACAAGAGTTGTAGAAAGAAGGTCATTAGCAGAAGCAAGAGGGCGGGTGGGGGAGTATTTGGAGATGAGAGCAGAGATGTATGGGGGAGCGTTATTGTTGAGGGCTTTGTAAGTTAGGGTCATGATTTTAAATTTTATTCTAGAGGCTAAGGGTAGCCAATGGAGTGATTGACAGAGAGGTGATGCCAACACTGAAAGTTGTGTATGGTACATGAGTCTAGCAGTGGCATTCATAATGGATTGAAGTGGAGATAGTCGGGAGGTGGGTAGGCCAACAAGAAGCGAGTTGCAGTAGTCCAGTCTAGAGATGATGAGAGAGTGTATTAGGAATTTAGTTGTGTCTTGTGTAAGATAGTAGCGAATTCTGGAGATGCCTTTTAGATGGAGAAGAAAAGATTTAGTTAGTGATTGTATGTGAGGGATAAAAGACAGGGCAGGGTTCAGTAAAACCTCAAGACAATGAGCTTGGGAGGAGGGGTGATGATGTTGTTGTTTACAGTGAGAGAGAGATGTGAGGAATTGATGCTGTGGAAGATGGAGGGAAGATAAGGAGTTGAGTCTTAGACATGTTGAGTTTGAGATGGTGGGTGGACATCCAAGAGGATATACTAGAGAGGCAGTCAGAGACGTGTGTTAGAAGAGAGGGGGATAGATCTGGTGCGGAGAGATAGATTTGGGTGTCATCTGCCTAGAGATGATAATGAAGCCCAAAAGAGTTTATGAGGGTATCAAGTGAGGATGTGTGGATGGAGAAGAGGAGGGGGCCTAGGACTGATCCTTGGGGTACGCCAACAGACAGGGGGTGAGGAGAAGAAGAGGTGTCGGAGAAGAAGATACTGAATGATCGATTTTGTAGGTATGATGAGAACCATGAGAGAGCAGTGTCGAAATTACCGAGATAGAAGAGGATATGGAGTAGAAGCGGATGGTCAACAGTGTCAAAGGCAGCAGACAGCTCTAGAAGGAGAAGAATTGAAAAGTGACCTTTTGACTTGGCAGTAAGCATGTCATTGGTGACTTTAGTGAGAGCTGTCTAAGTGGAGTGTTGGGGCCGAAAGCCGGATTGGAAGGTGTCAGGAAGGGTGTTAGAGGAAATAAAGTAGGTAAGGTGGTTATAGATGAGCCGCTCCAGCAGTTTGGAAGCCAAGGGAAGTAGAGAGATAGGGCGGTAGTTAGATGCAACGTCAAAGTCAGATGAGGGTTTTTTGAGGGTGGGTATAACTATGGCATGTTTTAGAGAAGAAGATAAATGTCTGAATACATTGTTTTGCTCTAACACACTATGACACATTATTAAATACTCACTTTCTGATGCAATAAGAAAGCATCTATTTCCATGTCCTGTTTAAGTCATTGAATCCATTCTAATAATATTGATGGCTAACTAAAGATTGTTTAGTTATTATTATTATTATTATTATTAGTAGTAGTAGTATTATTATTATTATTTAAGCATTTAGCAAACATCATATTACAACAACTGATATTCAGTTGTTAAAGACATTGTAATTACTTTAATTACATTTTAGTGCAAAAGTTTAAGCCATGGAGTGTTTAAAGGACTGCTTATCCTATTAAAAGAATGTAACATAAAGCTGAACAATCCTGCAAAGTATTGATTATACAATAATTAAGTGACTATAAAATATATAAACCATTGGCTGAATAGGTTTAGGTAGGACCAAGGACTCACTCTTTAAAGATAAAATCAAAGAGCTGCTACAAGGAATGAAATAAAATGTGCAATGTCAAAGTAGTTTAAGTGGCATTTTCAGATTAAAACAATAATTCCAAATGCTGCAAGAAAAAGATTAAAACCAAAGACTTGTTAAAAGGGAAACATTGCGAATTAATTAATTCAGGCACTCTAAGACCACATGAGGTTAATGAAGAAATTTCACTCAGATACTTTTTATAATGAAAATATTCCCAGAGCCTCATTTATGTTAATTGCTGTGACCTTTAATTACTTTTATAGTTTTCAGTTTCAGATATTAAGACATACTTTTTAGAACTTGTGTCACATTATTTTCTTTGCAATTATTTACAGAACTTCATAGGTTGTCTAATGAATCTGCCCTAGTTTTATTTTTTTCCATTTTAAATATGAAATCCAAGAGGTCTCTGATGGCCATGTCACCACTGATAAGCTAGTTTAGTGGTCGTCAGCCTCACTTGCTATGTGTCACCAATGACTTATGATTTAAATGCAGGATCTCAATTACTCTATATATAAAAATATATAAACATAAAGGGCAATTGTAATTTGAGAAGAAATTCATGAAGTACACTAATTTTGTCTGAAATTTAGTATATAGGAAATATAGAGTACTGCTGCAAATTTCTGCATTTGACAATTTGCCTCCTTTTCCATTCATAGTCAGACTATAAAATGAATATCAACTTGTCAAATACTAAGAATAACAAGATCGTGAGCCCCTAGACACTAGCACAGTCTTCTAAAATGTATAATCTCTCAAAATATGTTTGTATGCATACATTATTTGCATAACTGCTAATGTTGTTTGTTTATTACATTACAATATTGAAGTTTTTTTCTGAAACACATTCTATATACCCACTAAGCATTGATGTGTGAATTCGTTGGCTTTACCACATCATCCCCGGTGTCAAGAGTACTCAGACGACATGTCTCTCCAGTGCATTTATCTGTAGTATACATCATATAGGAGCAATGAGTCATATTAAGTTATCACAGGGTGGCATAACTATGAAGAGGCAACACTGCTCATTTTCTTATTGCTTTTCTCCTCTTTTGACCCTTGCTTGTGACCCACCTCTTCCTATTTCCTACTGAATGTGAACATGCCTGGTCTAGGAGCAGTTGAATTGTATCTTTATACCTACCATAATCTTTTCTTGTTTTTTGGGTTGGTCTAGTATCTATCACATTCATGTTGGTCGTTTTCCTTTTTTCCATCACAGTTACAAAGTATATTCAGGAATACCATCCGCCATGACTCACTTTCCACAGACTCACTCATCGAAAATAGGCTTCTTTCAATAATTCTAATTTAGAATTAGTGCTCTGGTTCCACCAAGAATAATACATTCAAAATAAAGCTGCCAAGTTCTATATAATCTGCTTTCAATAGTCAATGTAATAGCATTGGTTATAGCTTCTAAAATATGGTAATTTATATTCCATCTTCAAAATAACCACAAATGTTACCAGAGTTTATGGTAATACAATTCTGACTAAATTAATATTTACGTATTTGCAATGCAGATTGAACAAAAGAATGAAAATGATCCATGTTATACCAGGGCTGTACAAGGAGAGGAGACTGGTCTTTAGATTCAACTTGAGTGAAGTTGGAGTTTATTCCAGTGAAGAAAAAAAGAGTAAGAGCAAGACGGTGGGAATGTGACTGTGAGTGTTGAGCATCATGGGAAATAGTGAGAAATTAGTGATTTAAGGTAGACAGGAAGACATTGGAGTTGAGCTAGTGTAGGCTTTTCGGGCAGATTCGGGCAGATTCCTTTTGGATTTCCTGGAGCAGAATTCAATAGTTAGCGTGGGGTTACAACCCTTTTGCTTTCCTGCAAACCTTTGAATTTTTTTATTTTTTTAATAATTCCACTTGCTTAAAAAAAATTAAATGCACTTGCTACAGTACTTGTAGTTACCTATTATTAAAAGAGTAATTCATTGGAGTTTCCGTTTATATTGTAAGTGAATAGCAGTAAAATCAGAAACTGATGAAAAAAATGAATGTAGCTTACATCTGAACTTTAGTGTTGCTTTCTCTATCCGATCTGCCTTTCGCCTCCCACTATTAGGTGCCTGAGTTTTCAGAGTGGACTCTCCTAAGTGGAATCATTCACTGCACAGGGACTACAGGCAAACAGACCTGTAGGGGTTTTAGGAACAGTTGCAGGACAGGTCTGCTCTCACCCCATGGATATCTAATAGGAGGTTAAAAGAAGCAGATCATGTGGAGGCTGCAACACTAAAGTTCAAATTCAACTTTTAAAGCCTACACTTATTTTTCACTTCAAATACTAATTTAGTTGGTAATCAGATATGGAGTAAAAGATTAATCCATACTGTATTACAGAGGTCTTTTACGTTTAAAAAGGTATACTGTCTCTTTAACCCTGTATATGCATTTCTTGTGGGAATACAAAAATATGCAAATATTCAATATTTTTCTAAAAAGTTTTCTTCAGTTTCTCTTGTTCACATCTTCATACAGAACATACTCCAGTGCATAATACCAAGCACACGTATAAATCTGCTATGGGAAATGCATATATAAAATGGTTAAAAAAAATTCTACAATTATGCTTTAGCACGTATATACAAATAAAGATACAGGCCTACACACACATCCATATGTTGACATGTTTTTCAAAATCAAAACACAGGTCATAGTGCTTCCTGTGAAACTGCTTGTACTGTGTCCTTGGCCTTGTGAGTTTGTTTTGGAATGTGATGTTAACAATCTGGATATATTTTCATGGAAACTTGTGAACAAAATGTGAGGAAAGCAGAAAGTGGAGACTGCCATCTAGTGATAAGATTGAAAACTACTCAATGTCAAAGAAACCCTAGCTATATATTCACTGCAGTCAAATATTTAGCATATACTATTTTGAAGAACTGAGCCTGAAAAGAGACAACATGCAGCCTCTAATCTATTACATACTACATATATAGCTCTTCATAGATGCTTTAATTTACTTTAATTAGTGTATGTAAAGTATGTCCTAATCCTTTTCTGACAATATGCACCGTTGCCATACATTTATAAAATCAGCAGGGTATAATTTGAAGGGTCGCTCTAGTTTGGTAAAAACATAAAATACTTGTGTAAGTATGTAAGAAAGTGAGAACTTTAGCAGCAAATGCAAGACATGAACATAGAAGCAGTTTAGTGAAAATCTCATATTGAGCTAACTCTGCTTGTGTTGAGTAGAATTCCGTCGTAGACAGTATGCCTGTAGCTCAAGGGGGAGGGTTATCCTGTAGACCTTTACTCTTTCATTGAAGTCTATTGTCAAGTACATTAACTGGAAAAACATGTTTCAACATAACTGAATAAAGATCTTATCTGACTACAGTTTCTCCCAATCCTCTCAGATTTTGAATCCATTTAGACACAAAGAAAATGACTGTCCTCATACAATACAGGCATACCCCATGTGAGTTCCCTGGTGGCACAGTTGTTAGGATGCAGGTCCTTTCACCATAACATCCTGGGTTCAAATCCAGCCAGGGAACCAAGAAGTGACACTAGTAAGTACTTGTATAGGAGACTACCTGGGAATACCAGAAGCTGTATGCTGTGGCCCACTGGGGAGGGAACTGGCAACCTACTCCAGTATCTCTGCCATGAAAACCAAGTGGATCAGCATGGTGGGTTGCCCATGAGCTCACAGAGAGTCAGACACAACTGAGCGACAACATTTAAAAATTTTATACCTCGCTTATTGCTGCCCCGTTAGTGCTGATTCGCTATAGCGCTCTTTTGCCCTCTGATTCCCTGCTGAGCACTAAACCCCAAGATATCTCTGTTTTTGAGCTCCAAATCTTGACTTCATATTCCCGCTTAGCACTTTCTAACTCAGACACCGCTATGGCAAAAAATAATACTCCGTTTAGCAAAGTTTCACATAGTGGAACACATGTGGAACACTAAACGGGGTATTTCTGTAGTTACAGTTTAAAAAAGGCTGTATTTATTTATTTTACAATTTGTTAGAATATCTTGCACATTATCAATTCAATTTCTTCAAAATATATTACTATAAATATGACACTCCAGTGGGTCCTGTTAATTTGCATTTAGATAGAAAAGGTGTTACGTTGAATAACTTAATTTTATAGAGAAAATGTTTAAAGAAACCAAACAACAACAAAAAATCACATCCTTTAAACATTTTATATTTATGTGCAATGTTTCCTTATTGCAGGGTTCAATTTCCTTTTCTTAGCCTCTTCTTTCTGCTGCTGTCACAGGGCGGCATGTCTTTATAATCTAACAAGCTTTCCATGACACCTTATGAATGCACTGACAGTAATAGCTGCCACGTTTCCATTGTGCAGATAGACGCTTCCTCTCTCCTTGCAAAGTCTCCTACCACATCAGGTGATCATCAGAATCCAAAATTGTGAATTTCACAACAGCAACCGGTAATAAATTAGAGGTTGTATTTTTTATGTTCTACATACAGTACAGTTTGCCCGTGATCATGTGCAGTTCTTTGAAAGAGTAACTTTTAAATGTATGATTTCAGTGGCCCTTTAATAATACATTCCACTAGACTGTAACCTTACATAAGAGCCAAACACTTTGTCTTATCATATAATAGCTCTATCACTTTGTATAATAATGCAGAACACGTGTTTATATATTATTCTAGAATATGTGCTGTTTCTTAAAAAAAAAAAAAGTAGTAGCTGTACTGAACATGACAGAGCTGCTTGGCTTTCAAAATATGCAGACTAGTACTACTCAGTTTGCCAATAAAAAGTATAATTTATATGTCTTACTTTTAAATTAATTATAATAATTCACGCACTGTTCTAATAAGTGTTTTTTTATGGTGGAGGTACATTAACCCAATTGCGGGTTCCTTTGGGGCCTCCCACTATAACCATGGGAGCAGGGGCATAGGAACAGGGAGGAGGGGGGACAAATCCCCCAGATTAAATGAATAGGGTACACAAAAAATAGGAAAATTAAACTGAATCAGGCATTACCAGGAGCAGTATGTCTTTACCAGAAAAGCTTTGACCCAAATAGCTGAATAGCACCGCTCAGGGCCACAGTTTTTTATCTCTTTGAATTTTGTCCCCACAGATTTTTTTAGGCTCCTACGCCCATGCACGGGGGTCCTTATGACTACCCAAGGTATCTAACATTAACCAGTAATCATGGGGGTCCTTATCAAGTATTTGAATAGTTCCTGTCCGATTTTTGATTGGTTAACTGCTAACCAATAGGAATACACTGGGGTCAATCCATGCATTCTGATTGGTTAGACTTTTAACAATTCAGAAATTGGGCAGGAAAAATTCAAATATTCAATTCAAATATATCTTAACCAATCAGAAGCAATAAAATTAGTATATATGTTAAGGGCAATGTCAGAAACCCGTAGTCAACAGAGGAACTCCTCAGTGGAAGAGCCCCATTAGTTAAGGGCCGAAGATAGAAGCCAAAGGTCTTCAAGAAATATAGAAGAGGACTGATTTATACAATCAATATGGATGTTCAGGCTTATGCAGGGATGAAGATTGAGGACAAAGGCACTGTTGATCATTACTGGACGATAAGTTCATCATCCAAGGGAGGTAAAGTACAATTTCCCCCCAAAAGGACATCCATTAGAACGGGTTGGTTTTAAGTACCGTGGGAGTCAATAGAAGCCCTATGCTAATGGGTTATTTTTCAGTGCCATGGCGGTCCATAGGGCCTCCATGGTTATAGATTAGACCCTTACAATGCACGAGCAGGCATAATAAGCCAGGTATAACACAGGAGAAGGGTCTTTAATAAATTGTACGAATGGAGAATCTGCATTGCGGGTTAACACAGGCTATTGTCCGGGGTAACCATTTAGTAAAAATCCTTATGCTTATCCTACTCATGCTTGAAAACTTTAAATATATTTGCAAGGCCGTTCAACTTATCTACTGCTCTTTCTGTGATTATTTAAGTGCACATTTAGCTTGTGAATTAAATTATGAGAAATGGTCCAAAGAGAGTTTTTCGCAAAGTTGGCTTTACAAACAAATAACTTATGTAAAACAGACTGAAACTGGAATCCATAACATAATACTATGTGCTTTTTGATGCACTTGAGCAGATGGTATATAACCGGGAGCTTAATTCTGTGGCTGCAAACACAAGTCAAGCAAGCTCTCAAACTAATTTATCATGTGCACAGTTTAATATAATGGATTATAAGAATAATAAGATCTGGGAGTACCTGAGGTAAAATACCAACGAAAACATAGATGATTAGTTGTTTTTCTTTTCAAAATGGTTACAGGCATGGAGCAACACAAATGGGAGCAGTGTGAAATATCAAATGTTCAGCCATCTTTTCATATGGATACAAGTGCCTCCTATAAATAACCACTGCATTCACATATTTACAATATCCTCATTTAAAAACAATATTTAATAATTGGCAAATGGAGATATATCAAATTATTCTGTAGTGGGGAACGTTTTTATTTCTGCTTGTCGGCTTCAAGTGGTGGGTGGTAGGTGATACTGAATGAGAAGTATTCAGCTGCTTTAATAGAAATGTGGCAATGCTTAGTGCCAGTGCTTTCAGTAGGACTAATGGACATCTTATCACTCTACAAGGCCCCTTCTTGTTGAAAATGTAGTTCACTCAATCAGCTAGATAAAAGCAATAGTTAACAACAGTGAAGAATAGTTGCATGTAATCATTATTAAATTAAAGGCTGTATTTTTTAGTTTCTAAAAATATATCATTTATTATCAAGTCTTGTTCTTAAAAAAAAACATATTGTAAATAAGGAATTCCTTTTTCAAGCTATATTGATAATGTGACACTTATTGAATAGGCTCCATAGAACAACAAGGACATGGACAGGTATTTGTCTTACTCAAATGAACATAACCCTGAAATATGTTGTTTATTGTGCCTTGGAACATAATGTAACAATTTGGAACAAATTAATCTCTACTGAGAAATTATGAATTAAAGCAGTAAACAGAACAAGCCGTGCACAATTCTATCTTCATGTGAGAGCATGCCATAGAGTGGGCCAGCGACTAAAGGCCTCATTCTTTGCTGTAGCAAAGAGAATCCCTGTTTTTAGTATATTTTATTAAGATAGCAGTAATAATGTTCCTTTGTTGCCACAGACAAAATCAGTGAATATGGCTCAGTAAGTATTAAAATACAGGCTGGTTCTGGTGTTAAGGCGATAACATAGGTCATTCTAATAAGTCTATGGGCCTCATTCAATTGTGATTTGGCCAATTGAATAGGGCTCTCTATAAGCACAGAGCATGTTTGGCACGGACCCCTTTTCCCCAGCCTGGGGGGTTGGCCCATTAAGTTCATCAAAGCACAGACTTTTTGGCTTCACCACTGGATTATCTGCATGGTCCCCTATTGTATTCGTAAACCTTCTTTGTTCCATTGTTTGCCAGTTTAAGATAATCCCATCAGGAAGAGAGTAGGTCAGATTAAGTTAATCACGTCTGATATGTGCTAGAGACGGCAGGATGTTAATCCTATTGATCTCAGGATGTGGGTTCATCTCCTGTGATTGTCTGCCACACCTCCTCTGTGTCTAACTGCTGTAAATACTGCAGTGATTTTCAAAAACAAATCAGTTCACTTGGAAATACATAGAAATAGTGTATCTCCGATTCTGTTCATGGTGGCTGCGATACTGAACTTATCTCCACCCTACAAGTAACCTGTCCCGTTCACTACCATAGGAAGGTTACTGTGACTTTTTAGTTAGTGAACTTCTATCCAAAAGCAAAGTCTTCACTAACTAAAAACTTCTGTAAAAAAAATATGCTCTATGCAATTGAATAAGGCCCTATATGTTTAATTTAAAAATAGTATTTTAATAAATAATTACAAAAAAACAGTCCATGTCACACCAATGAATAAATGGCATGCAAATAAAAATAGAACGTAAACAGCGTGAGACATTTAAATGATCTACCATAACAAATAAATTGGAAAAATTAACTAAATTATTCTCCGTCAACAAGACTAAAATAAATCAGTGCTTTAAAACACAAAACACACATATTAAATTGATTTTTTAAATATATTTTAATAAAAAATCCCAAAAGTTAAGAAATAATATTATACATGGAATAATATATAATATTACACATTTTATATATATTAGATATGAAACAGGTGTATGTCTCAGTCAGTAAAGAACCCAAACTAGAGATAATAAATTAAATACTAATAAAAATACAAAATAATCTCATGCTAAAATTCTTTAAAAAATACAATTTCATCTGGAGACATAAAAGTTGAACATGCAGCAATATACACTATTACAACTGGAAATATTGCTGATCAGTGGGTTATTTTGGGTTCCATATATGTCGCTTTTTGCAATTCTTAAAAAAAAATGTTTAGCAATGTTGATTGGAGGAGATTTTAATTTAAACATGAATAAAGGAGCTTCTGAATACTACAATGCTTACTGAAGCACAATGTATAGAATATAATCTCATGGAGCCTTATTCAATTCCGAGTTGCCTAATTGAATAGGGCTCTTTATAAGCACATTCAAAAAATTTTCACAGAACTTTTTAGTTACTGAACTTCTATCCAAAACCAAGGTTTTCACTAACTAAAAAATTCTGTCAAAAAAATATGTCATGTGCTTATATAGAGCCCTATTCAATTGCCAAAATTCTAATTGAATGAGGACCTAGGTGTGTATTCATTCTTATAGTTCACTGCTTCATTGGCTATTCCAGTTAGTTGGTCCCATCATGCTACTGACACTACACCTTCAACTGATTTCAATATAGGTATAGGTATATAGGTAAACCCTTTCCAAGGAGCATGACAAATTCATTACTTTGACATAAAAAATATGTTGAAAGTATAAATGAGGGTTTACAAAACTAGGTAAGAGCAGTATTTTTTCTGTTCTGTGTGCACACAAGGCCGTAATTAGGGAAAATTTATTTTAGTTGGAAGTCATATAAAAAAGGAAAAAATAATAAAAAGCAGATTAGTTTAGAAAAGGAACTAACTCAACTAGATAATCAGCATTCACTGACCAACATTCAAGAAACAAAGAAAAAGACGGATCAAATCTGCAACAGTTTACAAAGATTACACCTACAAGAAGTGGAGAACATATGAGGTTGTTAAATAAAAAAGATTATGAATAGTCAAATAAGCCATGAAAAGAAATACCCTGCTATCCTAATGAAAAAAATATACTTAACCATAGTGCATGCCATTAGAGATGAATTGATTGCTGTTAAACATGGGTCAGATAACATTAAAAATAAGACAAATCAGAAAAGGCCAGCATCTAGTGCACAAAAGAGAACAAGCTAAATAAAAGCATTATAAGATGTAATTACATTTTTAAATGGATGGATTATAAAATAAAATATTTAGATATTTATATTACTGACAGTTTTGAGAAAAATGTACAAAAAAATGAGTCTTTATGGTCTAATTGTAAAAAAAATCCTATTGAAATAGAAAAGTCTAAAACGTTCATGGTTTGGAAGGAATGTGTTGATATCTTATCTTATAAGTATCTTACTTAAATTGCCTTGGCTATCAAACTGCCAGATAACATTTTAGAAATTCTGAAAAGAACAAGCATGGAATTAATATAGCAAAACAACAAGAGTTAAACAGACCTAATTTTATCTCCCTTTGGATTTCGATATTTGAATCATTTTCTTCCTTTCTAACACAATATATCCAACCATTAGTGATGAAATTGGTTTACACCTAAGATTGGTATCTATCTAATTACATGTATATGACTCAGAAGACCTGTGTCCTATCAAACATTAGTCCCCTCTAGGGCTCTTATGGCTCTCAGAAGGGACAAGTACCATAATTTGGTTCAGTGGTTGATGACATTATAAGTATGATGAGGGAAGATAAGTAGGGGTGTAGGAAAAGGGGTGGGGGGGCAAACCCTGAATTGAGGCTCCCCAATTATAGGCACCTCCTGTGCCATTAACTGCCAGATCTTGCGTGATCTTGTGAAACCCGACTCCGAATTCTGCTGACAGACAAAGGCATAAGAGGTGAGGGGGATGGGGATAGGGAGTTGAGGAGCATAGGGTGGGGTAGGTGAGGGAGGTGAGGATGAGAGGGAGGTGAGAGGGATAGGGAGGTGAGGATATATATATATATATATATATATATATATATATATATATATATATTTCTTTATATACTGTATATACATATTTATATAGCCTTCTTATTGCATTAGACATGATTCTTACTGGAGGTTTCCTCTGTCTAGGTGTGCCGGACCTGGGGACATTTATGGAGGGCCCTTGTCTGGGACAAAGCACAGAAGAGCATCGATGGAGGGGCATTTGGGCAAAGTAAGTGGTCTAAATTACCCTAATTAAGTTTTAGTAAAAGGGGTTGTTGTATGTTTTTATTTGGTGTGATGTATTTTTTTATTTTCTGTAATTCTAGGTTTTTTATTTTTCTGTAATGTAGTGTTTTTTATTTTATGTGATTTATTTTTTTTATTTTATGTAAAGGCTTTTTTATTTTATGTAAGATATGTTTTTTTATTTTCTATAATGTTTTTTTTTTTGCAATTAGTGGGGTACTAGGGATTTTTATTAGGGGGTTGGGTAGGTAGTGTATGGGTTAATTGGATAGAGGGGGTTAATAGTGTAGAGGGGGGGTTAATAGTGTAGTTTTTAGACTTTGTGTCATGAGGGTCCTGGAGGACCCTCATGGCACTTATAGTGTTAATTGAGAGGGTTAAGTCTTGTCCCGTAAGGGTCTGTATAGACCTTTATGGGACTGACAGGGTTAATTAGAGGCTTATGAGGGTCTAGATAGACTCACATGAGTGATGGGGTTCATTTTAGGTGCCGGGGGGGGGTACTTATAGTACCCCCGCGGCAGGGGTTAATTGTTTAGGCAGCAAATTTTAAATTTGAATTGCTGCGAGGGGCACGATCAGGACCCCCGCAGCAAGGGTTAATATTGGGAGCCTGCGGGGTTCCAATCAGGCCCCTGCAGCATGGGGATTAATCTGGAGAGCAAGGGGGAGCTTTAGGGGCCGGAGGGAGGTTTGGGGGCGCGAGCGGGGGTCTCTTCTGCTGCTCACGCAGCAAACATAGGGGCTTTTAAAGCCTTTGCGAGTCCTCCCCAGCACGCTTTGGGCTTTGGGCTCCATTTGCGTGTTACGGGATAGCTCAAGAGGGACTTCATAGCAATTTAAAAGCAAAATGGTAGCGTAGCGGTGTGGGTTTGACAGATCAAAGCGTGCTGCGATGTTCCACAAAACGTATGCATTTTTCGGCCGTCCTGCGTTCTAGCAAGTCGGCAACGTAGAGGTTTACGAGGCTAACTTAAAAGCCTTACTTTACAATTTAGTGAGGCTAAAAGTGACACAATAAAGACAAACTTAAAGAGGGCTAAAGTAAATTGTCATAAATAATGTGTCATATAAAAGATACACATAAACAAATTATGACATGGGGCTTCCAATATATATATTTAATAACAAAACAGAAGTAACTATTTTGATTACAAATTATTTACTAGTATCAAGTATGAGTGTGTACACCTTGTAATAAAGAAAACACAAACTTGTAGGAAGCATTTTTACCAACAATCATTAATGAGAGTCCCTCTTTTGAACAGACAATCCATGTACATTACTTGCAAACTGCCAAAATAATATATATCACATATTATAATTGTCAAACTGCGAGTTGTCGTCACAATTTGCGGCCCTCGGAAAGCGAGGGCCGCAGCTGACAACAACTCGCAGTTTCACAAATCCCTCTGCCGTGGCTCCCATCAGCCCTGCGGCCTCTCTGCTTTGGTGGCGTGCATGGGTAGCCGGGAAGACAAGCGTGCGCGCGCGCACACGCGAAGACGTCGCGTGCACGGGTAGCCGGGCAGACAAGCATGCACGCACGCACGCGCAGACGCCACATAAGCGTGCGCGCGCGTCTACAGCATTAAGGTGAGGGAGGAGTGGAGGGAGAGAGACAAGGGGGGAGAGGAGGGGGGAGAGAGACATGAGGGGGAAGAGATACATGAGGGAGGGAGAGGAGGAGGGGGAATAGAGACACGAGAGGAGGGGGGAAGAGAGACAGGGGACAGGGGAAGTGAGATACAGGGGAGGGGAAGAGAGACACAGGGAAGGGGGAAGAGAGGCACAGGGGAGCGAGAGGAGGAGGGGAAGAGAGGCACAGGGGAGCGAGAGGAGGAGGGGAAGAGAGACACAGGGGAGGGAGAGGAGGGGGAAGAGAGGCACAGGGGAGAGAGAGGAGGGGGAAGAGAGACACAGGGGAGAGGAGGGTGAAGAGAGACACAGGGGAGAGAGAGGAGGGGGAAGAGAGACACAGGGGAGAGAGAGGAGGGGGAAGAGAGACAAAGGGGAGAGAGAGGAGGGGGAAGAGAGACACAGGGGAGAGAGATAAGGGGGAAGAGAGAAACAGGGGAGAGAGAGGAGGGGGAAGAGAGACACAGGGGAGAGAGAGGAGGGGGAAGAGAGACACAGGGGAGAGAGAGGAGGGGGAAGAGAGACACAGGGGAGAGAGAGGAGGGGGAAGAGAGACACAGGGGAGAGAGGGGGGGGGAGAGACACAGGGGAGGGGGAAGAGAGACACAGGGGATGGAGGGGAGGAAGAGAAACAGCGGAGGGAGAGGAGGGGAGGGAGAGGAGGGGAGGGACAGGATGGGGGAGGAGACATAGCGGAGGGGGGAAGAGATGAGGGTCAGGGGGTGGAGAGACACAGGGGAGGGATGAGGGGGCAGAGACACAGGGGAGGGAGAAAGACACAGGAGTGGGAGAGGGGGAAGAGACACAGGGGAGGGAGAGGGGGAAGAAGAAACAAGGGAGGGAGAGGGGGGAAAGAGACACAGGGGAGAGAGAGGGGGGAGACACAGGGGAGGGAGAGGAGGGGAAGAGACACGGGAGGGAGACGGGGTGAAGAGACACAGGGGAGGGAGAAAGACACAGGAGTGGGAGAGGGGGAAGACACACAGGGGAGGGAGAGGGGGAAGGAGAAACAAGGGAGGGAGAGGAGGGAAAGAGACACAGGGGAGGGAGAGGGTGGAAGAGACAGAGGGGAGGGAGAGGAAGTAGAGGGTGGGAGAGGCTCACAATGAGTGCCAAAGCCACTCATTGCAAGGCCAGAGATGAGCGCTGAAGGAGCTTATCACAAGGCCAGTAAAGTAGAGGGGGGAGAGGTTCGCAATGAGCTCCTCCCGTCAAGTAGAGGGGTAGAGAGGCTCGCAATGAGCGCCAACGGCGCTCACTGCGAGGCCCGTGATTAGCGCCGAAGGCGCTCATTGCGAGGCCAATAAAGTAGAGGGGGGAGAGGCTCGCAATGTGTGACAAACACCATTGCCAGGCTTCAATTTTTATTGCCATCATTTTTGACGGGCAAGTCGCTAGTATATATATATTTTATATATATATATATATATTTATAAATATATATATATATATACATATATATATATATATATATATATATATAAAACAACTAAGTCAGCACCTCTATTTTGTTTATTGGTGATAGAGGAATCCAAACTTGGACCCCTTGCTCACTGTGCCTTATGGAATTATCAGCTACACCTCACTGACGAGGCCCAAAGAAGGCTGAAACACGTAGCACTTAGGCGATGAGCGGCTAAGGCGCTCATCATCTGTGAGCCGTTAAGGCACTACAACGCACTACAACTATCACCACAAACACAATGAGGTAATGAAACACGCGGGACTTAGCCACGAAACACTTCCTAAACGCGGGATCTCCTTGGGCTGCAAGTGGTTGACAAACTGCAAAAAAAACATACTAAATACACAAAAAAAATTACAAAAACATCACAGACAGCACAGGGCAACAGCCAGGACATCTGGGAGTGAGGTGGAACTGCCGAACAAAATGAAAAGTGGCTACACAACCTCGGACCGTGCAAAACACTGCCAAACACGTAGCACTTTACACAGCTAACTACGAACTACCAAATACACTATTATAAAAGCCGCAAAATGCTCAGGAGCCGCATAACACATTAATAACATTACGAATATACAATGCCGCTTTTACACAATAAACCAACGGCTTTCCCTCGCACACGCAGCCTATTTATAATGCACACTTGGAACATTCATTACACTTTAACAGCAGGGCACCAACACTCAAACTGTATATTCTATGCTGTCGGAAAATACAAACAGTTTGTTAGCTCTTCAGCCTATTGCCCGCTGCATATATCACATATTATAATTTTCAAACTGCGAGTTGTCGTCACGCTTTGCGAGGGTCGCAACTGACGACAACTCGCAGTTTCACAAATCCCTCTGCCATGGCTCCCATCAGCCCCACATCAGCCTCTCTGCTCTGGTGGGCGGGACGCGTGCACGGGTAGCCAGCACAAGCGTGCGCGTGCGCACACGCAAAGACGTCACATCCCTCTGCCATGGCTCCCATCAGCCCCACATCAGCCCTGCAGCCTCTCTGCTCTGGTGGCGCGCGTGTAGCCGGGCATACAAGAGTGCGCGCGCGAGCGTCACATAAGCGTGCGCGCTGTCTACAGCATTGAGGTGAGGGAGGAGTGGGGGGGAGAGAGACACGGGGAAAGAGAGACACGGGGGGGGAGAGGAGGGGGAAGAGATACACGGGAGGAAGAGATACACGGGGGGAGAGATACACGAGGGGGGGAGAGGAGGGGGGAGAGATACACGGGGGGAGAGGAGGGGGAAGAGATACACGGGGGGGGAGGAGGGGGAAGAGATACATGGGGAGGGAGAGGAGGAGGGGAATAGAGACATGAGAGGAGGGGGGAAGAGAGACACAGGGGAAGTGAGATACAGGAGAGGGGAAGAGAGACACAGGAGGGAGAGAAGGGGGAAGAGAGACACAGGGAAGGGGGAAGAGAGGCACAGGGCAGCGAGAGGAGGGGGAAGAAAGACACAGGGGAGGGAGAGGAGGGGAGGAAGAGACACAGGGGAGGGAGAGGAGGGTAGGAAGAGAAACAGGGGAGGGAGAGGAGGGGAGGAATAGACACGGGAGGGACAGGATGGGGAGGAGACACAGCGGAGGGGGGAAGAGATGAGGGCCAGGCGATGGAGTGACACAGGGGAGGGATGAGGGGGGCAGAGACACAGGGGAGGGAGACGGGGTGAAGAGACAAATGGGAGGTAGACGGGGTGAAGATACACAGGGGAGGGAGACGGGGTAAAGAGACACAGGGGAGGGAGAAAGACACAGGAGTGGGAGAGGGAGAAGGAGAAACAAGGGAGGGAGAGGGGGAAGAGACACAGGGGAGGGAGAGGGGGAAGAGACACAGGGTAGGGAGAAGGGAGAAGGTGAAACAAGGGAGGGAGAACAGGGAAAGATACACAGGGGAGGGAGAGGGGGGGAAGAGACAGAGGGGAGGGAGAGGAAGTAGAGGGCGGGAGAGGCTCACAATGAGTGCCAAAGCCACTCATTGCAAGGCCCGAGATGAGCGCTGAAGGAGCTTATCGCAAGGCCAGTAAAGTAGAGGGGGGAGAGGTTCGCAATGAGCCCCTCCCGTCATGTAGAGGGAGGTAGAGAAGTAGAGAGGCTCCCAATAAGCGCCAAAGGCGCTCATTGCGAGGCCCGTGATTAGCGCAGAAGGCGCTCATCGCGAGGCCAATAAAGTAGAGGTGGGAGAGGCTCGCAGTGTGTGACAAACACCATTGCCAGGCTTCAATTTTTATTGCCGTCATTTTTGACGGGCAAGTCGCTAGTTAATTATAAATACTTTAACTATATTAATTTATTTTAAAAATTATTCATTATTACTTAACTACATATACATAAAAATATATATATCTCTTTATCATGACTAGTGAAGGTGCTCAGGGGACCAAAAGTACACGACAGGAGAGGCTTGCAATGATCGGCGTAGAGGCGCTCGTTACGAGGCACAAGATAAGAGCCGAAGGCGCTCAGCGCAATCCTCGCAATGAGTGCTGAAGGTCCTCAGAGTTCAAAACGGTTTACATTGTGTGTCAAACAGCATTCCCATGGCTTAAAATTGTATTGCCCCATCATTTTTGACGGGCAAGTCGCTAGTATATATATATTTACATATATATATATATATATATTTATATATATATATATATAGTAAATAAATAGTACATCTGTGTTCACATTTGAATGTCTAAAGCAAGTAAAAAAAACTGCTTCCAGCTCAGAATTCAGAGAAAAACAGTTATTACACTGCATTCTGGGAAGCTGAGCTGGGACATGCAAATGTGCCCACGAATGCCTCGCCCTTCAATCTATAGCCATTTTTAAACATGGCTTCCTTTAAGCTTATGCCTGCTGTATTACACAGTTTTAATGCAAAGCCAAGGCTGGATTTTACGCAAGCTGAGAATCCTATCCTATCAAGCTTACTGGCTATCATCAGCGTGGATCGGGATCCCAGCTTGTGTTGTGGATCTTAGGAGTAGGAAGTTTACCACAACAATCATTTATAAGATGGTGGACAAAAGAGCGATAGAAGCCCTCCACCGTACAGTAGTACAGTAAATAAAAAGTACATCTGTGTTCACATTTGAATGTCTAAAGCAAGTTAAAAAACCTGCTTCCAGCTCAGAATTCAGAGAAAAACAGTTATTACACTGCATTCTGGAAATGTATATATTTATTTATTTGTTATTTATATATATATATGTATCCCCCCAGATTTTTTTCGGTTACTATGCCCTCGCCCTTAAGTGAAAAAAAGTATGTTAATTTTAGCTAAACAATAAAGTTTTTACATATATGGACCCTCAGTTCTCGACCTCGTTGGAACTTAACGTTTTCGAACCTCAACGCGTCTTATGGACAAAAAATTGGCTCGGAACTCGACACTTGCGCGGAAATCGACACGCTTGCAACAGCCCGCATCCTGTCTTTCAGGAAGGGGAATAAAGTTCAGTACCGTGGATACTGTGTTTCCAAGAATCAAAGTGCAGCCTTTGCTTCTAAGGATCAAAGTATTTGACTGTGCCTATAAGAATCAAAATGTAGACTGTGGCTATAAGAATCAAAGTGCAGTCTGTGTCTACAAGAATCAAAGTGTAGACTGTGGCTATAAGGACCAAAGTATAGACTGTACTGCGCCTATAAGAACCAAAGTGTAGCTTTTGCTTACAACGACCAAAGTGTACCATTGCCGATAAGAACCAAAGTTCCATGCAATAACATTTCTTCTCCTTCTTTACATCACCACCATCCCATTGGGCCCTCAAGCCCTCTTAGTACAGTTAAAGTGAAGTTAATTTCTATGTTATTTAATCTAATTATTATTTTTTATTTTTAAGGTTTTGTATCCAAAAACAACACCATCAGTTCAAAATAAAATGCGAAATTCTGGGTCTCAGAATGAATTATTTAAATTTACATTGATCCCTATGGGAAATGCTACCTTGGAGATCAAACTTTTTGGAACTCATCCTGTCTTCCGGAACAGATTAAGGTTGAGAACAAAGGTATAGTTCAGCCATGTCTAATCTAATCTGCTCATTATAATGTAGAACAGGGGTGAGCAATTAAATTCCCAAAGGGGTCACATGAGAAACTCGGACTGTTGTGGAGGGCCGGACCATAGGCTGAACTTAATTCTGCTCAATATTTATTTTATAGCTTTATTTTATTTTATTTTATCAGTGCCAGGTGCAGTATCTACAGAATGCTATCCATCCCAGTTAGTCACAACACTGCTCACAAATTGCCCCATTTTTCAATTGGCCGTGTTTTTTTGTCCATAACACAAATTTGTATCCCACTGTAGGCCACTGTAGCGGGCCGCACAGGGACAGCCAACAGGCCGGATGTGGCCCTCGAGCTGTACAATGCCCAAGTCTGTTATAGCCTAATTGGCAGGATACAGGAATATAGAGAGAAATAAAAGAGGCTCTGTATATGTTTAATTCCTCTAAGTGTTTTAACAACACAAATGTCTCAGAATTTCCAACTGTTTTTTTTCTTTTCAGCCTGAACTTTTTGATATATTGTGATAGTGACTTTGAAAATATGTCATGACAACATGACTATGTAAATAAAGCTGATGTTGTGAAAGGCTAACTACTGTTTCTTAAATAATGATAGGTTTATGGGTCAGTTAAATCCTTTTTTTCGCAGCTCATTAAATACATTAGGAAATTCTCATTTTACTGTCGCTGCTGGAAAGGCTAGATTTATACTACTTGTAATTAAATTGGATATTAAAGATGTGAGAACATACCTCAATGTCCGGTCTGTGGAAGGAAACATCTATGTTCTCCAATTTAATATTTCTTAAAAATAGATTAAAAGCAATCATGCGTAATACTTATTTAAAATAAATATTAATCTTTACTCTTTAGTTTTCTTGGAGTTATAAAGTTAATAATACTGCTATTAGTCCCTAGCTTAGCTCAAGTCTGAAATTAAATGTGACAGACATATTTAGGGAAAGAAAATAATATTCTGTGCTAAGAGCCTGCAGACCTGGATAAAGGGATTGTTAAAACGTAATATCTTAGCATTGTATTGGAATATAAATGAATTGCCTAGTAGTGTAAATGTTTGTGTGAAGATAAGACACCTCCACAAGCTATCTTACAAATCTGGGCCAGTGTCACTTCTTCCCAAAAAGATGCCATAGGCCTCATGGAATCAGCTCATAAAGAAGTAGGTTATTCTTCATCAGTGATCTCAAAGCTTCCTTGATCCAGCAGTACAATGGTATGCTTATAGGCTTCCTTGTCCTTAATAGCAACACAAAAAGAATATGGAGTAACAATCAACGATGTTCAGTCCTTTCTAAATAGATTAAAATGCAACTTCTGTGGTACAAGGTATATACATTTCTTTCTATAGGCTTTTCAGGTTCGGACACAATGTCTGAAGAGCCCCCTCTTGGAAGCATTAAAATTCCAAAGTTACCTTTGGTAGAAATTTAGGAATTAGGCAAAGTAGCAGTTTACCCTCACTGTTAGCCTATTAAAAAAGGCCTGTATGTCAGGCACACATTTAGCCAAGGTTGCAGGGATGATGAGTTTTACCTAGAATGTGTGCAGCAACTAGAAGAAGGTATGTCTTGCAAAGGTTGAAACATTTTTGAAGACAAGTGTGTGCAGGCATGGGACAACATGTGTCACTGTTCTGAGTCTCACGTGTGCAATGGCTTTGATGAAGTGCTTGATGAGAGGATGACTGGCTAGCTTTATAACAGGCTTGTGGCCCGAATCAAATCCATTATATAGGAACTGAAGAATTCTGCTAGTATTTGAATATGTGGGTGAGATATTTCTGAAGAGGTAGAGAAGGTTTTCCAAACATTTTTGTACCACAAGGTAATTATACATTTTCTCTACAACTGAGACCTCTCAAAATTATCCTCTCAATATACAGGCCATCAGGGCTTCGAACTGTGTGTTGTCGTGAAACAGCAAGCCTTGACTGATGACTTAGGAAGTCTTATTGTGTGAGAGACAGCTGCTAGAGACCAGTGTATCATGCTTATCTCAGCCAGTCTGGAGTAATGAGAATGAGATCTGTTCATTATTTTCTTCTCTAAGTTTGCAGAGTACTTTTACAAATAGAGGGATAAAAGGAAATAATGGAGAACATGTCCATAGGTATGAAAGAGTGTCCACATTGCTAGTGAATTGAGCTTAAGGTTTAGGGAGAGAAAGTGATCTGCTTTTGATTTTTTTGTGTTGCTCCTGATATCTGAAAAATATATCCTGGTTTAGGGACCCCTTCCCTGTCAGATCTAGTGTCAACTTACTACTGTCACGTTTAGGTGCCTTTTGATGTACACCAGTGAGAGAGATTGACTTCAGCCCATGTTACAATTTAAGATGTAAATTTGATAAGTGACTGATTCCTGGTGCCCTATTTGAGGGATGCCACAACTGCCTTATTATCAGACTGGTTATATATCGCCTTGTGTGCTAACATCCTTGCCATTTTAAGAGTGCGCTCAAAAAAAAGCTAGAAGATCCAGCTAGAAGGAAAACAACTTTCTTCTATTGTCCACTTTTCTTAGTCAGACATTTGCTCATAGTGTGCTCCTAACCTATTCCACTGCCATCTCTTGTCACTATCTCCCATGATGGTGGTTTATTTCCTGTTCAGAGTCAAACATGAGTCATAAGAAGATTTTCTTTTGAGTAGAATGCAGATGGAATATATATCAAGTTTATTAGCCATCCTACCCTCTGTAGAATCTTCAATACATTTGTAGTTATTCAGGGGGGTCTACTTTCATTACCAGTCATCCAGATATAGAACAAGAGAGTTGGTTTCACAAGCATATAAATTAATATTTAGGGTGCTGCGGAGAGTCTGAAGGGAGCTTGAATTGGAAGTTATGGGCAATTGCCATTCCAGGTGCAGGGGGTGGATGGGTATGTGCAAGTAAGCACATTCAAGGTTCACTGCTACCATAAAGTCTCCTATGTAATCACTGTATGCACTGGTTAAGACTAGTCTGTAACCCCTCTGAGTTTTAGGACCACAATTAAAGATAGGTATGTCCCTAGATTTAGAAGGTATCTAGGAACTAGAATCAATGCAGTAGTGTTGCAGAATTTCCTGTAAGAAACCTAGGAACGTCTATTTTGTACCCCACGTAAAGAGTATTAAGCACCCAAGGGTCTGTGTTTATGGTTTTACACTCTAGTAAGTGTTGGATCATGCCTCCACTAGGAATGGGTTTGGAATTATATGATTTATTACTGTATGTTGGCTGTCCTTTCATTGCAGACAAACGGCATCTTGGAGCTAACTAAATCTTGCAAAGTATTTCTTGTAAGTAGTCATTTGAAAAGGCGGTCTTAAAGAGATAGAAGGCAAACCAAGTTTGCCTTGGATTCAGTATCAAAGCACCACAACTAAAGTAACAATGCTCATCGTGCACCACTGCTAAAGTAGACACTCTGGGAAGCATTACAGAGGTAATGATCTGTCATTATAACTGATTGGAGATGTTTGAATATGTTTTATATAGTTTTTTTTAAATGATCTTACAACTGGTAAGGTGACATACCAGGTTGATGCCAAGCAGCTTCAAAGGACTTCTTTATGTCCCCTTCAACCTTGCAATCTAGTTCAAGGATCTTTCTGTTTTTTGATGCCAGCGGCCACTAGGTGGAGCAGCCGAGATTTTCTTCAATTTCTTGTTAGTGTAAAGCTTATCATCTGCCACTACCCTAGCCTGAAACCCTAACCCCTAAATCTAAACATAACTCATAACCTGAAACCCTAACCCCACCCTAATCCTAGGAAATTCTTGGTAGCATCACCTAGTGCTGATGACCACTACTGGCATGTAGAAAACAGGAAAAGTCTCAGTTCAATATTGGATTCAATCTCTGGCAACTGTCATATCTACCTGTGGAATCTCCCAATCCTTCAGGGTTGTTGGGTCAAATGGAACTATGATTCCCATTCACCCGGAGGTTCTTCTTTGGGGTTGGCACCAGCTCCACTAGGAATGGGTTTCGAATGAAATGTTTTATTATTGAAAGTTTTTTATTGTATGTTGGCTGTCCTTTCATTGCAGACAAATGGCATCTTGAGAATGCGGGACAGTGAGAATGCGGGCCAGTGTGAATAGTGGCTAATGTTGACCCCAACTGCCGCCCACCGCCCTTGGCCCTCTTGATCCCTTTTCACAGGTCCCATCCATCTCCTTGGCCTTTTGCTCTCTTTCCCAGTTCGCCTCCGCTTCACGGCCCTCTGCTCTCTCCCCCAAGGCCCCCTCTGCCTCCACAGCCCCTGCTCTCTCCCCCTAGTCCCATACACCTCCTGAGCCCTCTCCTTTCTCCTCTTGAGTCCTCTGACCCACGAGAGGAGAAACTGTCAGACACAGCAGTAATGAGCACCAGGTGAGAGACAATGGAGAGAGAATTGGGGGGAGGGGGAGAAGAGAGAGAGAGAGAAGGTGGAAGTGAGAGAGAGAGAGAAAGAAGGGGGAGTCAGAGAGAGAAGGGGAGAGAGGGAGAAGGGGAGAGAGGGAGAAGGGAGAGAGAGAGAAGGAACAAAGAGAGAGAAGGGAGAGAGGGGGAGAAAAGGGTGAGAAAGATAGATAGGAGGAGCGTGGGAAAGAGAGAAGGGTGGAGAGAGAAGGGACAGAGAGCGATGGAGAGAGAAGGAGGAGAGGAGGAGAATAAGAGAGAAGGAGGAGTGAGAGAAAAAAAAGGGGGAGAGAATGGGAGAAAGGAAAGTGGGAGAAAGAAAGAGGAGAGGGAGAGAGTGTGAAGGGGGAGAGAAAGGGAGAGAAGGGAGAGAGAGAGAGAAGGGGGAGAGAGAAGGGAGGGAGAAACAGAAAGGTGAGAGAAGGGGGAGAGAGAATGAAGAGAGAAAAGAGAGAGAGAATGTGTAGAGAGATAAAGAAGGGAAAAAGAGAGGGGGTAAAGAAGGGTAGATAGAGAAAAGGTGAGAAAGAGAGAGAAAAAGAGTGAGAGAAGGGTGAGTGAGAGAAGGGAGAGTGAGAAGCAGGAGAGAGCCAGAAAAGGAGGTGAGAGAAAAGGGAGAGAAGAGAGAGAAGGGAGAGAGAGAAGCGAGAAGGGGGAGAGATACATGAGAGAAAAGGGAGAGAAGAGAGAGAAGGGAGAGAGAGAAGCGAGAAGGGGGAGAGATACAAGGGAAGAGAGAGAGGAAGAAGGAAGAGAGAGAAAGAAAGGAGAGAGAGAAGGGGAAGTCAGGGGTTAAGTGAGAGAAGGAAAACAGAGGGAAGAGAGAGAGAGAGAAAGAGGAGAGGGGGTAGAGAGAGAGGGGGGGAGAGGGAGAGAAGGGAAGGAGAAGGAGGGAGAGAGACAAGGGGAGGGAGAAAGAGAAGAGGGAAGTGACAGAGTGAATGGTGAGAGAGAGAAAGAGAGAGAGAAGAGAGAGAGAAAGAAGGGGGAGAGAGAGAAGGAATAGAGAAAAGGGAGAGAAGAGAGAGAAGGGAGAGAGAGAAGCGAGAAGGGGGAGAGATACAAGGGAAGAGAGAGAGGAAGAAGGAAGAGAGAGAAAGAAAGGAGAGAGAGAAGGGGAAGTCAGGGGTTAAGTGAGAGAAGGAAAACAGAGGGAAGAGAGAGAGAGAGAAAGAGGAGAGAGGGGGGTAGAGAGAGAGAGAGGGGGAGAGAAGGGAAGGAGAAGGAGGGAGAGAGACAAAGGGAGGGAGAAAGAGAAGAGGGAAGTGACAGAGTGAATGGTGAGAGAGAGAAAGAGAGAGAGAAGAGAGAGAGAAAGAAGGGCGAGAGAGAGAAGGAAGAGAGAAGGGAGAGAGAGAAGGGGACATTGGGGAGAGTGAAGGGAGGAAGAGAGATGAGGTAGTAACGGTCAGGAGGATAGGGGAGGAGGAGGAGATACAAAGAGGAAGACGATTGAGAACGTTTCACTTTATATATATCACATATAATAGTTGTCAAACTATGAATCGTTGTCACGCTTTACGAGCTCGCAAGAACTGCATCCCTCTTGAAGCGAGGAATGCAGTTTGGGCCGCAAATGCATTTGCAGAAGGTGGAGGCTCCAACGTCGGTTGCAATGAGCCGAAGGCTCATTGCAGGCCGCAAATGCGGACCCTCGTGAAGTGAGGGGCCACATTTGTGGAGGTGGAGGCTCTACGCCGCCTCACAATTGCTTACAAAAACCCACAGAAGCGGGACTTTGACAAAATACTGTACATCTAACACGCAATCACTAAATACGGACTTACACAAAAAAATCCGAGCCGCGGTACTTACAATGAAAAATTTACAGACTTAAACTAAAAAATTATGAACCGCGGGACGAATTCGCAAAAATACGACCTTAACGGCTGAACCGCGCGCTCCTGAAAAAATTAAAAGAACAAAAAATACACACAAAAATACATAAAAAACTTAGCAACAGCAAGGGGGGCACCCAGGTCCTCTGCAAGTGAAGTTACAGCTCACTTTAAGTCCAAATTACTGAGTTTAGACACACGAAAATCCCCTAAACCAGAGAAAAAATGGCCGCCGAAAAAACTAAAACGAGGCTACAGGACCCTAAAGCAGCAAAACACCACCAAGCAAATACGTCATTTTCAAAAAGCTGTACTAGGTACAAGATACACTTTTAGCAACACGGGCGTACCACATACACATTCGCCGCCATTTTACAACACTAACTTACAGAATGCGGAAATACACAGCTGCACTAACGGCTTACCCTTGACACTACACACTGCACACATTGCTGACACTTACACCTGAGCTCCACAACACTGCAAACCGACATTGTATGCTTCAGGAACATCAAAACAGATTGTCAGCTCTTCAGCACAATGCTTCCTGCATATATTACTTACAAATAGGTAAAGTATATTAATTTATTAGTTACTTAATTAGCATACAAAAGTACATATACCGAAAAAATAAAAAATACACTATCTTAATACAAAACACAAAAGACATTCACTGCGCGCCTCACAACGAGCGCCAACGCTGATCATAGCACACAAACTACACCAGGGGACAGCCTTGCAATAAGCGCAAAAAGCAGATCAGCGCCGACCTTACAATGACAGCAAAAGCGCCTCTGATAAAAAAAGCATGAGCAAGAGCCTTTCAATGAGCGCCAAAGGCGCTCATTGCGAGCCACGCGATGAGCGCCGAAGGCGTTCAGCGCGAGGCTCGCAATGAGCGCTAAAGGATCTCAGACCACCAAAAAAATTCATGTCTGTGCCAAACAGCATTACCTGCCTTACAATTTTATTGCCCCGTCATTTTTGCCGGGCGGTCGCTAGTGACATATAATACTTGTGAAACTGCAATTCGTCGTCACGCTTGCCGCAAATCGCAGTTTGACAGCTACAATTGCTGCAAATGGGTGCGCAGCCGCGCATGCACATTGCGCGTGCCGAGACCGAGGAGGAGAGAGAGAAGAAGAGGAGGGGAGACACACAGTGAAGGAGAGTGAAGACACAGAGGAGAGGGGGGAAACACAGAGGAGGGGGGAAGACACAGAGGAGGGGGGAGAGACACAAGGGTGGAAGAGGTGGGGGGTAGACACACAGGGGAGGGAGAGGAGGGGGGAGAGACACAGGGGAATGAGAGGTGGGAGAAACACAGAGGAGGGGGGAGAGACACAGGGGAGTAAGAGGAGGGTGGAGACACAGAGGAGTGAGAGGAGGGGGGAACACAAAGGAGTGAGAGGAGGGGGGGCAGGCTCAGGGCAGTGAGCGGAGGCGGGGAGAGACACAGGGGAGTGAGAGGAGGGGGGTTAGACACAAAGGAGTGAGAGGAGGGGGCAGAGACACAGGGGATGGGGGAGACACATAGGGGTGGGAGAGGAGGGGGGGGGAAGACACACAGGAAAGGGAGAGAAGGGGGGGTAGACACACAGGTAAGAGAGAGAAGGAGGGGAGACACAGGGGAATGAGAGGGGGGAGACACAGAGGAGGGGGGAAAAGACACAGGGGAGTGAGAGGAGGGGGGGAGACACAGGGGAGTGAGAGGAGGAGGGAGAAATACAGGGGAGTGACAGGAGGACAGAGAGAAAAAGGGGAGTGAGATGAGGGGGAAGAGACACAGGGAAGGAGGGGGAGACACACAGGGGAGGGAGAGGAGGGGGAGAGACACAGAGGAGGGAAAGGAGGGGGGAAGAGACACAGGGGAGGGGGGAGACACACAGGGGTGGGTGAGGAGGGGGGTAGACACACAGGGGAGGGAGAGGAGGGGGTAGAGACACAGGGGAGGGAAATGGGGGGGCACACACAAGAGGGGGGGAAGAGACACAGGGGGGGGAAAGAGACACAGCTGAGGGAGGGGGCAAGAGACACAGGGGAGGGAGAGGGGGGCAAGAGACACAGGGGAGGGAGAGGGGGGCAAGAGACACAGGGGAGGGAGAGGGGGGCAAGAGACACAGGGGAGGGAGAGGAGACACAAGGGAGGAAGTGGAGGGGGAAAGGAGACACAAGGGAGGAAGTGGAGGGGGGAAAGGAGACACAAGGGAGGGAGAGGTGGGGGGAAACGAGACACAAGGGAGAAAGTAGACAGAGGGAGAGACTAGCAATCAGTGCCAAAGGCGCTCATTGCAAGGCCCATGATAAGCGCCAAAGGCGCTCATTGCAAGGCCAGTAAAGTCGAGGCGGAGAGGCTCCCATTGTGTGGCAAACAGCATTGTAAGGATTCACATTTTATTGCCGTAATTTTTGACGGGCAAGTTACTAGTATATATATACATATATACTAGCGACTTGCCCGTCAAAAAATGATGGTCAATAAAAGAAAGTGTTGAAATGCTGTTTGTCACACAATGTGAGTGTACTGTGTGCCTCAAGTAACTAAATTCCTCAAAAAGCAGAAATCTACATTACATAAAATAAGAAAAACTAAAAACACCAAAAAAAAAAAAAAAATTACAGAACAAAAAAAAAACCTAAGTCACAAAAAATAAAAAAGGAACATTAAAGAAAATAACAAAATACATTCCAACCCCCCCCTCACTACAACATTTTTAAAAAAATTACACACCTGAAAATGAAATACATATAATACATACATATAATACAATACAACACAATTAAATAAAATACAATACAATTCAATTAAATACAATACACCCCTATCTAATATACATGCTGTCACAACCTACAGTGATGATGGAGTATAGAGGATCCTAGTCCTCTTATCTCCTGTAGGTTTTAGACCTAAGTTTGGGCTGACTCTAGACCTATGGACAGTCTTTGTCGGTACAAAGGCATAAGTCCCAGCTTTTGGTAGTGTGCCTGGGAAAACCTGGAAGGGAGTCAGAACGATCTCCTCTACCAGCATATGCCCCTGGGTCAATAATACACCTGCACGCAAAGTCTTGATGAAAATTATGAACCATGTTTTATTTTAGAACAGCATATTTAACCACATCACACAAGAATGGGGGAAGTGGCTACTGTTAGCCAGCCCCAAATGATGTCTGGCCAATCATGAAGGGGAACTGTGTGTGAACCAATAGTCCCCTCCCAGGTCCGCCCACTAGGCGAGGCCAACTAATTCATTTGAGCTCTGAATCTCCAGGGCAAAGCATACCTTGGTTCTCCTGTGCCCCTGCTATGAAGGCTGAGAAGCCTCAGGGCATCCCAATGTTTCTGGGTGCCTGCCTGTCTGCTCTGCAGCTGTGAGCTCCTCATTGTGTAGTTCTCTGCTGGACACTTAGCTAATGGGATTAACAGGCCTTTGGGAACAAAGGAGGTTTTGGCTGTATTCAATGGGCTTCCCCTCTACAATATAATAACATACATTCATATTTACAAAAACAACAATGTTTCACCCACATACAACCAATATATCCCATTAGATCCCTCACAGGATACCCATTGCAATGAGCCTAAACATGGAAGGGATGGGAATATGCTAAGGGATAAACTTATACTACTTTATGCCCTAGACCACAACATAACAATATATCCATAACAAGTAGGCCCCAAACCTTTTCTTCCACAGCAGGAGCCATGCACTTTGTCCAAACCCATTATGGCCACTGGCTGATTCATGACACATGCCACTATCTAATATACATGCCACTATCTAATATACATGCCACTATATAATGTAATATACATCCCACTATCTAATATACAATACTATCTAATAATACATCCCCCTATCTATCTATCTATCTAATATACAATACATGCTATCTATATATATATATATATATATATATAGCTACCCTAATTGTAAGCTACAATAAAATAATTAAGACCACTTACCTTTGAGATGTATCTTCAGATCAGCAACCTACGGTAAAAAAGATTAAAAAAATTAATACAACACGTTTACATGAAATAACTAAACATTCTAAACATTCTAAATATTCTAAATATTATACTCACCTTTCCAGCATGTCCCGTTCCAGCATGTCACGTCCCAGCATGTCACATCCTCCATGTTCCGTCGTCCATCTTTGCGTCTTGTCCGGCGCTGCGCCTGTTAAAAAAAAACATTACATTAGTAAACATAAACCAAAGTTAAATAAACACAATCTACATTATACTTACCTTTCCGTGATGTCTCTGGCCTCCTCGACTTCTCCGAATGCATCCGCGCATTAAAATGACCTTCCTATGGAGTGTTCCAGAATAAAATTGGCAATGGCGGCTTCTGATTGGCTGAAAAGGCTATCTATCAAATTCAGCCAATGAGAAGACCCCATTTGTGAACCAATGAAAAAAGTATACACCCCAAAATACAACGCTGATTGGATAACACACCTGTCAATCTTTATTTGAACCAATCCTAAGGCTTTATTGCCATCAGCCAATCACAATGGAATATACCCCCACGTACTGATTGGTGAAGACATCTGCGCCTTCCCATTGGCTGTAATATTGATTGATATTAACAGTAGCCAATGAGAATGCGCAAATCCTTCACCAATCAGTACATGAGGGTGTATTCCATTGTGATTGGCTATTGTCAGTGCAACAGACATCAGAATGCGCAGAGGCTCCAACCAATCACCCTGTGGGGGTGTATTCCATTCTGATTGGCTGAAGGCATCTGCGCCTTGTGATTGGTTTAAATAAAGATTGACAGGTGCATTATCCAATCAGAGTGGGATTTTAGGGTGTATCCCTTTGTGATTGGTTCACACATTGGCGCTTCCTGATTGGGTGAATTTGATAGACAGCGTTTTCAACCAATCAGAAGTTGCCATTGCTTATTTTCTTCCGGAAAAGTCTCCTGGAGCCTCATTAGCGTCGGGGATGTCCGGGAGTGCGGATGTAAGTATATATATAAATATATATATATATATATTATTTTTTTTTATACAGGGCGTGGCAGAAGAGGATCCGGAGGAGGCCGGAGACATCGCCGGAAGGTAAGTAGAATGTAGATTATGTTTATTTTATTTTTATGTATGAGTATTAATGTTGTGTTTTTTTTAACAGGTGCCGCGCCGGAGAAGGTTTAAAAGAATAAGGACGGGACATGCCGGAAAGGTGAGTATAATATTTAGAATGTATAGAATGTTTATTTTAGAACTGTAAACATGTTGCACTAATTTTTTATTTTATTTTTTTCGTAGGTGGCTGATCCCAATGGACATCTGCAAAGGTAAGTGGTCTTAATTATTTTATTTTAGCTTAGACTTAGATTAGTTAATATATAGATAGCATTTATTGTATGTTAGCTAGGGGTATGCGTTTTATATAGATATAATATGATGTATTGTAGATAGATTGTGGTATTTATTTAGATTGGGGGATGTATTATTATATAGATAGCATGTATATTAGATTATGCTATTTATTTAGATAGATTGTGTGATGTATATTAGATAGGGGTGTATTGTATTGTAATTGTATGTATGTGTATTGTATGTATTTGTATTATATGTATTTCCTTTTCAGGTGTGTATTTTTTTTTCTGTAGTGAGGGGGGGGGGGTTGTAATGTTTTTTTTTATTTTCTTTAATGTTCCTTTTTTTATTTTTTGTGACAGGTTTTTTTATTTTCTGTAATGTAGTTTATTTTCTTTTTGTGAGTTAGTTTTTTTATTTCATGTAATGTAGATTATTATTTTTTTTGTGACTTTAGGCTTTTTTATTTTTTGTAATTAGAGTGGTGGGGGTTAATAGGGGGTAGGTAGTGTAGATGTTAATAGGTTAGTGTAGAGGGGGTTTAGTTGATATTTTATGTTTTATTGGGAGTGGTATAGTGCAGTATAGTGTTTATACTTAGTGTCATGATGGTCCTTGAGGACCATTATGGCACTTATGTGGTTAATGTAGTGCTGTAACAGGCCCATAATGGTGTTAATATACCCTTTTGGGACTGATGGGGTTAAATAGAGGCTTATGGGGTCTGTATTGACCCCCATGAGTGACAGGGTTAATGGAGGGCTTATGGGGGTCTGTATTGACCCCCATGAGTGAGAGGCTTAATGAAGGGCTTATGGGGGTCTCTATTGACCCCCATGAGTGACAGGGTTAATGATGGGTTTATGGGGGTCTGTATTGACCCCCATGATTGACAGGGTGACAGTGTATATTTTTTTTCTTTTACAACGGGTCCTTTAAGTTTGGACTTAAATGGAGGTGTAACTTCACTTTCAGAGGTCCTGGGTGACCCCCTTGCTATGGGTAAGCTTTTTATGTAGTTTGTGTGAGTATTTGGTGTGTCTTCACTGTTTTTAGTTGCGCGCGGGTCGGCCGTTATAGTCGGATTCTTAGTGCTTGTGGGTGTTTGTTACGTTAAAGTTGGTTCCGAGTGAGCGGCCATTTTTTCTCTCACTTAGGGGATTTTCGTGTGTCTGAACTCGGGAATTTGGACTTAAATGGAGGTGTAACTTCACTTTCAGAGGTCCTGGGTGCCCCCCCCCCTTGCTATGGGTAAGCTTTTTATGTAGTTTGTGTGAGTATTTGGTGTGTTTTCACTGTTTTTAGTTGCGCGCGGGTCGGCTGTTATAGTCGGATTCTTAGTGCGTGTGGGTGTTAGTTACGTTAATGTTGGTTCCGAGGTTGGGTTTAACGGCTCGGCTCACCTCGCTATGCGAGGCTCACCAGCAATGAGCGCCTGTGGCGCTCATTGCCTAAGTGCTTTGCGAGGACCCGCATTTGCGGAGACGTTGGGATGCTCCACCACCGCAAATGCGGCCCCTCGCTTTGCGAGGACCCGCATTTGCGGGGGAACTGCGTCCCTCACTTTGCGAGGGACGCAGTTCTTGCTGGCTCGCTGCGCAAGCCCACAAGCGGGAGCAACGGCTTGTATGCTCACAACTATATATGAGCTATATATATATATATATATATATATATATATATATATATAATTACATCAAATAACATAAACAAAGTTTTGGAACAATTTGCTTGCTTGGATTGAGACCTGTCTGCGACACAGAAATACAATACAGTTGCAGCAGTGCAGGAAATGCACAAGTCACTGTGCAAGTTAAGTTTCAGGCAGTCCTTGATCGAATAAATGAACAAAGTGTTTGGCCCCACTGACAAGAAACATTTGGAGGAGAAAGAACTGCCTCTGAGGGCCCTGTTGATAATGGACAATGGTCCTGCTCAACCTTCTGCTTGCCCCTAACACAACTCCTCTGATGCAGCAGGTCATCTTAAAGAAACTGTATAGCAAGACCTCACTTAACAGAAACATTTTGAAACAAAGGCAGAAGCAAGTTTAACTTGATAGGTTTCTATTATCACAGGCAGAGTCTCCAGCAGGGTGCAGGAATGTTAAGAGACAGAAAGGACAGATATCCCCTGTGCAAGTGCCTGATTTGGTAATGAATGAGGACTCCCCTTCCAAGCAATAACCTGTCTCCTTCCTCTACATTGCCACCATCCATTGGTCACTTGAGTCCTCTCAGTACTGAAGTTAAATTATCTGTTATTTGATGTAGTTATTGCTTCTTTATTGATGCCTGTTAAGTTTTAAGGTTTTGTATCCAAAAACAAGACAATCAGTTCTAAACAAAATGAGAAAAAATCTGGGGCCTGTAACAGATGATTTAAATTTACATTGCTTCCTTTGGGAAATGTTTGTTTGGTTCACATCCTCCCGTCCGGAACAGATTTAGGACTTGAACCAAGGTACCACTGTACATTGTAACACTCTGTGATAACAGGAAGGAGTCATGGGATGTGTAGTTCCTCTGTAGAAGGAAGCAAGAGGAGCCAAAAACAAATCTGTAGATCACTGCATTGAGCTGCTGCTGGCTCAAAGCTTAATAAAGGATTATAATCCATACACAAATGCAGTGTTTCTATGGGGAGGGTCACTGTGCCTATATAAGAAGCTCTGTGGTGTGATAAACAAGATTTAATTTTAAATAAAATAAAGCTGTATGTGTATGGAATGACTCAATGTAATGTGTATTTTGGATATAAGCAGCGCCTGTTAGATTTTTTTTTTTTGCACCATTCAGTCTTTTCTGACTCTACTAGACCTCATGAACCAGGCACATCTTTATGTCCATTGTCATGCTGATCCACGTGTTTTTTATGGCAGAGATACTGGAGTGATTTACCAGTTCCTGCTCCAATGGGCCACAGCGTACAGCTCCTGGTATTCCTAGGTGGTCTCTGCTTGGCTTCAGCATGGTGTGACCTCTTGGTTCGCTAACTGGAATCAAACCCAGGTTGCAGCAGTGAAAGCATTGAATCCAAACCAGTGGATCACCAGGAAATCTATGTGTTAGTTTAGAAAAGGTAAAAACAAGGAAAATTAGATATGCCTTTAAACAGTCACGTGTAAGTTTGTATATTTATTTATATAGGAACTGTCTTGTATAAACTACTCAAAGAGCTACATTTTAGCAGATTATATGCACTGCTAGCAGATATTCACTTGCACGGACACTTTTGTATTATATAAACTAGTGACTTGCCCGTCAAAAAATTACGGTCAATAAAATTGTAAGGCTGGGAATGCAGTTTGCCACACAATGTGAGTCTCTGACACTCCCATTTGTTATCTACTAAGTACAAAAATTATAATATTTATTTCTTTTTTAACATTCAACTTATATTTCAACAAATGTTAAACCATTTTTAACCTTTTTAATTGTCATGGTTACAGTAATAATATAACAATGGATGAAATTTGTATGAACACGTATTGTGAACCATTACATAAAGCTTTCTAACATGCAACTTATATCGAAAACAGTGGTCAACAAATTATTTTTAACAATACTAACATTTTTAATTCTGAGCTATGCATGAGAAACATGACAATAGGTCAACTTTGTATGAATGAGTATTTTAAACGATTACAGAATCTTTCTTAACATGCAACTTATAGTTGAACTAAAGCACATAGGTATTGAATCCAGAGGAAGGCAAACAGTAAAAACCGCCATTGAAACTTAGCCAATTGTATCAAAGCAGGGAAAAAATAATTCCTTCCTGACCCCAGTAACTGGCTATTACATTTTTAACAAATGATTATGCTGCTATTGACATAAACCCTTAATAACATCCAATAAAACAATGTTTGAAACCTTGTAAAATACAATGTTAACAATGCAAATATTAATGTAATGTAATAACATTTAAAATAAAAAAATAAAAAAATACAGTGATCTTGAATATTGAATCCAGAGGAAGGCAAACCAAAAAAACCCCAGGGGAACTTGGTAAATTGTTTCAAAGTAGGCAAAACAAATTAAATTCCTTGGATCAATATATGTAATTAAACCTTTACATTTTACAACAAATGATCATCCTCCTACTAACATGAACCCTTGATTACATACAATGAAACAACTTTTAAGTCCTTTGAAAACTGAATTTTAACATGTCAAACATTAACATAATGTATTAAAATTGAAACAGTAAATTTAATAAAATGCAAGGTAACTGTTTTGTGGGGCCAATCCTGTCAAAAGTCACTTCCAAGACATTCCGTTTTTTTGGTTTTGTATATCAGAGTGGTTCCCTTAAAAAGAGCCCAGCAGACTAATTTTGTCAATGGGATATAACCACTGTTTGTTGTTGTTGTTTGTTTTTTTTTGTTTGTTTTTTCACTTGTAGTTCTTAAAAATGGCACATAGAGTTTCCTAAGGGAAATAGTGGTCCTCTAAAAAGAGTCCGCCAGACATCAAAGTTCGTCCGCGGGGTATAACCACTGTTCTCTATGTTTTTTGCCATTTTATAGAGTTTCCTTAGCGAAATAGTGGTCCTCTAAAAGAAGCCAGAGAGACATAAAATTGCTTCCTCAAAATAAAACCACTGTTCTCTATATTTGTTGTGGTATTTTTTGTGAATTTGTCGTAGATATGAGAGCACTGTTGCTTTTTTAATTGGGTTATTTGTAGATAAGTATTATTATTATTTTTTTTTACATTTAATTTACAGTACTTCATAGTAGAAGTATACGTTTAATATTTTTCGTAAAAATTTGGTTATCATCTAATAAATCACCCTGACTTTGGTTGTTTTCAATATAAACTTTAATTTCCTCTGGATTCTTGCATCTTGAAAATGCAAAATACAGTTGGCCATATGCAAATACTGGTTCTTCTAAAAAGATTCCAACGAATGTAAAAGTTTGTCCTTGTGATTTATTAATGGTCATGGCAAATGCCATGATGATGGGAAATTGTCTCCTTTGAAGTTCAAAAGGGAGGCTACTTTCCCTTGGTGCCAAATCTATTCTTGGTATGAAAACTCTTTCTCCTTTATGGATACCATTGAGAATTTCTGCATTTATGAAATGTTTTTCAATTCTTGAACAATTAATCTGATCCCATTACATAGTCCTTTTTTGGGGATTCATATTTTGCAGTAACATGACAATTGTACCTTTTTTTAGCTGCAAAATATTTGGTGGCATTGCAGATGGAGTTAATGAATTAATAAATTCAGTTGAAAAGTTTGTCTGAGTTTCTTTGTCATCACCAAGTACACAATCAGCACTGTGATACCTTTTTTGTGGTGCATCTATTAATTTTAATGTCTCATTATTCAGAAGCAATGCATCTTTATTTGTTGATGTTAATATTACTTTGGTTGCAAGCTCTGCATAATCGTCGCTAGTTATTGTATTTTGGAATATAGCCAATATAATGTCCTGTTTGCAAATTATTTGCAATGTAATTTCCATGGTATCATCAGGTAAATTATGAATTTGATCTGTTTTTCCTTCTACAATTTTGATGAGTCATCCTATAGTGCACTTTTTATGGCGTTAAATGCTTGTAATTGTAATGTATTTAAAGTTGCAAGTTTTTCTTGTGTTATTTCTTTTTGAAGCTGAATATCATAGTCTTCAAAGTTTATTTCATCTATGAGTCCTGGAAATTGCAGATTAAAATTTGCACAATTTAATCCATGAGAGAGAAAGACCTCTTGAATTTCAATGATTGCTTTTAATTCTGTAATAGGCTCATTGTATCATTGCAAAAAGTCTTCAGGCATATTTGTTTTACATTTGTCCCACAAAGCTAATGCATTTGGAGCATTAATAGAAGATGCAAATGAATGCAAATTGTTCTCTCATCTGCCGTGGCATTTGACACAGTGCTGCTTCTTCTAGACATTTTTCCCATTCTGTATAATCAGCCAGGAAGTTTCTGTGTTGCGCAGCTAAATGAAATATGTCATAAACTGAGTCATTAATGGTTCTTAACATTGTGCACTAGGTATATATATATAAAAGGAGTAAACTTTGTGCACCGGGAATATTTAAAAGGAGTAAACATAAGCAGAAACGTACAAGGTCTCTTGGACTTACAGTGTAAATTCTAGTTATAATTTTATTTCCACAGGTTTTGATATGGAATGTCAATGTATAACAATTCCCTTGTCTCCAAGTCAGTACAATTTAATTGAAACCACGCAGTTAGTGTAGTTTGTCGATGCTCACTTTGTGCCAAAGCATTTCTTTAATTTCCAACATTGAAATAAACTAAGTGTCTTTGGGGCAAATCGATATACTGCATGTGATCGATCATGCATGTCAAATTTGAAAAGACGCAACATTGCTTCTGGCGCACTTACATAGCGAGCATCTACATGAGATGCAAGTTCATCATGTAATAACTCACTTTGTTCGGGATTTTCTGCAATTTTGACCACTACAGTAGTTGCATCATAGCCTTTGTAAATATATTTGTATACATATTTATTGACATATTTAATGGATTTTATAGAAGTGCAAGCTTCCACATTAATGTGTGCATTATACTTCATGAGCAAATGTGGATTGTATGGCACCACATATCTGTTATCAACTATTTTTCCATGAATAATGGCATTTTGGACTTCTCTTCTATATAATGGAAGGCCATCTCAATTAGCATAAGTTTTGTCTCTATAATCTTTTGGAAATTCTTTAGTCAATTTTTTTATTTTTCATACATGGTGATTGTGGATTAATATCTCACCCATGGTCCATGAATTATGCAATGAGATACAATCTCATATAGTCTACCATGTATTTATGGATCTGGTAGTTCAGCAATAATCACTGAATCCACTTTATCACCAGTATCCAATTTATATTTCTCTTAAAGGATTATAAGCATATGTGCATGTGGAAGGCCTCTTTTTCAAATTCTATGGTATCAACATAAGCCAGATATTTGCCTAATAACTGATTTATGGTTATGTCACGTAATTCAGTTAATTTGATTTTGAAGACTCTTGCCACTAAATCTGGTCTATTGGGAGCAATTTGTCCAATTAGCAGATTCTGTACAATCTCTGGCCATTGTGGATTACATGTAAATGTAATAAATAAATCTGGTTTTCGAAATTTAGTTACAATAGTCATAGCATCATAAGATCTTTCCTGCATATTGCAAGGAGATCCTTGGAAAGAAGGTGGTAAAATTATGGCTTTGCCAGCTGCAAGCTCTCTGTTTGTGGCTACATAATCCATCAGTCCACAATACTGTTCAACACGTTTATCTTGTTGAACTGGCAATCTATGGGTCTTTCCTATTGGAAATGATAAGCCCCACAAAACTGACAGATAAATATTCATATTAGCACAATTATCAACCTCTACTGTTAAAGATTTACATAAAGGACAATTGTGAGCCGAGAGCCTTATCAGATTGTTCAGCCACATTTTCTAAGTGCTTTTGCTTTTTAGTTGCCTTCTTGGGCTTGGATGTTAGTTTGTCAGCTGCTAGTCTTTTGCTTGCGAGTCTCTGATGTTCTTTTTGTCATCAAATTTCATTTTGCTTTGGCTTCTGTTAATCTGCCCATGTTTTTTGACGTTGTCTAGTTTGACATCTTTTCTTTTCCTCTTTCTTTTCAGTATCTGCCCTATTAATCTGTAAATCAAAGTAGTACATTAGTACATTTGCTGCTTTGTTTATTTTTTTGTTTAAATGCACTTTTTGTTATTTTGTTTTCTTTATTTTTTCTTCTATCCTGTTGTGTGTGCACCACTGTTTGCATTATGGGGTTAGCTTTATGAGGTTGGACTTAGCAGATTAGTTTAGGTTGCAGTCTATGTTGAGAAAACATAGGTCCTTCTATTTTGTATATGTTAACAGCATTTGTTGTGTTATTCTGTTCTGTTATTTTGTGTGTGGCAGTGTTGTCATTATGGGTTTAGTTGTGATTTTTGTACGCTACTGTTGTCATGAGGTGTTTAGGGTATGGAGTTGGGTTGCGCACGTAAGATAGTATATATCCTTCCATTTTGTATATGTTAGCAGCATTGTTATTTTCTGTTTTGTGTGAACTACTGTTGGCATTAGGAGTAGGGTAGTCATTTATATATATTTTTTTTTTTGGTATAGTGTTTTCCATGGGGCACTGTTGTCATTTGGGGCAGTGTCTGTTGAGAATTATAGAGAGAGATGCAAATGTTAAAAGAACATTTAAATAATTTTGTTTTTGTACAAAGAGCATAGAAAACATGATATATTTTTCCATTTTGTATGTATTCAGAAAGGTTTTGCTTATGGGGTTAGGCTTAGACAGTGGTGCATAGAAAACAGGATAGATGCTTCCATTTATTATGTTTTAAGAACATTTGTTGTAGTATCCTGTTTTGTGTGCGTCACTGTTGGCATTCTAGGTTTAGGTTATGGAGTTAGGCTTAGAAGTTGGTGCTCACAAAACAGAATATATTATTTAATTTTCTTTGTGTTAACAACATTTGTTGTAGTATCCTGTTTTGTGTGTGCCACTGTTGGTATTAGAGGTTTAGGTTATGGGGATAGACTTATAGGTTGGGGCACACAAAAGAGGCTAGATCATTCCATTTTATATCTGTTAACAACATTTGTTGTAGTATCCCGTTTTGTGTGCCCCACTGTTGGCTTAGGATACGTTACTTTTTTTGTTTTTGTGATATTATCTTTTGTGTGCGGCACTGTTGGCATTAGGGTTGTAGGTTATGGGCTTAGGCTTAGAGGGTTATTTAGGTTGCAGTGTGTTTTAACATTGGCACACACCAAACAGGAGAGATGTTTTTTGTTTTTTTTTACTTGTTATACTGTACCTGTTGTGTTGAATTAGTTGCCTACAAATGACAGAGGGTCCCCTGCTGCCAATCGTCCTGCAACAGTCTATTTTCAGCGTCTGTTGAAAATGAGACAGAGATGCAAATGTTGAAGTAACTTTTCATTTTTTTCTTTTTGTTTTGACTAAGACCATAGTATTTTTGTTACGTAAATGTATTATTGTACATTACCTGTTGAGTTTAGTTTGTTGTCTGTAAATTTCTGAAGATTCTACAGTCTGTGTGAAACCGTCCAGTGCTGCAAATCAGTAATTGACACTCTCCAGGCAAAGTCTGTGGGAAAAAAACAAAAAAATTAGAAATGTTGAAATGCACTGTAAATATTATTTTATTTTATTTGCTAAAAGCATAAATTGTGTTTTCAAATGTCTTAATGAAAGCTATTTTATTGTTTACATTTCTCCTTGTTTTCTTCTTTTTAAATGTACACCATTTTACCCCACCTAAACATTTATCTGTCTTTTAAATCTTACTGTACATGAACAATGTCTTCTAATTGCTTTTGTACATTAATATAGCTGTTTTTGACAATAATGAAAACCCAATTATTATTTTTTTTTATAAAATTCTTAATTTATTAATTAATTATCAAAATTAATATATATTTTCAATGTTACTGTATATGAATAATGTTGTTATTGGCAATATTTGAAACCATATTTTTTTTGTAATTATTAATTTATTAATTAATTAATTAATTAATTATAGCTTACCTATTTGCTGTCATTTTGCAGATTTTAAACTTCTAAAGTGATAATGAAGTAGCTTCAGAAGTAACGCCACCAGTAAAATGTACAGTCACACTAATCATCACCTGAGGAGAAATGCGCTATTTGCATTCCAGCCATCAATTTGCGTTTCAGACACTATTTTGTGCAAAATACTTACTTGTTCCATAGAAAATGGCATCAATTTTGTATGTGCTACGTGCCGCAGGATGTGTGGTACATGCCGCATGAGGTGTTACCGACTTTGGGTAAGTGTTCCGAACACGTTTTTTAATTTGACGTGCTTGGCCTTGTTTTGTCTTTTTTCTATAATTTTTCCACACAATTTTTTCAAACTGCTACGGGTCTCGCATTGTGAATTATGTAATTGAGATTTTTGTTGATCTGTAGTCCTGCAGGTCGTAGGGTGGTGCACCTACGGCTATCATCTCCACCAGCGCAGTGAGCGCCTTTGGCGCTCCCAGCCTAAGTCATGCTGGGTCGTAGGGATGAGTACCTACGGCGCTCATCTCCACCAGCGCAGTGAGCACCTTTGGCGCTCACTGCCTAAGTCGTACGGGGTCGTAGGGATGAGTGCCTACAGCGCTCATCTCCACCAGCGCAAGGAGTGCCTTTGGCTCTTCTTGCCAGCAACTAAGCGAGGGCCGTATTTGCGACGGGCTCCCTCTGCGAGCCCGCAAGCATTAGCAACAGCCCATATTGCTCACAACTATATATGTGATATGTTTCTGTTTCTGACTTTAACTATCTAAAATAAATTGTATTTGTACAAAGAGGAGCCAGCACAACACAGGTCTTGTATATATTGTAAATATTTTAGTAGCTCAATGTTTCAACCCTTGTTCGCAATGTTTATCAAGATACATATATATATTGAACAAAAGGAAATTATACTATTTATAGCTCATATACAGCAGGTAGTATGCATATTTTTAAAAGTCTGTTTATTAAAATATCATTTTAAAGACCGACTGAATAGCATGTGGCAATGTCTCACTTTTTCACAAGGTGTGTGAGAAACCAATACTGAACTTACCTGGAGCCAAACATGTTGGCTTTTGCTTTTTTTCACTTCCTTTTGTGCAGGAGGTTTGAGACATTCTTCTGTTTTTGTGTTAAATATTTTTGTGTTGCATGTCTGGAAGCAGTAATAATCCCAGCATTCTCATGTTTTTATGATTATAAACAAGAATGAGCAACTATTGGGTTAGATTCACTAACCATTGGTGAGAAGGACTGTAACATTTTGTTGCTGTCCATGGCAATAACTTTCATAGTTTTCACCAAATGTCATTATTTTAATGAAACAGCTGCAAAGCTCTTTCTATCATTCTCCACATCATGTTCACCATGTGGAGAGAAAGAATTTGGATGGAGACTTACACATCATTTGCAAATGTGCAATAGTGGTGAACAGAAAATTAGAGCAATGGTTCCTGTCCAAACCTGTCCTTACCGACCAACTACTGACCAGGGGCTCCATGCTAATCCCGGCAATAGCCATTACGAGTGCCATAGTAGCACAGAAAATCCTACCTAGCTATGTTAATCACCCATCCCTAAAGCATTGCGGGAGAACTGCTACAAGCCACTGCTACTAGTGAACTACACAACAAAACCGGAAAGCATGGCACAAATCTCCATTGATTGTTTCACCGATAAAAGATTACAAGTTACTCTGTTAGACATTGACATCCATATCTGTTTATAAAATTTTACAGGGTCACTCGCAAACTAAGGCAGTGCCGTAACGGCAAAAAACTGAAGAAAATATTACTTGTACCAAGGACCACTCGCAAAGGCACACCCTAAGGTTGTGTTTTTGTAGCAATCAATTTAGGGAGGGGTGTGGGGTACTAGGGAGACTGGAGAACTCCAGAGGCTTAGTTAGAAGGCAGGTTGCATCAATAGATGCAGTAAAAGTTATATAGAAATGTAAATGCACCTCTCACAAACACACAACATTCACTGAAGTATCATGGATGCCTCCAGGGTCCAGCTTTATCTTGCTTAATTATACTCTTAGTCAGACCCATGACCAGTGTCTCTTTCCAGCATCTCCCCCCTGTCCCTTCCCTGTGTGTTTCTCCTCTATGTGTCTGCTGAATGTTTGTGTGGTGCGCGCTGTCGTTTATTTTATTTTAGTCCTGCTTTGCTCAGCCTTTTGGCTCTCCCCCTGTGTTGTTTGTGAGTGAGTGTGTTTTAATTCATTTTTTATTATTATTCTTGTTTTTCATTGTTTTTGATTTCCGGGGTTCAGCCGTTAAGTTCTTTTTTTTCCCAAGGTCGTATTTTTTTTTTCTAAGTCCTGCGTTCCTCAACTTCTTGCAGTGTCTTTGGCGTTGTGTATTTTCAAAGTCCTGCGTGCCTGGCGTTGTTCGTGTAAGTGTTCCTGTCTTTGCCGTTGTGTGCCTGGCTTTGTTCAGCCTCGTTTTCATGCAGTTTCAGATTTTATTTACGTTTTTCGTCCGCCATTTTCTTTCTCGCGTAGCCAATTTTCGAGTGTGGAAACACGCCAAATTAGGCTCAAAGTTGCTTGCATCCTCACTCCTAGGCTTCCTGGCTCTCCCCCTGTGCTGTGTGTGCGTTTTAATTTATTTTTTATTATTTTTCTAGTTTTTCATATATTTAGATTTCCGCGGTTCGGCCGTTAACTTTGGATTTTTTTGTCTCCGAGATCAGATTTTTTCATCTAAGTCCCGCATTCCTAGACTGCTTCCAGCCTAAGTCCCGCGTGCCTCAACTGCTGGCCTTGCTTCGCGAGGGTCACAGGAGAACCTTCGGCGCTCATTTCAGCCTAAGTCCTGCATGCTTCAATACCTCAACTGCGCTTGCAGAGCAATGAGCACCTTCGGCGCTCATTGCCTAAGTCCTGTGAGCTTGGAAGGCTTCAATGACTCAACGGCTCACCTCGCTTTGCGAGGCTCGCAAGCGGTACGACAAAGTATGACAATTATAATATGTGATAGACACGGACGTCGTATATTCCCTAGCATTTAATAGAGCAACTTTTACAGTAATATAAAAGTTTTGCTATTTATCTAATAAGGCTCCATAACTCAGATGGTGCAGCAACCTGACACATCTAATGAATATAATAGCCAGTGCAGTTGGCACTGATCAAAAGTCATTTTTTAGCTACTGTCTTTTGCCTTTTCATGCCTTCAAATAGTTTCACATCCCTTTAAATATAAAACTGCTAATTATACCAGCTCCACATTATTTTTTCAAATCACTTAAAGTTGTGCGATTAGAAGCAAGTGAATACAGTGTAATTGAAAGAGATCCTTTTGTGAATATAAACTTTCACACAAAAAAAAATAATTTATATATATATATATATATATATATATATATATATATATATATATATATATATATATATATATATATATATATATATATATATGTGGAGCATCCTTAGAGTGGAAGTGGTAGGGACAAAGTTAAGGAATTCCAGCATGTCTTGGATAAGCATAAGGTTATTCTGAGGATTTATTAAGCAAAAATGTAAGTAAATAGAACAGGCAGACTAAACTGTCCTACTGGTTTTTATCTGCTTTTGAAACTGCTCTATGGTTTTGCATAATGGAAATTTTTAGGTTTACAAAAAAACGAGGGCAGTGTATTGCGACTTTCCTGTGCATCACTTGAATCAGTTGGTCAGAAACTTGTGGTAAAATGCATCATGCAATCTTCCTGCTTCAACCTCAACATCACACTTTTTTTCATTCTGAAGAAGGGGTGAGCTAATGCAGTGATATGCCGAGACAGTTTAGGAAGGGAACCCAGCAGCTTAGGGCAAAGTGAATGATTCCTGATGTTGTGAAGCCCCAAAGATCAGATTGTTTATCGAATATCCATGCAAACAGAAGTCTCAGAGACAAATGTTATGAGGCACAAAATTCAGAGGGCTAACGAAACCAGATCAAGTTCTCTATATAGGGATAATCACTTGCTAATTTTTGAGACAAGTACTGATGGATTGTTCATTTAGTGTTGGGCAATCTATATGTTGCTCAGCAGGAACTTTCATACGTTTCCCTAAGAGAACCTATCCTAAATGGAGTCATATCAGCCCCATTTATTAATAATTGGAATACCCTATAGTGAATAAGCTCAGGGTTAATCACGTTTAAATCACCCTGAGGCTATATGCATTATCACTAATACAAAAGGGATTCTTTAATTCAAATGGTATTATAAAAGGAAAAGAAGTGGATTTAAAAAAGAGTTAGAGGTATCTTACCATTAAATTTGTATATATGATATATCTAGATATCAAAAATCCCAGTTTCCAACAATTTACCATTCTTCTATTAAAAAAGGGAGGTATTTCCTTTTAAGTGTTTTTAAATTTTGTTTTTATTTTATATGTGCGCGCCGCTATTTTATGAGTTCATCTGTAATAAGCACACTCTTTAAACTACTGAAAAATCAATTTATTTGAAACTGTACTAATGTCATGCACCCCTTGCTATGTGGTTAGCATCAGTTGATGAATCACTTTTTTTTCTACTAATAGTATGTGTTAGACAATTAATGTAAAATATCAATAAAACCATACAAAGTACTATAAATTGATTTTTAAGAAATATTTATTGTATGCAAAAAAAAGTTTAAATAAAACAGGGTTGATTGTCAGATCAGTAAAAACATTGTTATAAATTTTTAATAACCGTTAACTTTTTTCTTTTACCCTTTTTAAAAATATTTTTAATCACATAGAAGAAAAAGAAAAAAAAACAAAAAAAAACATTGAAGAAAATATTTAAAGAAAAATAAAACACATATCAGGTACAGTACATATTTCCAGGAAGATAACCATTACCAGCTTTTGGTAAAAAAAAACTATTACAAGATTTATTTTCTGGAATGTATGGAATGAATATGCAATAAAACAAATATTAGTATTTTTTTTACATTTCAGAATTCTTAATCCAAGATTTTGAATTTACAATGCATAGCTGGTGATCAGTTTTGCAGATGCACTATATTATTTCTAATGTGTTGGTCTGCTTAAGGGACACTTTCATCGTTTTTATTGAAGGCTATAATGATATATTTTTGTTTATACTGACATCAAGCTTTATAGGTTATTTTGTACAGTAAATGTGGTGTTCAATAAAAAGCAAGATGCCTTTGTGTTCTGCTGTATGCATTCAGTTACTGAGCATTGATACTCAACTCCACCCCCTCTCAAGGACCCCCAGACTATGATTTAGATTTAACACTGTGTGAATATAGGGGAGGCAACTGGTATTAAATTAGCCATGTAGCTTTGAATTGCCTCACTTGTGTTCACATAGTATTAAGGCTAAATCATGACCAGTTTCAGGGTCTATGAGGAGATGGTTGGGAATAACTAGCCTACAGTAATATGGATAGTGAAGCCACCTGGGCTCTGCATGGCGAGAACAACAACCCCACTCAGTTCCTATATTGACAGGACATAATTTCAGTCATTGAATGACTTATTTACTAAAGTAACAAATAATGATAGATGTCTGTTTAAATATAAAATATTATAGTCTCAAATAAAGTGATGACAGTGATAGGGAGCGAGCTGAAATGACAATTCACAGTGGAATGACATGAATAAACAGGACACCTAATCAGAGTCCTCGTCATCAAGGTATTCCTCTGCATTACTGGACGTTCGTACAACACCTGCAAAAATAAAATAAAGAAATAAATAGTGAATACATTTAATCACAATAAATAGTATTTTATTAATAAAGTATCTTAGTCACAAAGTATCACAGTAACCCTATGCTTAAAATATACTATTTTCAAGAATCAGTTTTGATAATGGGCAAAATGTTCTTAGAAAGTACAAACTACAGCCTTTAATCTTTAATTTTAACCAACTACGCTGTAGTGGGAGCCACCACAAGTGTTTCAGCTGATCAACTTCTAAATGTAGGAGGTGAGTGTGGCCGAAAATACTTTCAGCTGTTTTAGATAAAATAAGTTTATTCATAATTCCATGCATTCAAAAGTATGAATGGAAATCACATTTGTGTGTATTTTTTTCCCCCTTTATCTAATAGAAAATGTGTGACTACAGTGGTCATTTAAGTAGTAATTACAAATCATTTACTGGTGTCATTTGAATGAACCTGAGATTCAAGGACAGATATCTTGCATACTTTACAATAACACAAGTATATAATATAAGAATACAGACATTATCACAATAGCAAACCACCATAACCTATTGTGCTACAGAAAACTCCTACAAAGCAAGCTCTGTGTTATGTGCAGTGGCTGGCATGCTTCAGCATTTAGTGAGTTCTATTTTGAGCTTTGAGGCATTTAAATCGTTTTTAAAGAAGAAGTGTTATTCTGAGATAATGTAAGGGAATATTTTAGCATCATTGGTGGTCAGATAAAAAAAAAAAAAAAACACTCCTTAAAAACTTAATGCTCAGCATTAGAATGTTTGGCACAGCATATATCTGTGTTATTGTGTTAGCCTCCAATAAAACATTGCTTCTGTGTGCAGCATTTCAGCAGGTAGACGGCAGGGTAGTGAAACAATAAAATGCTGGAAGTTTTGCAAAGGGTATCTGGACCTACGCAGACTGCAGTGCATACAACAGCTGCTGAAGAGTGCGTGGTGGAGGATGCATACAGCAAACTTGGAGATTGATGTGGTCCCCCTCCAAACACTCCCGCACAATTCTGGCCATATGACATGTTGCATTGTCCTGCTGGAAGATCCTATTCAATCCATGGAAGACAGTAAACATGTATGGGTGTACTTGATCTGCAAGGATTGATAGAGAACCCAGTCGGTTGAGATTGCCTCCCAGAGGTATGAGTGGACACAGACAATGCCAAGAAAATGCTGCCCAGGCCATAACGTTGCCACCACTGTGTGTTTGTTCTCAAAGCTTTGGCGCCTGACGCCAACGCCGATCCAGTTGATAGAGCAGAAAACATGACTCAGAGAAGGCAACCCTTTGCCAATCTGAAGAGGTGCAATTTCGGTACTGTCGTGCAAAATGAAGCCATTTGCAACGGTAAACCCTCATCAGCATGGGTGCAGGGACCAGCCATTTGGTTCAGAGCCCCATACACAACAAGGTTAGATGTACTGTCGCTTTAGACACATATCTGGTTCCCCCCTGGTTCGTTTAGATGGTGATTTGCCTAACTGTAGCGTGTTGGTTGGTCCTAACACACCTTCGCAGCCGACGTTCAACTCAATGACAGTTCACAAATTGCACGGTTTCCGAAATACTGCCACCCTTGGCCTGGAAGCCAATGATCATCCCCATTTCAAAGTTGGATAAATCACAAATTTTACCCATGACAGAGATGGTTGATGTTTGAATTTTTATAGATTAAATCCCTTGAAATAAGGTTTGCAGATGGGACAATATTTAAAAGCACACTGGCACTGCAAGACTGTACCAGATGTAGGAATGAGAGTGTGATAAAATGTATCTTCATTTGATATTTGGCTCATAAATGAGCTTACAGTCTCTCTAACAATATATCAATAAGATGCAGATGGTCAGTGCTTTTTTTTGTTACTATTATTTTATAACCCACATAAGCAGAATTAACCTACTGGTACTCCGTAGTCACAATCTGTCAGCTCTGCCTACGTGTTTAAATAAAGCAGAGTGTAAAATGGATTCTTGAGCGCTCAACACTTATACAAAATAAGTAATTTAAGAAGTTGCTGTTCCTAAAAACTGATTACTATACAATTGATCCAAGTTCTGATATATCAGCTTGACTGGCAAGAAACTGACTTTTTTATGAACTTTGACCACATTCCAAAATATAAATCTTACATCTATTATAAGGGACCCAGTCAAACAAGGTAGTTTATATTTAAACAGAGCATTAAAAGCTGTATCTGTATTTCACTAGCTGGGTTTTCTCTACAGTGAATGATTACGGAGATATTCAGTATTGCTTGTGCTGCATTATTATGCTTATATGTGACTTAATATGCAATTTTGTAAGTCACTGTGCTTGATAAGGATGGGGAGGGGGACTAACTGCATAATAAAACTTGTGCTTGCTGGTTTATGTGTGAGTAGCACATCAATGCAGCAAATTAGTATTTGTGAGCTGCATATATGCAGAACAAACGACTGTGAATATCTTCGTAATCATTTACTTTAACACAATATATTTCAAGATTTCTAACTTTTTATGAAGAACTAGTTGATTTTAGGATTACAGAGACGCTTTAATGTTTTTGACTACAAAGTACTCATGCACAGGTGAAAAATCTGTTTTTATTTTGAAGTAACTGAAAATATACTAGTAATTCATTTTTTAACAATAAAATGTTAACAGTAAATGTAAGTCAAACAATTATTAGCAATGCCAATAAAAAGCTTACCTTGTGCTTGTCTCTTTTTGAGCAATGAGGCACACTGAGCATTTGTAGCCATGTCCAGAGCAAGCTTCTTCTCATTATTCCTTAAGTCTGTCCGTGCACCTAAAATAGTAATAAGAGTAATATTGATAACTTGGCCTTCTGTGTCCTTTACCAGACTAATGCAGGATATACTAGTATGATATTATAAAAAAAAACACACATTCTGAAATTAGTGCAATGTTGTTTTTTTAGAAAGATTAAAATTAGACACAGCCTTACTAAAAGGGCTTTGCTGCAGCAGCCAATTAGAGGCTGCTTAGCCAGTTCATTGAGTTTTTTGAAGAGGTTAGTCACTCCATGTACACTTTGGCTCATTCTTAATTAGGACATACAAAAACATGATGTCCCACAATAAATAATTCTAAGGTGCAATTTATAGGAAGAGTTATGAGAAGTTAGTCAGCTGTTAGATGATAAAAACATGTTTGACCTTTTTAAAATGTAATTAATGTTCACGCATCTTTATTAAAGTATAAAACCAGTTATCTTTTTCCAGTTAAATTGTAATTCACTTCAATCACATATTATAATTGTCTAACTGCGATTCGTCGTCACGCTTCAGACGAATCGCAGTTTGACAATTATAAAGTGCTGCGCATTGCGCAGAGCGCGGCGCGAGCCGCGCATGCGCGCAGCGCGGCGCGAGCCGCGCATGCGCAGAGCGCGGCCCGAGCCGCGCATGCGCGCAGCGCGGCGCGAGCCGCGCTTGCGCGGCCCGAGACAAAGAGTGAAGAAGAGGGGGGGGGGGTAGAGGCACAGAGGGAGAGTGGGGAAGAGGGGAGGGAGAGTGGGGGAGAGTGGGGAAGAGAGGCACAGAGGGAGAGTGGGGAAGAGGGAGAGGGGGGGAGAGGCACGGCACAGAGGGAGAGTGGGGAAGAGGCACAGAGGGAGAGTGGGGAAGAGACACAGAGGGAGGGGGAAGAGACACAGAGGGATAGGTGGGAAAGAGACACAGGGGAGGTAGAGGAGGGGGAAAAGACACACGGGAGGGAGAACAGGGGGAAGAGGGGAACAGACACAGGGGGAAGGGGGAAAGAGACACCGGCCAGGGGGGAACAGGCACAGAGGGAGAGGGGGGAAGAGGCACAGAGGGAGAGGGGGGAGAGATACAGAGGGTGAGGGAGGAAGAGACACAGAGGGAAAGGGGGGAAGAGGTACAGAGAGAGGGGGAAAGAGGCACAGAGGGGGGGGAACAGAGGAAGGGGTGAAGAGACACAGTGGCGAGACACACAGAGAGAGGCGGGGGAAGAGGCACAGAGGGAGAGGGTGGAAGACACAGAGGGTGAGGGGGAAGAGACAGGGAGGAAGAGGCACAGAAAGAGGAGGGGGAAGAGACACAGGGGAGTGAGAGGAGGGGGAAGAGACACAGGGGAGAGAGTGCAGGGGGGAAGATACACAAGGGAGGGAAATGGAGACACGAGGAAGGCCGGAACAGACACAGGGGGAGGGGGAAAGAGACACAGGCCAGGGGGGAACAGACACAGGGGAGGGTTGGGGGAGACACAGGGGGGGGAAGAGATGCATGGGAGGGAGAAGGGGGAAAGAGACACAGGGGAGGAGTTTAGAGACACGGGAGGGAGAGGGAGGTAAAAACACAGGGGGGCAGGAGATACAAAGGAGGTAGACGAGGTGGAAGGAGACACAAGGGAGGGAGAGGAGGGGGGAAATAAGACACGAGGGAGGAAGTAGACAGAGGGAGAAACTCGCAATGAGCTCCAAAGGGGCTCATTGCAAGGCCTGTGATGAGCGCCAAAGGCGCTCATCACAAGGCCAGTAAAGTAGAGGGGGAGAGGCTTACATTGTGTGGCAAACAGCATTGCCAGGCTTCAGTTTTTATTGCCGTCATTTTTGACGGGCAAGTCGCTAGTGACTATATAACCTGACTGTGGTACAATACACAGCATGTAACACTCATATAGTCGTACTTCATTTTGTCAATATTAATGCAGTGCGGCTACTATACCACACTGCATTAATATGACTGAAATATCCTAAAACTAAATTATTTCTAGGATACTTCCATATATTTATAGATCAGAAGATTATTCTAAAAAAATAAAAACTGCAAAATAATTCTGAATGTCAACAATATAGCCAAAAGGACAGAGGTTGTGCTCTTCTGTGACTGATTCTGTTGCACAACCCATTCATTTTATTATGTATAATCTCAATATATCTGGTACAAACTGAAGAGAATCCAATGAAAGTGAATCGAACAATCGAGCAGTATGACTTCTTTAGTTGCTGAGGTACAGAGTAAAAAATGCTTCAAAAAAATTAAGTTCCTGATGCCAGTTACTACCAGAAAAACAAACAGCTCAATCATAGAAATACAACTTAAGTTAGAAGTCAAAATGTTGAAAAGATATTCATTCGGGATAAGACGATTATATTGAATCATCATATTGGTTTATTCTTATTAGCAATGACATCACATAATATCAGGATAAATTAAACAAAAAAAATCATACATAACAGAACAAATAATATAAAAAGGTAATCATCAAAAAGTAAGAATTTTAGCACACATTAAACAAAAAAATGCTATACTTAAAAGGGTAATGGACGGTTTCCTGTTTTATTATTAAAATAAAAATAAAAAAAACTTAGTTTAGTTTATTACATATTTAAGCATCATTTTATTAACAAGAGCTTAAAAGCTCTATTTGTACTCACTGAAACAGTCCATGCAAGGGTCTGCCCCCAACCGCTCATTAACTTAGTGTGTCTACAGTACTAGCCAATGAAAGACTGTTTCAGCAGTATTTCTGCAAGTTACTTTGAGGATTATGCCATTGCTTAACTTTGTTCATTTTAAGATTATTGGGGGGAAACAACAATTGATACACAACACCGCAAATGAATACCCTCAATATTGAGTAGAGATAGTAAATTAAGTCAGAAAATGTTAGGTTTTCACTGATCTCTCTCTCTCTCATTTACAATTACCTTTACTTAAAGCTGCTGTATCCAGGGACTATTCACTGCAACATGCAAAGATACAATTTGCGAAAAATAATGAATTAGGGTGACATATTTGTCATTGTTTTTACCTTTCAGCAACAGTAACTCTACAATGTCTGCATACCCTTTCCATGCAGCTGCATGCAAGGCTGTATCTCCAAGTTTGTTCTGAGGAGACAAGAAAATACAAGTGTACTGTCATTTTCCCATTAGAAACAAGCAATATGGCATACATGGCATTTGAAGTACTGTTCATTGTATCTGCTGAAGGGAAACACACACAAAACAGACAGTATCCACACAGAGATGTCTACATTACAATAATTAGTCATGTTCACATGTTTCTAGATCTGTGCTGTGGTAAAGTACTTGCAATGTGATCTAATTTAATACAAACTATGGCTTTAAATCCGCTATATTTCTTGAACACTTATTTATTGACGTGTATGTTTAATTCGTTTGTGATATTCATGAATCAGAAGTAGTTCTCATTATAGTAATAGATATAGATGGATACCCTAGATTAGAATATGTTGATCTGACATTGCCTTTCAAACACTGGGAGCCATTTGTTCTCCTTTCCTCTCTCATCCATACATATCTCTCTTACCTGTTGGTTTAGTTCAATGTTTTGTTGAGCAAGCAATAGTTCCACAACATCTAAAAGAGAAGATGTATATGAGATGTCAATCAGTTGAATAAAATGAATTACAAACCATTCTGAATGCAAACAATGGAATGTATAGCTGCTTACTCACTAAATGCTAGACATTAGATTTAAGTTTCACACATTTTTTGCAGACCATAACATTCATTGCAGAACAATCTATTTATAAGACACATAAAGTTTTAACTGCCACATCCCCACTGTGCAGATAAGCTTACATTGCATTCAAAACATCCTCCTACCATAGAAATTTGAGTAGCAGAAGTCCACACAATAGCACAATAATATATTAAAAAGTTGTTGTTTTTTTTTACATTCTAAAAAACATTTTAGAAATGAATATTTGTGATTAGGGAGGCAGAGTCACAGCACCAATGTCACATCAAAAACAGCAAGGTTAAAAAAAGAAAAGAAAAAGAAAATAGAACAAGACCAATGAAGCATATCAGCAAATAAACAAAACTGCATACAGAACTGCCTTTAATAAAATGATATAATGCTGTACCTTTGTGGCCTCCATGGCAGCCCCAGTAGAGGGCAGTGCTTCCAGCTTTATCCAGTCCATTGACACCAACCCGGTTTTCCAAACATTCCCTCAGCCAACTCAAATTACCTAAACATTTTTTTTACAAATGTGTTAATATTCGATTAGTCAAATTACATAATTTTTAAATAGCACATTAGGCAATACATATCCAGACATAATCCAAAAGAAGTTAAAAACAAAATACTTACTTTCGACACACATTCTCTCTCTTATATACACTATTATTGTTATTATCATCTTCATTTGTAATGAGCCAACATATTCTGTAGCGCTGAACAAGGGGTAGGTATAAGGCAAAACAAAAATTGACACATAGCAAAGAATGGAGAGCCCTGTCTTTGAGATTAGAATCTAGTGTGAGCTAAAGCACCTTACAAGATTGAAAACTTGCAAACTTACAATCTAATGTACATATTTTCCAAAGGCTTTCCCCCCAAAATGATTTACATAAAATTGAGGAATGGGCATCTTAATAGCAGATAAGATTTAATACGAATAAATGTAAAGTTATGCATCTGGGAAGGAAAAATTGCCATGCAATTTATAATCTTAATGGAGCAAATCTAGGGGTATCAGATATTGAAAGATTTGCAACTCGCTCCTTGTTGGCCTGCCCATCACTCGCCTCTCCCCACTTCAATCCATAATAAATGCCTCCGCCAGACTCATCTTCAGTACACATCGTTCAGTGTCGGCTGCTCCTCTTTGTCAATCACTCCACTGGCTTCCCTTAGCCTCCAGAATAAAGTTTAAAATCTTGACCCTAACTTATAAAGCCCTCAACAACAGCGCACCCCCTTACATCTCTGCTCATCTCCAAATAATCCCCCACACGCCCTCTTCGTTCTGCTAATGACCTTCTTCTTTCTACAACTCCTGTCACCTCCTCTCACTCCCGCCTCCAGGACTTTTCTCGCGCTGCCCCTATTCTCTGGAACTCCCTGCCTCGCTTCACCAGACTATCCTCCTGCCTTGAATCCTTCAAAACATCAATAAAAACGCACCTCTTTAAAGAAGCCTATAACCTTCCACCCTAACATGCTCAGCACTACTCTCTCCCTACTGTACCAATACAAACTTTAACCTTTAGATTGTAAGTCTGCGAGTTTCAATCCTGCGCAGTGCTTTAGGGAAAGCGCTATGGACACTGGATTCCAAGCTCAAAGAAAGGGCCAGCCACTCTTTGAAATGTATGAATCTTTAACTTGTCATTGCCTGTAACTTAACTTATGTATAGCGCTACGGAATATGTTGGCGCGTTACAAATAAACAATAATAATAACGATAATAAAAGGGGTTTGGGAGTGCTTGTGGACAACCACCTAGGTAACAGTGCTCAATGCCAAGCAGCAGCTGCAAAGGCAAGTAAAATATTAGCATGTATTAAGAGGGGTATAGAAGCCAGGGAAGCAAATATAATTCTGCCACTATACAAATCTCTAGTACGCCCTCATTTGGAATATGGAGTACAATTTTGGGCACCACTTCATGAAAAGGACATTTTAGAGCTGGAAAAAGTACAGACAAGGCAAACCAAAATAATAAGGGGAATGGAGGGGCTAAGTTATGAAGAAAGACTAACCAAATTAAACTTATTTTCTCTAGAAAAAAAGGGATCTAAGAGGAGATATGATTACCTTATATAAATACATCCAGGGTCAGTATAAAGATTTGTCAAGGGAGCTTTTTGTGCCAAGAGGTTTTCAACTAACAAGAGTACATCCCTTGAGATTAGAAGTAAAATGATTCCACCTTACAGAAAGAAAAGGGTTCTTCACAGTAAGGGTGGTTAATCTGTTGAATTCTCTACCAGAGGAGGTGGTGACAGCGGATTCGATAGATAACTTTAAAAGGGGACTGGATGTATTTCTAATTAAAAAGGGAATTAAGGGTCATCATGGATAATAAGAGAGACAGTATTGATCCAGGGAGAAATCCGATCGCCAATATCTGGGGTCAGGAAGGAATTCATTTTTTTTCCTTTGAGACGATTGGCTAAATCTCACTTGTTTTTTTTTCTTCTGTTTGCCTTCCACTGGATTAATTAATAATTGATTAATAATTAATGAACAATTAATTAATTAATATTTAATCTGCATATTGCAGATCAGAGGAGATCTTAAAAAGGTTGAACTTGATGGACTGAAAGTCTTTTTTCAACCTTAATTTATATATATATATATATATATATATATATATATATATATATATATATATATATATATTTAGTAAGTTTTTGTGTCCTCAAAAATGTATTTATACTTTAAACTGCAGTATGTCCATTCAAACATGTACTTTGCTGACCCCCTGTTCAAGTACGATTTTCTTGGCCTTGTATTATCATCACTGAGATATAAGGATACGTTTATGAGTGTTTATGTGTATACAAAAAGTGTCAGATATATTTACAGATAGTAGACACTTGCTACTGTGAATATTTATGTAGCCTGCTCCCCACATCACGCAACAAACACAAGTTAAACATGTCTTAAAATAAATAAATTGTAAATAAATAATATGTATTCTGGAATGCAAATATTTCTAATGTTTCACACAACTCCACAAATATATAGGAAGTATTATTATGCATTGCTAGGTCTGACTGATTGGATCATAAACTTAGAACAAACCACATAAGATCAATGCAATAAATATGGGTACAGACAGTTGCATAACAGATTAACATTATGTCTAAGATAAAAGCTTATTCAAGCACCTCTTTTGGCAGCTTCGTGCAATGGGTTGTCAATAGACTCTGCTTGCTCAGCAACTAGCAAGGAAGAAAAACATGGAAAATAGATGTCAAACACAGCCAAGGAAATAACATTTATAATAGTACCTCTATAAATTCGCTACTATGGGTGGTATGCCAGGTACATCCATTTATTGATAAATCAAGCATTGTTTTGGAGCGGGATCACTAACTCATAGCGTTATAAATGTTTTCTGGACTTGCAGCTTATCACATCCCTTTCAATTACAACATACTTCTGTGACTTACCACATAAATTATAATAATACTTAAAATGTACAACAAAAAATGGAAAATTGGCAATTATCAAAGAAAAATAACACACTGAGAAGCAGAGAATACAGCACATAGATTTTTAAGAACAGACTGAAATCTTTTAGTTTTTCACTCTAAACCCAAGTGCCTTATGTTTTAATGACTATCACATATATAGTTGTCGTAATTCTGAGTTTGTTGGTAACGTTAAATTAAATTTGATGGGCTTGTGCACGTGATATAAGCGCCAAAGGCGCACATCGCGAGGCCCGTACATCATTGGCTTAGCTACAGTCTTCCCAAAAAAATGACGGGGTTAACGGACGCCATTTTTTTCAAGCCTGTAACTTGAAAGCCGTTCGGGGGCCGCCAAAAAAGCCAATGGATTACATAATTAACTTACAACCTCACACACAGCACAGGGCGGAGAGCCAGGGACCCTGTAAGTGAGGTTTTAAGTTAATTTACTATTTAATTGGCTTGTCTTCATTTAGTTTTTCAAAGAAACATGTAAAGTGTTTTTTTTTGTTATCTATGAAGGTGACTACAGTGGCACCTCGTTTACCGTCAGCTCTGGTTTTCATTGTTTTGGGTACCTGACGTGTCTCACAGGAAAAAATATGTAAGTGTCCAAGCGCAGCCTGTGCCTATAAGAACCAAACTGTAGTCCGTGCCTATAAGAACCAAAGTTCCAAGCAATAGCCTGGCTCCCCTCCGTCTCCTCATCTCCTTTAACACCATCCCATTGGGTCCTCAAAGCCTCTCAGTACTGTTTAAGTGAAATTTTAAGGTTTTGGATCCAAATACAATTTTTTTTTTTAAAACAAATCTGTGGTCCGCAATGGATTATTTAAATTTACAGTGATTCCTATGGGAAACGCTTGTTTGGAACTTAGCCTGTTTGGAACTCGTCCTGCAGTCAGTACCGGTTAAGGACAAGACCCTAGGTACCACTGTATTTGAGAATGACACAGAAATAGAGGTGCTCAATCAGAGAACAAAATAACTTTAATAGGTTATTTCTATGTACATGATAACCCACTCTGATAGCAACCTCTTGTAGCTCACATGTGCCCTTTACAGACAGAACAAAATCCTGTAGTAACAGTCTGGTCTCACCCAATAGAGTGATCTAGCCACGAAATACCAGCCAATTTTACCGTGAACAGGGGAAACAGCAAACACCACAAGTATATGTCGGCCTTAGTTGATGATGCCAAATCAAGGCCGCAATCTACCACTGTATCTAATCATCCTCCAATGATTATGGCCTTGGTAAGTGTATATTATATGACATGGAAACTGTTTTAAGCAAAAAATACTGTATATAAAAGCTGGATAGAAATTTCATCAGAAAGAATTATTTCACTGGTATGTAAATACATTTGATTTACAAGGCTATATGTTTTTCCTCTTGTATCATAAATCAGTGAACAAATGTGCAGAATAGACAAAGATCAAATTAGTATATCTGCCATCAATACAGGTTAAAAAAATGTAATGTATGACCTGTAAATTGTATAGGTCATAGAAAAGCAATAATAGCTTGAATAAAATGTGTTCCAGAATAATTTTCAAACTGACTCATCTACCTTATAAATTATTTATAGAATATGAACAGACTGCAGGCTTCATCTGGACAAAAAGAGCATCAAGCAATCGATCTATGTGCACAGGACCTTGTTATTTTACTCCATCAGCTTCAAGTTCATTTTCCACAAAATTTATATATATATATATATATATATATATATATATATATATATATATATATATATATATAAAATTAGTGTGTGTACTCACAGTTTGGTTACAACTATCCTGAAAAACAGGAGAACAGTTGATGTATTTGATATATATATATATATATATATATATATATATATATATATATATATATATATTCATATTCTGGAAGGCAGGATGAGTTCCAAACAAGCATTTCCCATAGGAATCAATGTAAATTTGAAATAGGTCTTTTTTTTGGATACAGAACAATAATTACATCAGGTAACAGAATTTAACTTCACTTTAACTGTACTGAGAGGACTTGAGGGCCCAATGGAATGGTGGCGATGTAGAGAAGGAGGAGACAGGTTATTCCTATGAACTTTTGGTTACAGGCTTTACTGGGGCTCTTACAAGCAGAGTTTGTTAGCGCTTCGACTTCAGAGCAATTTTTCAGATCAGTCCCACGCATCGAATACTGTGCATGTGTCGAGTTTGAAGCAATTTTTCCCCCTTTGAGACGCGTCAAGTACCTGGAAATTATGTGTGTGTGTGTGTCGAAGACGCTCATTGTAGGGGTGGAGATGAGCGCCACAGGCCGAATCACGAAAATCGAACGAACAACGAACAGAGGGAGAGTCAGGGAGGCTGTGAGTGAGGTTGCATCGCCTAAGCGAGAACAAAAATGGCGGCTGAAAAAAACGTAACAGGATGAAAACAAGGCTGAAGGCAGTAAAATAGAGCCCAGAGCCAGCAACACTTAACCCAAGGCAATAACACTCATCGTGAGGCCCCTAAAGTACAGGGGAGGGGGGCGAGTCTCACAATGAGGTAACATTAATTGGCAGCCTCTGCAAATATTATTCCTGTTGAGAATCACGAAGGTCTGTAAAAGTAATTATAAAAAGGAATCTATTGTTGGATATGGGAAGCACTCATAATTGTACAGACAAATAAAGATTGCTAGTTTTGTTCATAATATCGAGAGGTATTTGATCACAGAGATATCTGTCCCAATTTTTTAAAAAAATTGAAAAATGGCTAAAAAATGGCTAATACACCTACTAATATGGTACAATTGGTAAAGTCTTAAAAATCATATCATATCTGTAAAATGCTTGATTACAGTTATACAACTCTAATAATGAGAAATAAAAAACAAACTCAAGACCAAAAGTTCTCCCGGTAAGTGCATTTGTTTTTTTTTCTCATTGGACTATATCTTTAATATTAAGTGTGAACTTGTTTTGCAGAGGCTTACCATAGTTGCTTGGTATAAGGCCAGTTTTTCCTTTACAGGTGCCTTTCCACCAATTTGTATCACTCTGAGAAGAGAAAAAAAACTGTATATTTAGTAAGAATTTAAAACACAGGGAGATCATTTTAACAGCAAGACTGGAAAGAAAAAGACATTTAGAAGTATGGCTCACGTGTTTGTTTGTTGGTCGAATACAGTATGCAATTATTTTGTCTTATTTTTGACTGTACAAGTTTTTCCTCAAGCAGAGCTGTTATCTCCTCCTACCAGTGCCTATAAAGGGGCATGGTCAGCTCTGACTGGAAACTGAATTTAAAAAAGTCTGACCAGTCAGATTCCGACTCAGACTGAACATGCTCAGTAAAGAGGAGGGGCTATTGTGTAACATGCACCGTCACTGGGCTATTACCCATGTGTAGTCTCTGGGGGTGGAACTAAAGATGTCACAGAGCAGGGCCAGTGACATCATAGCCCACCATGATTCCAAGCTCCATGATGGGTCAGCCCCAAGGCAGAGCTGGCCAAGCCAAGGCACAGGAAGGAGGGGATACACAGTCTAGCTGAGGAGAAAACAGATGATGAAAAAGTAAGAAA